>CM048823.1:17226355-17882374 GCA_026586065.1 Dioscorea zingiberensis | reverse complement strand
TCCGGGATCAACAACTCTTAACATGGCCAAAACACGCAAAAGAATCGGCGGCAAAGAATAGTAAAAGATATTGCAAGTTTCATTGAACTAGAGGACATGACCGCAGGAAAAATATACCCATTTGATGAACGCCATTGAAGATGTCGTTAGAAGGGGACAATTGGAGCAGTATATCAACATTGATATCCAAGAGGAGCCCGAAACTTCACAGCCAGAAGAAGAAGAAAAAGGGGAGATGGTCGGATTTATCAGTGGTGGTCCTGGATGTGGTGGTGAAAGCTCCGCCTCTCGGAAAAGCTATGCACGAATGGTGGGGGCTGCGCAGGAAAAAGAAACGCCACAAAGAAGATCACGGCCTACGGCTCCCATCATTTGTTATGATAACGATGTCAGCAGGGTTCGCCACCCCCATGACGACACCTTAGTCATTGCCATCATGGTTTCCAGTTTCCAAATAGAAGTTTCTAGTAGACAGGTAGAAAGTTCAGTTTGATATTCTCTTCTGGAGTGCCTTCGAACGAATGAGATATGATGCAGATAATTTGCTTCGCGTAAAATCATCCTTAATAGGGTTTTTCGGAGGAGTGATACAGCCAGAAGGAATGATCTCTTTGCCAATTACAGTAGGAAAGTCGCCTAGATGCGTTGCGCGGTGACAACAAATTTCCCCAGATGCGATACCATTTGCGTACTTGATTCTACGGCTTTATTCTTGTGAGACCAACCCTCGAGCGCCTTGAAGAACGTAATTTCTACTTACCATGTTATTCTCCTTAAATTTCAAACGGAGAGTATGGTAGTGGAGAGGTAAAATTCAACCCATGGCGAGCAATGTACATGTTGCAACCCTCAAAGGAAAAGCTTTTGGCAGAGGCAAAACAAAATTTGGAAGCCATGTTGATCAACAATATAGTGAGCAGGAAGATGAAGAACATTTGCCACACCGGTTGAAGAAGTACTTACGGTTCCTCTGAATACATTAGGATGGAGCCTTGTGCGGTCACTGCAGTTAGTGCGGATCTAACAACGGTACAACAAGAAAATCTCATGTATGGTGGTACACTAAGGACCAATTACGATCTCTTAGCACTTGGTCATGGGGAAGATATGCGGGCGTAAAGCGTGATATCGTTGAACGCCGTCCAACATAGATGGAGTCGTTATTTGCACATCCAGTATAAGCGGAGAAATTCCAGCGAGAGAGGCGGAAAGGCCCGAGAGAAGAAGAAGTATCAACCCTTTTAAAAAGTAAGACTTGCTCGAGAAGTGCACTATCCGAATGGTTGGCCAATGTGGTTCTAGTAAAAAGCCAAATTAGGAAAATGGAGGATGTGTGTAGAATTCGAGAACACAAATAGAAAGCTTGTCGAAGACTCGTTCCCTCTATGTGATTAAATGGCTAAAGTTGATTCCGATTGCGTGGGACCGCGAAAATCTTTGAGTTTTTAGATGCCTTACCGGGGCTACAATCAAATCAAATGGCCAAAGATGACGAAGAAAAACATCCTTCATTACAAGCACGAGAACTTATTATACTTTACCTTAAGGTAATGCAGATTCGGTTTAAAAGAGCAGCAGAAGCCACCTTTTAGAGAATTTCGTGAATACGGTTTTCAAAGAATAACTTGGCGGAAATATTGCGAAACTTATGTGGATGACATTACGGTGAAAATGAAAAGCCAACAAACACCTCTGATTCTACAAGAGACCTTTCGATTAAGCCGGACGTCTGGCAACATGCGGCTTAAATCCAAGACAAATGTGCTTTTGATATGTCCGTCGAGGAAATTTCTGATTTATCTACGACCCAAAGAGGAATAGAAGCGAATCCGGGAAAAAGGTCAAAAACCATCCTTGACATATAGGATCACCCAAAAGCCTTCAGTCCCTGACGGCTTAACTTGTGGGCGCCTAAGCGACTACGGGGAGATTTATCTCTAAAGCCGGGAAGAAAAACCTCCCAGCTCTTTAAGCCTTGCGAAAAGCGCCAAAAATGGAGTCGACGAGGAAGAATGCTTGAGAAAACGCTTCAAGAGCTTAAAGATTATCTCCAATACGCCTCGGTTGCTAAAGCTAAGCGCAAGTAGGGGAAGAGCTCTACATCTACCCAATTATTTGCTCCTCGGCGGTCGAGTCGCGGTACTTTGAGGAAGACAAAGGAGTTGAAGCGGTCCCATTACAAAAAGTAAGATCGCATAACGATACGGAATCAAGATATCCCCAGCTTGAAAAGTTGGCTTTCGATCTCGTCACGCTCCGCGAAAGATTGGGCCACTTACACTTTCAAGCCTTGAGAAAATTCTGGTGCTAACGGATCAGACCCTTAAAACAAATCCTCACATAAGCACGAAAATTCTAGGGCTTGTCCTTGCCAAATGGGTAATGGGGTTAGGTAAGTTTGATCTCGCCTATAAACCCCGAGCGGATCAATGAGGCTCAAGTTGCAGCGGATTTTGTGTATGGAATTGACCATTCCCATAAATGAGGATGATACGCCCACGAGAATATCAGAGGAGGAAGAAAGTCCTAGCGTCCGGTGGTCCTTATATGTTGATGGATGTTGGCCAAAGAAAGGTCGAGAGCCGGCTTAGGTCAACTTTATTCTCCTTCCAAATGGAAAATTACCTGTGATTCTTAAGTTCCAATTAGAGCAACTAACAGCGAGGCGAATATGAAGCCCTCGCCAGCGGGATTGCGTTTGGCCCGAACTTTCGAAGATTGATACGCCTACATTGTATATTAGACTCACGCAATTGGTGGTTAGCCGTACGTTGGGCAACTTTGGAAGCAAAGGAGGAGAACATGGTCAAATACCAAAAAGTGGTAAAGAAGATAATCCAACCACATTGCTCGTTTCCAAATTGAAAAAATGCATGTGGTAGCAAAATGAAGAAGCGGACGCTTTATAAAAAAGGCCATTATGCGTAATGGCGTCTGATCTCCCTTCAACCTACGGTTACCTTCCCACAAAAACTATTGAGGGATTAGAAGGAGAAATTACAAAGTCTGTTGAAGGAAGTCAAGTTGGATGGATCCCGTGAAAACTACACCGCAAGGTGGACCTATACCATCCAACAAGAAGGCGAAGCCAGGACGGATCTCTTACAAATCCAAGCTCGATACGTCGTTAGCGAAAATCTATACAAGAGGTCCCACCTCGCAACCCATGCTTACGTTGCTTGCGTCCCTTTGAAAGCAAACTATATCCTTTAAGAAATTCATGAAGGTATTGGAGAGGGACATATAGGAAAGCGAAGCCTTAAGTTACAAGAATCTTACTGACGAGGAGATTCTGTGCAGCGGCGTTAACTTTCATGATGAGGTGGCGATTCGCTACGAAAATGTGATACACATGGCGGCATTCCAAGACTCAAAGCGGCCTTCTTGTTGCTCACAGCCAATTTATTGGCCCTCGCGTTGGTTTATCACGGGGAGTTGATCTCCTAAAACCGTTTTCCACTGATTCGTGAGTATTAGAGTTTTTGGCGGTGGCTATCGATTACTTCACGCCCAAATGGGTAGAAGTTAAGCCCCTTGGCCAAAATCACGAAGAAAGCTTGTCGGAGGTTCTACTTATAGCCGAGCGGTTATCTGCCAGGTCAGATTGGGTGATCTTCATTTTACGATATTAGGCGACAATTTGATAACAAGACTTTCAAAAGCTTTTGTTGAGCTTCGAGTGAATCCAGATTAACTTACGACACATCCCAAAGCTGACGGCGGGTAGAGGTAACCAATAGCGCGCACCTTGCTCCAAGCTCTCAAAACCCGGGTCTCTAAAAAGGAACTAAGCTGGGTTGAAGAGGGTAGAAGCGTTCTCACGGGCTTACGGGGCGGCCGAGAACCCCTCACGAGGGAGAAACTCAGTTCTCTCTCACTTGTAAGAGTGAAGGCGCCGTCGCGAGAAATAGGAATGCCTACTCTCTGGGGCACAACGCGTCTTCGTGGGAAGAAAATGAGAAGAATCTGCGAAGAACTTGACTTACTTGAAGCCGAAGAGAAGCTGCGGAATGAGAACGACGTCCTATCGCTTGAAAGAGTAAAAAGGTTCTATGACCTGAGGGTAAAAAGAGTCTTCTTCCAAATCAGCGACTTGGTCTTAAGAGAAAATGAGTTTGAGAAACAAAAAGCCGAGCAGGGAAGCTAACTCCCTAATTGGGAAGGCCCTTACATTCATACTGAGAAAATTGTTCGAGCAGGCGCCCTATTATACGAGTAAATATGGAAGGAAAATACTAAAGCGTCCGTTTCATGCTTGAAACACTTACGGCGCTACTATAGGTGAATCACATGTCATCGTCTCCTAAGTATTCCCATTGGAATAAAGCTTAAGCCCTTTCTACAAAAATGAGGTAGAAAGAAAATCCCATTCTCTGAAAATGAGGTGAAAATCTCATTTCTACAAAAATGAGGTGAAAATCCCGTTCCCTAAAGGGTAAGGTCGGGTATCCTACAAGGGATACTTTGATAACACTTTCGTCCGAGAAACAAGGGCAAAAAATCCGTCCGATCGAAATGTAAGGCAACGATCTCGTTTACAAAGGCGAGGATCTTACTCTGACAAATCAAAGTCCCAAGATTGGACTAAGAAGAAAAGAACACACTATCAAACTTGACTTACAAGCCAAATGAAGGAAAAGAGACCTTCATGAAGGACTTCTTAAAATGGATTTAAAACCATCGCTTTCAGGCCATAAATCTTATTTAAAGAAAAAGGTTTGTGTTTAGATTAAATACAATTAGCGATGCATTTCAAAATAACTAGGTGTTTACTAGAGCCTTAATCCTTAAAAAATAATATATATATCCCTAAGAACTAAAGAGTATAAAGGCGGTCGGTTGCTTTCGGAAGGAACTTAGGTTGGGAGGTTGAGGAAGGGGAGCTAGGGCAGGAGCCTCTGGAGTCTTTATAAGTTAAACTACTTTTAACTCATGCAGAATTTCTCTTCAAGACTCCGACAAACCCCTATAGATAGCGCGTCCATGAGGGAGGAACGTGGTGGCCACCTATTTGCGCTCTGTGAGAATAAATCTCACGGGTGGCCCTTCTTAACATTTGCAGCCCCTAAAGTGAAGCGATCTCTTTCTCCCGATTTGCAGCTTTCGTTCAATTGGGTCTTTCCGTCTCTTGCGAGGTGGGATTTAGGGGTCCTACTGGCTAGGAGCCAAGTCTTCGCCCAGAGTGTGTAAATGCTCCCCTTGAGTTCCTCCCTAACTTTCGGCTGAATAGATGGCGAGTTCCATGACCTTCAGCTTTGAACTCCGTTGGGCGTCGATGCGGCTGTCTTGAAGTGATTTAAGTTCCTTCTTCAAAGCTGTGGGAATTAGGTCACGTAGTCTTTTGATATCCTCATGGCGACACGAAGAGCCCTCGGAACTTGCAGAGCAGTAGCTAATTCGATTTTCTCTTTCCTGGCGGCCATCTGACGAAGCTCGGCTTTATCCTTCTCAAAAGTATGGATAATGGCGGTACGCTGAACTATGCCTTCCTCAAGGCCTCCGCGCTTAGAGTTTGGTAGCCAAATTACGCCCTGCTTGCTTCCATCTTTGCGAAGTCCTCTTGGCGAAGATTAAACTCAATCCCACCCAATCTGTAGATCTGACGAAATAACAAAGGAGTTATAAGCGATACCAAGTTTAGGAGCAAAAGAAATATGAGAGCGGTCCTTACCAACATGGCCGATGGCGGAAAAGGCGTAGTAGCCTTTTTCCCTCCCGGGTCCCGTAGCTTAGTGGTACAGCTGTTAGACGCATGGCCATCAAAACATTTCCATGACATCCCGAAAAGGATATCTTGACGGCAACTCCTTGCACTTAATGCCGGTCATCTTAAAACCGAGTTTGCCTTCGATTTATCAAAGAGAGCAGCTTCTCCGCCTTAGCTTTGTAAAACAAGAAACTAAGTTAAAAACTATTACTTGAGAACAAGGATATACCGCCAAGTAAATCCTTACCTCCTTGAGGGAGGATATCTTCTAGTTAGCCTTAGAAGGCAGCCAGTGAAATTGGCGATAAAGTAGGATGAGCTTCTTCCACGGATTGAACTTCGCTTTATTCCGATCTTAATTAGGGACAGGATAGGTCTCAGAATTCTTCCTCTTCGTCCTCCCTTTCTGCATTGAGGACCTAGTAGCGAGATTGCATTGTACCTTTCTTGGAAGAATTCGACCTCTTTTCTCTTTCCCTCTTCTTTTTCTCCTCCTTTGGAGGTATCCAATAACTTTAATAAATTTGCTTTCCTTCTTCTTCCGTGAGGTAAAGTAGGATGAACTTCACCTTCATAGGAAGCCGGGAGGGCCTTCGCACGTTGCTCGAGTCTTACCGTCCTCCGACCGGACTTTCACGCAAAATAAAATTCGAATCATGTTAGATGCTCCATGATTCAAGATCAGCCTAAGATAGATGCTCACGAATAAATCCTATTTGAGATACTATTAAATGACATTTATGAGGTTTTCTTTGGTCAAGAACTCATCCATATAAACTTTTGTATAGCCCGTCGTTGACTTAAGAAGAACCTCCTCTTCTTTTCATTCGTTTCCTCATGAAGCGATATATAGAAGTTCATTTTCGCTTGATTTGGACGTCCAGCTTCAGATTTATTTTTGACAAAGAAAAATTCTTTCTTCCAGCGCTTAATGGAAGAAGGAACTTTTCGCAAAACTTTCTTAGGAGCAGTAGAAGTAATACCATTCGGCATTGAACTCTCGCGTAGGCTAAACGGCATCACGGAACCAATGGACGGTCGGACTTACTCAGTAATTTTTGAAAACGATGCAAAGCCGTTCGGTAGTCTCGAGAATTCGAATTATTTGTGAAGGACACGGATGATACTCCCTCTAGAATCGCCTTAGCAAAATCGAAAAAGGGAAGCCTAAAAGACTGCAGATAGCGCGTCTTGATAGATAGCTATCTCTCGGCCTTCCACAGGAGAACTTCATATACTCCCGAGAGCAGGGAACCACAACCTCGAAGGGGAGAAAGATCTATCTCATATTTCTCTGCCAGTTATCTACATCCCATACAGAGAAGAGCATAGGCATATACCGGGCCACTACCCATGGCCCTAGAAGCGGGGATGAACACATGAATACAGACACATATCCCTAGGTTCACTTTGGAATCGCGGCGGCAGGCGTGTGGGGTTGAGCGGAGAAGGGATCAAAGACCCGTGAGGAAGAGCTGAGAGGAAGAAGAGGAATTAGCGCTAGCTATTACCTTAGAAGAAAGGTGAAGAAAAAGAACCCGCGAAGCTTAAGACCCGATTCTCACGGGAGAAGAAGAAGTTTTCAAAAATTGCCGCAATTAAGTCTTTTGAAGTGAAGCCCTTTTTTCTTACACAATACCGATTAAAACATATGTAAAGGGGATAAATCCACTGGCCGTTAGATCGGGAGCTACATCCCAATCGAAGCCCATTTAACGAAGGGTTCCTAAATACGGGCCAGATTCGGTCAAATGCGTCAGCACTTTTCCTCAGGCTCGTCAAAAACCGAGTAGCGTCGGCCATACCAATGGCGCGACGGCATAGAGAACCAGCTTATCTCCTTGATGTTGACAAGCCGCGCCTTGCGCGCACATCGGCGCCGCTATCTCCCTTTAATGCTAAATAGTATATGGAGACCGCGATGTAAATCTCAGGGAATAACAGGCGTTGTATAAAGCTCACATCATAAGAGACAACTGTGGCGTCAACTGGTAGGATCGCCGTTGATCGTTTCTTCTTGAAGAAATCGAGACTTTATGAGCAAATTAATAGGTTATTCATATTACAGCAGCCGGTAGTATTAAAAAGCACTGCAAACAAAGCAGCGTATGGCAAACCACCTCGGTAAGCGTATTGCTCGTGAGAATTCCCGGATTAACGATCCGGTCAGAATTAGTCAGGGTAAATACTCGAGATAAGATTCGGAGGAGACGACGGACTTCCACAGCAAATTGTCCTCGTTGTAGCTAGGAAATCCAGAAGGCAAAGCGCGCGAAGAAGATGAGACTGACGTATACAAAATGAGTGGCTCCCAAGCGTTTGAACTTGGCGCACGTCCACAGCATAAGTAATAGCTAAAGTGATAGTTAGAAGATCCCATGCCTCTACGTGCGTGGCGAATTGACATGGAAGGTTTCCCACCCTTCCTCCAAATACTTATCTCACGCGATCCCCTATCCAGCAACCCGCATTGATGGCCGTGTCCCCGGTAGTTCGGACTTGATTGGATAACCCAGGTCCTCGATTAGATAAATGTTAAGGTGAAGCGAACTTGGAATAAATAAGTAACGAGAGCAATGCAGGTAAAACTAAAAACTTAAAAAGGACAACCGGCGAGCCATTTTGCAAAAGCATAAAGATAGCGGCGAGGAATGGACAAAACAACTATCGGTACTAGCTCTCGCTAAATAACAAAACTTGTTGGCAATTTATAGGCGAAAATTCGGAGAAAAATCTACCTCGATTCAAGAGAATAGCGACAACATTATTAGTGTCGTTACCTATTAAAACACGTGTATGCGGGAAAGAAACCTACGCGTAGACACTTTCCGTTAATGAAGATGCTTGTTACCGAGCCGGCGAAAAGTGCACCGATATGACTCACATCCTCGCTCAGTTTTTGAACAAGTGCATGCTAGGGGGACTAGTGTTACGAAAATATTTAGTGCAAGCACGTAACGCACTGCCTAGTATGACAGCACTGTACAGTAAAGGGCTACATTTCTTTTTAGTACCGTGATTGATCCACCACCATGAAGTCATTAGCATAAATTAGTCCTACTTGAAGAATAAGGAGGGCTCGCCCTCTGAAGATAAAATTGAATTATACAAGAAGCGAGAAGGTGATAGTCAATTTGGGTAGGCATTATCTAACGCCTCTCTGATGAAATGAATCTTATCCACTTGCCTCTACGGTGGCTGAGATATTTTCTACTTACATGCGTAGTTACACCTACTGGCGGTAGGTAGATAGTTTCTACCCACCTACATTAGCCTTCTAGCGGTAAATGAAAATATTTTTTCTTACTAGCCTTAGAAGATATTTTCACTACCGCCTTAAACGATATTTTCTCATTCCACTTGTACTTACTACACACGCCTTTTCCTAAACCGCCTTTAAGTTGCTATAAAAGAAGAGCGATAATAGAAAAAGGGAGGATCAGGAAAAATGCTTACACAAAAGAGCTAACTCATGTCTAAGGCCAGCCTTCTTACGGTTTTAGAGCTTAAGCGTCGTGTTTGAATCCGGTGGCGAAAGGCCCAATTCCGACCACTTACTTTTCTCCCTCTTACTGATTCATCCCAAAGGAAAGGAAAGCCGGTGGTGGGTCGGTTTAGAGAAAGCATTCTCCATTGATACCAGTTAGAGGAAGTTGAAGTAAACGTCCACACCAACTATAAATTTCAACCGTTTGTCGAAGGCTGAGACCAGATCACGAGGCCATAATAGCCAAAGCGTGAGGTGGACCAGTTTTTGGCATCAACACTATCTTTTATCTTCTTGAGCTGTAATGTTTCCCCTGATGTTCACAGGCTATGAGCATGCTAAAATATTAGCCCCAATTCTTCCCTTAATTCAAGCGCGCACTTTGGAAATAAAGTCTGCAAAATCGGGAAGTCTCAGTTAAGTTCTCCCTTGTTTCTTATCTTTCTATCCATTTTATTAATTCTTGTTTTTATTGAGGACAACGCAATTCTCGACGTGTGGGGATGGGTAACTATAGTCTTGAAATTCATTGATAATCTTAAGTGTGGGGATGTGGGGATGGTTTATCTTGCATGCAAGTGTAAGCCAATGATAGCATGAATTAACTCTGTTTCAGTCCTACTCTACTTTTAGTATACACCATATAGAAACACATTTTTTTCTACATTCTCCTATGAAATTCCATGGACAATTAGAGACAATCTATGTGACAACTATATTTGTTTGGAGATAATAGATAACCCATTGCCATGTTTCGCTTGACCTATAGTGTTAAGTATTATTTTCAATGGCTCCAAGAGTTTTCGTGATTCTAGTTCAGATTTCTAGCCCCTGTGAGTAAAGTTTAAGTAAATAAATGAACACTGTATATAGAGACTGTAGGAATAAAAACTGAGATAGTGCTCCTCTACTCTTGGTGACGAAGTAAGCACGGGTCCTTTGGCTCCTAATTAGAGTATTTTTGAAGCCGAAAAGTCCCCTGTGAGCACGAGCACGTGTATATAGAGTTGTAATTTTCCGAGTATTTACGTGTTTCAGTGTCTGGTCGGCATGTTTTTCCTTTAGAAAGGGAAATCCACACTTTATGTTAATTTCGGTGACCTGAAAAGTCGGATCCAGTAGGGATGCCTTACCGGGGTTAAAAATAAATAAATAAATAAATAATAAAATCAAATCAAATAATTTTCATAATGGGCTAGTTATCTAGAACTTAGAATCCCAAGGAACCTCTAGAGTTCATTGAAGTTATGCTTACTACTGTAGGACTTAAAAACATGGCATGTGGAGTGAGTGAACTGTGTCTAGAGCTATACTATAAATGTCAACGTATTAACCTGAATTGAAATGGGAGAATACACATTTTGATTGTAAACTTTGAGTAGAGTTGGACTGATCCCTGTGTAGCTAGAGGTTGAAAATCCATAATCTACTTGTTTGTTTTTCATTCTGTCTATTTGCTTGGGGACAAGCAAATGCTTAAGTGTGGGGATGTTTGATAAGTGTTCAAATTGCAAAACTTGATTATTCTAATTGTGTACATTTAGCATGGGATTCCGATAATTTATAGGCCGCTGGTACTTAAAATATTTACTCTTGTGAATTTGGACAGACCAGAGCAATTTGATGAGGAAATTGAAAAGTTAAGCAGGATTCAGCATAAGAAGTCTAAATCACAGAGCTGAATAAAGCTGTCCAGTCTCAGATGACCCAATCTAAAGCACAAAAATGCCAAACAATACCGACTACATCTAGACAAGACCGTCTGTCCACAGTGAGAGGCTAGAGTTCATAGCCAGCTTACCTAACAACCCCGTACAAAATGGATACAAGATCAGTAATGGGGTCGTCCAATTCACGGACGGGTAGTTCATCCAGATTGAATAGAAATTGGGTGATCTAGATGGAGCTGTCTACATTTAGACAGGACCGTTTAGGAGTCGGGATGCACACCGAATACTTTACTTGACTCCGCTAGAATTATAGGGCTAGGATGCGTTGGCCGGGACATTAGATCAATGCCAGACTATTCATTTCAAAAGGAGAACACCTAAGATGGCCCTATTTATCCCTTCACTTACACCTCCGTTTACAACAAGCTCACAATGCGAAACGTGATACATACATTCAAGTCCTACCATTAAGTTGTATTCCCATACATTAGCACTTGGAGCTATAAATACCGAGGATTAGGGTTATGAGAGTATCTTTCAGATTCCATACATCCATCCTTGGAGGCTCTCACCAGCATCCATCATCTTCAACCATCCGCTCTAGGAGATCAACTTTGTCTTGAGAAAGGGCACAATGGTGCTGGAAACGAGTGGAGCATAGCTTAGTATTAGGGGTGTATACAACGATCGTTATAGCGGTGTATGTTTGTCCCATATCTTTCTTAGAATTCATTATTGTAATTGCAATGTGTTCATCATTTATGAGGAACTAACTATATAGATACTTTCGGGTTAGGATGAACTTTTGGTTGTTATTGGTGTATGGCGATGTCACATTATTTGCTAAAATTAATTGTTTAGTTGAGATCTATTGAGTGCTTATTCCATTCATTTGCATGCTTACGTTACGGCAGTCCTAGAGTATGTCAATAGGTTCATATGAGGGAAGAAGAGAATGCCTCCTCGTGTTAAAACTACCTCACATGGGAGGAATTTTGTGAAAGAGACGAGAGCTAGGGCATTTAGGGTTAGAATTTGTAGTCCCATAGTCCTTCTAAGATATAGGTTCCCTAGATCCCACGGATTTCAATGTTAGTAACCTAGCCATGTTAGCGGTCAAAGCAATATAGGAATCCTTAGTCCAATCTATATTAATTGGCAATTAGAAGATGTTGTGTGTATCTTTTGTGAGAACCCATGAGGGATTCATGAGTATCCCTTCTCTTGGTTGATCTTTCCAAATTTCGTCTGACCGCAGTGGTTTTTCTGCTCTCTTAGTTTGAAAGTAGGATTATCACATATCCTCATCACTCTTTTAGGTTAAATAGTAGATAAGCAGCGAGTACTTGTATTTCTACAGTCCTTTTGGTTCGACATCCGACTCATCAGTCCACTATTATTACTTGTACGACCCGTGCACTTGCAGAATTGCATAAGAGCATTGGCTCGTACCATTATTGGATCTACCCGATGACTTTGTTGTTAACTATGCTTGCATCCTGAAAAACACATAGGCTTCCTCAAATAATCCCGCATTCAAACGATTATCATCTTTTTTACTTTGAACCTCTACCCAACCATGCAATCATAAGCAAAACTAAACCAACTATTACTTTCAAAGGGTTTCCATTAGCTCACTATTTTACCCAAGCATGCAGGACTAGACACTAGAACCAGCGAGCAAGAGACTTACCGAGGTTGTTGGTGACTCGACAGGCTTCCGGGAAGAGCTCCGGCGATCGGACGTTGGTGGTACACCGTCGGGAGGTTTTCTACTAAAGTGCGGTGGAGCTCCTCCGTCCTTGTTGTCAATGAGCTTCAAAGGTTATGTTAGGGTCGCTTAACGATCTCACGTAAAGGTCTGTAGGTATTCACCTTATTTAGAGGCTCACAGGCGAGTTTCCACATTGGGGGCATAACACCCTTATTTCCCCCACCTCCACCCCTCCTCTCCCGCACGTAGGTGGCTCACGGTAGTCGTTCCTTGAGTTCTCCCCTTCTGGCGCAGCAGCGGAGGAGCTTCCAGATCTTGCACGAGGCGTGGACCCGATCTTCTCCTGCTACGGTCCACGGCGGTTTGCGCCACTAGGGTTTAGGGTATAAGCTCAAAAAGAGTTTTATAAAGAGCTTGCTCAGGGGGATCACGGAAGTCTTTGGGAAATCCAGGTAGATAAGGGGGATCCAACACGCCAAGATCATAGCCCGCGGATGGCTAGTCCGAAATCAGTGAAGGAGGAAAACTTCCAAGCGTGGTTATGTGTGTGTAAAGGGGAGATCTTGGTTCCTCCATTTGGTCTCATGATCGAAACTTTTGTTCAAATAAGGAATTGCATTTGGATCTCGTTCTCAGCGTGGCTAGCGGTATACTAGCTAGAGATTAATGAAGATTCGTTTCCAAACCCTTTTCTTTTCCATAACCTTAGGCGTTTTCCATTATGGCCGCATGCGTGGTAAGGTAGATTTTAGTGCGTAGGATGGACTTCATTTTTACTTTCGACCTCCGGTCGTGGCCATTCGGTTCAAACAAATAGATCCAGCGTGCATCGCTTCTTACGAAAGTTTCCCAATAAAGAACCCTCCACTTTCTTTAGATTTGCACCGAAGTCCTCCAGTGTGAGAGAATCACATTTTCCATTTTAAAAGCTGCCCCTCCTTTTTGTAATTTGCTAACTGGTGGTCTTTATTTGTTTTCAGCACCCGAGAAAGGGTACTACTCTCGAGATAAGTTACACTTTCTTTAGATTTGCACCAAGGTCCTCCGATTGTGAGAGAATCACATTTTTTTCCATTTAAAAGCTGCTTACTCCTTTTTGCTGTAATTGCTAATTGGTCTTCTTATTTGCCTTTTAAAGCACGAGGAAAGGGGTACTACTCTCGAGATAAGTCCTCAACTTTTCACAGAAATTACCAAAAAAGGTCCCTAAATAGCCCTTTAATTAACACCTAATTAAGGCATTTTATCAATTTAATCCCCATTTTCACTTATAAAAATCCATTTTTAATTCCAAATATGGGGGAATTTCTTTAATTAACTAATTGATTAAATAAATTTAAGAGAAACATTTATTTCAAAAATCTTGGATTTTATACTCCGGGTTAGGGGCTACTCCCCGTTCAATTATTGTGGCAAGCAAGGGAGTGGTTTTAAGCTAGGCCTTGCCAGTCCACGGGCTACATAGCGTTGGGGGCTTTTGCCCAGGGAGCTTGAGACTTTTAGCTCCGAGCCTTCCCTCCAAGCCACACTAAAGAGAGGCTCGCATTCATTATCGATGTTTGGGATTCATAAGCCTCCCACTCTTAACCCGGCTTGTGTCTCTTGGTTGGAAGCGTTCCGGATTACCAAAACCTGTAATAGCTCCACCACTACGCGACTCTATGCTCCTTCTTTTGAGTCTTTGCATCCACAAATAAAGTCTACATTATCCAGAAGGGATGGCTTCCAAATTCAGGATTCTTCGCATCAAGCTACAGTCTTTTATTTTACATAACTCTCCAAATGTATCTTACTCAAACCTTTGAATAAAAACTTTTACGTTGAATTTTTCCTATTCTTTTGATCTTTCGTTCAACAAAGTAGAGATTTCTTTACGTGTCTTTACTCGAATTTTGTTTCTACCGCCGGTAGAGGCGGATGATTGGCCTACTCCATATGTGTAACTAGTTCTCAATCTAGCAGAGAGAGCTTCTCCTCTTTCGCCTTGTTGAATGTCTTTTTAAACTTTCTCACAGGAGGCGACCTAACCCCTATGAGGAGCATTCCTTTACGTAGATTTTCTGAGGCCATCCCGTTTCTACTCTCAGCCTTACAATTGTGATAATCCAGGCACGAGGTTGGTTAGTGTCCCATGAGAGCATTTCCAATCATCATTTTCACTCTTGTCGGGAGAGGCGGTCCAATGTGTAAACCCGAGTACAGGCCGAAGTATTCCCCAAGATTTAAAAAGGTCATCACTTTCCACTCCCTTCAAGAGCGAAATTCTGGCCATGGTGGTTTGGTATCTTTTCTTGTCAAGCTATCGAGGCTGCTCACCGAGGTTCTTTATGTCCCAGGATCATTTTCCAGCTTTTTGTGAGTGATCTTCTTACCCGAGCAGTGAATTCCCGCCTACTCGTCCCCAACCGAGAACTTTATGAAATCAGACACTTCTATGCCTAAGAGCGGGACTTTGAATAAAAACAGGAGACACTTCTCTGCATGAGAGCGGGATTTTGAACTAAAGCGCGATGCGCTTGATAAGTGCATAATTATACACTTGGGACGGGCCTTTACTATCAAGAGGAGGCTAATTACACCTCGAGTACGTATAGTGCCTCCATTGAATCTTATCAAGGTGGACTTGGCTAGCTCTAGGAGTTCTAGCCCCATCCCTAGCTTCATGAACGCATCCTAGAAGATCACCTCTGCTGGGTTCCTGTTGTCAACTAGGACTCTACAAACCTCATAATCTATGATGTTGGTTGCGATAACTAAGGCATCTTCGTGAGGGTAGCTGACTTGTCGTAGGTCCTCTTTAGAGAAAGTAAGGGGTACCTCATAGCAGAAATTCTTTTTAGGGCCTCCGGTTTAGCTTCGCATCCTGGCGTAATTCTTTAGCACGGAGTTGCTCTCACCTCAGTTTGCCGGTCTCCCAACCATGGTAAGGATGACCACAACTGGTGCCGGTTCCTCTGGCGGTAAAGGTGAACTTCACTCTAACTCTTTCTTCAGTTACAACTAAAGACGTCCTCAATGGATTACTTTCTTTATCCCTTCATTCAGGCGAATATAATCTTCAGTGTCATGACCATGGTTTTGATAGAAGTGGCAGAATTTCTTGTTGTCCTTTATTTTTCCCTAGTTCTTTATCTTAGGGAGCCACTTCTGGCTTTTGAAGTCTTCAATACTTAGTAGAATTAGTTCTCAGTTGGCATTGAGGGGAGTGTAGGTACGATGTCAACTTGGCTCGTCCCCTCGAGTGTTATCCCTTACCGAGGGCTTCTGCCTCTTGACTGGTTCTCGTGCTTTAGGCACTTGGGGGTGGTCCCTCCTTAGCTTTGGGGTTTGGACTCTATTGGGACTTGCAGCTCATCCTCTTCAGCGTTCATGTATTTTTTGACACGGTAGCCATACTCCTAGCCGAGCTTTTGCATCGTGAAAAATGAAAGAGGGATATTTTTAGGCCCTTTGCGAGGGTGATGGTCCGCGAACTTGATGCGACCAATGTCACTTCCAAAATAGGGATATTGAACCTTCAGATGTAGTCGCGGAGGCTCTCTCCTTGGTGTGTGAGATCCATCAGCGACGTGTCCGTTTGTTGCTGTTTCATGCTGACAGTTCGAAGCAGTTGGTAAAGAGGTCAAACAACTCTTCTAAGGAGTCAACGGACTCCGGTGGCAAGTAGTTGAACTACGTCTAGGTGGCACTGTTCAAGGTTGTCACTAAGGTACGACACATGACTTCGTCTCGGGCCTTGTGGAGCAGCATTTTGGCCCGGAACAACTCCAAGTAATCAACCCGGTCCGAAGTGACATTGTATTCTACCAAGGATGGGACTTTGTACCTCTATGGTATGTTGAACTACATGATTCTGCAAGTGAAGAAAGAGAGGTATTTTGTCTTTTCCTTGGTGAGGGGAAGGACCTTTCTTTGTCGGTACTAAGAGCGCTCCTCAGTGGGGGACAGAGACTGAGATGACTAATTGTCTTTCGGCGTTGGGGCAGCTTCCGCTGTCTTCCTAGAAGATTACGCATGCCCCTTGTTGCGTGTTGCTAACCTCCTCCCAATTACAATGGACTCCGGGAGAATCCTTGCCCTACTCCAGGGTCGGGCAAGCCTGGTCGCGCTCCTAAAGTACTCTGGTTAGCACCTCAATCTGCACCAAGAGCTATTGGATACAAGCGTCCCTTTGATCAATCTTGTCCGGCTCACGCAATGCGGCATTGGAAGGGGTCTGAAGGTTTTGCTCAATAATCCTCACGAATGGCCAAACTGTTAATACCCCAAATAAATGGTTTAGCGCCCCAAATTTTTCTTAATAATTATTGTTTAATTATCAAATAATAAATTCAGGTTATTAGTAACAAAATTAAGAATTGAATATTCTAAACCTCAAGTGAAGATGTCATGTTTATGGGCCTTAAATCTAACCTTGAAAACTTGGACCCAAGAGTAGGCCATAATGGCGGGTCTCTTTCACCTATACTATTGGAGGTAGAAAATAACCTAATCCAATAATTAAGATAAGGTTTGGATTAAACCCAAATTAATTAGGGTTAACGAAAATGAGTAATTATTGGTGAGACAAGAGCAAAGCGAGATCCGGGAAATATGGATCACCGATTGGGATTGTTAAATCGGCTTGTGATGCTAATGCTACACTATGATGTATAAAATATTAACTTAATAAAGCAAAGGTTGTTACTTTTAATTAAAGGAAAAGAGGAGGAGGTATGATTGAAGAGATAAATAAAACACTTCTTCAATTGGTGAAATCTAACATTCCTTGCCTTAAACCCAAAGATTGCGCCCTAACTTGGGGTTTTACGATCGGCATTGGTCGGTCACAAAAACCAAGTTCAAAATCAAAAATTAAAAAGGTAGCGATGTCTGGGTGCGGCCCGGACAAAGATTGAGTGCAAACTTTATTGTTTATTACATGTTTATTAGATCCTATAATGAAGAAGTCTTGGCGACTACTATTCTTTATTAATTGTTACCGTTTCTTGTTCATTGGTACTTAAATGCGTAAGTAGTCTAGATGCGGCGGGGCGAGAATTAGATACCTTTCTATTGATTGGGTGCAAACTTTTACGGTCACTAGTGAAATAGCGGCGCGCAATTAGAGTGAAAGAAGTCGCACCCAATTGCACATACTTTCACTTACCGTAGTAGGTAGGGTATGTGTCTTTATTGAAGAGAGATTGGGTCTGCGCTCTAATCGGATAGGGTGCAAAACTTTACACATTGTTCATTCTTTCATTCATTATTGTTCATTACTATTTATTGGTGGCGCCTTTCGTACCATAGTTTGGAGTGCGATAAGCAATTAGAAATTGGGTGCGGTTTTATTGATTAGGTGTGAACTTTTACTATTCACTAGTGGAAATGGCGCACCCAATTACGTGAAAGAATGCAGCCAATTTCTGCGTACATGCTTTCGCACCATAGTAGGTAGGGCATGGGTGCGGCTAAGCAGGAGATTGGGTGTGGCTCTGGCCAGATTGAGTGCAAACTTTCTTGTTTATTACTATTCATTAGTGAAAATGAACCATGGCATGATTCGTGAAGAGTCGCACCCAATTTGCACATGCTTTCATACCGTAGTAGGTAGGGTATGGAGTCTTGACTAGGCAGAGAGATTGGGTGTGCTTTGGCCAGTTAGGTGCGACCTTTGAACTTTTATTGTTTATTACTATTTATTGGCGGTGCACCTGGTACTTGAAGTAGTGCAGGTCTTGACTCTATTTAGATTGGGTGTGAACTTTCTTACATTTTATTCTTTGTTCATTAGTAAAATGGCCGGTAGTACCCAATTCATGAAGGGTCTCACCAATTTGCACATACTTACTGCACCGTAGTAGGTAGGTTTGAGTGCGGCGGGATAGAGATTAGATTGCGACTCTATTCAAATTGGAGTGCAAGCTTTTCTTTGTTTATTTACATTCATGGCGCACCTGTGGAGTGCGGCTTTGAGGAAAGAAAAGGTGTGGCTCTATTCCAGATTGGAGTTCGGCCGTGAGAGTCTGCGTCACTAAAACAAGTTCGGCGACCTTGGGTAGATAACCAAGGAATGTTAGAGCGCACGGAAGTCTCTCTTTCTTCTTCAACCGAGAGCATGCATCCCTTTCAGGCCCTTTGCGAGAGTCACACATAAGCCAAACCTCAATCCCTCCACGAGATCCGCATGGATCTCAGTGAGAGCCATTCCTACTTGAAGCCTGGACCCGACGGTGGGCGCACGAGAGCACCACCCCTACTGTCTTCTACCCTCCCTCTTCCACTTTGAGGCCTCAAGCTCTGGCGAGTTTGGAGGAGTTCGACACACCCGTGACCTCCACCTACTCCCTCTCTTCCCCTTTCCCTCCAGATCTGTGAGAAGATTGGCGGTCCTCAGCGGAGTCATCATGAGGTCCGGCATGACCATACTCATTCGGTGAGGCCCGGCCGGCGTAGACTCGGTGATGACTACTATCCAGCTCCTTGCGGGGAGATCAAACCGCTTTTAGACTTTCCTCTCCTCTTACGAGCGCAGGAAAGCTTAGAGCCGGGCCTCAGAACCGAGAGCAAAATTGGGGAGCCGGCCGGTTGCTACTCATCCTTGGTAAGCTTGGAAAGGGTTGATCTGAAGATCAATGTTAATTTGGTGTGGGGAGTATAAACAAGTGTTATGAATGAATTGAACTATCTTGTTTTTCTCTTGGAATATTGATCAGGAGAACAAATCAGAGGTTAGTGAGTCGATTTATGTTTGTAGAAATGAAAATTGTATGGAAATTATGCATGATTGTATGATTTTAAAGACTAGAAATCCAACTTTTGTGCTGCCGAAAATCTATTTAAATATGCATGTGATTTGTTCGATAGATTGGCGCAGTGAGGAATGTAGTTAGCTTCTAAAATTCTATTCGTTTAATTTATAATAGTAGTTAAGACACTAATATCTCTAAGGTTAGCATTTTGGATATAGTTTATAGATGAAGGAAAATAGATGATCTAATTAGTCATCCTGTTATGTTTACAAGGAGTAAGAGGCTTAGCTTAATTATCATTAGACAATATTTCCTCTTAGGAAATGAAGATTTAATCTCTATCTCAATTAGTTTCATATTCATACATGCATGTTAATGAGTTCATGCTTGCATCAATATGAGATTTTTATTGAGTATATGGGCATGTGAAGGTTATGGAAATGGTTAGAAATGAAATGAGAATCTATGCCCAAATTATGCTCCAATATAAGTATAAAGATATGTATATATGGGTGGTTAGATTTATACTGTGCCATAGACAAGGTGTATACTATGTATTGATGATTACAAATTGTATCACTTATTTATGAAGAAATGCGACTCTAGTATTTATTCTTTTATTATGATTATTAGGGAAAGGAAAGAATTCTGTGGGAGCTGTAAAAGGACCGAGTAAGACCTAATTAGCGAAGGACATCATATAAGTGGACATTACTTTGTATTATGTTTTATAAATATGTTTTATCGCGATTCGATTTACTTGTGATTTGTATGAATTTTCATCCCAGTTTGTGAATGTCATGGTTTTGACTACTATTTAATAATAGTAGAATTTCATGTGCTATACTTGCTATGTGATTGAAAATGATATTGATAAAAAGAAAATTAAAGATGTTAAAAGGAAATGAATATACATAAGATGTACCCCACCTTCTAGATCCTACATGTGGAATTACAGCCGTGGGAGGCTCCGGATTGATAGAGTTAGGGAGATCTTTGGACCGTATACGTTATCAAGTTGGGAAGGGAGTTTTATAATCTCTGATTTTTATTTCCAAAACCTTCTATTTTCAAAAATTCTAATTTTCAAAGAAAAAGCCCTTCCTATCCCTTGGGGTACTCGGTATCATGTCCCCTATGTTTCGTAAAGACCTATGGGATCACACCAAAAGGTTTTACATTATATATGCCGATTTTGAGAAAGCTTCAGGATGTTGATTCTATGTGGTAGGGTGATGTTTGATGCTACCCGAGTTTGTGGGTCATTCATATGTAGTTAAAGGTGGGTACACACTTTCGATGTGATATGAGGCCTACGGTTTCTATTATTATAGAAGTGAAATTGTGTATGTAGTGATTGTATGATATGTTTTCCGGGTTTTACGATTATCTTGGTATACTAAGCGATTAAATATAATACATAGATATACATGTTTTGGATTTCCTTATACTTGTACTATTATGTTGATAGTAGCCAGTTTACGAGATGAAAGCCGCGAGGTTTGTATATTACCTAGCGGCATAAGATGGAGTTCACTAAGCTTCGTGTAAGCTCATATCCCACTCTTTATTTAATTATTTTTTTATATTGCGGGACCTAGAAAGTAATCCAGGATAATAGCTAACAAGTATTTTGGCGAGGGTCGAGGTCTCATTGTGGCTTTGGCTTACTGTCTATAGTTTGTGTAGAATTTTATATAATGTGTCTATATTTGTGGGACTATACTGATTCAGACACAAATGTTTATTCTGTTAGTTGTTTTATTATATAAATTAGACCTTTATGGTTGAAATTATGTTTTAATTTATTAACTTCAGTCTTTCTTATCAGGTCTTAATTTTGAACAGCCTTAGGTTCTGCAGGTTGTGTACTTGATTTGGTTGGTATGGTATCTATCTCAGTAAAGAAATGGATGTTACATACAGGACCTCAAGATCCAGCCTCCACCTAAGATCAACTATGAAAAACTTGTTGTGGTTGAATAGATTAGGGACTATGTGTGCTTCTCCCCGGCTTCCAATGGCCTCCGCGATGAAATTTGAGGAGGTGGTTAATGATGGGGAGCTCCTCATTTCACGCAAAATAAGCCTTGGGTTCCCCCTCCCCCGGCCTCACGAGGCTCAGAGTGAAGTGGAGTTGAAGAGGAAGGGAAGGAGAAAAAGGAAAGAGAAGTGGGGAGAGCTTTTGGAATTACTCTCTTGGAGACAAAAATCATATCCTCTTTTGGTCTTTCCTTGGTCCATTTTTATACCTTGGCGGCATCCTTGGAGGCCATTAGATGGGGAACGTTCCGCCCTGACACCAGGGTAAGGACTCCGCCTTGTGCTAGGACCCGTCTTAAACAGATGTGCGTCCCTATACAGGGGGATGTCTTGCCTGACATCAGCGTAGAGGGATGTTCCTTTAGCAGAGGATAATGGGAAAATCTAAACATGACTCCCGAGGGAAGTCCAAGTAGTTGGAGTGGTCACTGCCCTTTTCGGTTCTTGACGGATGATGCCACGCATTATCCCTCATATTTTTCTTCTACAACAATGGTAAAACCTAAAGAGTGAGAATCATAGAACTTGAAATGCAATCATGGGGCAATTGTTTTAGTTGTATGTGAATTAGGGTTTGGTCGTCGAGAGATCAGGATTAAACTAATTTTGGGTTCCTCATAGTCCAAGAAAAGATCAATTAGATAGCCAGTATTAGATAATTAGTCGAGCAAGGAATTCCTTGGGGACAGAGATCCAAGGTATCATGATCTCTGTATTTATTTACCCTAGTTTTGCAAATTGTTCACCTTAGTTTTTCTTTAGATCTCTTAGTTAGGATTAGATTACCACTCATATTTCTAGGCTAAATAATAGAAGATGAATTAGTACTAGTAGAGCCTGTCCCTATGGATTCGGCTACCCTACACTTGGGGTACTTTATTTCTTGATCTATCTGGTCCACTTGCAGGAGAGATGGCATATTGCACATTATCACTTATCTGCCCAAGAGAGGGACTTTGAGCAAGAGCACAAGGTGCTTCCCAGGCTGAGAGCTGGGCTTTAAACGAGAGCACGAGGTTCCCTGTATAACATTATAGCTAGAAGGGGATCAAAACCAATTGCCGAGAAGAGGTTCAAACTCTGAGCTTTAGAGTTACGATTCCTTCGTACAGGACCGTCCAGTGGGGACCTTGCTAGTGTAATTTGTTTTTCTCGATCCCTAACTTCTTGTATACATCCCAAAGGAGAACATTGACTGAGCTCCCACTATCTTTGTGGACTCTTTTGATTTCATACCCGGCGATGTTTACCGTCACTACTAACACGTCATCGTTGGGATGCTTGGCGTCCTTTATGTCATCTTCATAGAACATAGCAGGTGGTTCAGAAAGGCTTCTCTTTGCTGGTTGGTGATTCCTTTGGGACATCAGAGCATACCTCTTAGAGACAAGTTGCTCTCCCCTCAGCCGTGGGTTTTCCCCGCAATCATATAAATCACCCCTATAGGATCTTTTTTCTTTGAAGGAAAGGATGGACCTTTTCCTTACTTGTTCTTCTTTTGTAGACATTATTAAGTTAAGCATACCTTACAGATTAATTTCTCTATCTAGTCCTTGAGTTGGATGCATTGTCAGGTGTTACGCCTATGGTCTTGGTGAAAGAGGCAAGTACTTATTGCCTATCCATTCTTTTTCCCAAGTACCTTATTTTCTCAGGCCATTTGAGTACTTTTAGGTCTTCAATGTTCATGAGAATCTCTTTCCGACTGGCTTTCATGGGTGTATAGTTGCAGTATCCCATATTAGGTTTGTCGTTATCCTCCTTAGCGGGTAATCTTCTCCCGCCATACCCCTTATGATTTTCTTGCACCATATTTTTCCCTTTGCTAGCCTTCTCTTACCGACTTTCCTCTCGTTTAGCAGCCTAGACTTCCTCCGCATTTATATACTTCACCGGCTGAGCTAGAAGGTTCACTAAATCTTTTTCCACGCCTCTTTAACGAGAAGCTGGAGCGTGGACCTTTCGCTTGACCCCTCTATGAACTTCGATGGCTGCATAGGTTACGGCCCACAATGGAGGATTTTCATCAACTCCATGTTGAACCTATGGACGTGTCGTGAAGGCTTTCTCCTTCTTGTTGTTTTGATCCTCTGAGGCATGGTAGAGGTCTTCCAATATTTTTTGTTGCTCATGAGATAGACTTCGATTCTGAGTCAGAAACCGAGGAGTCTAGTTTGTGCCTCTTAAAGTAGTCGGGAAGGCGCGACACATGATCTCACACGAGGGCTCCATGAAGGGGAGCATCACTACTTTGTAAAAGTCTTTAGGTGGTCTATGGGATCCAAGGTCCCATTTTATGTCTCTATCGGAGGCATCCGGGACTACTGGCCGACATGGGTACCTATAGAGATACTCGGAGCGAATGGGGAGGCGATTAATGTGGGAATACCTGCATGTCCCTTATTAGTCTTCTAGGTGGAGAGCCTACATCGCAGATGGGGTAGCTCCCTCGAGGGCGAGCTTCGGGATTGTGTGGATCCTTTATTACTGCAGAGAAGGGACTCTCCTTTTCTCTCCATGTCTGAGCTTGGTAATCGGGACTACGTCGCATTGATCTCCCCTTAACCCCGAGCGATTGTACTTCGAAGCACTTCGGCTGTTTGGGAGTCCGAGGGATTCGCCTATGTTGAACAAGGAGGGCTTTGGTAAGCACTTCAATTACTTCTAGAATATTTCGATCCGGAGTTCTTGGGGGTCTTCTTCAGAGACCATAGCTCGCTCTAGGGGAATGTCTTAGGTAGCGGGCTTTGCGCCTCCTCCCTTGAATCCTTGATCGATAAGAGGAGGATCGGTTTCTTTTTGCCTCTTACAATTGTCAGGGTTGACATAGCCTTTTTATCGAAGTCCCCACGGACGGCGTTGACTTTTAATGCCTGGAATCTACTTCTTGGGATTAGAGCCAATCCTGATTAACGAGTAGAATTTGTAATTGAGGAGACTCCTTGCTTCGGTCGTAGAATGATCCATCGTCAATGAAGGCATCAAGGTTACCAGTCCTTCTCTGTCGGCGTACGTAGCTTCTCTCTCAGCATCATCCTGCGTAATGGAAGTCCTGGGATCTTCTCACCTAACCCTCTGACAATAAAATTAGGATGATGCATTTCGTAAGGAAAGGAATCCATGGAGATTAAGAGAGCTTTTATGGCGGCTAGAAAAAGATAGAATAATGAGAAGCGAGCAGCGGGAGAGAGGAGAGAGAGAGAGAGAGAGAGAGAGAGAGAGAGAGAGAGTCAATCCAATGCTATAGAGAGGGTCCCCTTTTTATCGCCATTTGTCACCTTTTTACCTTTCCAGATGCTTGAGTAGTCCACGGTGGCTTGCTCGGAACTTCCCCTTGCTTGGCGCCAAGTAAGCTCCATCGACCGCCTCGGAATGAGCTTTTGGAACCTTCACCGGAGTTACAGAGCCTCGGCTAATGGTTTTTCATCCTCTTACATTTTGTTAGTTATTACTGGGGTATTGATTTTATTGTTCCCATTTACGTTGCTTGTTAAAGAGCCGGGATAATAGCCATGTGTCCCTTTGGGTAATTAGGTCGTAAAATCCGCACAAATTATGGAGTAATTAAATCCTTAATTTGGTACTAATCATTTTTAGTTAGATAAGGGTCTAGTTTGAAATTTAATTAAAGGATGGAATTAAAATGGAAATGGACATTCAGGAATATATATATATATATATATATATATATATATATATATATATATATACATATGTATATATATATATATATACATATGTATATATATTTACTTATATATATATTGGCTGAGGGCAACATCAGCATGATTGGTAGAATTACATTATATAATGTATGATATTATATAATATGATGTGATATAATATATGATATTACATTATAGCTACGAATCTTAGTGGTCAGGAATTTAATTTGAGTTGACTAGAAGATGAGACTAATTATATATATATATATATAGTAGGAGCACATTGTTTAGGAGGACGTGCTTTGAGCCAACAACAATGCTGGGAGAATTGGCAATTAATAAAACACGTGGCATGAGTTGAGCCACATGGTGCTTATTAATGGGAAAGAAACGATGATGCTGAAAAGATGAAACCATATAGTAGATGTCAACTCGTAGCGCCACGATCAGGACGAAGACGCACGTGGGGAGACCAATTTTATGAGGGGGAAACTTTTTTTTTCGTTTATTCTCCTTCTCCAGACTCTTTACACTATCATAGGGCGGCATGGCCTTGCATGCGACGAGATCCCGTACCTTTGTTATCACGCAGGATTCATCAGCATCGACGCAGGCGGCGTGGCGGTGTTAGGTCAGCAATCCACCACGCTTCCCTCGAGCCTCTAAATGCCGGTTTGAACCATTAAAAGTGGAACTAGTAGTGCTAGTTTGGTAAGGCAGATAAGAGCCTCACAAGTTCCACTCTAGCCGACTCTACGATCTCTCATTCTCTTGACAAGCGCCAGCGGAGAGGACGACTTGAGCATTTGAGTAACATCTGCGGGTGTTGGCGGGTGAGGCGAAGCTTGTATCAGGGAGAATCGGGTGAGAATCCGGGGTCAACAAGGAGGTGCCGAGGAGCTCCGACAAGCCTTGCCACCTTGGATTCCTTGACGTCGTTGTCTCCTGGTAAGCTCTTAACTCGTGAAGAGTAATCGCGTGAGCGCTAAATACATGTGCATGCAGGAGTAGCTAGCTGTATGAAGTATGCCTCACATATGTACTCAGTCAAGGAGACATGTTGGCTTGACTAAGATAGCTTAATGAACCTAGTTAGTTACATGTCCCTGCATGGCTGGCTTTGTGTACAAAATAGAGGAGTATATAGAGGTGTTTTAATTCCAGATTACATGCATGCTTGTATGTATGAACAGTGGGAATGGCCTATGAGTTGGATAGATCATGCTTAGCCTTGTATTTATATGTGTTGATAGCCTTCAATTAAGATGGGTGATATTAGAGGATGCGCATGTGCTTAGGACTGGTTGTTGGGGTTAATGATAGTGTTTTAAAAAGTTAATCAAGCTAACGAACGGACACTAAGTTAACATGGCATTATATGAGAGTGAAGATAATGATGGGGGTAGATGGTTTGATACATAACAAAGCTCATACACGGTTGGTATGGATCGGGTAAGAGGCTAAGATAGTGAAGAAAAGTTAAGAAATAAGATAGAGATAGAGAGAAAAAATGGTGTATATATATATATATATATATATATATATATATATATATATATATATATATATGCATGTGCAGGAGAAGCGGTGATAAAAAATGTGGGATATTTAAAAACTTTTAATTAAATATCACACACCATATTAGAAGGGTATATTACATGCATCATTAATGTGAATACACCCGATCGTAGGTGATCACTTTTGTGTACGTGTACAAGGTATACTGAGAAAATAGATTTTTATTATCAGATCCTGATTCCGACGTGGAACAGAGAGTCACGTCAGGGAGAGTCAGCGTAGATTGTTAGACCCATACTGCTTGCGCTCGGGTAAGTGCCTTTGGCTCCTTTTATCATGATAATCACTAATCATATGCTTGTCCACTTCCAATCACTGGTTGATCGTTTCTTGGTTGGTTGATTCTATTGATACTTATTTGATGCCTTGGAGTATTACCTTGTTAATCCCATGCTTGTGCACGTGTGTGTGATTGTATGGTGTTCTTTTCCATTCAATATGTGTTACTCTTGTGGAATCTTCCGCCCGGATCAGTGGAGTGTGGGGGCTCCTGTGGAGAGTTCGGGGCTGTGAACACCCTGGCATTCTGATGGTTCCATGCCTGGGGGAGAATACTCTAGCGAATCCGCTTTGTCGGTGGGATGATCTGCTTGGTACGTGTCGATACGTAAGAGTGGTAGCGCTACCGATTTCCGACCAAGGGTCGATACCAGCTCAGGCTGATGGTTGACCAGGGGATACTTCAAGAACCTTATTTTGGAATATCACTCTTCCAGGACTTGAGGTTGTTGTTGTGTTAGGAGTCCCTATCTTTGATAATTCTTTGTGGTAGGGTTGAGACTTTGTCACACTCCATCCCGGATTCCAGGCCCCGAGTACGTGCACAGACCGGCCGTACCCAAGTAGAGACAAGCTCAACTCGAATACAAGGCCTAAATGTGAATCAACAGATAACAAACCATAACATAAACTAAACTCAAGTCCAAATGAACAAAGAGTTAAAAGGGTCCATAGGCCCTATACAGAGTCAGGTCCCTACACGGGTCCTATAAAATAACTACTCTCAAATATCAAAGGAAAACTCAAGGAGACTCCCAGACCTTAATGGCTCCTAACACGGTCTCCTCAGCAACTGCTCCCTAAACCTCGGGATCTGTAAAATATAGAAAGAACAAATGCATGAGCTTTCGAATGGAAAGCCCAGTAAGCACCCCTGCGGGGTCACAAAGACATAATAAAAGCATCAAGTCAAATTAAGGATCACAACCCCAAGAAAAACACAACGCTAGGAGTCTACCACAAATAAATCCAACGGTACGACCCCTAATAACAGAAGCTCTCAAGCTCTGTGCTGAGTTTCAAAGAAAACTCAAGGTTTACTCACGGTCAGCGTACCCAGCTATGCGCTGTAAACACGACCCTGCAGTGGATTCGACCTCCGATTAAGTAAATGTCGGTAAGTACCACCTCTCATACTTGTCAACATGGCGGTATGCGTTCCGGGCCATTGGGTAAGACAACTAGAGCGTAAACGCCCTCTAGCGCTTAGCGAGAGAAATGTCAGGGTGTCCCATCCCTGTACATTTCCCTAATGGAGCCCCCACTCTCCACTGAGTCTGGGCAGTAGACCCACAACAAACAGGGGTACCAACATCCCGAAACAAACATACATGCCCAACAGGAATTTAAAACAAAAGATAGCATGTACGAAATCAATAAAGCAACTATCAACATGATAACAACAAAGTCAAGGAAACTCCGAAGAGTGAGCTTAAGGAAAGTGTACTTAACTCTTTCTGGAACTAGAAGCCTTTCCTAGTCTCCTCGTGAATGCCTCTAGGAATCCTTGAGAGTATCTGACAGACAGAGTTTCTATTAGAGCCAAAATTCTAATAAAATCCTATGCCTCTAGTTGCATATGCATGACTCTCACTCTTGTTGGGCCTAGGCCCATTAACGGGTCCTAAGACCATCTCCCTGGTTACCGACCCTTTTTCCCCATTTCCATGTCCTCTAGTTAACTTTCAACCCTCACTTGGTCAACACTAGTCAACTTTACATTTATTTTTCGTAATCCGAACCCTCATTGATCATTTCTAGTCATCTTAGCTAAATTGGATCCATCAACCAAGCCCAATAGCCTAGCCCAACCTTGTCTTGTTCAATTTAACTTAGAAAGGGTATCCTTTATCAAGTGGTTAGCCATGTCCCAAAGGGTTATGGCCCTACCACATTACTTAGGTGGTCTAGGTTCAACTCCCTCCACCTACAACCCTTTTTTCTTATTCTTTATTTCATTGTTATTGTTTAATAATAAAAACTGAACAAAACAGCTATTTGGGCCCAGCCCATTGGACCCTCCAACCCAATGGACCCATTCTAGTAAAATTAATCCCATGGAATAACTTAGGCACTTTAGATTAATCAATTTAATTAACTAAACTTAACTTGGTTGAATCGACTCACCAATGGCCTACCCATGCCTATTAAATTTAATCATAACCTAAGTTCCCAATTGATTAATCACTTAATCGAACCTAGGTATCCCGATTAATTTAATTGACTCGGGTGGGTCCAAACTTACTTGTTAATGGGCTAACCCTAGTCAACTTATTTAATCAAATAATTAGTACCAAAGTATTAAATTTGATTAATCATCAAAACTAAAATATTTGATTTTCCAATTAATCAAAACTAAAGTGTTAAATTTAAATTAATCCCTAATTCAACAATTTAGTACCAAGGTAACTACTTTTTACTTAAAACTAAAGTAGCTGATTTTATTTCAAAACCAATAATTTGTTTCTTATTATTATTATTTTTTATATATCTTCTTCTTCCTCGTCTCACTTTCTCGTCCCTTCGACCGAGCGTCACCAGAAGCGCCACCGGAGAGCTCACCGTCGTCCAGGTCTGACTCGCGTCGGACCCATGTTTCTCCGACCGTCTGCACTCCTCCGAGGTGGTGGTCGTCATCACCGCCTTCCCCAAAATCCTTCCAGTCACGGCCAAGCGCGCGTCAACTCCGGCGAGCTCAAACGATCACCCAAACGTTTGCATGAAACTCTAAAAGAACACTGGAGAGAGAAGGAGCTTACCGGAAGAGTTGCTCACGTCCCTTACTCCACAAGACAACACTGTCAGACCATGTACGTTCACCTTCTTCTCTGATCAAGCTCGGCCGCGCCCACTGTGAGCAGCACCCTCTTTTTCCTCACTGTCTCCGCCTCCTTCTTCTCCCGGAGACGATCACGTCGGCGGACGCGATCTCGACGGTCACCGGCAAACACCCTCTGCTTCTCTCCGCTCGCAGTCCACCGGAGAGTTTTCTCTGTGGAGCTCTTCCTTCGTTCAATGCTCCAGCTTGAGGTGTGGCTACTCTTTTATAGACAAGGGGAGAGGAAACGACAGAGGCGTTTGCGGAACAACGCCGCCGGTCGTGACCGGACTTCCCGCGCGTAAAGACCGGTAACGCGCGGTGGTGCTTGCGGGTGTTTTAGCGAGAGAGAAACCTTTGCCTCGGGATTAACTCTCGCGGATGAACGATAGAGATCGCCTGATCGTTTTTTACGGTCCCTATTATATTGGCGAGTCTCGAATCTAACACCTTTGAGATCAGCCGTAGAGATTGTTTGAAAGCAATTTGCCGGATGTGGACGCTTACCTCGAACTTAAACCATCAAGGCTGATGATTGCTTCTAAGCTTGACACGTGGCTTCATGGATGGTTAAATAACGCTCCGAGATCAGCAACCCACACGATCTTTTAATCCTATCCATCCCTTTCCTTTAATAAGAGTTTTTCTCTTGGAAAATTGTCCAGAAGTCCCCGCCCTTTTTTTTTAGGTTAGGTTACACTTTAGTCCACCATTAGGGAGAGAGAGCAATTATCATTTAGTCCTTGATATTTTACAAAATTACCAAAAGGTCCTCTAGACTCCCAACTAACCCTAATTAGGGTTTTAAACATTTTAAACTTAATTTTCCCCTCTTAATTACACCGTTTAATTATCTAGGGAACTTATTTAATTAATAGCATTATTTTTAAAAGAATTATAGCACATTTTTATTTCAAAAATCTTTGGATTTTACAGACTCCTAGGTGGTTGTTGGTGTGGGGTGCGGCCCCACATGCTTGGTTTAGTCATGAAATTGGTTTACTTTACTTGCTTATTCCTTATACATGACACATTTTGATCCTGCTTGGTACTACTTGGGCTTTCCTTCGAGCTTCGTACACTTATTCTCACTCCTTTATAGATCCAGCGGAGGAAGCGGACATGGCTGGAGGTATGCGTGGGGCCTTGGGATTGTTCTTTGAGGTTGGCTACCTCTAATTTCATTACTATGAGTGAGGATACTTGTGATTTGGTCGATCTTGGGCGAGTTATGTACTTGACATTATAGGGTGCTTGTACCCTTAGGATTTATCTTCCGCTAATATACTCCGACTTTATATTCATGATTTTTACTATTTTGCTGCATATGTGTTGTTGCTTTATGGTCACTTAGGCCTTGTATCCGAGTGAAGCCCGCCTCCGCCTGGGTACGGCCGGTCTGCTACCGTGCCCGAGGTCCGGGATTTTGGGCTCGGGGCGTGACAGGTCGCTCGGATCTAGCCACTTGTGCAGCAAAATTGTGTGTGTGTGTGGATCAGACTTGATTCTATGTTAGGAATGGACATGTGATCTTCTGTTACTATTAATGTTAATTTCATTTGATTTAACTTAAATCTGTGTGATCTCGTACTGATTTAATATTTTTTTAACTCTAGCCTAATGCAAATTTTATCCACGAGTTGATTTAAATGTTATCCATTTTAAGATTTTATTTAAATATTGTAAATTTCTGCTAATATATTTGATTTATTCATTTTATAAACATAAGTAAATAAAATCACATAAACTTGTACAACCACATCATGTAGAATCGAACTCATCATTTGTTAATGAAGTTTTTATCATTAGCAAATCAATTTTCAGAGATTATAGAGCAAAAATGATTTTTAATTTTTTTTTATTTCCTTTCTCAAGAATGATTATGAGATTTCATCCAATAATAGGTAAACCATGTAATCTACATAATATTTTATTATAATCACTATCATCTTTATCGTTGTTATCAACGAGATTACCTTGATCCTAACTTTTATTATATAAACAAAACACTCCCATAGGAATCATTTTTACTTCCTATGAAAAAAAAATTCCTACATAATTGTTTATTTTTCATCCATATAGGGACTTAGAGCTTCAATCTCTACAATTTAATAATGAAACACTTGGTTGTTCTATTATAAAAATCCATTCTTTTAGTCAACCATGCATCATATATTGCAAACATTTCCTTCTCAAACTATGATTGGTGCTAAAAATTAACTTTAATATTATTAGCCAATAGGTTATAAACCACTGAAATTTCTTCTATTGTTTTGGTCTTCATTCCTCCAAATGTGTCATATATTGTTACTGTGATCTTAACAACATAGAAAAGCATTGGTGCTAGTCTTAAAACTTTATATTATATACTTGAAGAAGCAAAATCTACATGTGTATTTATATTGAACAAAGATTTGATTTGTTTGGTTTTGTTTATGTTGGAATGAGATGAAAAAAACACAAAAAATCAATCGTATAACAATAAAATATTAAAAAAAAGAAAGTAAAAAATTATAAGTTTTTAAATAAAATCCCCAATATCAGTGAAAAACCACAAGTAGAGAAGAATAAGATATTCATTGTGTCGGGATCAAAGCTTCTTTTAATATAATTGATTTTTTGTGTTTGTTTCAATATAAATACTTATGAAACCACAATACACTTTGCCCAAGCCCTCCTCTACCACCACAAGCTTCAAATTTTTCTTGAGCGACAAAATTTTCACCAGGTCAGATAGTAAGCGGGTTAAACCTGCTCAATAATTCAAGTCACATATAACATTTAAAATTGGCATTTGCTTCCTATAGTTTGTAAGGAGCTATTAGATCTTAAAATAGTGCTAATTTAGTAGGCTTTTATTCCATGTTTTATATCAAATTGTTTTGATTAGATTAAAAAATTGTTTGCTTTTGGTCCGGAAAAAAATCAGTTGGCATTTTTGGTTGCTCAACTTGATTTATCCGTATTTTGTGTCTATAGAGACTAAACTAAGTGAAATATGAATATATTAGGTAACACTATACAGAGTTAGTGCAAAGTGGAGAAGCAGGACACCTAAAAGGCAACCAAGTGATAACGTTGCGACGCCACTCAAGGACATTGTGACGAGATAAATCAGATGACTAGCCCAAAATTCTCAGGAGTTTCAGAACGTTGCGATATGATAATCGGTGTCGCGACATAATTCATCATATGAAATATTAGATTTTTTTTCAAGCTTTCCAAAACATAGCGACATTGTTATGGGCATCACGACATTATTTCCTAGGCGATAAAAGAGAGGTTGTGGGTTTAGGGTTCATCATCTTTACCTTGGGCCGAAATTTTGCTTTAAGGCAAGGTAATGATCCGAGGGCGTTCAACAATGCTTGAAACTTGGGTTTACTCAACATAAAAAGATGGACCTTATCTTCATTAGTTTCTAATATTTTAATCCCTTTCCTATATTGGACATGGATGTTTACTTGTCTATTTGCTTCATTATGGATTCAATGTTTCTAAGGGTAGTGTAAACTTCCATTCTAGGGTTGTATGAACTCAATGACTTGATATTTCAATTATCCTATGGTTTATTTGATTGAGTTGTTATGGATGTGCCTATGAATTAATATCATATCTAATCATTTGCCAACAGGCGGCGACAAATCATGATTCTAAATGCATAGACATATGTGTGTGTGAATCGTATTAATTTCATAGGGTGGAGATATGGAGTGACAGCCATAGACCCTCATAGCATAGATATATGCATTGGTTGGTACACGCACAGGGTGCGCGACAACTACCCACAAGTTTATTGGTTCGATCAAGTAATAAAGTACCCAAAGGTAGGGTTATCGAGTCCATAGGGACTGGAATACTAGTACTAACTATCCTTGCTATCTAGTTCAAAACTATGGAAGTGGTTGTGATTGGTTGGTTATCAAAAAGAAACTACGTAAACAATTGGCAGACTCTGAGCAATCAGAGATGAGCGTGGCACCTCGGATCTCAATCCCCTAGGATTCCTTTATTAATAACTGAATTCTAAATATTAGTTATCCAATGTTTAGTTCTTGGGAGTATGACAATTGCACCATCTAGATGCCATATCCAATCTCTCGGTATGCAGATCGAACTCATTACCTATGTCTAGTTGTAACCTAACTAAGAGAGATATGGATCTATGTATAAAAGAGACATGCAAGTCAAAACCCTAAGCGTACTTGTGCCTTGCTAGAATATAACAAGGTATATAACAATGGCTCATGCAAAGTATAATCACATAAATCAAGCACAGACTCACAATAATCATCAATAAAGGAAAACTAATAAATAAAAAGAATTCAATTAATAAATCATCCTAGGGTTCATGTGTCTGAGGCACCACCGAAGGGGTTTAGCCTATCATATTAATGGAAACACTAACAAATATATTTGAGAAAGACATAATTGAAAACATGAAGACTCCCTTGATCGATGTCTTCTCCTCCCTCGATCTTCTCCAAAACCCTAACATTGCTCTGAACACCCGCCGAAGACTACTCTGCCAAAAGTCCCAGAATTCTATGCCTTTAACAAGTTTATATAGAACTTTATCACGATTTACTTGGCAGTAGGTAGGCATTTAATACATGCCTTGGTGCCAACTCTATCACTTAATCTCTACATATTTTGAATTCATTGAGTTGCACGGGAGTGTACACGGTTGTGCCAAATTGTACTCGGGCAGTGTACACTTCTGTCAAGGGTTTTTTTAGATTATTTAGCCTTGTTTCATCCCGTTTCTTCTTCCTTCTTCTCCGGGTGTCTATTTTACACCTTTCAATCTCAAAAAATTCGAGGAGGACCACAAAAATAAAAGAAATTGATCTTGAGAAACAATGGGATAAGTACATGTAAATAAGATAGAAATATATATGTAGCGTGCACTTATCATTGGTCTTCCAAGGTGTTAATTGAGTCTAGGTACTATAGCAGCTTCTCCTTCACCATAGATATATGGATAGGTTTGAAATGTGTTCCTTAGACATAGGGAACCTATAGGTTGCACCCAAAGTCTGAGACAAGTACCCAAGCTTCTTATTAAGTCACCCTTATCCATAACAACAACATAATTATTAATCATAGGAGAACATGCGTTTACAAGTCGTTAGAGCCATACAACCCTAAGAGCATCTAATCAAGACAACAATCCCAAGTAACCTTCGCATTTCTCCTACACACTTAGGATTTATGCAACCTTTTGCTTAAGTGATTGACATAGTATAATCTTTGTAACACCCATCATAAATGAGGGCGGATGTTACACAAAATTTGGAGCCAAAGAAGTGCACCCAACCCATAAGCTGTGTAATTTAAACCTGAAATCAAGGATCATGTACTCTAAATAAGATTCATATGACATAGCATAACCGGTTACACACCGGGAGCCATATACAAATAAAAGTCATAATAGAGTACAACACTTAGAGTTAGGTGGGCAACTCACATTTAAAATCTGATGGAAGAAGACATAATTAGAGTCTAATACAACCCAATAAAATAAACATAGGAGAATTTGGTACACGAGCAGGACTAGACCTCGATCCACCTTTCGAACCACAAGCTACTATCCAGATCCAAGTCTAGATCCTATAACATAAAAACATAATCCAAAGGGGCTTAGCTATACTAGCTCAGTGAGTAAGAACTACTCCGCCAGGTATTAGACATACATGTCATCTGTACTAAAGTACTAGTACCAAGAACAATGCAAGTATAAATCATGAAGGTCAACACAGTTATCTTAAATCTTGATAAGAATGCTAACACGATCAGAAATGCGAAGAAAACACATAGACAATCTCATATCATATCAAGCATATAGTGAACATGTATATGCGATGGCCTTAGATCATACAAGCATGCACTCTTAGTTAAAATGTCTCCGTAAGGACTCCAACTCCCATCAGGAATAGTGGTATACATCTACATGATCCTGATAACCGGAAACAACGGTATATATCTACATGAGTCCGATACTTGACGACCACCGGTATACATCTACATGTGTATGTCAAGTATCAATCTCGTATCCGATACGGGCCCTCACAAGAGACAGGAAGGGGGTTTTTATAAAAAGAACGACTTTCGCAAACATTTTTAGTTTTAAGAAAAACGATTGAAAACAAAACCCCTTCCATAGCCCGGTCTCGTCTACTAAAATATCCGGGCTCTATCCCGAGCCCTTGCTGGGTCCCCCATACATAACTAACTAAGGTGCAACTTATGATACATGCAATAATCTTTAACTACCCCTTAGGGTTTCCTTAATCATATCTCATGCTTTTAAAGTTAAATCAATAATACAAGCATGAAAACACAGTTCAAGTATAACAATAAATCCTTCGGCATCCACAAACCGAAATAACACTCATAAGTATACGATAAAGCCGAAATCCCGATAAATACACGAATTAAATCTAGATCTACGGTAAAGTCCCCTCACCTGAAGTCCTCCTAAATTCCTAGGATTGGCTCGGTCATTTGGCAGCTCCCGTTGCACCTTTGCCTTTTTCCTTTATCTCCTCCTAGAATTGAAATACGAAAATCATGAATATGAAGACCGTATTCTTACTCGTACTCTAATTTAACCTTGATCTAATACGATAACTCATTAATTTCTCTAAGTAGGAATTTTTACTTAACATCTAATACATGTTTCTAAAGCTCATAAATACTATGCTTACCTTTCATAGCTTTAGTTCTATCGCTAAGAATATGATAAAATAAATTTGAAAGTTTAGGAATACGGAATCCGTATCCTTATCTTATACTCTAATTAGACTCGTTAGAGTATGATGTTCATCAAGTTAAACAAAGTATGTTTTCTCTTAACATGAAATTAGTATTCTAAAACATGAAAATACAGAATTGTTCAATTAAAGGATTTAGCTCTAATCATCCTAAGCTCAATTTTAAAGTTCATTACATGCTCTCTAAAAGTGGTTAATTGTTAAGCATGATCATGGGAGATTAATCAAGCTTTAATACTAAAATTTTCTATGAAAATTAGGCGACACCTCCTCTATTTGATGGGCCCTGAAATCATACAATCATACACTCATTAACCTAGCTAATTAACACATTCATAACATAGAATGAAATTTTTAGAACATTACTAGCCCATTTCTCCCCTAATTTCTTTCCATTCAAGATCATGGATTTTAATTTAGGTTCATGCAAAGTCTAATTGACTAGAATGGAGTTTTCCCCAATTTTCGGTGCTCATTGTCGCAAGGGAAGGGACGATCAGTGTTCCTTGTCGGAAGGAGGGGGAAAACAGAGGCTGTTGGGTAGATCACCGGAGAGAAATGGATGGCCGGTGGCTAGGAGGCTTCCGGGCGGTGCGCGCGAGCTGAACTGGAAGCACCGAAGCTGGGACTGCGGGGGTTCGCTGGCCGGCTGCAGGTGGTGGACAGGGCTCCCGGGTAGCGCAAAGCTGAGCGCAGCTCCAGGCGGTGCTGCTATGCGCCGGCGCAGCAAAGGGGGCGGCCTGCGGCTAGCGGTGCATAATCGCGCAGAGGGACAATGGGGCGGACGACGCGCGCGTAGGTAGCGCGGCTGCAGCAACGCCTGCGGCGGCGGGGGACCTCCGACGGAGCTGTGGCGGCCGGTGGGTGGCGAGCGCGGGTCAGGCCGGCGGTGAGCGCGAGTAGGGGCATGGCGAGCTCAGTCCCGAGATAGAGAGAAAGGAGAAGAACGATGAGATGAAAAAGCCCAATGAGATTTAATTTTCCTCTCACTTAGGTCTGCCCCTCTTATATATATATATATATATATATATATATATATATATATAATAGATAATTTAAATATTAAATTCAATCCTATGAATTCCATTTAACTTCAAACTTTTTGTTTAATTTAACTTATTATTTCCCTATTATCTCATGGGTTTAATTACCCTAACTTATCTTTAGCTTTATGTCTCATCGCCCTTAATTATTATTATCTTTTAATAATTCATCGACCCAGATCCGGGGATCCCGGCCAATGATTCTAGTCATCACGGGCGTAGTGTAGCCTCACGGGGTCTGTCTCTCGTCAGACCAGATCCGGGAATACCGGCTTTTGACTCGTTCGATCGACTTTATCGGAACTCTAACATTTGTCCGATTCTCCTACTTAATTAATCTTGATTAATTAACACTTAAGAGATCTCCCAAATAACTAATCGAGGTTATCTTTACCGTCCACCTCCAACCATTCCATGTGTAAGCGGCCTGGCCCAATAAGGCCTTCCCTAGGTCTATTAGTTGCGAGGCTGGATTTTAATTCATTAACCGTCGATTTTCCTTTAATTGGACTTTAAAATAATTAATTAATTTTCCGTACTAATTAATCTCATTAATTGTCAAAAAATTTCTGATTTAGTTACTTAAAAAATTCGGGGCGTTACACTCTTGCTCAGTTAGACCTAGTTAACATTCGCTGAGGAAATTGACCTGGCACGTACCAGTATTTTATTACCTACAACAACGTACACTTGCGTGTAGCTGCTTGAGTTTTCTTACTCATAGTTGTAGTCAACAAGAGCCTATAAAACTTTGAGCATCTTCAAGAAAAGATTAAATAGAAAGCATACATATAACAAATGTGGTAGGTTGAACATAGGAAGAAATCACAAACAAAATAACTAATGCCAATAAATATCATCCTTTTTACTAAGTGTTCTATGATGGGTTTGACAATGGACCAATTCTCATCGTTATCTACACTTTTTTCAAGCATGTGTATGATTGTACACTTGTTTCAAGCATGTGTATGATTGATCAATGAAAATTAATAGAAATTCATTGTTGATGTGAATGTGACCGCACATTGAACTCTTATACAAATGCAACCTATCTTTCTAACCTATGTTTTCCTATTATTCTAAATATAGGAAAACATATGTAAAGAAAAGTAGTTGAAGCTCATACAAAGGTATATATTTAAGCTCCTTAGTGTAGACATTAGTAGTAGTGTCCATACGGACCCGACTTGGGACCCTAGGTACGTAATAGACCGGTCACACCTAAGCAAGGATGGTCCCCTCTCAGATGCAAGGCCTCAGTGAATAAATACAGATAATAATAAAAACTCTAAATGTTGAAGCAGATAATTAATAAAATATAAGTGTCGAGATAATAACAGGTCATATAGCCCTACTGTGTATAAAATAGAAAAGTTATACAAGGTAACATCAACCTTAGTTAGAAATGAAAGAGGTTCACAAACCTCGACTCAAGTACCCCAGCTAGGATGTCTCACGGATCTGAATCTCTTAGGTTTGCTCCTAACTACTAGACATGATCTGTAGTGCGGCAAAATCAAGTGTAGTGAGCTAGAAAGCTCAGTAAGGATCCACTAGAATAATATGGAAGACATACTCGGAAAATGCATGATGACTATTATCACATATGAGTCTATACTTGGCAATTTATGAAATTCTAAATATAGAATTAGGAAAAAGAAATGCCAAATCAGGATTATCAAAAGAAATAAGCACATCACATGTCATGAATGAATAATAACTAAAACAAGCACACAGTTATAAAATATTAGACAAGTCATACAAATCATCTCCCTGACTCTAGTATGGACATATAGTATGTGAGTGACAGTAAATAGAAGTATCCCATTTCTGACTAGCTAAATCATCAATTTTGACTAGAATTGGCAAGTAGTCGAGGAGGACTTGCACGTCCGGTAGCGCTACTAATAGTAAACATGTACACCTGACCAGGAACTACTCCCCTTGGTTGGGTAATACTAGAGCTTACTCCCCCTGGTTGGGCAATAGAACATTATGCCAGGCAAAGAGATGAAATAAAGAATCATAATAGAAAACAAGTAGTGATGACTCATGTCAACCCGGCTAGCTCGCATGCTCACATATTTCCATGGTTATGGGCTTGCTCTCGAGTGGATATGGTCATATGTGAAACATAAATTGAGATACAATATCCAGAGAATCGTGATGCGCATAAAACAAGAATGCTGATTACAATATCTTGAGTAAAGCATGCGTCAGGTAATCAAAATAATTTGCAAGTCAATAAATACAAATTTGCATGATTTATATATAGAAAATAATCATATTAAAATGGTAATAAATAAGATATATAATTACAACATTTATTTAGAAAATACTTACAGTGATATTTATATTGCGTTAATACTTGTTGTTTTCTCTAGGAATAGTAATATCGGGATCTAACTCCTCCCATCGCGATTCATAGCTTTATAATAGGATCTATACAAAGAATGCAACCTTAGAAATTACTTATCTGTGAATAAATTCATACTATGAAACATCCTGGCTTGAGTATGAATTTTAATATTAATACAACTTAATATGAATAATTTAAATAAATTCCCAACTGAGATGACTTATGTATAACTATGGCCTCAGCCATGCCTTATATTCAATAAACATGCTTAAGTAGTCTTCTATAACTCATGTATTGTCAATCTTTCATAAGGTTGTCTACCTGACCACTTAACTCAAGCCAAGAACAGATCTTCTTAATCTTATCATTGAATCATTGGTTGTACTTTAAGATAGTTAATCAAATGATCAAATGAAATCATCAAACTACATTATATTATTCATCCACTACAACAACTATAGGTTCTGATAAGTGGAAGCTCTAGCAGTATTTGTGTGGTATTAAGAACTCTGAATTTTATTTGATAAACCACTAATGTTCCTCCTTAATCAAGGTTTATCTACTGCTAATTAAGTATATCCAGACATTGTCATACTAGATCTAGCATGATCGAGATCTCTCTACCAATAAAGCAATTTAGATATGCAAATTGGGGCTCTAGCACTAGCAATTTGGAAGCATTAAGCACAAATAGATGGTTTACAAGAACAAATCAAAACCAATATAATAGAAAAGGAAATAGTCACAAGTTCATCCTAGGGTTCAAGAATCCGATGCACCACAGAAGGTTTACCCTCTCATACTATGGAAATCCATAATTAATAAGATCTATAGAAGAAGACATAAGTAAAGATGATGGACTCCCTAGATCGATGTCTCATTCACCTTCAATCTCCCCCGAAACCCTAGCCGTCAGCGGAAAAATTGCCAAATATGTTGTATTATACGGTCTTTTGTAGACTTCAAATTCTGAGAAACACGGCCGTAGGTGGGTAGAGCGTGTTTAGCTTCGTGCTTATCTACGGAACATTGAGAATTTATTCAAAGTGGTTTCATATAATCTTGTGCTTGAGTCGTGATCTTCTATAGAATATGCCTTTTCAGCTCTTTTTGCTACAAATTGAGTTGATTTTTGCTTCTTTTGTTCCTACCACCTATTTTCCTCTCCAATGACAACAAAATACCCAAAAAAGCACAAAAATAGAGAAATTTGTATGAAAATATAAGTAAAGTTCATGCAAATATTATATTAAAATATGTATGATCATGCAGTTATCAACTAACGAAAGGCTTTCACAACAAATCTTGGTTGTTACATATAGAGAAGAGGGAAGTGTAAGAACACACACCACACACACAATCACAAATCCTTACAATTATTAGGATTGGCTTCTAAGTTCTCATACAACATAAAACTTGGATCAAGAGTAATAACATAACTATACCTACATTATCTCTGCAGTTATGCTACATCCTATCAAAGCCCTTTTTATCTAACTTCAAGCCCCCATGGAACTCATTAATACACCAACAAACATCCCATTGAACTTGTTAATACACCTAGAGCTCAATAACTCCCTCAAGAACTTTTTAGCATCATGATAGACGTATATCCTACAGCCATTATAAGAGATATATGTATCACGCCCCGACCCGGATCCCTGGACCTCGGGCACGTCAACAGACCGGCCGTACTCAAGCAGAGACAAGCTCAACTCAAATACAAGGCCTAAATGTGATAAGCAGATAACAATCCATAATATAAATCAAACTCAAGTTCAAAGGAACATAGAGTCATCAGGGTCCATGGCCTTATACATAGTCTGGTCCCTATACGGGTCCTACACAAAGTAAAGCTCACAAAGTAAAAGATAAAGGAGACTCCCAGACCTCGGATCTCCTCCTGACCTCTCCTAGTCAATCTCTCTCTCCAGTGTCTCCCCTAGACCTCGGAATCTGTAAAAGAGAGAAATAGCAAACTGCATGAGCTTTCGAATGGAAAGCCCAGTAAGTACCCCTGCGGGGTCACAAAGACATAAGTAAACATTATGTCAAATAACAAGGTCACGATCCAAAAAAAACAATCCTAGGAGTCTACCAGAAACAACCCAAAGGTAAGACCCCTAATAACAGAAGCCCTCGAGCTCTGTGAAGAGTTTCAAAGGAAAAAAAACTCAAGGATCACTCTCGGCTAGTATGTCTAGCTACTTGCTGTAAGCACGACCTTCTGGTCGTTCGACCCTCCTATCACAAATCGGTAGAACTACCTTTCATACGTGTTAACACGATCATCGTACCATGCCCATTGACGGGTGAGACCACCAGAGAATCGCCTCTCTGGCAAGGTAGGCAGAAATGCCAGGGGGTCCTGTCCCTGAACATTTCCCTATCGGAGCCCCCACGCTCCACTGAGTCCGGGTAGTAGACCACAGCAAACAGGGATACCAACATCCCGTAAACAAATCATACATGCTCAACAGGAATATGGAATAGGTATGGATGCATGTATGTCATCATTGAAGCATAAGCATTTAAGGCATGAGCAAGTTCAAAGAAAACCCGAAACCGGGTGGGAACTAGGCAAGTGTACTTATCTCCTGGTGAAATTTGAAGTCTTCTTAGAATCCCCTGGAATGCCTTACGTCTCCCCGTGAGTATCTGGCATATATATAGGCTCTATTAGAGTCAAGATTTCAACAAATCTCTATGTCTCTAATCCCACATGCATGCCTATCGTTGCTATTGGGCCTTGGCCCATTAACGGGTCCTAAAGACAATCTCTCGGGTTAGTGGTTCATATACTATGTTTCCATGTCCTTTTGTTGTCTTTAGACCCAACTTGGTTATACCTAGTCAATTCTATTTTATGAGTCTGAACTCTACTTGATCATCTTGTGTCATGTTAGATGATTTGTGCTCTCTTCTAAGCCCCTTAGCCAATTTAGCTTGCTGACTTTTTTTTTTTTTACCGAAATAATTAACTAAATCCTTTTTAATTAATTATTTTATCCGACTTTCAATTTATTTTTCAAATAAATTCATCAATCGGATTTGACCATCCAAAGTTAAAAAGGAAGTCGATTAATCCACCTAGACATAACTTATTTAAATATCTTAGTGCAAAAGTTAATTTCCCCTATTTAAATAAATCATCAACTGGTTAATTTACTCAGCTACTATTAGGCATACAAAATTGTCACAATATGATAATTCAATCCCTTCTAACACTAGTCAAATAGTTAGCTAGTTAATTATCCAATTAACCGCTAATTATGATTAACTAACTAACTATTTAGATAAATTTTTCTCAATTATCTCACCATAAACTTGACAACTAAATAATTGTCACACTAATTTATTTATTTCAAATCTTGTACCAACTAGTTAAATTGATTAATTCACCCAACTAGTATAGCTAGGTTATATTTAATTTTTTTTTCCACACTTCTATTTAATTAATATTACAATTCCTTGAGAAAACAAAATATCACTAATCAGTACAATTAATCAATTAATATGTAACACTATTGTTAGTTAAATTAATTAATCTTTAATTATGTAAAAAATTTTATTTTCCACTCTTCTTCTTCGTTCCTCTCTACTCTCTCTCTAGGCCTTGTAGCGGCCCAGGCTCCACTTTGCCGTCTCAGGTGTGCGGCTGCGTGGACCCGGCGGAGTCCTTTGACCTCCGACGGCTGGTGAGAGTGTTCATCCTTCTCCCGGGAACCAGCAAGCGCCTTCTCCCCCTCTGTTACCTCACCACCCTTTCCGTGAACAGTATTAACTCCAGCGAACCTCTCACGACACGGAGAGCATGCATAGTCTTAAAACATTACAGGAGAGAAGAAGGCTCTTACCGGAGGGACGTAAGCGGCGATCGTTACCTCCCGTGAGCGCCCCGTCGTTTGGTAGGCGTTCAGACTTCTCCGACGAGCTCCCCCACACACTTCACGTGCAGCACCACTTCAAGCTCACCGTCTCAGTCCCCTTTCTCTCCCGCGACACTCCCAAATGGCCTCGGGCTCGACCGAAGGCGCGAAGCAAAGTGGAGACTTCCTTCTCCTTCTCCGGCTGACAGCTCGTCGGAGCTCTGGACTTCTCCTCTTTGTGCTCAGAAATAGTGAAGGTGTCGCCCTTTTTTATAGCCCTCAGAGACCCAGACGAACGGTCACCACTCGCGACCCACCTCGCCGCCAAACGACCGGCGACTTCGCGCTTAACCGACGGAGGAACGGGCAAGGCTCGCGCTGCCGTTGGTGGCTTGGGGAGAGGAGTGGGCTGCCTCAGGATCGTCGCTAGATCCAATCCGACGGGCATGATTACTTATTCATAATCAACGGTGGATACCCCACCATATCGCCTAGGATCTAGCATCCTATTTGATCAACGGGCGAGATTTAAAACAAACCAACGGTCCGATCTTATTACCATGCCTCGCATCCAAACCCCATTAGATGATTTAATCTGAGAATGTCACGTGGCTTCTGAGTTTGTAACCCTTGCCTCGCGATCTATCATGATCAGATGGATCGGCTCTCGGCTTAACACTTGGCATCCCATGGGCCACTATAATGCTCTGTGATGAGTTGCAACCTATGATAATATAATCTCAGCCGTCCACTTCATTGTATTTGTGTTTTTTTTATATGGAATATTTTCCAGAAGTCCCCAGTTTCTCTTAACTTACAATTTAGTCCCTCCTCTGTGAGAGAGGACATTTTACTTTTAGTCCATGGTATTTTCGAAATTACCAAAAGGCCCTTTGGACCCTCCATTAACCCTAGTTAGGTTTTTTTTTTAAAAAAAAATCACATTTTCTCCCATTATTTAATTCCTTAGGAAGATTTTCTCCAATAATCCAATTTAAAAGGAATTTAAACACATATTTTATTTCCACAAAATCCTTGGATATTACAATGTGGATGTGGAGAGACCTCACAGGTGAGATAAGTTTCAACCTATTGTCTGTCTAGATTCTATTAACCATTCAACTCATCAATTGTTATATGATTATTGTTGCCTTACCTGAACAAAGATAGTTCTTTACATTGCTTTAATCTACATCAACGAGCTCTAAATAGCTAGAGAGCCATCTCCACATTGCCCTTCTTAGATTTAGAAATCCAAGCAAAGGAAATCCTCTAGCCTTCACTACAGTCTCCAGCAGTTTTCCCTGTGGACAGTGAGCTAAAGAAGGAGATGAAGATGAATTTGGCAGTGGGTTAGGGGCCAAAAGGGAGTAATGTTGGATGCTCAGCCATAGCTTGAAGTCTGACCAGAGTTGAGAGCTACAACTCCAAGTTTATAATGAAAAAAACCCACTTATCTATCTCGTTAAAGCTCTCATCTCTTTACTTCTAATATAGTCAAAGATGCAGCTTTTGGTGAACATATGAAGATTATGTTCTGCACCTTGGCAACACTTGGACGAAGCTTAACATGCAACTGCCACGTAGAGGCAACATGCAAGCATTGAAGAGTTATGAAGAGCTCTTCTCATACTGACTATGCAAGAAGGGTGTCGCTATTATTTAGCAACGTTTATAGGCTGAAGAATTGATAAAACATCAGAAGCAATTGATGCTTTAACCCACAATTTAATGAGTCCTTTACTTTACTTTCATGGTTTTTATGTAAACCATTACTTCTCCAGCTAATGTTGCGAAATGGATTTATTGGTAGTTAATTAAATCGCTAGATGACTTGTGTGTTTTGTTATCACATGTGATAGTAATCAGTCCATATATGCCCTCTTTTGCATAAAAACACACTTAATGGTTATTTTGTGAAAATAACTTCATTAAATATTTTAATCACCCTTCTTAATCAAAATTAGTCCAGGATAATAGAAAATTAACTCAAGCTTTAATAAAGGGTTTTAGGATTTTTTTTACCCATAAACAGTGTGGCTTTTACAAGTAGGTGATACATCATCCCAAGTGTGATGATGGGGGATGTAGGGATCTGAGAAACAAATTAATGTTGAAGTAAAAAAAAAGTTGTCATAATTTGAAAACATAGAAAATTAAAGATATGAATTTGATTAAACAAATATATTTCTCCATCAACTTTGGATTTGTGTGTCTCTCATTGCCTTCGGATTTGTGCATTTTTCCATCATCTAGGAATTTTCAACATCTTTTTATAGACACTAGAATTGTGCACATATATATCTCCATCGTCTAGGGAATACATGTTCTTCATTGTTTTGTGATTCATGCATCTCCATTGCCTCAAGATTTGCATGTTGCTTCATCAACTTTGGATTTGTGTGTATCTCTATCATCTTAATATTTGTATTTGTGTATTTCTCTATTATCTCCATCATCTAGGGTTTTGTGTGCTATTGATCTCATCCACCGTGGGTTGTACACAATAAGTTAGCTCAAGATGTGTCCCACAAATCTCCCTCGCAGAGAGAATAAAAATTCTCATCTCCTTTTCGCTCTCTCGATAAGCATTAGAAGCATCTCACCAGCACTTGCCCTCTCTCCCTCTCGATTTCTCCCTCGCTACCTGACCCACGCCCTCGTGCCTCCAGGCTGCAAGGCCGTCGCCGTACCTGCGCTCAAGCTCGTCGACCGGCCTGCAGATCGCCCTAGGCCGCATTTCCCCGCCGTCCATGAGCTGGACCCTCACCGCGCCTCACGGTGCTGCTTCCACTAGGCAGCGCGCCCGCGCCGCAAGAGGAGGTGGCGCTTCTGATGATTGACCTCTCGATTCGTGATGCCCCCCCCCCCCCCCACCTCCCCTCCCTCCCACTCCTCCTGCGCCACTGCGGCACGTACCCGCCGTCGTTCAACAGCCTCTGCGATGCGGCCTTTTGTTCCCGGCCCGGCTCCATCGCGGATGATGCATGCGCCTACTGTTCTGCTTAGGAAGCCACCACCTCCATACCTGTGGCAGCCCCGTGGCTGCGATCCTCACCTCTGCCCCTTTCTGTAAAACCCATTGCAAAACCCACCCCGAAATAAATAAGGATTTTTATTTATTAATTTTCAAAATTTATTAAATAATAATTTAATATGGTAAGCGATGGAATTTGGGAAAATTATAAAGGTCTAGTTAATCCAGATTTAATTAAGTACTAATTAAATCAGACTAATTATTGTGAAAAACAGACAAATATTCAAATCCTGGGAATGGTGGATCTAGTTGGGGAGCGTGAAAGCCCCGTGATGCCTACAGTAAGCCCATGACGAAGGATTTGACTAAAAGCTGATATTCTCGGATGCGGTTTTGTGAGAGGCCGAATCCGTGTGTGATATTACGAGTATTTGTACCACTAGGTTGTCTGACCAAGGATTCTCGGGTCTGGTTCAGGACATTAATGGAAAGATAATTTAAATTAAGGGGCCATGTGACATTAAATCAAGGATTAGTTAATTAAGTGATTTAATCATTAAAAAGATAAGTTATTTAATGATTTGAGTAATATTTAATTAAAAGTTAATTAAAAGTATAACATTTTGATAAATAGATGAGAGAGAAGAGAGAGAGAGAGAGAAAAAAAAGTTCTCTCATCCCTCTCTCACTCTCTCTCTCTCGATCTCCTCCACCCTGCAGCCCTAGCTGCGCATGCTACTTGCGCCCACCGAGCAGAGCCGACTTGCGCCACCTCAACCGACCACTCCCGCGCCCCGGCCTGACCTCGGCCAGCGTGCCAGCGATCAGCGCTCACGGTCTAGCAGCAGCCGCGGCCTGTAGCGATCGACCCCGGCCGCGGCCCGACTCTCCGGTGCAACCCCTCCCGCCCACAGCCACCACCGCCACGCAGCTGCCACTGGCGCCCGGCCCCCTCCGCCTTGTGTCGGTCGCCGCGCCTTTCTTCTCCTGCATTAATTTTGCCTCCTTTTAGATGCGGCGGCCGCCGCCCGAAATCTGCAGCCCTATGTGCCACCCTCTTCATTCCACTCCGACAATGAACTCTTTGGGGGTAAACCCGATCATCAACTATAGTTAATTGAAAATTTAAAGTTGAGAAAAACCCTAATTAAATTCATGAATTTAGGGTTTGGAGTTGGGTGTTAATATTGATGTGTTGGTTGTGAGAGATTATGGATTAAGGGGATAAGTGATGGGATTAATGACCAAAAATGTTAAAGCATGTATGATGTTGTTTTGATTGTTATGTATGGAATGTTTGTATAAATTTTCGGGGCCCTATAATTAGGGGAGGTGCCGTCGAATTTTCATGAAAAGTTATAGGAGAGAATACTCTAATTAAATCCTAGACATCATGTTTTCATGCTTCGAGGTTTTAGAAGAGTGAACCTTTATTAAACGTGATTAATTGGGGGTATTGGACTTATATGGAGGTGTGGTTGTATGTGTTGAATATAATTTGGGGCTCATTTTATGCTTGTAGAAATGCCATGAGAAACTTGTATGTTTTAAGCCAAGGTTTGGACTGTTGCATGCTAAGTTGGTTAATTAGAAAATCAGCCTTGGTAATGTTTAAATGTTAATTAAGGTTGCATGCTAAGTGCTTGATGAAATGCCTCTAACAACCAGTTTGTTGAGTGCCTCAAGTAGATGTATTTATGGATAGTCCTGCAGATGGCTGTCCCCTTAGGTAGGACAGCTTACGCTTTCCTATACAGCTCTGTAAATTCGGAGTGTGTAATACGTCATTGGAAAGGTCTTGAGGTCTTCTTTCTAATGAGACTTAAATGAGAGAAATCTGATTTACGGTTTAAAATATATGACCATTTCTTTCCAGCTGCGCAGGATCGACAGATTTCTGCATTCTTTGTAGTTGGGACATTGAATGGGTGTTAAATCCCTTAGTGATATTGTATACACGGGCTGCCATGAATATATTCTTAAGGTTTAAGCTAATAGGTCTTCATGTTAGTTAAAATGTTTACAATAATGGCTTAACACTTGGTTGGGCCTCAATTTTCAACCTAGGGGCTGAAGTTAATCATGTAAGTTAAGTTAGTCTAAGGAGATGCTTGGATGTGAGACCCTTGTTAATTCTATATTACATAAACTTCACGAGTGTTGTTTTCATGAAGTGTTACATGATAATTATCACAGTAATCTCTACTTGTAATTGCCATGGTGGCCTTGGTTTGAGCAAACATTTGGTGTTGTGATTAAACAAGAGAAATTGGGCCTAAACCTTGGTTGTGGGCCCAATTGACAAGAGCACTTCTTCATAGTAAGGAATTGCTAGATTTTATTAATGAACTTAAGTTCTTTTGATTAATTGAAGAAGAGTGCTAAGCCACACCTAAAATATAAATGGGTCCCTCGTTACGAATGTAATAGGACCCTAAATGAACTACATGTGAATTGGGTCTATGGATAGTTAGGAAAATTACTAAGTAGAAAGTTCATGAATTGTGAAACTGGTATTCATTATAAATTACCATTTTGGATACTTGTAGAAAGTTCATGAATTGTGAAACTTGTATGTTTTAAACGTGATTAATTGGGGGTATTGGACTTATATGAAGGATGTTCCGGGAGGTTAGGGTCAAGCTTAAATAGCAAGGGACCTGGTAATATGATTATGGTTCAGGTGTAATTAGAGATGTGTGCATAACATTATGAAAATGACTATTGAAATATGTGAGAAATCCAGTCACGTGACATCAAGGATTTGAAATTTATTGAAGAGAATTGAACTCGAAGTGAAAGAAAAATGCAGAAATTACTGTAGCACTACAGGACATAAGATTTGGTTCTTTTAAACGAGCTATGAGTTGATGGTAATGAACCCCAATTTTTAACCAAAATGAAAGTGTATATTGGGAAGATAATGTATTGAAAGTTTGGGAAGGAATAGTAAAGATCTTGGGCTTCAATTTGAGGTTTCAACTTCATGATTTGAAGGATTCTTTGTAGCTACCGACAAAAAGTAAAAGTATTGAATTCTAATGTCACTCCAAAAGCATCGAATTGATTCGATCATTACGATGGATTCAGGGGATGTATTTAAACTAATAAAAATAGTGCGGGTATGTGTTATATGGCCCTAACCTATCGGTTATAAATTAAAAAGCCGACATTTGGTAAACTTACGATTAAGGTAATTAAATGCATGTAATGCATTCCTTTTGATATAAAATGTTATGTGATGAACATTTACCATGTTTTAGGACAAGGTGAAGTGATGAGGACACGAGTGGAAGGCTCGGACACAGGTAGGTCCCGAGTAATCGCCTTGGGTGTTGTGAGTATTTCGTGATTTTCTATTTCTGTTTTGCTTGAGCTTTCTAATATTGCTCTGCTCAGTCTGTTGATACTCGGTTTGAGTATTCCTTCCTCCTACCCTGCTTTTGATTTCGTACTCTTATTTCCTTGAGATGTTTCCAATACATATTAGAGATGGTTTCCTCATATGTATTGGCTTTATATCTCGAGGAGATTATTGCTTTCATGTTCTTATACGTATTTGAGTAGAATTTATTCCTTAGATACGTATTGGCTTCCGATCTCGATGAGGTCATTGATCTTTATATATTCAAGATGTTGCTGCCTTGGATATATATGTATACCTGTTGTTAGGTATTTGTACTAGAATCTCTTACTTTCAGGCATGATACATCGGACGGATGCCCGGGCAGAGGACATATAATATCTGGCCACGAGCACTTGATGCTCCATGAACCGGATGCCGGCGAAGGCGTATAATATCGGCCGCTTTGGCTCAGTTAGAGAGCGGCATTTTCTGACTATGTGCACATGTTTGCTATAGCATTAACCGGCTTTGGCCGAAGACGATACCGATGGTATTGTTGATGTCGTAGACATTTTAGTATCATATATGCCAGAGATTTAGTACATCTGTGGATTTATCCACTTTCCAGTTACTTTTTATTTGCTTGTGATGTTGTTACTATTGCGTACTTGCACTTTTTTTTTTTGTTCTTTGCTAGTAGCCTTCGTCACCTTTATTGATTTATTTACGATCCTACTGGGCCTTTCTTTGGCTCATGCACTTAGTTGCTTGATGTTTTTTTCGCTTGAGTGGCAGCAGGTAGCTAGGGGCCGGGACTCTGGAGGGAGCTTTGTGGGAACTGACTTAGCGGCGTTAAGGGGATATTTTGAAATTTGAGTTTTGCGGGCCTCTATTCCTTTCTGAGTGAGAGTTGTACCATTCAGGACCTGCTAGGGTTTTGTAAAAACCTTATATATATATATTTCTTCCGCTGATTTATAATTTAAACTCTGATTTAATTATATGCTTGTGTTACGTAGCCTTGCGTGCTTCTAGGGGCGACCCTATAAGCCTTGGCGCTACTCAGCGTCTTGTAGAGGCCGGGACCGGGTTGGGCGTGACACTTCGACCACCAGACCAAGCTTCAGCGAGGCGCGCGGCCCAACTCCAGGCGGTACGTGCGATGTCCCTCCATACCGCGATGCGGCACTTTCACGAGCAGAAGCGGTGGAGCTCGTTCCTCTTTCCTCGGCCAACCCACAGTACTCGGTGAGGATCGTAGGCGAATCGAGACAAGCTAACCGCCACCCTAATATTCGAACGAGGCAAAGGTAAGGACAAAGCCGCTGCCGAAGGACCGAGTCAAACTTAGAAACTACTAGACTCAGGTGAGGGGACTTCACCGTAAACCTCGATTTATTTTATGTATTTACCATGATTTGGTATTGTCACGCCCCGACCCGGATCTCAGGACCTCGGGCACGTGTACAGACCCGCCGTATCCAAGTAAAGACGAGCTCCACTCGGATACAAGGCCTATTGTATCATAAAACATGCAATATTGTAAATACAAATTTCATAAATATTCAATATAATTATAATAGAATCCTTAAAAGAGGGGTTCAGTCACTCTATACATATAAGGGTTCTACAAATTTTCTCTCACAAAATCATATAAGGTTCTCGAACCTTGGTAAACAAGACCAATCTCTTGCGCAGCTCTTGGGATTACTCCAACCAATTCCCCAACCTGAGAAAAGAAGAAATCCAGTGGAATGAGCTTTCGAAAGGAAAGCACAGTAAGCACCCCCGCAGGGGAGATACAAGGAAGCCAAAAAAAGTAATCAAACAAAAAGTGATCCAAACATATACTTATTAGAACACAAGAACAAAAGAAAAAAAAAAAACAAGGATCACTACAACAAGCGATAGTCAAGAACTCTTTCACGTCATCTCCCAATGCTCATCTTAGACACATCCAGACTCTTGAGTCTAGTAGCGCTTTAACGTGCACGTATACGGTCAGCGTATCATCCCACTGACGGGTGGACATCCAGGGTTCCCTCCCCTTGGTAGGACTACAGGACGTTCAGAGTGTCCTCCCCCTGAATGCCCGCAACTTATATGTACTTATTGGAGAATCTTCAACACAAGATGTAACAAAACACCAACCCGGATGGAGCACAGGCTCACGTGTTTCCACGGCCACGTGCCGATCAACGGGAGTGGTATTTTCAGTTACCGTAAACATGTCAATAAGCATACACTAACATAGAGGTCCAACAAATCAGTAAAGAATAAATTTGTATATGCAATCAAGCAACAATACAGCACATAGTGCCGAGCAAGGAAAATCAACAATAACGATATCAACCACTTTCAAACAAGAAGTATGAACAATATTTAAAGCCAAAGAAAGACCCAAAACTGGGTAGGAAATTAGGCAGGAGTAACTTACAAGAAACATGAATCAACAAAGTCAAGAAAACCTAACACTAGCCTGGTATTAGGCAAGAGTACTTACCTTAATAGAGATATCCTGAATGACCTTCCCTGACCTTTACTCCCGATAAGTCTCTATGTCGGTATATGGTAGTAAGATCGAATTAATAATTTTAATATTCAAAATTTTTCTAATAAAAACATGCATGATATCCTAATTCGACCCAAGCCTGGTTTATGGGCTTCCTAAGTTTTTCCTTGTTTATTAATAGGCTTTTCTCTCTTCAATCACAAAAGAAGTAACTATCTTCGTGGTTAAGGCCCACTAAGCCCAAAGAAAGAACCCTGGTTCAATCCCCCTTCACTACACCTCTTACTATATTTTTATTATTTTTATTGTAGGTTTGATTAATCACTTTAGGCCTGGCCCGTTGGACCTCACTCAATCCCATATGGTGGAACCCAATTATCCCAACACTAACTGATTTGATCAAGTTATCTAACTCAATCAAGCTCAACCAAACCTAACTAGTCAAACCCAATCCTTTTGTGTTCGGATTCAATCAACTTGAATTAATCCAAACCCAACTCATTGTCTTGATTCAGCCCAATTACTCAACTGACATGATCAATTAACACACCCAGGCCCAATCCGAGCCCAAACCCAATTAATTTTAAAACAGATCCAAACCCGTTAATAATTCAAACCTGCTATTGTTCATACCCATTAATATAACTAAACTCGTTAATGATTTTAAACCAAAACCCGAAACCCGTTAGCCTATATCGTCTTCAATCTCCAGACGATGCTCACGGCCGAGGGAAGGAGGCGGCGGCGGTCAGCTGGGCAGTGTGGTCGGGGTTGCCCTCCACGCCAGCAGCTAGGCATGCGAGGGAATGCAGCGTGCGTGAGCACTCTCCGAGCAAAGACTCGAGGCCTCGCACCCTTCCCTCGCCGGAGCTCCATCCTCCGGTGCTCAGTCCCTCGACAGAGAGTAGCGAAGAGTCTATCACTCCCTTCCTCTCTTTTCGGGCGTCATCTCATTACTATGTGCATGCATGCCTTTCAAGAATCTAATCAAGTTAGAGAGAGAGAGAGACTTCACCGGAGACCGTCGTCTGATGAACTCACCCTTTGTTGGAGTTCCTTCCCTTTCTCTTTGCTTTCTTGGAGATGACCCCGATAGCTGCGAACGCGCTCCTTGACATTCCCTCCACTCTCTGTCCTTCTGCCTCATAATCCCCACAGCAGTGGTGATGGTGGTGTCGCTGGCTTCCGATCGATGGAAGTGAGATCCTGGGGTTTATCCCTATTTATAGAACTCGCAGTGGAGTTCGGATCAATCTCAAAGACAATATTTGAGTTCAGATAATCCTTTATCTCAAAATTTAAATTCTGTTTTCTTAGAAGCTCGTTGGCGAGGATCTTCTCCAAGGCGGCGTACGCGGCGCGATGCGCTGGAGAAGATCGAATTAGGGCGCTTCGCGATCAGTTTTCTCTATTGGACGGCCCAGATGCAATCTTGCGATCTCATGGTCCTCATTCCATCACCCTGTCTCATGATCGCCTCTATCTTGAGTCAATGACCACGATTCCATCGTGACAGGCGGTTGGATCGGTCCCGATTGCCTCGAACTCAAACCATTCTCTTAGATGGACGGCTTGGATTGGCCCGCACTGTAGATTCTTACCTATACTTGTCATAATTGCTTAAAATGAACGATCAGATTTCCATCTGATTGCCTCGAGTTAGTCCAAAACCCTTGATCATCTAATCCTGGCCGTCCGTTACCTTTGATCATTCTCTCTGCATGATTTACTCGTAAAATTGTATTTGAGTCCCCCATTTTCTTTGTTTTTACATGAGAGTCCCTCGACTGAGAGAGGGATATATATAATTCTCGTTTGGTCCTTGAGTTTTATAAATTTACAATTGGGTCCCCAGATCCAAAGGGAGATACAATATCTTTTAGTCCCAGATTATTTCTAAAATTATCATTAGGTCCTTAATGACTCCAATTAATCTCAATTACGGATTTAAATGTTTTAAATCCATTAACTTCATAATTCCTCTCTTTATCTGATTATTATTCATAAATCAAATTAATATAAATCTTTAATCCCACTTTATTTAAAATATGATAGACTCTAGACATGAGCAATTTTCTCTATTTATCCACTTTGATTAATTTACTTGAAAATACATTTAATTTAAAGTCTATCATCTAGGCTTATAATCTTTCTAATACTTAAATTAATATACTAGATAAAGAATAACTAAAAAGTTTTATTTCATCAAATAGGATAAATCCTTGGGAGATTCTCCCTTATTCTCTAACAAAATACCTAATAATTAATCAAGACCTAAAAAAAAACATAATTCTAAAAAATAAGAAAAAATCTTGGGCTTCACAATCCTTCCCCCTTAAAAGAATTTCGTCCCCAAAATTACTCATGGCCCTCGACATCCATACTTGTTTCTTCCCCGATCTCAGGTGACGCCTGTACCCCTACCGTAACAAGGTGGTAGACTCGTCCATGAGTCATTGGTCTTTGATGGGATGATGAGGGTTGACTTGCCCCGTTCGCTTTTCCTTTCTTATCCCCACCATTTTGCCCTTGCGCTGGTGCTACCAATTGTCCGGAGGCACCGAAAGACTGTTGGGATCTCTGAGTTCCTTGCTTTGCTCCATGCTCTATCTGTGGACACTGTGCTATGCGGTGCTCTAAACTACCGCACACAAAACAAGCTCCAGTAACGCGCCGACACTCGGATTGTTTGTGTGGTCCTCCTCACGTGAAACATTTCAGTGATCCTCCTCCCCCAAATGCAGATGATGATTTGGAAGGCTTGCTATAGGGTTGGTACTTGCTCTAGGATTTTGATTTTCTAGAGCTATTTCCAAAAGATTTTCCCTGACTGTAGCTTTGCCCCTGGTCCGGTTTCTTATCTTTATGAGATGGTCCTTGAGATCTTCCTTTGCAAGATGCATCGATGTACTTGGCTCTGTTCACCACCTCTACGTAACTAGAGCACATATGTCCTGCCACAATTTCTTTCAAAGATTGCCGCAAACCAGTCTCAAACTTGTGGACTTTGCTCTCCTCTGTCGGGACCGTGTCCGGTAGAAAGAGTGCCAGTTTGTCGAACTCAATCTCGTATTGTTCCACTGACATGTCACCCTGAACGAGAGCGTTGAATTATTGTGCCATTAGAAGAACTCTTCCTCGGGAAAAGTACTTCGCAAAGAAAGCTTTCTTGAAGCCTTCCCAAGTTTCAAAGGGTACCCCTTTCCTAATTCGCATCTCCCCAAGATACCAATCTTCAGCGTTCCCTTGCATCAGGTAGGCTTCGTCCTGACTCTATCCGGGTCCTCGACCTGGTACATGTCGAAAGTCTTCTCCAGTTCTCGGATCCAATTGTAATTCGGAATCATAATCAGACTATAATTATCTCTATGAGATAAATCTTTATCCAACTCAAATTCAAACATTAAATCATAATCAAATTAAAATCCATATTTGGATAAAGATCAATTATAATTATTTTCATTAGATAAGTCTAATTTAATCTCAAATATAATATCCTACTCAAATTAGAAGTCATATTTGACATAAAGATAAATCATAATCATTTTATAATTCTCTATTTTATCTCATGTTAATCCCTACAAGGTTAATCCAAGTCAAGTTGCATGATAAATTGGACCATGTTGGTTTAATCACATTGAATCACCATTATGAAATTTTAATTAGGTCCTCGAACTAATAGGTAATTACAAACAATCACTTCACACTTCCATTATAGTACCTATTTATGTATAGGTTCTGGGTGGGTTATTACAGATATCTCGTATTCTAATGAGATTTTTATCAATTTGTGCTTTGTCGATGGATTTTACCGCTATAGTTGCATAGTGATTTCATACTTGTTATATGCTATGAAACTGAAAGAGCATGATTATTATAAATGAAACCTTAAATGGTAGATATTGATATTCACCATGTCGTGACTGCTCCCTAGCTAGACATAGACGATTGATCCAGCGGGGCTCATGATAGAGGCCATAAGAAATTGTAGATAATCTCGGGTTAAGGAAGAGATTTGTTTTAATCCGTTTTCTTAAAAAAAAATGTTTGCCAAATCGTTTTCTATATAAAACCCCTTCCGAACTCTTTTGGGTGCCCGAATCAGATACGAGGATGTACCCGTGACGATTGATACAGCTTGGTTGATCACACCACTAGTCGTCAGGTCTCGGATATGAGATACGTGGCGGATTGTCTGATTGGTTGATTATACTCTTTGAGTCGTCATGCCTTGGAGTGCTTTGGATCGGAATAATCGGTCTGAGATATGCGGCTTGGCGATTGATCTGACTTGGTTGATCATACGGTTGGATGCGTCGGGGTCACCGGATATGAGATACATGACGATTGATACAATTGGTTGATTATACCACTGGTCGTCAAGCTTGAGTACTGGATCGGATTATTTCGCTGTCTCCCGATCATCAGGATCCGGTTATTTGGCTGATGGCAGCTGGTTTCTTTCAGAGTATTGAACTAGGGTTGCATGTTGATTACGATACGAGGCTATTGCATACATATGTTTACTATATACAGGATATGATACGAGATTGATTATATGATTTTTTGGATTTCTGATCGTATGACATATTAACATTTAAGATAATTCCACTGATCTTCATGATTTATACTTGCATTTTTCTTGTGCTAGTATATTAGTACAGATGACAGGTATGCATAATAAATGGCGGAGAAGTTCTTACTCACTGAGCTTGTATAGCTCAGCCCTCTCGATTACTGTTTTTTCTGTTACAGGATCTAGACTTGGATCGGGATAGTAGCTCGTGTCTCGAGCAGGGATCGAAGTCTAGCTGGCTCTGGCGTACCTACCTTGTATTTCATTTTGCTTGCTTGTATTAGACCTTGGTTATGTCTTTTCTTCCGCTGTATTTGGGGCCGTAGTTGCCCATAACTCTGTGTGTTGTACTCTACTTACGACTTGGTCTGAATATGACTCTTGGTGTGTAACTGGTTATCTTTACATCATATTAATTTTATTTAGAGTACATGATCATTTTCAGGTTTTAAGTACACAGCTTATGGGCTGGGTGCACTCCCGGCCCAGCTGGTGTGACATCTGTCTCATTAGCGAGATGGGTGTTACACAAGCCAAGCCCAACTCAATTTGATCGAACCCAACCAAGTAAACCAAATTAAAATTCCAGACTTTGTCCCAATAGATCAAACCCAAATCCATTACTAATTCGATTTGATCGAACCAGTTTAACTTAAATTTAAACCCAAATCTAAATAGTTAACCAGTTGGCCCAACCCAACTATGTTTAATCAATTAACCCTAACTGATTAAACCTAACCAGTTAATGACATAATTTATTATATTTTATTTCCTTTTTAATTTTTCTATGAACTTAATTGCCTCTCTCTATCTTTCTCTCTTTCTCTCTCTTCTCTTTGTTAGCCGAGACTCGCCGGTGATAGGTGGCGGTCATCGGTGAGGCCGCAACGGTAAAGCTCCAGCTGCACCGAGCTTCTCTTGGTCCGGGAACTTCCTGTACGCCATAGCCACCTCCTGAGGGACAATCGGCTCCACCTTCACGCCCACCGGAGTTTCAACCGTAAAACTATCTCCGGCTAGCTTATGGTGATGCTTTTACACCATCAGATAATAACAGGAGAAGGACATATCTGATGGAACGTGTGCCTGGCGACCTCGAAGCGGCACTCAGGTGCTTTGAAGGTCTCGGGGTCCTCTTCCTTCCTCCTCCGATCACTACCGTTGGAGACGTTGCTCTTCCTCTCCGCCTGGGCCCTACCAACAATGTCGGAGTCCACACGCTCTCTGTCCCGGCTCAGGGCAGACCCGCGCCACCACTCCCTTTCTCTTATGAAGATGAAAGCTTCCTGCCACCACTCAGTTGAGGCTGCGCTGTTAGGATTGGAGAGGAGGGTGCCTTTTATAAAGGAGGTTGTATGCGCGATCTCGATCCCACAGATCGTGTGGAGAAAAAGGAATCCTTTTCTTTCCCCGATTGGGTTTGAAAACCTCCCATAAGAGCTCGGCGGTGACTGTGTCATACCCCAACCTAGTTTCCAGGCCCTCGGACACATGCACAGACCGGCCGTACCCAAGTGGAGACGAGCTCTACTAGGATACAAGGCCTAATGTATCGTAAAACAAGCAACATAATAAATTCAAATTTCATAAATATTCAATCTATTTACAGCAGAATTCTTAATAGGGGGTTCAGTCACCCTATACAGGACTAAGCCATACAAAGGATCTACTAATTTTCTCTCACAAGTTCATACGAGGTTTTTGAACCTTGGTAAGCTAGTTCAATCTCTTGTGCAGCTCTTGAAGTCACTCTGGCTAATCCTCCAACTTAAGAAAAGATGAAATCCAGTGGAATGAGCTTTGGAAAGGAAAGATCAGTAAGCACCCCCGCAGGGGAAATCCAAAGAAGCCAAACGGAAATAATCAAACAAAAAGTGATCCGAACATGTACATATCAAAACACAAGAACAGAAACCAGGATCACTACAGCAAGCGATAGTCAAGAAATCTTTTATGTCATCTCCCAGTGCTCATCTTAATCATATCTAGACCCTTGAGTCTGGTAGCGCTCCAAAATGCACGTACACGGTCAGCTTATCATCCCACTGACGGGTGGACATTTAGGGTTCCCTCCCCCTGGTAAGACTACAGGACGTTCAGAGTGTCCTCCCCCTGAACGCACGCAACTTATCTACACTTATTGGAGAATCTTCAACAAAAGATGTGCTGAAACACCAACTCGGATGAAGCACAGGCTCACATGTTTCCATGGCCACGTAACAATTAATGGGAATGGTATTTCCAGTGATCTCATGCATATCAACAAGCATACACTAACATGGGAATTCAACAGAACAGGAAAACGAATACATGTATGCACATCAAGCAATAACACATCACACATGGTGTCTTCAAGGCCGATAAGCAATGAAGCTGTTACGCCCCGACCCAGATCCCAGGACCTCGGGCATGCGCACAGACCAGCCGTACCCAAGTAGAGGCGCACCTCACTTCGATACAAAGCCTAAGTAAGTATAGCAGATAACAAATCATAAACAATATATCATAAATAAATATCCTCAGAGCCATACAACGGAAAGTAATCATAAAGGGTTCAAAATACCCTACAATGGTTTATACAAGATCAGGCCCTACAAGGGTCCTAAAACTCTTACACACAACCTGAGGTCCTCGAACCTCTCCAACCTGTCCCAGTCCCACGCGCAGCTCCAAATCCTGAGTCATCTGTCACTCTTAACCTGGAAGGAAAAGAAAAGAAGTGGAATGAGTTTTTAAAAGGAATGCTCAGTAAGTACCCAGCAAAAAATCACAATGATGCCACAACAAATAACAACAGATAGTCAAACAGACATATCAAAGGAAATAATCAGCACAACAAGCCAATCAAACGGGGCCCCCTAAACTCATCCAATCATACCTCCGCGAGTGCGCACAAGTCTGCATGAGCCTCGATGGTCAAGTCTTGCGGACGGCAGTGCTCAGTGCTCCATGGGTACGCATACCCAATCCAGACACATACCGACCCAACCTGAACACAAGCACCACGAGTCCTACAGTAATGTCCCGGTCCACGGTGGCATGCTCAGCGAGCATCCAACAATAAACTTGTCCAAACAATCAAACAACAGATGTGGAAACATCAGCAATATATGTCGGGAGTAAACAACAGATATCCAAATCATAACAACAAGCACAATCACGATACCAACAAAGGACATGCCAAACCAAATAATAAGAAGGTCAAAGAAACCCATCTCTGGGTGGGAGCTAGGCAAGAGTCACTTACCTCTCTAGCAACCTCATCAACAATCTCGCGTCCCTCCTGACGCAGCTCAGAGCTCCAAACCACCACCTGGAAACCATAAACTCGGTCTCAAATAGTGCTCACACACCTATGAATAATCATACTTACTAAACAATTTCAATTAACAAGCTCGGCCCACTAATGAACTCAACTCGACTTAATGAGTCAACTCAATACTTCAACTCTCAATCATACACAAATCAAGCCTAAGCCCATCACTTGTAAGGTAGTGAACCAGGCCTACAAACACAAAGCATAACAATCTCATTCAAACCAATTCCATTGCCCACACATAACATGCAACTCTGATTCTTCAATCTTTTACTTACACAACAATCCCCACAAGTCAATTTCCAACTTCTAATTCCTCCAAGCCTTAACCAATCTATCAAAAGCACATGAAATCATGGCTATCAATTCAACAAAAATTTATAATATCAATCACAAAAGCTCACATCTACACCATACCCATATCCTTCCAAATAAAATACTCCAATCCCCCCCCCCCCCCTCATGTGATAACAACACACAGCTGAGATGCAGGAATTTAGAGAAACTCACTGAGTATAGATGACGACAGACACGGAAGACAAACGGACCGTCAAAACCAGATCTCCACTGTTCAGATTGGAGCAGGACAAGTCTTCACCGCGCTCACCAAAAATCAGCTCGATCAGACTAGGAATGATTATCCGATTGAAGCAGATGATGAAACTGGTCGGTGCAGGAAACCAACAGCGATAGGTTCTGTTTCACACCCTAGAACCCTACTCTCCCGGCCACGAAAAACAATCTTCACAGTTCAAAATGAAGAATTAAGGGTCACGAACAATCTCACCAAAAATCAGCACGATCCAACGGTAAAAAGGGTCGGAATAGCAATGGACATAGAGCATGCTCAACACACTTTTGAACAAAAAATCCTAGTCTCTTAAGTCTTTTTCTCTTTTCTTCTTTCCTCTCACCTCTCTTCTTGTTTCCCAATGGCAACGGTGGCTGTTAGGGTTTGGGGATGATGTCCTTTAAAGAGCTCATGGTGTTGAGTAGTGGCGGCTAGGGTTTGCTCTTATGTGATGAGGATAGATGAGGGCTCAGATCAAATCCCGTGCCTCACGCTTATTCCAAAATTTAGATGGTCGGTCTGGATTGGTCTCATCTAATGAGAATAGATGTAATGCTCTAATCTTTTCGGATGCCTAGAACTTAATCCACATCTAAAGATGAGCGGTACACATCCATCCGCACGGTGAGGTCACGTGTATAAACTCTACATTTGCCTCGGATCCAACACATCCTCCGACGTGGCCTCTATTCATCCACTTATCAATTCCTCTCTTAATCTCCACTATTCGTTCACTCTACATGCATGATTTTTTATTTTATTTTATTTTTATTTTTATTTAAGCCCAGGTTTCTTTTGAAATCACGTACAAGCCCCTGTTTACTTAAAACCTATAAGATAAGTAAAATTTTCATTAAGTCTACAAACATTCCTGAAATTATAAAATAGTCCTCAATAACCCCACTAAACTCCAATTAATTAACTTTAGGAAATTCCTTCCATTATTAAAATAATTAAAACTAGTAAAAGAAAAATGAACACCAGGAGTACTCATAAAAACCCTGGGTCTTACAGAAGCAAAATCAAAGAGAAAAAAAATATCGATGCCAAACAACTTTCAAACATGATCAAGGATTCAAAGCCAAGAAAACCCAAAACTAGGTAGGAACTAGGCCGAAGTACTTACCTTAATAGCAATATCCTGATTCCCACGGGACGTCTTCCTCCCACGTCTCTACGTCAAATCTGGAAATAAATTCTATATAAGCAACGGTAATTATTCATAAACTTTACATGTCTAGATGCAGTTGTGTGTCCCCACTAAATGGCTAGGCCTAGTCTTACTTGTATTCGACTAAGTGCGTTCACCCTTAAATGATTAGAATCCCTCATCTTACCAACAAATACGGGTATGCAATTCAAGCAACAATACACTACACATGGTGCCTTCAAGGACAATCAAAGAAACTCAATAATAACGATGCCAACCACTTTTAAACAAAGAAACATGATCAAAGATTCAAATCCAAGAAAAACCCAAAACTGGGTTGGAAACTAGGGAGGAGTAACTTACTTAATCAGAAACGACTGGAGTTACACAAGACTTCGTCCTAACGTATCTCCACACTCTACATCAGTATCTGATAATAAAATATAACTCCTTGTAAAATACATGTGTAATGTAACGCTCAAACATTATGCCCACTAAACCACCACCTAAACTATTAGTCACCTAACCGTAACATGGCCCATAAACCCATTTCCCCTGTCCCATAATGCATTATCATTACCACATGCTTTTAATTAACTACTTAGTCACACATATTTAGTGGCCCAACTAAGATACCATCTGGGTCGCCAACAACCTAGCCATGACTTGGTATTAAAACACAACCAAACTCTTCTCATAAATCACTCTGGTCCTTAATTGGACCAACAACTTGACTACCCTTAATCTTTGAGTGAGCAACACCCATACACAAGCACGTCAGCACGTAACCCTGTAATCATCACTCAATGACCCGTCAACATTCAATTCCAATTCATTAGATGATACCTATGGTCTTTATCCACTTTAATGCCCATTTTGTCCCCATGTATCCAGTACTTATATGCATATTATGAATTACACTGACTTTTGGCCTGTACTCATACATTGATGTTTTATATAAAATTATTATTATAGATCTCTTTACTAACAACTATTATAACTTTCATAATTATTTCAAATGCAATCACACATTCTTTATTTGTGTATCTAGTTTATTTATTACATATTCATATAGTTGTATAACTTCTTTTTTTTCACTACGCAGTAATATATATATTGATGGGGAGGTTATAAACAAGGACACGTGGCACACAGGTATCCAGGCGTGTGCATGTCAAGTAACAGTCCTTGAGGGGAGAGACTCACTTTCTCTCTATGGCCGAGCTCCTCCACCTCGGAAATTATGACAAATTCCGAGGTCCTCATGGAGGAGCTCGGAAATTCATATGAAGGCGTGCCACCTTTGATTCCTCTTCCAGCAGTACTCAACGCGCGGTGACTCGAGACCTTCTAGAGGCCCAGTCAGTTGCAGAGACAGTTGAACAATTCGAAAACGGTTAAACGGTTGAGGAGCCAACCTGGAGTCTAGAAGCTTCTAGAAGCATCTTTGAAATGGATTATTTGAGTTGGCATCTTTGAGTAGACACCCACGTGCTTGAATTAGAAAGCTTGCTCTCCAAGCAACACCTCAGCTTCCCGACCCTATAAATACCTCTTTCCTCCAATTCAACAGGGAGAGATTGAGATCCAGCGAAGCCCTGCCTCTCTGGTGGCTGAAGCTCCTCTCTCCCCCTCCAATTTTCTCCATCTTCATTTCTCTCATTCTAGAGTTCAATCTTGGAGCTTTGATTTGTAAGACTGGAAGAAGTTTAGTGGATTCATCCTCAGAGAAGAGGATCGTGGTTTTTTCCCCTTCATTTGGGGTTTTCCACGTATATTCTTGTGTGCTTTACTTTGATCCTGGTTTTCTTCTTGATCTTCTGATTCTTGTTCTTCCCTCTCAAATACAAATTTAAAGTGTTTGCTCGAAATTGGGGCTTGATCCAATTTTGGAGCTAACATTTTTGGCGCCGTCCGTGGGGACAGAGCAAAGAGCCATGCCTGCAACCAGGAGATCGAGGCAAAACCAGACTCCAAAACAGAGGATCCAGTTCCAGCGACATCCATGGTGGGAGAAGTCAACACCCCAGCAGCTCCTAATGGAGCCCCCACAGTTGGTGAGAATCCACTAGCTCAATCAAATTTGGTGGCCATTCCAGAAGAGCGATTCACTGCTGTGGAGAGACAGTTGGCAGCGCTCACTACCACGATCATAGGTACATTGAGCGCCATGTCTCACGAACTCTTGTACCACCCCACCACCACATCAAGATAGCCCGGCCCGTCAAAGCTCTTCCGAGGAGCGGAGGAGCCACGCATCATCTTGAGAAGGATTACGATCCCCGTCGAAGAAGAGTAAATGGTGGCATCACTCCTCTGGAGGCATGAGAGGAGAAGCCGAGCCTCCTTAGAGATCACCACCTGCGTCCTCACTCACGAGAGACCTGATGCGCCGGTTCAGTATGGAGTGCGACCTTATTCTCCGAGGTACTCTCCCCCGAGGCGCTACACGCCTCCTCGTCCCCGTTCCAGAAGTCGTTCACCTCGCGACATATCTCCCCAGAGACATGGGTCGAGACATCATTCCCCTGTACACCCCCAGGAGTATGAAAGAGGACGTCGGGGATATCTCTCCGACAGAGAGCGCGTCTTAAGGAACGTACCACGTTTCCGCTCTCCGTTTATCAGAGCCATTTGGGAAGCCCCCTTCCCAGAGAAATACATTCCTCCAAACATCAGATATTATGATGGTACCTCAGATCCAAATGAGCACGTGGAGAGATACTGCTCCGAGATGACGGTGAATGGCACTTCCGAGGTGGTCTTATGTCGCGGTTTCTCGAAGACTTTATCTGGAACCGCGTATGGTAGTTTGAAGCCTACACGAAGGCGGCATTGCCTACTTGATCGGCTCATCGATCGTTTTCTTCGCCGTTTAGCCAATTGCGAGGGCGGCATAAAGGAATCGATTATGTTCTTTGAGGTGCAAGCGAGAGAGGAGAATCTCGGGAACTACCTTGATAGATTCAATGAAGAAACTCATGGGATATGCGATGCGGATTCCATCATGGTGGTTGGGCGGTCCTAGATGGGCTGCGGGAATGCCCATTTCTTGATTCACTAACTTTCGAGATGTTCAGAGGATGTCTAGAGGTGATGGCGAGCTTCGAAATACATTGCCTCTGATGAATTTAAGGCAGGGAGGAAAGAACAGGCCCTTCAGCGAGCAGAGGAATTCCGCAGAGAGGAGAGTCGAAGAAGCGAACCGGCACCGCGGAGGGATATGGAACAAACCCAGTACCGACCTCCTCGTGCTGATGATAGAGGCGTTCGGGACCATAGCAGACCCCGTCTTCGCCCAAGGTATGACAATTACACCCCCTTGAATACTTCAAGAGAACACATAATGATGCAGATCCAAGATAAGAAGATCCTCAAGCCGGCGGAGCCCGTCAAGGAGACCTCCTCGGCAAAAAGAAGCGGCAAGTTCTGCACTTACCATAAAGTCCGAGGTCATACTACAGAAAATTGCATCCACCTCAAAGATGCAATAGAGGATCTCGTTAGAGAAGGGAAGCTGAGCGAATTCCTCAAACAAGAAACCAGTAAGAAGGAGGAACAGCACACCCAGTCAGAACCTCCTCGGAAGAAGATAGATCTACTGTCATAGCCGGCGGGCCAGGATGTGGAGGAGAAACTTTATCCTCGAGGAAGGAGTTATGCCCGCATGGTTGAGTACGATCACGAGGAGCTTGCACCACAAAGAAGAGCGAACTACTCTCCCAATTGAATTTTAGAAGAAGATTTGAAGGGAATCACAACCACAGGATGGCGCCCTTGCCGTGGTCCTTGATATTGGGATCTCACGGGATGCGGGGTGCTAGTTGACACTGGGAGCTCGGCTGACATAATTTTTTGGGATGTGTTTGACAGAATGAAAATTGGAGCTGAGAATCTTAAACCATGCAAGACTCCTCTAGCTGGATTTACTGGAGATCCTATTTACCCAGAAGGTATCATTACTCTTCCTGTTACTCTTGGTACTCCTCCACGAACTGTTACAGCTCCAATCAACTTTCTCGTGGTACGCCATCCCTCAAGTTACAATGCAATTATGGGAAGACCTTCTCTAAACAAGCTAGGAGCTGTACCTTCGACCTATCATCTGAAGCTGAAATTTCAGACTGATCACGGCTGCGGAGAAGTGAAGGGAGATCAACCCTCTTCCAGGCAGTGTTACCTTGCTACTCTGAAGAGACAACTTGGCGATACAAGCAAGACTTCTGAGTCTCTAGCTATAGAAGATTTCCAGCAGGAAGATGAGAAGAGAGAAGCCCATGAGGCCTACCCGGTCGAAAGCAACTCGCCGGCCTTACCCCTCGGCGAGGCCTTGCAGGAGTGGCCATGCAGCTTGGAGTTGGGCTCAGTGCTGATCAGCAGAAACAACTCCTCGAATTGATCAAGGCCAACTCGGATGTTTTTGCATGGACAGCCGAGGACATGCCGGGAGTACCAAGGGAGGTGATGGAGCACCATTTAAATGCTGATCCAATTTGTCAAGCGGTGTCTGAGAAGAGAAGAAATTATCTGTGGCGGTGGAAGGCTGGCGAAGAAGGAAGGTCGGCAAGTTGCTTAAAGGCAGAGTTCATTCGGGAGGTCCAATACCCGAATGGCTCTCCAATGTTGTCCTTGTAAAGAAAGCCAACGGAAAATGGCGTATGTGTGTTGATTTCACAGATCTCAATAAAGCTTGCCCCAAGGATTGCTACCCCCTGCCTATGATAGATAATCTGGTAGATTCCACATCAGGATATGAGATGCTCAGTTTCCTCCACGCATATTCTGGTTTTAACCAAGTTAAAATGGCTAGGAAAGATGAAGAAAAGACAGCCTTCATTACTTCCCGAGGGACTTATTGCTACAAGGTGATACCGTTTGGCTTGAAAAATGCGGGAGCAACCTTCCAAAGATTAGTGAATAAGGTCTTCAGGAAACAAATGGGGAGGAATGTCGAAGCATATGTTGATGACATCCTCGTGAAGAGCACTTCTGCTGAGCATCATGCTGCCGACCTCCAAGAGACATTTGAAACACTGAGAGCTCATGGAATGAGTCTCAACCCAACCAAATGTGCATTTGGTGTCCGTTCAGGAAAGTTCTTGGGTTTTATGCTCACAGAGAGGGGGATAGAGGCCAACCCAGAACAAATCCGAGCTATACTGGAGATGTGGTCTCGGGGTACATTAAAGAAATACAAAGCCTCAATGGGAAGTTAGCAGCAATTGGGAGATTCATTTCACGGTCAGGGGAAAAGAATCTTCCGTTCTTCAGAGCACTCCGGAAAGTAGGTAGAATGGACAGAAGAGTGTGAAAAGGCCCTCACACAGTTGAAGGAGTACTTGCAGTCACCTACCTTACTTTCCAAACCAAAGCCAGGAGAGGAACTCAGTATTTACTTGGCGGTTTACGATATAGTGGTATTTCGGTTCTCACTAAGGAGGAAGGCGGAATCCGAAAACGGTTTATTATACTAGCAAGGTTCTCAATGATCACGAGAATCCAAGTATCATCCTCTCGAGAAGTTGGCCTATGCACTAGTCCGCGGCGGCTTCGGAAACCGTCCTTACTTCCGGTCACATAAAATTAAGGTCTTGTGGACCGGCCCTTAAAGCAAATCCTCCATCGCTTGACGCCTCACGGGCGATTGTGAAAGTGGGTTATTGAACTTGGTGAGTATGACATCACTTACGAGCCCCGCACAGCCATCAAAGGTCAGGTCCTGGCTGACTTCATCGTTGAGCTCACAATCACTGATTCTGAAGAAGCTATTCTTATGGATTCCTCTGAACCGAGTTCCTCTTCTATGGCGCAATGGTTGTTACATACCGATGGCTCAGTGAATGCCGAGAACTCTGGAGCTGGCATTGTGCTGCAATCTCCTTCAGGATGGAGCACCTCGGCAATCTTAAAGTTTGGATTCAAAGCGACCAACAACGAAGCTGAGTATGAGGCCATGATCGCAGGTTTGCAGTTAGCAAGAGGCCTTGGAGTCCAGAATTTGTTAGCAAACACGGACTCCCAATTAGTTGTTGGTCACATGAGCGAGGAATTGAGGCGAAGAAGAAAACATGGTGAGATACAAAGCCTTGGTCGAAAATTATTTGCTAGCTTCCGGAAACTATCCATTGCAAAGATTAGAGGCGAGGAAAATCAAGAGGCCGACCTCCTCTCAAAACTTGCTTCCTCGAGTTGAAGTAACATCCCGTCAATGTTCGATTACTTGCTTGCGTGAGGACGATTGATTGCCGACACGAAGATGAATTATTTGAGGTGACGAATGAACCATCTTTGGATTGATTCAATCTTAAATTACCTCCAAAATGAGTCTCTACCTTGAGATCCAAGCTATACGCCTTGGTCGAGGTTAGGGCCAACCGCTTCACTATTCTGGATGGACGCCTTTATAAAAGATCATTTACTCTCCCATTGTTGAGATGTTTGCGTCCAAGTGAAGCAAGTTATATCCTTCAAGAGATCCATGAAGGTATTGCAGGAGATCACACAGGGGGAAAAGCACTTTGTCATAAAATTCTAAGACAAGGTTATTACTGGCCCACTTTGCTGAAGGATGCAAAAGCATTTGTCCAGAGATGCGATGCGTGTCAGCGCTATTCAAATATCCAGCGACGTCCAGCTTCTCAACTCACCCCCATAGTGAGTACCAGGCCATTTGCACTTTGGGGAGTAGATCTCCTTGGTCCCTTTCCGAAAGCAGCTCGGCAGATGAAGTTCTTGATTGTTGCCATAGATTATTTCACCAAATGGGTAGAAGCAGAGCCTCTCTCCTCCATCACTGAAAAGGTGTGTCGGAAATTTCTGTGGAAGTCAGTGATTTGTCGATTTGGGCTTCCGGTAGCATTCATCACAGACAATGGGAGGCGGTTTGTGAATCTGCGTTGGAAATTCTGCGAGGAGCTTCGGAATTGAGCCGCAGGCTTACTTGATTACTCACCCTCAAGCAAATGGGCGGTGGAAGTAGCGAATAGGACCTTGCTTCACACCCTCAAGACTAGAGTGCTCGGAATCAATCTAATTGGGTGGATGAGGTGCAGGGGACACTCTGGGCCCTCTGAGAACTACTTGGGATTCCCTCTTTGGAAAGACTCCGTTTGCTCTTGTATTTGGGTAGAAGCGGTCCTCCTACTTGAAATTGAGGTCCCAACTCCACGAATCCGGGCCTTTGATCCGACAAACAGCGAAGAAGTACTTGGTTTGAACTTCGATTCTTTGGAAGAAAGAAGGGAAGAAGCTGCCCTCCGAGCTGCTGCATATCGCCAGAAGGTCAAACGTCACTACGACGTCAAGGCAAAAGAGGTAACATTCCAAGTAGGAGATTTGGTCTTAAGGGAGAACATTTTTGAAGGCAACAAAAGTAGAACAGGGAAGCTTAATCCTAATTGGGAAGGCCCTTATGTTGTAACCAAGATTGTAAGGCCTGGCACCTATTGGCTCTCCAAGATGGACGGAAAAAGACTCAAACGCCCTTACAATTCCGAACATCTTAGGAGGTATTATCAATAAAGCTTCCTGTTCTACAATGTGACTAAGCATAACACAAAGGACTTCTTGCTAACTCACACAGCAGCGGGTCAAGGCTCGAGCTGTGATGAAAATAGCAAACAACCTAGAAAATCCCCACAAAGTACTTAGTTGCTACACAGCAGCGAGTCTAGGCTCGAGCTGTGACACAATAGCAACTAGCCAGTGAGAACAGTTTCGTTAACGAGCCAATTTATCAAAGATCCCCTTGGCAATTAGTCCAACAAATCCGAACTCCTTCTGGTGGACCTCGGAAACTGAAGTCAAAAAATTCTTGTGCGATTCTCCAAATAAGATGATAGCGGGTCCAGGCTCTAATCATCTTAAGTGAGGACACACACTAAGGAAATCAAATGACAAACACATTTCTCCAAACAAGGTGATAGCGGGTCTAGGCTCGAATCATCTTGAGTGAGAACACACGACAAAGAACTCAATCGTTGGCAACTAAGGAATGGAAGAATAAGAAGCGCGGAATACAAGCATGACAGAGAATTCAAAATGCTTTCCCTCCATAGGTAAAAGTCAATTTCATTTATCAAAATAATACTAACATTTGTAACAGGAAAAGACAAACAAAGCTACACGTCTTCAACAAGGGGCAAGTATAAAGCGAACGAAACACATCAAAAATTGAGCTACTCGCTCCCTTTCAGAAAAGCTGTGGTGACACCATCACTGTTACCGAGCTCCTCCTCCATGTTGGCATCCCGTGCCCCACCAGCAAGAGCTTCAAGTGCCTCAATATAAGTAAGATTGGCAAAATCTGCGTTCGGAAATTTCAGAACAAACTCTTTCAAAACAGGAAAACTTTCCTCCCTCCCTTCGTCGCGTGCCTCCTCAAGAGCAGATTCAGTCACTCGACGAGCTTCAGAGCAAACCATTTCCAACTCCTCCACTTTTTGTTTGCTCTCAGACAAAGACTTCCGACAAGCTTCGACCTCCTTGGAAATACTCTCGTGATCATTCCATAAAACATCCCTTTCCGAAGTGATAGTAACCAAGGTGGAGTTATTGTCTTTTAATTGCCTGAGAAGCTCGCCATTCTCTTTCTCCAGAAACTCCGCGACGCCTCGTAGAGAAGTTATTTCCAAGGATACAACTTTAACTTCCTCCTTGGACTCTGAAAGTTTTTTCTCTGCAAAGGAACGCTCCGACTCGGCAGACTTCGAATTCTTGAGAAGCTCGGAATTATTGGCATTCAGAGCAGCAATCTCTTTCTCCAAAGATAAAATCTTCTCCTTGGCCTTAAGCTCTTTCTCCAAATGTCTGCAGGCCTTCTCATTTGGATTGTTTCAATATTGCATCTAACTTGCTCTTCCCAAGGAGCCAAGTTCTTCTCCTCGGAAGCCTTCTTCAACGCCGTGTTCAAGCGGCCAGACCTCCAGCTTCCAAGTCTACATTCCTCCGGATATATTGATTAACAAGGACATCCAGGCTCTCCTCCTCTCCTTCCAAAATACTTGCTGACACGATGGCTAAGAAACAAGTTCTACAAACAAAGATACAATAAGTTGAAATTGGCACGAGTCGGGAATGGGTTCAAGATAAAGAAACACTTCTTGAAAGCCCTTGGAGGCTGAAGGAGCTTCGGCAAGATCAAGCCGTGATAAGCGTCCAAGTCTAGATTCAATTTCTTCTGGCAAAGCCGACTTAATTACAGAAGCAGCAACTTTAGGATCATCAACCAGGATCCCTTCCCTTGGGTCCACATGAGATGATCCCTTAGAACCCTCAGAAAAACTGGGGCCACAAGCTCGGAAACTTGAGGAAGGGCGGGTTGGTCGAGTAACTCGAATCCGGACCGGATCAAAGTTGATAGTAGGGTCAGTATTCATACTTTCGGAGACCCCAATAACCTCAACCTCGTCCTCCCCAAAATCTCTGAGAATCTCTGGAAGATCTGGAATGTGCCCAAAAATGTCTTCTTCAGTGGGGACAGAAGGGAAAGGATCACCCGAATTCCTTTGTCCATGTGAATCTCCTCCTTCACTACCTGCGGTGAGATTGATATTCGTCACTTCATGGAAGTGTCCTTTTCGGTAGGAACAGCGGATAAGGGAGAGATGGCCAGCGCCTCTCGGTGTTAAGTGGATGAGATGGCTCGGTACATCTCTTTTTTCCTTTGGAGACCACCTGTTTCTTCCTGCTAGCCATCTTACGAGCTGGTTCATCTTCGACAACCTCTTCAGAATCCCGAGCTCTCTTTCTTGAAACAGTTTCAGAATGTGTAGGCAGTTCAACCTCAACCTCTTGTGGGGGATGAAGTTCGTCGTCTCCTTGTGGTGTGGATGATTCTTCAACAGCCACAGGTTCATTAGTACTCCCAGTTCCGGGCTCCTCTGCAGCCACTTTCTTCCGGAGCTCAGCCTTCTTCTGCTTCTCCAGACGTGCTGTATTGAGCTTCTCGGCACGAGCTCGGGCTTTATCCAACAATGACTTGGCGCACTTGGAAGCTTCCATACCTTCACCTGGAACGAAAAGAGATTTGGTTAACGACAGAAAGAAGCAATTCGGAAAAGAACAACAAAAGTATAACAGTTCCTACCCTTCACTACAAAAAGTCCACTCCTTCGTAAGACTTTGTTGGTCAGGAAGAGGTCAGGAGGGATGCAGGAGCACTCTACGCAACCTTTGAGATAGCGTGTCTCTTTTTGGAAAGCTTCTCTCTACTTAACACTTGAGTCGAGGTGCTCCCCACTCGGTCAGAACTCGAAACCCCTTCTAAGGAAACAAAGAAAAACCTCTCCTTCCATCTCTTAATGGAGGTTGGTACAGGACCTAAGAAACGTCTGTCAGGCCTCGCACCAAAGAAGTACCAATCCGTATTGGACTCCCTATTGAGGCAAAATAGTGCCTCAAACAGAGATAATATGGGGGTAACTCGGCGATCAAGGCACACAGTTACAAACCCACAAAGACATCTCCAAGAATTTGGGGTTAATTGAGATGGACAGACATTGAAGGATTGAAAAATTTTGAGAAAAAGAGGAGGGAAGGGGAGTCGGAGTCCTCCTAATAATGCATCTACATAAATAACAAGTTCACCATCCCTACCGGAACTCGCTCTATCAGAAGGATCAGGCAACCTGACTTCGGGTTGGAAGTTCTTATATCTAATCTTATAATATTTGGTTACAGCATCAACTTCATCCTGATGAAGAATGCTAGGGTATGAATTGGAACAAGGAAACTGCCTTTTGCTACGTTTTGCACCTACGTTGCTAGTCGAAGGAACAGCATGAGAAGAAGAGGCCATACCTTGAGGAGTTTCAGAAAAAAGAACAGGAGAATCGCAGGAAAAGGTAAGTTGCAGTTTCCGCCGTTAGGGTTTGAAGAAGGAGAAGAAGAAGATGAGCAGTTGCGTCGCGAACTTCAACGCAATATTTGATAAAACTTAAAGGGCGCGTGAGATATCCAGCGGCTTTCGAGATAGCTACGTTTGAAAGCGAAATAATATCCAAGGGACACCTATCCACTTCATCTAACGGACGGGGATGCGCTACTTACGGAGCCACCGTGGATGGATGCCACGTATACCATGGAGAGCAGGCCCATCATTGCGCATTGTTGCCGCCATACCGTCGCTAGAGAAAAGGTCATAGAAAATCGTGTGGCGGCTAGCAATGAATGCGATTCTTGTTCGCCGAAAGTGGCGCTTACTCTTTATTTACGCCTAGAGCACCTCGGAAAATATCAGCAGGAAAGAATAGATCCTCCGGCAATTCGGTATGCTTAGCTAACTCGCCAAAAGATTACGCAAAGGCATTACGCTCATCTTCCAAGCTCGCCATAAAGCATACTTGAGGGGGCTGATGATGGGGAGGTTATAAACAAGGACACGCGTGGCACGAGTATCGAGGCGTGTGCATGTCGCGTGGCTTGATCCTTGAGGGGAGAGACTCACTTTCTCTCTATGGCGAGCTCCTCCACCTCGGAAATTATGACAAATTCGAGGTCCTCATGGAGGAGCTTCGGAAATTCATCTGAAGGCGTGCCACCTTTGATTCCTCTTCCGGTACTCAACGCTTGGCGGTGACTTCGAGACCTTCTAGAGGCCCGGTCGATTCTGAGAGCAGTTGAACAATTTGAAAGCGGTTAAGCGGTTGAGGAGCCAACACGGAATCTAGAAGCTTCTAGAAGCATCTTGAAATTTGGATTATTTGAGTTGGCATCTTTGAGTAGACACCCACGTGCTTGAATTAGAAAGCTTGCTCTCCAAGCAACACCTCAGCTTCCCGACCCTATAAATACCTCCTTCCTCCAATTCAACAGGGAGAGATTGAGATCCAGCGAAGCCCTGCCTCTCTGGTGACTGAAGCTCCTCTCTCCCCCTCCAATTTTCTCCATCTTCATTTCTCTCATTCTAGAGTTCAATCTTGGAGCTTTGATTTGTAAGACTGGAAGAAGTTTAGTGGATTCATCCTCAGAGAAGAGGATCGTGGTTTTTTCCCCTTCATTTGGGGTTTTCCAAGTATATTCTTGTGTGCTTTACTTTGATCCTGGTTTTCTTCTTGATCTTCTGATTCTTGTTCTTCCCTCTCAAATACAAATTTAAAGTGTTTGCTCAAAATTGGGGCTTGATCCAATTTTGGAGCTAACATATACATATATTATTAACTTTGATATTTATTATGAAAATAAATTTGGACTTTGGTTACAGAATACTAGAGAGCCTTCTCCATGTGCTTACTAATCAGTGTATCTTAGTTAATCATCTTCATAGTCATTGATATAAACATGGTGCATAGATCCATGCTCTCAATTTCTCAAACCCTCACAGAGAACTACCCAACTCTATATATATCTACAAGAGCCACTATTACTAGTTTCTTAAGATTGAGTGCACATAATGAACTCTCATGGATTAACCATCTCACCTATGCCTTCCAAGTACTCAGTCCGGATGTTGCCTCTCCCTCGCAGGCTTGGATGTCCACTATGGAGAAGGTCTCTTCCCCTCTTCCTCTCTCTCGGTCTCTCACGAAGAAGAGAAGAACTCGCCGCCGCTCGGAAGGGATGACCTATGCTTTTATAGAAGCATTACGGGAGGGTTTGGATAATCTTAAAGGTTTTGTTTCCATGTTTAAAACAACAAATCTTGGTTTTATATTCATGTTTAATTATATATATATATATATATATATATATATATATATATATATATATATCTTTTTCTCCTTATCTTACCTTATATATATCTTAATATTCTAAGCCATGCATGCCCCAATCTTCAATTCAAAATAACTCACATGCCTACTTGGTGCCACATGAATATTGAATTCAAAACAAATTTTATTTTAATCAAATCTAATTCATATCTTTAACCATTAAATATCTTATCCGATTTACAATCTTAACCAAATAAAGAAATATAATAAATTATTTATTTATTTATATATATTTAGAGTATATCCATCCCATCTATCAAATCAAATCTAATATATATATATATATATATATATATATATATATATATATATATATATATAATATTCATCAATTCATGCCCTAATTTGGTTGATGTTTGCACATAAGTCCTTGCCTTTTAACCCTTTACATGCAAGTCTTGCTCTTAGAGGGAGAACCAAGTTCCCTTTTAGTCCTCAGACTTTCTAAAATTACAGATTAGTCCCTGGCAGCCCTAATTAACCCTAATTAGGGCATTAACCATTTTGATCTCTTTTTCCCACATAAAATCCCAGTTTTGGAATTCTTTCCACCAACTAATGAGTAACTAATTACTTAAAAATAATTAAGAAATCTTTATTCCAACAAAAGTTTAAACAAATCAAACTATGGGAGACTCTCCCTTATTCACTAAACATTTGGAGAAAGATAACTAATTAAAGACCAATGTAAACACATTTATTCTCAAAAGAAACTCTAAATAAAATAAAACCCTAAAAAAAATCATGGATCCTACATGTAGCCCAGAAGTCTCCAAATATGAGTGTAGGACTTGGGTTGGAATCCTAGCACCAACACTAGCACAGCCCCAACTACCAACATTCCAATATTACTTTTCCTCTCATTCAATAGCCTACCACCAGAACTAATCCTTCTAACATAGTTTGAGAATTAAATTAAAGTCCCAAACCCATATTTCTTAACTTGACTTGGCCAACCATCCACTAATTAATTATACAAAATCAGACCCACATACATAAGATACTAAAGGAAATCCAACTGATAACCTTCACCCCCCACGTGACCATACCTGGGCACCTTAAGATCTACCCAAGTTTTATGAAACCAGAGACAAACCAGGTATATATTCATTCCTAGGTTATACCCTCCCATACATACATATACAACCATAGTTATATCCAACCTCTACATTAATGGATTATCCTCTGAACCTTTGCATGCAATTGTACAACATCAAAGAAAAACCATAGAGAATCAAGTCCCACTCACTATGAGTCAAACCCTCAATAACCCAACTTGGTAACACCCAAATCATCAAGCCCTCATCCTCTTTATCTATGTTATCATTCATTCATGAATTCTATAAATTACTATTCCTATAATTCATGTAACTTACACTACATATGCTTGTCCAAGTTCCAAACATTAAGAAAGCTTCTACTTAAACTCTTCATAATTCGTACATGCATAGCTTTAAGAGAACAAACGAAACTCCAGTGAATACTCCCTTTTCCTTCTCATGCTAATACTCATTCATGTCATAAACGAAAACTTCTCATAACCCTCACTGAACCCAGGCATGAATAACGAAGAACCCAAACCCATGCATGCAAGATTGAACTCCAAACCAGGGAACAGAGAGCTTACCGAATTCGTTGGCGATCCGTCAATCTGAAGGAAAGAGTCCCGGCACTGCCTCCCTGACTCTTCAGACGCTCGCGTGGCTCTCCATTTGATGCCTCTCTCTAGTCTCTCGACGATGGTGGTGGCGGCGATGTGAGTAGCGGACGAAAGACAAGATGGTGGCTAGGGTTCCCAGGAGGCCTTCTCTATTTATAAAAACTCACGTATGAATTCGGATAAGTTTCTGAATCAAACATAAGATCAGATAATGCCTATCTTCTGGTTTAAATCACTTTTCATAGCTGGCCGACAGAGAGGTAAAGGCGGTGGTGTGCGTGCTCGCTAGCGAAGGAGATAAGCACCTTATCACGCGTTTTGTTTCAACAAATAAACATTCAACCATTAGTCCTTGCCTACAAATTAGATTGATTTTTGTTATTTTAAATCCTAATCATGGCCGTTGATAGCTCCACAATGCAACTCGTGCATGGACACGTTTTAAATTCACAAAAGTAAACTCTATCCACACATTAATGGCTGCCATGCATATATTAGTATTATATTATTATATATTATTATATATTCTCTTTTTGAATTACAAACTCTAAACCATATATATATATATATATATATATTTGTTAGTGCGCAAATTGGATTTAGGGCCCAATTTCAGCCTAACAATTGAATTTGTATTTTGGGAGTGGCTATCCTAGATAGAGATTGAAAGAGAATCCAAGCAAGAGAGAGAGAAAACAGATTTACGTGGAAAAACCCCTAAAAGGTGGGGAAAAAACCACGGGAGAAGAAATTCTCACTATGAATGGTCAAGAATACAAGAAATCTTACAACCATTCTCGAAATGGAAAGTTGGAAAGAGGGTTGACTCCGTTTCCAATTTCGGCAGAGCTTCACTACTTGGATCTCCAGAATGTCCAAAATGAACAATGATCCTTGCCTTTTATAGGCATGGGTCGCGTGCTGAGCACGTTTCTCAATTTAGTCACGTGTTTGCCAGCTGTCAATCCAGCTAAGCGCCAGCTAAGCATCTGAGCTGTCTCCAGCTGTAACTGTTCTAGAACTTTCTGGAATGCCAGGCTGTCCACAGTTGTCCTTCTTCTAGAAGACTGGAAACGATATGGTCAATCATCGGTTCTGTCATACCTGCATATGTTTGATTAGCTTCTTTCCGATACCGATATGACTCATAGCTGCTTCGTCATATCGATTCATATCGGATCGGCATAGTGCTTCGTGGTGGATTAGTCCGATACGATGAGTTACCCATATCGGAACGATATGCTATAATGCCATATCGGAACGGTATGCTGTAATGTTTACGTGAACTTTTGGACTGTCGTTCCGACACGTGGTTTTCCTGGATGGGTGCCACGTGTCCCAATACTTTCATCCCTATCAATAGTCCCCCATTAAGTATGCTTGCGAATGAAATGAAGCTAAGCATTACTGTAATCTGACTGTGCTGGGACTATTACTTCAATATTTGCTTCAGTATCTTTATTCTATGCATCTTCTTCCATTCGTACTGTACTTCGGTGACTTATTTGTCGAAACATTCCTTTTCATTTAATGTCCTCTATTTGGCATTGATTATGCCCCATCCTTTACTGTATCGACACGGCTTTTGGAGATTGTAGTGAGACAAAGCTTATGATGATACCGCCTTTTCATTCTCCACGTGTCAAGAATTTGAAACGTTTTAAGTTTCTTTTTGGCCCTAGCCGTCAGATCAAGGGTTTTGAATAACTACTCAGATTGATCCCGACCGTCGATTTAATTCTCAAATAGTGTTGGAGATCCCACAATCAAATTTCAAAATCGTTTGAAGGTGGCTGCTTCCGTGCAGAACGTTCTTCGTCTTGTTCTTCGATTCACTTTGTCTTTCGAGAAGCCATTAAACCTTCAACTCTGAGAGAGGATTTAATTGTTCAGGTACGAGGTTCTTCTTCCAATTTCAGGATTTTAGATCCTCATTGTTTTGGGTCTGGATTTTTACTGCTTTAGGGTTTATTTCGGTTTGCTTACGATGTCAAGCTTGCTAGAGACCCAAAACGCCGTTTCTTACTCCATTGTTAACACCCTTTCTCAAGATAAGATAGATAATCTAGTGAAGAAATACCATCTTTCATCTTTCAATATCTCTTGCTCGGGTTCCTCTCAAGCTACTGAAAGTATGCCCCATTTCTCCATCTCAAAAGAAGATCTCACTGTCTATCAAGATGCACTCATAGCGGGACTTAGGTTACCTTTTCCCCAAATCTCGTAGATATTTTCGCCACTTCGGTGCAATCCTTCTCAACTAACCCCAATTCTTGGAGGATCCTCTCGTGGTTTTGTTGTTGTTTCAATGCTTTGTGAGGTTGAACCATCTCCGCTCATCTATTTAGTCTTCTTTTCAATCTTAACCAAGATAGACAACTGATTGGTATTATTTTGGTGCCAAATCTGGCGCTGCTTTTCTTGGTTCTGTTCCTGATTCGATCAAGGACTGGAAGAACAAATATTTCTTCGTTTCTAATACCGAGAGTTGGGGTTTTAACACTAAATGGGGGAATCCCTTTACTCCATCGGGCTCCAAAGCTAAAGAAAATCCAATTGAGACTGATTGGTTCAAAAGATTCAAGGGGTTCAAGAAGACTGCATTAGATAAATTCTTCCTATAAAAGGCTTCAAGAGTGTGGATTGTACTTAGCTTTGGGTAGGATCACTGAAGTTCCTCGACCGTATTTCTTAAATGATTTTATCATTGTCCCATCTGGACTCATTTGCTTCTTTTATCAGAGAGAAACATGCCACCAAGAACTTTAGCTGAGAGGATGCGGGCTATTTCTCAGATTGATAAATCCAAGAAAAGGGGAAAAGAGGTCTTAAGTGAAGAAGTCCCCAGTTCTGGTAACGAAGAGACTGAGAGAGGTCCATCCGATAACGCTCCTTCTCAACAGCTTGGTGTGGAGCATAGAAGGGAATCCGACGCTCCTATCAACTACAAACCCGTAACGGCTTCTGTTATCGCTAGCCTTCCTCCTATTCCGGTTGAAGGTCCTGTTGCTAAAAAGAGGAAATTAAGAAAGGCTGCCGATAAAGCTACCTCTGTCTCCGTTCCTTCCGTTCAAGCTTCTTTAGAGAGCATCATTAGGGATGTATCTGGTCCGGTTCAGGAAAGAAATACTACTTCCTCTCCCTCCCTTCAGACTATACCGAACCCCGATGTCACTACTATATCAAACCCCGATGTCACTATCTCCGATGTGCCTATTGCATTTCCTCACACTCTTCCCATCGGATCGGGTTTCGATATAGAGATTCCAGATCAACCAGCTGATTTCAGATTGGATGAGCCTGCTCGTTCAGAAGGAAATGCCTCATCTGGATCAGGACCGGTCATCCAGCGAAAGAAAAGTATGAGTTTGAAGACTTTTATTGTACTCTTGATACTTTTCGATTTCATTTTGCTACACTGCATATCAGCTAAATTATTTTCCTTATCTTGATTTCAGGGGTAACGCGTATGGTGGGTCCTAATGCTGATAACTCAAATGCTCAAGGGACTGGAGTTAAAGTCCTCACTCACCGGAAGGATAATGTTCTTCCTGTTAATGTCAATGCGATCAGGGATTCTCTCCGTAGTTGGCGACAAGGGGATGTCAAAAATCACTTGAATCAATTTAACTTAGAGGAATCCTGTGCTCATTTTCAATGGTCGATGGCCTCGGTATGTTTTTTTTATCCTCTTCTTCAACTAAGATCGTAATTTTATGTCTCTCCTTTCTGAAACAATTCTTTTTGCAGACTGTTTTATGGGGTGATCGGGTTGTTGCACTTTGCAACCAAAACAATTCTGAAATGAAGACCCGCATCTCTCAATTGGAGGAGGAAAATAAAAAACTTTCGGAGAATCTTCTTCTCAAAGATACTGAGATAATCAAAGTTGGAGAGGAGAAGAAACTTATTTCTGCTGAATTAGAGGAGTCACTGAAGGCTCATGGTTCGCTAAAAGTTGAGCACGAGAATTTATGAAGCTTCTCTTTCTTTCTCCGAACAATCTACCACTGCTCTGAGATTGGATCTTGATAGTTGCAGGAAAGAGAGAGACTTCCTTGTTGATGAAAACAGAAAGCTTTCTGAAACAATTTCTGAGCTCAACCATAATGCTTCTATTGAAAATGACTTGAAGAAGATATTGCAATCCAGGCTCAAAAACGTTGAAGGAGAAAGAGATCTCTTATCTGAACGGCTGAAGGCAAAAGAAGTCCTTCTCTCTAACGCTCAGAATGAAATCCTCACTGCACAAAGATCAAACGAGGCCATCAAAGAAGAAAAGACTTCTCTGCAGTCTGAATTGAATAAAAGTTGGAAAAAGAATATGGAACTGGAGGCTAAGCTTGATGCAGCGGAGAAAAGAGAACTTTGTGATGATAAAATTCGAAGAGTAACATCAGAAGTTTATTCAATCTTAAGCTGTGTTCATTCCGTAGACCCCTCAATCAATTTTCATCAGACTCCTTATGATGAGGTGTTGGAATTTTATTTCGCAAAATGTCCTGTGGGAGAGGAACAAAACCAAGATCCTGTGGCTGAAGAAATTAGGACTAATGTTTTTGCTGCTGAAAGATTGGATCCCGATGCTATATGTCTAGAGGGAGATCGGGCTGCCTCTGTATCGGAAAAAGAAGCTTCCGATGTAATAGTTCTCCCACCATCTTCATCAGATCCATAAGAAATTCCGGTGTGCGGGAAAATTATATCGGATCCCGATCCGATATATAGAGCCATCCTTAACGAATCAGAACTTTCCCTTGAGAATGTGGGAGGTGAAGAAAAGGCGGATCACGATCAGAGGCCGGTTCTTCAGGGGAGAGTTCATGAAGCCTCAACCAAAACTTCTTCTGCCATCATTGAAATTGAAGATGACATCACAACAGAAGCATGTTAGTCTTTACTAAGCCTTTTTTCTAATGTCTCTTATAACATAATTTTTCATTCATCCTTTTATCCAAACAAAATCGCTTCCCGTATTCCGGATTTAAGGAGGGTCTTCCAAAAATGCTAAGGTTATCTCTTCCGACACTAATCGGGATGGCGTACTCTGTAAGTTGATTCGAAAATGTAGATCCTCCAATCGTATGCGTAGGAAGGAAGGTTAGCTAAATTCCTTTAGTTTTCCTCTACTTCTTTTTAATCACCTTGTTCTTTTTTTTTTCTTCCCGTTAGATCCCCCCGAAATGAGACAACTCCGGAACGAAATTCAAGAGCTGAAGGCTGTCCAAGAAAAGATCCTACGTGACAGAGCAAAGAAGTCTGGTGAAGCCCTTGAATCTAAACTCCTTGCTGAGGCTCGTCGGGAGAATGCTGCAAGATACAGCAACTGGGGCTTCATCTGATGAAGAAATTGACAGTTTTGTGTAGCTTCTCATTCTGATGTAGAAACTTGACTCGAATTGTATAAATCGCAAATACTTCGATTATTTATTTCTTTCCTTTTCTCTTTTTGAGAATGAATGAGATTGCCACTTGACAAATTTTCACTATTGGTTGAGTATCGATTCTCCCGATGTCAATCTGTTTCTAGGTTTTATACTAGGCCCGGTGGTGTTTCTGGTACTTGTCATCAGTAAAAACGTTATATCGGATCGGTTAGCGTCGATTATTCAGTCGTTCGTATCGGATCGGTTTTGTCTTTGAATACTCTCTTTGAAAGAGGTAACATTAATTCCGTCAAATTGAGCCTTTAATTCTGAAGCGTTTCAAGGCACTCTATCGAAAAGACCAAAAGTCGCTCTTCATGACTTAAAACAATGCGCCTGTCGTCTTTTGATATTCTGGGACTTTAAGAGAAGCCTCCAACGCCTTTTGGTATTTTGAACCAACATTAACTGTCTTCGCGAAATTTCTCAATATAAATAGGAGGAATTGCAGCCTATTCAGAATATGTTTCTTCTTTACCACGGGTAATAACAGTTGCTCCTCTTTCTTCAAATTCTTCCTCAGTGATAACTCCCAGTACCTCTGGATCCCCAGGGACTTCCATGGCCATATGAGGGCGTTCTTCCAAGCAGGGCCTGTTAGATTGCGCGGACCCAGCGGAAATTATTGGAATGTTACATTATCCATGTTTCCGGAACTTGGAGATATTAGATTTACGAACGGCTGGGCTGATTTCGTGAGGGATCATCGGCTAGTAGAGGGAGAGTTGCTGGTTTTTGTTCTCCGAGAGGATCTGTGTTTCGAGGTCCATATTCTTGGGAACAATCACTGCCAAAAAGTATCAACACTTGTAGCTGCACCCTCTCAAGTTCTTGACGGCTTCTCTGATTCGGATCTCCCTGTTTCTTCTGATTCTTCTTAATTTCTGCATTGTCATTGTACTTTCCTTTTTTCAATTAATAAACTTCATCTTTTAGCTATTTGTCTTTTTCTTCCTTGCCTTGTTGCAAAAGAAATAAATTGCCAAAACATTGTAGAAATGAGAACTTCTGTTTTACTTGTATGAAATCAGCGTAGCTTGTAGATGTGATTCGTCCGTGCGATGATTCCCACTATTTCTTGATTGGCGTAATTGTTTATCTTGATATAGTCTTTGTTGATAAATTGTTGGCATAATTGTCCCCTTTTTGGAGCTGCTTTGGCATGTTGATTCTTCAGGATCAGTGTGTTCTGTTGATATTGTAAATCAGCTTGGTCTATTGGAGCCAGTTTGACTTGTTAATGCCAATATGATCTGTTGGGATCAACATGGTTTGTTGAGCCCGGTATGGGCGATGGAGCCGGTATGATCCGTTGGGATCGATATGGCTTGTTGAGCCCGGTATGGGCGTTGGAGCCGGTATGATCCGTTGGGATCGATATGGCTTCTTGAGCCCGATATGGGGATCGGTATGATCCGTTGAGCCCGATATGGACTTGTTGGGGCCGGTATGGCCTGTTGATATTGATGAGATATCGGGATCGGTATGATCCGGTTAGCCCGATATGGGCGTTGGGGCCGGTATGGCCTGTTGATATTGATGAGAATATCGGGATCGGTATGATCCGTTGAGCCCGATATGGGCGTTATAGCCGGTATGACTTCTAAGGTTGGTTTCTCCTTTCTTTGTTAGTGAACAAATTTTTCAAGGAGTAAAGTAGAAATAAAAAATAGAAACACATATGGAAGTAACCAATTTTATTGATAGTACCTCCGTAGATGTTCCGAATGGTATGGACGCTTGAGCTTACGTCCATCCATTTTAGAAAGCCAGTATGTACCGGGCCTTACAATTTCTTGTACAATATATGGACCTTCCCAATTGGTATTGAGTTTCCCAGTTCGACTTTTATTGCCTTGAAAGATGTTCTCTCTCAATACTAGATCTCCGACCTAGAAAGTCACTTCTTTCACCTTAGCATTGTAATACCTCTTGACCTTACGCGATAAATTATTTGCTTTCGAACATTAACGCAATCTCTCTTTTCTTCCAATAGATCCAGTTCAGCCCAGAGTTGTTCCTCATTTCTTACTGGATCAAAGGATTGCGTTCTTGGTGTTGGTAAGGTGACTTCAGCTGGGAGCACAGCCTCCACTCCAAACGCTAATGCGAAAGGAGTCTCACCGGTTGGGGTTCGAGCAGTCGTTCGATATGGCCATAAGGTATTCGAAACTTCATCAACCCAGTTGTTCTGAGAACTCTTGTCTTCAGGCCATGCAAAAGAGTTCTGTTGGTTACTTCCACTTGTCCATTCGCCTGTGGATGAGTAACAGAAGTAAGCCTTGACTCAATACCAAGATCTGTGCAAAACTTCTTGAAAGAAGGATTATCGAACTGGCGGCCATTGTCAGTGATGAAGGCCACAGGCAAGCCGAAACGACAAATGACAGATTTCCACAAAAAACCCTGGCAAGCCTTTGCTGTGATCGACGCCAGTGGTTCTGCCTCCACCCACTTAGTAAAGTAGTCAATCGCCACAATCAAAAACTTCATTTGCCTGGCAACTACAGGGAATGGCCCAACTATATCAACTCCCCACAAAGCAAACGGTCTCGTACTCACAACTGCGGTGAGTGGTACCGGAGGACGCCGCTGAATGTTAGCATGGCGTTGACACGCGTCACATTTCTTCACAAAATTAATTGCATCCCTGTTCAGAGTTGGCCAATAATATCCTTGTCTAAGGACCTTATGACTCAATGCTCTTCCTCCCAAATGATATCCTGCAATCCCTTCATGAACCTCCTGAAGAACATATTCTCCTTCCGATGGCCGCAGGCACTTCAACAAAGGAAGAGTGAAAGATTCTTATAGAGTACGTCCGTCCCACTACGTCAGACGGGAAGCTCTTATAGTGACTTTCTCCTCAGGTACTTCCTTTGGATCCTGGGGGAGAGTTTCATCCTTCAGATAACTCAAGATTGGATCGATCCAACATGGCTCCTGATCAATATCCATTAGTTCCTCTGGTGGCCTACAATGAATTGTCCTTGTTGCTAAGTACTGAATGTTGGATCGGTCAGTATTAACTGTGATTTGCCGAGGCAATCATTGATAAGAGATCAGCCTGCTGATTCTCTATTCTGGGAATTTTGGAAATGTGAAATTTCTCAAAGCTTGTGGTTAGCTTCTGCAACAAGGACTTATATTTCACCATGTGATCCTCTCTCGCCTCAAATTCTTCACTCAGATGGCCCACAACCAGCTGGGAATCGATATTAGCTTGCAAATTTTTCACACCAAGACCACGAGCCATGTTTGTAATCCACGCTATCAAAGCTTCATACTTCGGCTTTCATTATTGGTGGCTTTGAACCCAAACCTCAATTACAATTGAAGTGTTCCATCCCGATGGTGATTGCAGGATCGATCCTCCCTCCCGAACTCTCTCGGTGGAAGACCCATCTCGTGTGTAGAGTCCAACAAGGTGAAGGATCATCTTCGACTTCCGACAACTTGATGTTTGATGGATCATCATCTCGTAGTTGTGCGTGGAGCTCGGCTTATGAAGTCGGCGAGTACTTGGGCCTTTATCGAGTTCGCGACTTCGTAGCTAATATCATACCTCCTACTCACTCCGGTTCAGAGTACCCATCCCCGGGAGCGTCGATGTTAATGCGCCCGATGTAGGATCGGCTTTAGCGGTTGTCGGTTGATTACCCTTTATCCGGCGTGTGATTGGAAATAGGGGCGAAGCCGGGACGCGCAACCACTAAAGCATAGGCCAGCTTTTCAAGAGAGAGATATCGGGACTCAGTATCAGTGAGGACCTTGCTTGTATAATACACAGGTTTCTGCAAATTATCCTCAATCTTCACCAGTACTGCACTGACAACAGCGTCGGTTGCCGATAAGTAAATATAGAGCTCCTCCCCGGGTCGAGGCTTTGCTAACAAAGCCGGTGATTGCAAATACTCCTTCAACTGTATGAATGCTTTCTCGCATTCCTCATTCCATTCAACTTTGGGAGCTTTTCTTAATGCTCGGAAAAAAGGAAGATTCTTTTCTCCTGACTTGGATATGAACCTCCCCAAAGCTGCAAGCTGGCCATTGAGTCTTTGTATCTCCTTGATTGTTCTTGGGGATCTCATTTCTAATACAGCTCGTATCTTCTCCGGATTTGCTTCAATACCTCGATGCGTGATCATGAACCCCAGGAACTTTCCTGATCGGACTCCAAATGTGCATTTATTGGGGTTGAGACTCATTCCGTGTGCTCGAAGCGCATCAAAGGTTTCTTACTTGGTCGGCAATATGTGGATTACGCACTAATACTTTTCACCAAAATTTCATCAACATACGCTTCCACATTTCTTCGATCTGGTCTCCGAAAACCTTATTCACTAATCTCACGAAAAGTGGCACTGGCGCATTCTTCAAGCGAAGGGCATGACTTTGTAACAATATGTTCCTCACGCCTCGTGATAAAAGATGTTTTCTCTACGCCGACCTCCGCCTTTTTGATTTGATTGTATCCCGAGTATGCATCGAGAAAACTTAGCATTTCATATCGATGTGGAATCTACTAAGTTGTCAATTAAAAGGCGGGGGTAGCAATCCTTAGGGCAAGCTTTTATTCAAATCACGTAAAATCCACACACATTCTCCACTTTCCCGTGGATTTTTTCACCAATACTATATTCGACAACCACTTTCGGGGTAATAAACTTCACGAATGAAGTCGACCTTGAGGAAGCTTGTCCACCTCTTCTTGTGCGACTGGAGTCGATCTGGAGCTTAAATCAAGGCCAGCTTCAGTATAAGCGGCTTATGTCCCGGATCAACATTAAGCCGATGTTCTATGATCTCTCTTGGGACTCCGGCATCTCCTCACCGTTCTGTGCAAAGATATCAAAGATTTCTCTTCAAGAAATTCAATATCTCCTCTTGCCGATCGATGGCGAGACTTGCTCCTATATCTGGGCCGATGCAGCTCGGTTGTTCTTCTTTCAAAGGCATGATCCTCGGTTCTTCAATCGGAGTTGGGCGCGCTTTTCTCTCTCATCATCCTCTTGTCAATATCTTCTCACGGTGAGAGCTTCTCCAGATCGGCCGCTTCCCTCACCGTGCCCTTTGAGCATTGTGGCATAACATCGGCGGAAGCAAGTTGATCACCTTTACTTCCGCAAAACCATTGGGTGTAGGGAATTTAATCACCATATGGTATGTTGTGGAGCGACTTTTCAACAAATTGATTGATGGCCGCCCAATGATAACATTGTAGCTCGAAGGACATCATACAATCAGGAAGTAAATGACAGCAGTAGTAAATCTTGGGGGAGTTCCAAGAGTCAAAGGTAGAGAGATCATACCGTCAGTTGAAGTGGACTCCGTTAAACCCGATGAGTGGAGTCCTTATCGGCCGTGTTTTCCACGGTAGCTTCATTACATCAAAGGCCGATGAAAATATAATATCCAATCGAACTACCGGTGTCGATGAGGACTTCGCTCTACAATGAATACCCCGATCCGAGCCGTGTGATTACGAGAGCGTCATCATGAGGATAATGAACTCCTCTCAAGTCCTCATCTGAAAAACAGATTTGCATAGGGCTGCGAGGCCTCTTCAAGGAAGTTACATTCTGAACGGATCCAATCGTTCTCGTATGGCTCTTCCTTGACCTTGAACTCTCTCCCCCGCATCCCGGGCCTCCAGCTATTACTGTCACCCGTGTGTCACAAGGAATAATAGGTTGAGGAGGCGGAACATGCTCGATCTCCGGTTCCGACTCCTTTTGTATAAATTGTGCCAGTTTTCTTTCTCTGACACGGTTTTCTATAGTATTCTTCAGTTGGATGCATTCCTCAAGAAATGCCCTTTATCACGGTGGAACTTGCGAATTTTTGCTTCTCTTCCTCTTAGGATTATCCTTCATAGGCTGTGGAGGCTTTAAGATTTTCTGATCCTGAATTTGAGAGAGAATGTCTTCCAATGAGGTGTTCAGGATGGAGTAGTTGTGGTACTTCTCTCCCCTTTCAGGATCGTACCCCCGATGTGGCGGGGGTCTCCTTTCCTCAAACCGATCTGCTCGATTCGGATTTCGGCCCCCTTCTCTCCGAGGTTTATCACCTCTCGGAGCTCCTTCTCTCCAATCCCGGTATGGCTGAGGATGATGAGTCTTCTTTTTAATTTCTTCAAGCTGCAAGAGATCACTCTCCCGCCACATTGCCTTTACTTCTTCAGAAGCAATATATTTAGCAGCTAGGCTCTGAAAATCTGAGAGACCGGTGGGGGGTTCTCTAGTTAAGGAATCCTTAAATGGCCCATCCTTCAACCCTTTCACGGCTATTCCCACAACCAGAGCTGAATTCATGTCTACCATGCCATTCACCTCCTTGTTGAAGCGGCTGATGTACCCGTGAAGACTTTCCTCCGGTCTTTGTCGGAATCCCAGCAACAGCATGGGATTCTTCTTCAGTTTCCTGTTGCTGGCAAAATTGCAAAGGAAAAGATCATAAAGTTGTTGAAAATTATGCACGCTTCCTGAGGAATCCCCTGAACCAATGCATTGGGCATCCCGCTTAAGTGTCCGAGGAAAAGCTCGACACATAATAGCTTCGATGGTCTGTTGACCATCATTTCATCTCTATAACTCTCCAAGTGCTTCCGGGGATCGAAGTCCCGCCGTAAATGAGCGAACATTTGAGGTCTCAAGTGTTCCGGAAGGGAGCTTCCCAAATGCGCCTTATAAATGGGGAAGTAACATGAGGAACGATTCTTTGGACTCGTTCCTTCTCCGTCATATACCGTTGAGGAGGAGAGTAATCTTGGTGATATGGTGAGTCGCGCCGTGGAGATCGACGCTCAATGAAAAGCGGTGTGGAGATCGGCGCCGAGGGAAGGATGCCGATCCAGATGAGTGATACCGTTCTACGGACCGATCGCCACGATCGGGTCCTTCTCCTCCTCGATCAAGGATTGGTGCGGAGAACGTGAGATTCCCCCCCTTCTCACTTCTCTACCTCCATCTCTCCGATTATGGCGATCACGATGATGTCTTTGGATCCGAGCTTCGGTGAAGGTTCCTTGCTCGATATCTATCGGTGATCGCGTGCTTGGCGTTTTGGAGAGCTGATGCGCCTTTCTTTCTCCGCTCTCCTTGAGAGGTTGTAGATCATGAGGGACTCATGCAGGGAACATCTTTGTGGCGTGCTTCTGAAGAGCTTGCTTGACTCTTCAATTTCTGCGCCATCCTTCCTCGACGCATTCTCGGATCATTTTGAATCCCAAAGCATTCACCGTAGGAACTTCCGCTCTGTGAGGCACTATGCCTTCCTTTGGAGGGTTGCCGAAACTCCTCTTCCCTCTTTCACGAGATTGGAATCTCTTAGATCTTCTACGTATTCTTTGCCATGAACTTTTCGTTCTCCTCCCCACGGGGCGCTTAAATTGTTAGGTCGCGAAAAATTGGATTTAGGGCCCAATTTCAGCCTAACAATTGAATTTGTATTTTGGGAGTGGCTATCCTAGATAGAGATTGAAAGAGAATCCAAGCAAGAGAGAGAGAAAACAGATTTACGTGGAAAAACCGCTAAAAGGTGGGGAAAAAACCACGGGAGAAGAAATTCTCACTATGAATGGTCAAGAATACAAGAAATCTTACAACCATTCTCGAAATGGAAAGTTGGAAAGAGGGTTGACTCCGTTTCCAATTTCGGCAGAGCTTCACTACTTGGATCTCCAGAATGTCCAAAATGAACAATGATCCTTGCCTTTTATAGGTATGGGTCGCGTCTTTGGCACGCTTTCTCAATTTAGTCCGTGTTTGCCGTATTTGCCAATCCAGCCAAAGCGCCCGGCTAACAAATTTGTCTCCAAATTGTACATCGTTTCTAGAACTTTACGGAATGCCAGTTGTCCACAATTGTCCTTCTTCTAGAAGACCGGAAACGATATGGTCAATCATCGATTACATGCCGCTATACCTGCATATGTTTGATTAGCTTCTTTCCGATACCGATATGACCCATAGCTGCTTCGTCATATCGATTCATATCGGATCGGCACAGTGCTTCGTGGTGGATTAGTCCGATACGATGAGTTACCCATATCGGAACGATATGCTATAATGCCATATCGAAACGGTATGCTGTAATGTTTACGTGAACTTTTGGACTGTCGTTCCGACACGTGGTTTTCCTAGATGGGTGCCACGTGTCCCAATACTTTCATCCCTATCAATTTATATATATATATATATATATATATATATATATTAATATTTTATTATTCTCTTGAATTCATTCTAAAGTATTTTAACCAAATCATTCATATAACGTATATCCATTAAACCAAATCAACTTTAATATATATTAAATCTTTATCTTATCAAACTCACACTAATAAATATTTGTTTATATTTTGATTTATATCTTAAACCACATAGCATAAATTAAAAGATTTATTTCATTCATATATTTATGTATATAAATCCTACAAATTATAAGTTTTGGAGAATTCATCCAATTATCTAACTAATTGAAGAACACCAAGAAAATATTCCAAATTAATTAAAGTTAAATTACATCCTATCTTAAGGACTTTTATTAACCAATGCACCAAAGTAATAAACTAATTAAAGACCAATGTAAACACATTTATTCTCAAATAAACTAAAACCCTAAAAATCATGGATCCTACAATTTGCTTGAGATCAACGGGGACGAGGAGATGCAAGTGCGTGATGCTCTTCATGTGAGGGAAAGACGGCGTAAGCCTCGAGATCATCTCTCCCCGGAAAGGAGCGGCTCGGATCGCTAGGAGATCATATCAAAATCCTCTGATTTGTCAAAACGCCTAGATGGATGATCTAGATCAAACGAGAGTGGACGGTTAGATCATCCATGTCGCTTCGAACTCAAACGAAAACCCGGATGAGTGGCTAAGATTTCTCCTAAACTCTAAGAGTAGATGAATGGCTGGAAACTCATCTTGCGCTTCAAACTTAATACATTTACGAGATGAAAAGTTCAGATTAATGCTCGTGTGTTGAGGATAAAAGGCTTGGATCATATCCCTTGCCTCGAACTTAAGTGGAGATCTTTGATGAGTGGCTGAGATTTGTCCGCACGGTAGGGGTGCACACACGATCGTGTTGGCACTTGGAATGGACGGTTGGATGAAGCCTGTTTGCCTCAAACTTAAACACCATCTCACGATCTTTTGATCGTGGCTATGCATTCCCTTTAAATTGTTGAGGGAATTCTCATGCACTTTTGCAATTACACCCCGTAATTTCTTCTAGGTTACATCTCGGTCCCTCCTCTGTGAGAGAAGTAAAATTCAAATCAAGTCCTTAGACCCCTCTGTTATTACAATCCGGTTCTTCTCTTATAGAGAAAACAAATTTCTGATTAGTCCCCGAGCTTTCTAAAATCACGGAATGGTCCTTGGCAACCCCAATTAATTCCAATTAGGAAATTAACCAATTATTCCCTCTTCTCAATCAAGTCCAAGTAATTTCCAAACTTGGAAATTTCCATTAATTAAATCAATAAATTACTAAGAAATTAACGTTTATTTATTTATTCTCTTCTAAGTTTTCCAATCACACTTAATTACTAAAATGTCCTTGGTAGTCACAATTAAACCCAATTAGGGTTATTAAACCTTCCTTTTTCAAATAAATCCTGTTTTAGGGAAGTTAATTCAACTACCAAAATATTAAAAAAATCATTTATTCTAAATAAAAGAAATCTTAGATTTCACAATATTAATGCTGATGAAGTTGCACAACAGACTTCTACAACAAATCAGTATTCTCGAGGTATGTTTAGATATTTTATACTACGCATGCAACGATTGTCATATATTTTTGTTAAACAATTGCTATGATTAGGTACTGGTCGAAAGGAATATTTTCGTCAAATGTGGGAATTTTCTAATGAACGGGTAGAATGTAACTATTGCAAGGCACTGATGTGGATTGAGGAAAAAACTAGCAATTCAAGTATTCGAAACCCAGCTTTCAATCTATGTTGTCAAGATCGAAAAGTGTCATTGCCATTATTGTCCTCGACTCCCAACATTTTGCAAGAACTACTTTATGGAAAATATGATATGCCAAAAATGAAATATAAAGATATGATAAGAAATTTTAATTGTATGTTCTCATTTACTTCTATGGGTGGCAAAATTGATTACAACTTGATTGATAGCAAATGTCTATACTGCTTTCGTATTAGTGGAGCAAATTATCATCAAATTGGATCTTTACTAGCACCTGAGGGAAGTCATCCAAAATTTGCGCAGCTATATATTTTTAATTCAGAATATGAACTTCATTGGATGTAAGGAGATGAAGCTAAAATACGTGACATAGAAATAGTAATAAAATTATTGGAAAATATGCTTGATGCTGTAAATCCATATGTATCTGTATTTCGATCAGCAAGAGAACCACTTTTTGTTGATAGTAGTATAGACTTGAGAATACTACTTTTTTAAAATAGAAAATGATAACAATATTCCCGCCTAATGGCAAGTGAGGTTGAAGCTGTTATGATAGGAGATGGATCATAAGAAGTTAATGGACGCGATATTATTCTTCACTCAAAAGTTGGTCCATTACAAAGAATTAGAGAAACACATCCTAGCTATATGGCATTGTAGTATCCTTTATTATTTACCTATGGAGAAGATTGTTGGTCAAATACAATACCATATAGAGCAGATCGAAAAAAGCAAAAAAAAAGAGACTCCATGTCAATCAGGGAGTTTTATTTGTTTCCATTACATGAATGATATAATGAAGCAAACACATTATTCCTTTCAGGAAGATTATTCTAGTAATATGTTGTTGACCGTTATGCTATTATTGAAGCCGAACGTCTACAATGGGTCAGGCAGAGTCAAAAAAGTTTAAGAGTTGAATTATTTCGAGGTTTACAAGATGCTATAACCACTGGAGAGACAATTCTGGAGCTATTAGAAAACGTTATATATTGCCTTCATCTTTCTATGGTGGACCAAGACATATGTATCAAAATTATCAAGATACAATGGCTATTTGTCGTGTAGTGGGTTTTTCATATTTTTTCATTACATTCACCTGCAATCCAAATTGGAATGACATAAGAAGTTCACTTTGACAGAACCAACGGGTTGAAGATAGACAAGATATTGTTGCACGTGTTTTCCATAAAAAGATGAAGCAATTTTTGAAAGATATAAAGAATAAAATATTCACAAATATTTTGGCAGGTACGCCATTTTATGTCAACAATCATTTAGTTTATGTCACATTCATTAAATTATATCTAACATATTTTTACAAACAGAGTTTCATGTTGTGGAATTTAAAAAGCGTGGATTGTCACATATTCATTTATTGGTTACAGTTAGCAACCGTGATAAATTGAAGACCCCGGATGAGGTAGATCTACTAATCTCCATTGAATTACCTGAAAGAAGTCAAGATGTCACGCATACTGAGACCACTGGTCCGGGCCTCGGCATGCGAGCAGACTCAGCGTACTTATAGGGTCACCCTATAAAACGCATGAGCTTTCGATAGCATGGCGAGATAATCATCTGAGAGTTTAAATTATTAATCAGTAGGAAGAAAATATATAAAGGTTAATACAAAACCCTAACAGGTCCTGAATGACACGAGAAATCTTCACTCAGAAAAGAATGGAGGCCCGCAAACCTCAGCTCAAATATCCCCAACAACGCTAGGTACGACCCGCGAAGCCCCTCCAAAGTCCGCCCTAGTTACTTCGTCATCACACAGGGGGAAAACATCAAGCTTAGCCCAGAGTGCATGAGCCAAAGAAAGTCCCAGTGGGATCGCACATAAATCAATAAAGGTGGCGAAAGCCATAAGCAAAGAACAAAATAAAGCAAGTGCAAATATGCAAGTGAAACAACTTCACAAGCAAATAACAAGTCTCGGGAATGTGGATAAATCCACAGATGTATTCAATCTCTGGCATATGTGATACTAAGATGTCCTACGACATCGCGACCGTCGACATCGTCTTGGCCTAAGCGGATAGGCGCTATAATAATCATATGCGCATGGCGAGGAAAATACAGCTCGGCTCTGAGCACGGTGGCGGATATTATACGCCCTCTGCCGGGGCACGGTGGCGAAATTATCGCCCTCTCTGGGGCCTGGTCCAGATGGAGCACCAAGTGCTCGTGGCCAGATATTATACACCCTTCTGCCGGGGCCTCCGTCCGATGTATCATGCCTGTACGTAAGAGTATGAATACCTAACAACAGGTATACATATATATCCAAGGCAGCAACATCTCGAATATATAATAATTAGTGATCTCTTCGAGATCGGAAGCCAATACGTATTTAAGGAGTGACTCAACTCAAATACGTATATAAAATAAGGAAAGCAACAATCTCCCCGAGATATAAAGCCGATACATATGAGGAAACCTATCTCGAATATGTATTGGGAACCTCTCGAGGAAATAAGAGTACAAGAAACATAAGCAAGGTAAGGGAAAGGAATCCTCAATGCAAAGAATAGAAAATCAACAGACTGCTATGGAGTACCACCCCCCTTGAGCATCCCAGGTGCAAGTAGGATGCCAGAGGGTACTCCACTGACAATATGCCATGGAGTATCACTCCCACTGGCCATGTGCCATGGAGTACCACCTCCTGGCCATCCCACAACAACACAAGAAGAATGTCAAGGGATATTCCCTCAAAGCAAATCATATCAAAACATACAAGCTCAGACAAATGCAACAAGCATAACATGTCAGCAGACAGCGCAAGTATCAAAAGATGGACTCCAACATCCATCTAGCTCAACAAAAACAGAAATCAACAGAATACTATGAGTTAGAAATACTCACAGCACTAGTGCTAGAGCCTACCTTATTCGCATCTAGGACCTACTCGGGTCTGCGACTTTCGCTTTCGAGTCCTCGAAACCTCCCTCCGCACGCATCCTAAACATGGTAAATGTTCATCACATAACATTTCATAACAATCTGAATGCATTACATGCATTTAATTACCCTCATCTTGTATTAGCCGAAATATCAACTTTTTAATTTATAACTATCGGGTTCGTGCCCTATAACACTTGCCCGTACCATTTTTATTAGTGTAATTATATATCCGAACTGTCAGGACGATCGAAATGGAATTCCGAGTCTTTTTGAAAATATTGGAGTTTATAGTTCACTCTTTGTAGGTAGCTACAGTAACTATTGAAAACTTGAAATGAAAACCTCAATTTGAAGCCTGAAATCTTTATCATTTCATCCCAAACTTCTAGTATATTATATTCACAATATTAACTTTCATTTCCAACAGGATTTGCTCATCATCGTCTCTTATACGGCCCCCCAAAAATTTAACAAAATCAATGTTTTGCAGGTGCTACAGTAATTCCTGCAGAATCCCAATCATACCACCAACAACTAAATCATCATAAGCTCAACCCATCATTCAATTAAATAAACCTAAAGGAGTGGACTTCTAAGATTAATCATGCTTGAAAACCATTAATCAAACAATTAAGATGTATGAATTCTAAGTAAATTTTGGCGACATCTCCCCTATTTATCGGGCCCCGAAAATATACAAACATTCACCAAATCATCCATTACACATGGATTTCATAGTTTATACAACACTTATACATGACATTCAATTTACATGTCTCTTTATAACACATGCATACAATCTATACTAATTTCTTATTTCATATAAATTGAATACTCAAGTTTAACACATTAGCTTGAAGGGAGAAGAATTATTTATTAGCCTTAGAAAATGAAGAAGGCATGAATCAATGAACTAAGTTTGGCCACATTAGAATGTAACCTCTAGTATCTATGCATATTGAATCTCACTTATAAATTTCACAACCTCTATCTTCCAAGCCATAGTTATTCTCCTAATTTCCTCAATTAGGTTTGTATGGATCATGGTATAATGGATTGTTAACAAAGACATTAAAAGGCCTTTACACATGAGATGCATTAACCAATGCATAGTAAGTCATCAAGCATGTATTTAGTATAGTTGGTCTTCCAAGGCATTTCTACAAACACCTAATGTGCAAGTTCAAATGCACCATCAATATATAGTAGAACTTTCACTTAATTGCTTATTATACAAATCCAATACCAAGGAGAGGATTACAAGCATATACCAAGTCCATCAAGGCCTCTAATTGCATGACCAACCTTGTGAAGCATTTCAACAAACATCTAACATGTACCATTAATTTCTTCACTTCTATATATCGAAACCTTTCTAAATTGTCTCCAATATACAATCAAACACTTGAAGAGTAAACATACTAACTCTTCACCAAGGAAAACTCATTTATTCCCATAAATGTATCGTTGGGGCATTTTCTCAAACACTTAGCATGCATGCTTAAAAGAATCACCAATACATGGAAGCACATCTATGTAATTCCTTATTATACATGTCATATACTAAGAGAAAGATTGCAAACATCTTAACTTCCATTAAGCTTAAACAAAAACCATTTCTCTTATGAGACTAATCTTAGTCCAACATGACATCCATTTCAACCCACAAATCTCTTCATGGCATTTTAACAAACACTTCATATGCATATTGGCTTCCTAATCAAGAGCATGGCATTCGTAACCTCAAAGCTCTTAAATCAAACAACTCATGCAAGTATGCATCATTAGACTTCATAAAATGAGTCATACATCCATACCATTCTATTAAGCCAAAATCAACATGGATATATACTAATTCTCATAACTAAATTCCTTTCACAAACATAGCATCCATCCATAATTTCATAATCTCATTCATCAAGTTTAGGAATCTTACTATCGCGAGGGATAAAGGAGATCTACGATTGGGGCCCGCGAGGAGCTCGCAGCGTGGTACTGCGAGCGCCTGGCGCGGTGAATGGGGTGGAGCACGCCTGAGCGGCAGCACGTCTTGGTGGCAAAGAAGCGGTGGCGCGGGCAGCGGCGTACAAGCGGCGTCACGGGGCTGCTTGGCGGCTAAGCGTACGCCTTGAGCGTCGCAGGGTTGGGCGCCACAGGGTGATGGGCGCATGCCGGTAGCGCCTGCATAACGCGTGTAGGTAGGGTGCGCGGCAGCGTCTTGAGTGCGCTGCAGCCGGGCCTTGTAGCGTGGCATGCGGTGGGCTTCAGCGCAGATGTGGGGCGTAGGCTGCGGCTACGCTGGGCGGCAGGGGTGAGGCGGCTAGTTGCGGCAGCTGCGGAGAGCAGCATGGCGCTAAAGGGCGAGCTATGGCGAGGCGCTCGAGGTGTTAGGCTGCGCCGCAGAGGCGTGGCTAAGTGCTTTCGGCGGCCTGGAGGGCAGTGGCTGAAGCTGGGCGGCACCAAGGCTGGCCGGTGGGGGAGCTCACCGGTAAGGGGAAGGGAGAGATCAAGAGAGGGACGGCTGAAGCTCGAGAGAGAGAGAGAAAGGGATTTGATTTTAATTGAAACTTGATTTCAATTTAACTTAGCCCTAGGGCAAAATGGTAATTAACCATTATAACATTTACTTTTAACATTTGTAATGTTTCCATTAACCCTCTTATGTGACAGCTAATACTAGTTTCATTATGTATACTTACTAAAATTAAATACAACCCATCCTTTACATGGTTATCCTCTTCAAGTTTAAAGCCCAAGCTCTCGGCCCAACACACCAAAATATTGGCTCATCTTCTCATGCAATGATTTTCCTTTTATTCATTTATCTTAAATCATTTGACTTGTCATACTTATTTCCATTACTATAATTTTCCCGATAAATTGTAAATTAACTCCTGGAAAATCGAATCACCGCCCGGCCTTATTATTAATCGAACAAAAGGGAGAATACTAAAACCGAACCATTAATTGATGTACGGTAAAAATTCAAATTTTTGCCGAATTTTTCGAAGTGGTTATTACACAAGATCCGTATGCTTATTCTTTGGTTGTTGATTACTTGATTCATGTACCATGTGGCGCTTATAATCCACGTGCCCCATGCATGGTTGATGAAAGATGCAGCAAAAAATATCCTAAAGAATTTAGGAATGAACATATGATGGAAGTGGATTTGTAAAATATAGAAGACGAGATGATGGTCTTACTACAATAAAAAATGGTCATGTGATTGATCACCGATGGGTTATACTGTACAATATTGATTTACTCACCAGGTTTAATGCTCACATCAATACTGAAATAGTTGCTCATCAGAAGATATTCAAATATTTATGCAAATATGACCACAAAGGCAATGATCGAGCAACTATTGTTATTGAAGATAACAGTGTCCTTGATGAAAGACATGGTATTAAAAAATTTAGAAATATAGATGAGGTAACAAATTACCTTGATTGTGGATATGTCTCTGCAATAGAAGCTTATTGGAGAATATTTGTTTTTGAATTGCATGGATATTATCCACCAGTTGAAAGACTTCCTTTCCACTTGCCACATGAACAAAGCATAGTTTTTGAAGATAATGTAAATTTACAAGAGATCATAATGAGAGATAATATTGACAGAATGAAGTTAACCCAATGGTTTGAAGCAAACAAGAATTATGAAATGGCGAGAAATCTGACTTATGTGGAATTTCCTACAAACTGGGTATGGAATGTCCAAAAAAAAAGAATGGCGTATACGACAACGAAGATTATGTGTAGGGAGAATGTATTACGCTCATCCTTCATCAGGAGAAAGGTTTTACCTAAGAATTCTTTTAAATATTGTAAAAGGTGCTGCATGTTTTGAAGACCTACGTACAGTTGATGGTTTTACTTATCAAACTTTTAAGGAGACTTGCAATGCACGCGGATTGTTAGAGGATGATTATGAATGGCATGAATCCTTTCAAGAAGCTATTGTTTGGGCAACGCAATTAAGACATTTGTTTGCATCATTATTAATGTTCTGCAATGTTACAAATCCAGCTTCTTTATGGGAAAGATATTGGAAAAGTATGACAGATGATTTCTTACACCTTTTAACCAATCAGGGTGGAATAAATTCACAAGATATAGACCCTGAACGGTTGAAGTAGAAAGGTTTATATGAGTTGGAGAAAATCTTGAATACTAATGGAAGATCGCTCCATGAATTTCCACCTATGCCAATTGTACTTGATGGTGACAACAATTACTTTAGTAATGGCCTCATACGTGAGCAATTGGACTATAATGCAAGTGCATATAGAGATGAATATGAACAGTTATCTTCAAAACTAAACAATGAGAAGCGTATGGTGGTTGATTCTATCTTAGAGGCAATTAAACTCCGTAATAGAGGTGTGTTTATCATAAATGGAAGTGGAGGAACTGGTAAAACTTTCATATGGAAAGTTTTACTTGCTAAATTAAGGAGTGAAAAAAAATAGTTCTCACAGTAGCATCATCTAGAATTGCATCTTTGCTTATGGAAGGAGGGAGAACAGCACATTCTAGATTTAAAATACCATTAAAACTATCAGAAACTTCCACGTGCAGCATTTCACAGCAGTCAGAATTATCGTTGTTTTAATAGATGGAAACATGCTATAGATGTCACCACATATGATAATGATCTTGAGAAACTGCGATATATGTACAACTATGTCAATAGAATATTGTCTATAGTATATTGACTATTTTAAATTTATGATTAACTTAATCATGTTTTAAAAAAATGATGTTTCATAACAGATTGATAAAATACAAAAATATTGCGGGAATGAAGTGACTATTGATATGTAATTATTATTTTAAATAAAAGTACTAATCAAATATTTTATAGGATGAGCCAATTGGAATATACACCCTTCAGGTTGATTTGCAATGAAGGATCTCTGGGTTTAATTAAAGGAAGAATAGTCAAAATGCTGGATTCTCACAAAACAGAGAAGAAATGGGGCATTAATCAAGTATGGAAGATGGTGTTTATGGATATTGAGGTATGAAAAATATTACAATTTATTTCAAAAGTTTGCATTTTGTGTTTAACAATATTTTCTATTCTTATTTTTTATATTTTCAACTTAGGGGTTCGAGATGGAGGCCATGGTAAGAAATAAATGTATACAATTATTAAAGGATATACTTCAAGAAGGAAAGATTTATCAAATTTCGGGTGTTAATGCAAGAAGATCACAAATGAAAAATAGGTTGATTAACAATGAATATATTTTGCACCTCATGGCCAAGAATGAAATTATACAAATGAGTGATTCATGGCCACGTATCCTATACTATCTTATCCCTTTTAGCGATATGGAAGCTTATGCAACAAGAGATTTTCAATTGATAGGTACTTATCTAAATAATTACTTATAGAATAATGATTCAATTCACCAATGTTAATTCTTCTAATATTTGGTTTTACTTAAACTTGGCAGATGTAATGGGAATCGTCATCCACATAGGGAATGTGATAGACTTGGAAATATCAACATCTCACAGGTCACTAAAGAGGGATATTATTTTACTTGATAAAAGGTAAATTAATAATTGAAATATATTATTATTTTATTAATTGAATTTATAATCCAATTATTGTAACTTACAGCTATATTCCTATCACTCTGACTCTTTGGGGTCAACATGCACAAGTAGAAGGAGAAAAACTTGCTGATGGTTCCAAAACTAAGCAAATTTTACTTGGCCTCTGAGTAAAAGCAACAAAGTATAAGGGTATAACGTAATTTCTAATTTGATATATTCACTTATAATTTATACTTTATATTGCTTCTTTAATCACAAAAATTATTTGCAGGTTATGGATTGTCCTCCATTATGTTCAGTAAATTCCACATCAATCCATCTATCAAGGAGAGCATTGAGTTATATCACTGGTAGATTTCAAATTCAAATTAATAAATATTGATATTCAAATATATTTGGAGGTATATTTTAATTTGTACTTTGTGAACTTCAGGTGTGAAAATGACTCAAGAGCTCAATACGTCATTCCTTTTTATGCAAAATTTGGACTCTGTGCTGATCTAATTTATAGATCAACAAGAATATCTGTCAGTTGATTAAGATACCAAAAAGAAGATTCAATAACGGGGGTATGTTAATTATATGTGTTTATATCCTTAGGACAACTAACAATATGTTTTTTAAATTTTATGCAGAATTTTCTTTTCAGCATTAATGCAAATGTCTCATGTATTTACATCAATAAAGGCTACCAATGTACGGCATGTAATAGGTGTCACCTAACATTAGTCCAAAAACAACAATAGATGCAATGGTCGCAGTATCCTTAACCCTCAAGTAAAAAGAAGGTAATCTAAAAACTATATATGAAAAGAAATGAATGATTTATTTTACACTATTTGTGTCATTTATTCTTTGGAATGTAAAAAACATAAAACAATAAAAGTTTTCATGTTCATAACTGTAGTCTTAATTGAGGCATGCGTTATCTTACATTATCATTAAATTTGGCAGGTATGTCATACATATACAAATATGTGATGCTTCAGGAGTTGCAGATCTTATTTTATATGGCAAAGATGCTGAAATTATATTAGGGAAAACACTTGAAGAGTTTTGCAACATCATGGAACAAGTAATCAAAAATTATTTTCATAATATATCTTAAACATTTTTTCATTTTATATTAAATTATATCGGTAAATAATAGAAAAATGGAGATATGACCGTTGAGGAATATTTGGCTTTACGCATATATGAAAGATATATTTTTGTCATATCCAATAATGACTTATTGAGAGGATTAAACGAATTGGAGACATCGATGTATTGTGTACTTCAATTAAATAACAAAGATAAATATAGCCATTTGGAAGCATCCTATCAAATGACAATCAAACAAAAAAGGTACAACTTTTTTTATATTTAATATTTCAGATTTACTATACTCCTAAATCTTTAAAAAAAACTAACATCTTACAAACTTTCAGACTTAAGGAATGAAAAACTATGACAAGCTCAAATAGAGAAGATAGAAGCATGTAGTTTTTAATGTTATTTGTTTCACATGAATTACACTGTACTGCACATGATTTATTTGCAAGTGTATGATGATTGTGTATTTTGTTTATCTAATTTATACATTCTTTGAGTAAATTTCAAATATATGCAATTCTTGAAGGTTTATATATAAAAAAAAAATTATATTTTTATAGTTGTATTGCTTAAATGTAATTTAGAGAAGATCTACACATATATATATATATGATTTCGATACCCCTTACGTATCAATATCAAAAAAATAATATCATATTTAAAAAAATTAATAATATTTAAATAATTTTATTTAAAAAAACCTGAACAACGCAAGGTGATTTGCTTGTATTTGTCTATTGGAACTAGGTGTAACGCCCCGATTTTTCTGATCGCATATTGTATACTAGTACATAATTAATTGGTGTTAATACAATAATGGGCTTAACATAGGGCTGCCATTCAAGTGGGCCGGGCCAAAATTGAGTGATGGGAGATGAAAAGGAATTGATTGATGAAATTAAACTTTGGTTTTTAATAGAATTCAGCAGTGATATAATCATGTGAAAAAATAAATATTAATGCCCAGGTTTTAAAAATAGAGTTAGTAGAAATTAGTATTGTTAATAAAGGATGAGTATTAGTTGGGCTATGGAAGCTAAGGTTAAATTGACTCTATTGGGCTGGGTCTAATAGGACTGATAGTGTAATAGAGGAGAAGAAGGAAAATGGAAAATAGAGGAGTGGAGCTGGTCTTTCTACGATGAGTCAGGGAGAGGGAGGTAAAAGGGTTGAAGCAGCTGCTGGAGGTTGGAGCTGGAGCTAGCATCGCGCATGCGAAGGAGAATGAGAGGCTGCCACGGGTCCTATGCGTCAAAGGGGGTAGGGAGGAGAAGATTGCTTGAAATTCTCGAGGGGATTACTGTGACGCTCGGAGGAATGAACCAGTGGAGACCTTTGGCACCAATCGCGCTGCAGACCTCTCGCCCGGCTGCCACTCTTTGCAACACCGGCAACAGTCCTGTCTCCTGTTTTTAGGCCCGGCACCTCGAGTCATCGTCTGCAGTGTCACCGGCCTATCCACGGAGATCTCAGCAGGTCCTCTCTTCCTGGCAGGTTGGTGGGAGAATGATTGTTGTTTGCTAGGTTGTTATTGATCTATTTTGGCGCTGCTGTCCTTGTGTTTAGTTGTTGTATTGATGTAAATGAGCTGTAGTTGGCTTGATCTGTATGTAATTGGACTTCAGAATTCAAAGAGAAGAGTTGATGATTGTGCTGTTGTAATGGGTTGTATAACTTGTTTTGTATTCATTAGAACATATTGTGAGTAAAGAATAGAGTTGCTCTTTTGTATGTTCATGATGCTCCACAGGTGTTCGTCGAATTGTCAAGGAGAACCTGTGGGTAGTTAGTGGTTAGTTCAGTCGATAGTAATGCATGAATAAGGTAACAAGAGCCTTGTATTATTGTTGAGGTATGCCTTGTAGGAGTTTGGGAACTCAAGGTCCTTGAAGTGCTCTTGTATTTCATTCATGCCCAGCAAGTGTTGATGAAATGCCCAGTTGGGCTCTTGGGCTACGATGCATCATGTTTTGGAGGCTTTGTAAATGAAATCTGAGGTTGTTAAGGTTTCATTATGGTCTCATGAAGTTATGTATGCCAGCAGTGTTGATTTGCCCTAATAATCTTGAGATTTTGTTGTCTCAGCTCCAGGTATCTAGCCTTGTGTCTAATCTCTAGTTGTGAGAAGTGTGTGGGTGTAGTGATTGTGGTTATTGAGGCTACGGTTCTTGTAGTGTTGAGTGTGCTTTATATTATTTGGGAGTGTGGAATTCCATATGGAGTAGTTGTGTTGAGATTTGTCCATGCTTATGCTAGGTTTGTTAATTTGTTTTAGAGAGGTAGTGGCCATGAGGTAGTGCATAATAGGAACTCATACCTTATTGCATAGCTGGCTTGTTCTCTATGAGAGGGTGGAGCCAACTACAAAGTGTAGATGTCAAGCTTGGTCACTTGGCTGATTGCATGTGTATAAGAGCCATAAATATGAATAGGTATTGTAAGTGTGTTCTTAACAGGTTCCATGTTAGTTTAGTGATAGTGTTTTTAATAGAGTGGCAGTGAAATGAGTTGGTGAAGAATGATATTGTTGTTTTCTTGATCCTTGAGTTGAGTTTAATGAACGGTAGTAGTATGGTGATAACCACTCATTTTAGGGTTGCTCGGCTACAGTCCTGCTTGTGAAATGCTTGCTTGTTGGGCCTTAGTCTTATGGACTTGGGTCCATAATTGTGTAGACGATGTTTTGGAATAGGGTTTGATGTTATAACTGCATGTCCTAGGGAACGGAAAGGGCAAGTTGGGAACCTCGGGAGGTCCGAGTCAAGCTTGACTTGCGTAGGACGTCAGGTGAGTGGACCTACTGTACATCCTCGTGTTTGATCGGGATTTTATCGTGTTTTCAGTTTATATTTCTCGGCTATGATTTATTCTCGGTTTTGAGAATGATTTCGATTAATTACAGCTATTGTAGATTGATGTTCTGCGTATGATTAGCTGTAGATCATTGAGATAGATACATGACGAGAGCATCGATATTTGCATCCTGTTTAGATGATCCTTGCTATGCAGATGCGGTTCGTTGAGTCAGAGACCCATACGTGATAATCGAAAGTAGGGGAAAGGTTTTCTTGTTTTCAAAATGAATTTCTAGCCTCAAAACCTTGTTTCAAAATGTATTTATCTTAAAACCCTTTTCCAACTCTTTGGGGTGCTCAGTACCACGGGTGAAGCCCCAGATCGGGGGAAACCTCGCGGCTTCACATACAGCCCAGATTGGGGGATACCTCACGGCTATTTATCTGAGACCTTAGCAAGTGATCCTACAGAGTTGCATTCTTATCGACAGACGCTCACATATTTAGACATCTCATGAGACGTAGACAAGCATGATAGTGACTGATGACTTTTCGGGTTTTCTCGGACATTGCATTAGATAATCTTCCTGACTGAGAAGATAATGCATAGACGTTCATGCTTTACTGTCTTTCTACATGTATATGAGTACAGTTATTTTCCATATACATAGATACTTATTTTTAGATGCACGGGTCTTAGTTGACCTGACAGTAGGGGTCACATATCACTGAGCTCTGTAGCTCAGTCCCTCTTTCTTACTCACCTTGTGCAGGTAGCAGACAGAAGTTCGAGTACAGGCTAAACACGGGGAGATGTAAGGACTCTTAGCTGGCTCTGGCATCCCATATTAGCTTCTATGTTGTGCACTCTGTAAATATGTGTATTTTATTTTTTGGAGACTAGACGCAGACGTATAGTCTGTAGAGTGTTGTATCAGTTATGACTCTTTTTTCTGGATGAGTTCCAGATTTATTATGATTTATTATTACTGTCTCCAGATTATTCCGCAGGTTCTGTTTATAGTTTGACAGCCTTGGGCTCAGGGAACTCACCTGAGCTGGCTGGTGTGACACGTGTCCCTATTTGGGATTAGGGTGTTACACTAGGGGTGTAAACGAGCCGAGCCGAGCCGAATATTAGCCTGCTCAAGCTCGGCTCGTGAAAAAAGCTCAAGACTAGAAGCTCGGCTCGAGCTCGTTAGAGCCTTAATTTTGTTGCTCAAGCTCGGCTCGCCTATTAATCGAGCTACTGGAGCTCGGCTCGTGAAGCTCGAATTGCTAATAAATCAAGCTTGTGAAGCTTGAATTGCTCGAGCTCGTGAGCTCGGCTCATGTATTAATATAATTATATATATATATATATATAAAGCTCGATTAGGCTCGCGAGCCTGTCAAGTTGAGCACTTTGTTGCTCGAGCTCGGCTCGTGAAATTTCGAGTCGAATTCGAATATTATCCGAGCCGATCTCGAGTAGCTCACGAACAGCTCTGCTTGCTTACACCCCTAATTGGAACAGGTATAGAGGAGAATTTTCTGGATTTTATTTTTAAGTTAAATTGAGATAAATTTGAAAGTTAAAAACATTATATATACTGTTGCTTATCAAAATTCACTGTTGAGTACGTCACGCGATGACATCAAGAATGGCGGCCAATGGCTGCTGGTCCTTCTCCTACAATACATCGAATCTATCACCTCTCGCAAAGAACTAGCATTTTCCCCCCTCCTTGAAATCCAACCCCGTTCTCCGCGATTTCCCATCCCCAAATCCCCCGCCCCATCAAACCCTAATGCATCCCCTTACTGTTCAGATGAGTTGATTTTCTCGCTGTCTTGCTCATTATATTCCTGCTTTTTCTTTTTGTCTTTTTTATCTTTTTTATTTTTTTTAATCTTATGGATGAATTCGAAGAATTATATGAGAAATGTTAGTGTGGTAAATGGAGCAAAGTTTGATGCTTTGATCGGTTCCATCTGTGATTCTGATCGAGTGAAGTCATGTCTCTGCGATTTAGGGTATGCCTTTTTTTTGTGGTTTTATTGATATATTTCTTTTGAGAAGCTTCAAATTCCTTCTTTTTTTGTCCAATTAAAGATGAGAAAACCCTAAATCTGAGATCTTTCTGTATTGATGTTGCTATTATTTAGCGCAATGAGTTCCCATGTCTCGAAGATGTAGAAGAAGTTGGAGAAGACCAGAAATCGGAGATCTTTAAGTGGAGACGAGCAATATTAGATTGAAATCAATATTTGTGAAGAATAAGAAGAAGGAAAAGGTATTTGAGTTTGAGGCTTGAGCTATCATGGAGGGGAACATATCCAGTGGGAATATGATGCCAGGGGCTTCTTATGGTGTTTTGGATTTACAAGGTTCTATGCATCTTCATCACCAAGAACACCCACACTCCATCTCTACTTCACCACCAGCAACAGCCCAATCATCCCCACCATCAGGGCTCCATGGTCCACCCGGGCCGATGCATGAGGTTTTCCCATTGTCAATGAATCAGATGCATGATGCTGATAAACAGCCGATGATCCTGGATTATAACAAGGCAGAGCGTGGCAAGACCTCTGGGAGTGATGATGAGGACCCGAGCTTCAACACTGAAGATGGTGTCAACGGTCATATTGATACGGGCAAAGTGAAGAAAACATCACCCTGGCAGCGAATGAAATGGACTGATGCCATGGTTAAGTTGTTAATAACTGTGGTTTCATACATCGGTGAGGATCTTTCTGATTGTAGTAGTGGCGGGAGGAGAAAGCTTGCGCTTCTGCAGAAAAAAGGGAAGTGGAAGTTGGTGTCGAAAGTCATGGCCGAGAGGGACTGTTTTGTGTCACCGCAACAGTGTGAAGACAAGTTCAATGATCTCAATAAGAGGTATAAAAGGCTTAATGATATACTTGGAAGGGGTACTTCTTGTAAGGTTGTAGAGAATCCTGCTCTCTTGGACTTGATGGACCACATCCCAGACAAGGCAAAGGATGACGTGAAGAAGATATTGAGCTCAAAGCACCTTTTTTATGAAGAGATGTGCTCATACCATAATGGGAACCGTTTGCATTTGCCTCCTGACCCTGCTCTGCAGCGATCCTTACAGTTGGCGCTTAGAAGTGGAGATGACCATGATGCAAGGAGGGCGGTGCATGAGGATCTTGAGGATGATGATCATCAAGGAGAAGAGAGTGATGATAGGGAAGATGATGTTGAGGAGGATAGCGGATTACATGGTGATGTTGGGGGTGCCTGCTTTACCAAAAGGATGAAGCTTGGGGCAGAGCTTGGAGATTTTGGTTTTGGGAATGCTTTGAATGCTCAAGATTGTAACAAGCATCTGGTTGGTTCATCTGTGGATATGAACCAAACTTTTCTTGATGTGTCAAAGCCCACCTGGGCAGCAAAGCAATGGATTAGTTCTCGGTCAGTTCAGCTGGAAGAACAGAGGTTGCACATTCAGGCAGAGATGCTGGAACTTGAGAAACAACGTTTCAAGTGGCAGAGGTTTAGTAAGAAAAAAGACCGGGAATTGGACAGGATGAGGATGGAGAACGAAAGGATGAAACTTGAGAATGAACGCATGTCATTGGAATTGAAGCGCAGGGAACTAGAGATTGGGCTTAATCAATCAAATTAAGGTTTAAATTGCAAGGACCGACTTTCATCTGTGGCAGGCCATCAGTTGCACCCAAACAGATGAAGCACTTTATTTTGACAGATGATTATTTACCAGGCGATTGATTCGGACAATGACAATTATATCAGCTGTGATACTTTGAAGTGTCTTTTTATTTAGTCCAGAGTATGTTTTGCTACCAAACTTTCTAATGCATATATGGGTTTTCTCTTAGGTATTAAAGCTTAGACCGTAAATTCCTTTTAGAGAAGTTGAATGAGCTCCTGGTTTTATTTGAGATATCTATTTTTGTTTCTTATCATTTTTGTTGTCCAGCTCCAAATTATGTGGCATTTTGGTTTGTCATGATCCAAGCTTCCAATCTGTATTAATTTAATTATTTTTGAACTCCATCTTACTGATACTTGTCATTTGCTAATGTAATAACTTCTGAAGTATGGTTGAATGCAATGATTTTTGGCATGGTACAACTGATTCAATTATTAAACTATTACTTAAATATTAAATCCATTTCCAGAAAGTAGTTGAACTCATCAATGCAATCAATACCTATGACAAAGATAGAAAGAATGGTACTTGTGCTAAATAACAATCACAATATATTGTGTGTTCACTTTAAGCTCTGCATTTTTTTCCTGATCAAGCATGTGATTTTTCAGAATTATCATGTGCATTTTTTGGTGTATCAGAGCACAGTTATCCTATGTACTGCCTATCGGTGAATACTTACTGTTTTACATAGATAGACATGAACAAACATACGACATTCTCATATAGAATCTTAGATATAGAGAGCATTCTGTTCACTGTGCTCATAAGTTTGATAGTATAAAAGCACCAAATCACTCTTCTAGGACTATCAAAATCTTTGGAGAATGCTTTGATTTGCTTACCACTTTTATAATTTTCTTAATGGACTGAGTAAACCACAACATCCTTGTTTGTTCTTTATCTTCTATATCCTTTTCAGATACTATAACTTTTTGCTAAAGATCGCCATAACTCACTATAAATTGTTAAAGGTGTGTTTTAATTCAGACAAATGGAGGGAGAAAAAGAAAGATGAGAAGGAAAACCGTTTTGTGTTTGCTTTGATGATGAGATTTCTGTTCTTGTGTAGGAACATCATAAACATTTCTTTTCTTTTATCTTCATCCATTTCCATGCAATCCGACCAAGGAGCATAGAGATATTGATCATCAATAAGAGAGGGACATGGATAAAGTACCCTATAACTGTGGCTATTTGAGTGAATTCGCCCTAGACCCATGTTTCTGACATTATTTTACACTTTTACTGCAAACTATGGTTTTTCATTTAACCTGCATAAAAGGTCAACGCATGGTAAATAGTGCTTAAATGCTTAGCATAGAATAGCATATAAAGAAGTTACTGTTTCAATCAGTAGTATGTTACTGGTATCCCCTATTTTTCTTTGCTTGTTTATGAGTATTTCTCCTATTCTCTACATATTTGGTGCTTCTCTCGTAGATCGTCATAATTTAAAAAGTTTTTTACCTTGGCACCTTGCCCCTTCTGCCATAACTTTGTTGGTGAATCTTGTTAATTACAGTTGTGTTTCATGCTTGAAGGAGGATTTATCCTAAAGCTGAAGCACTTGTGCTATTTTGTTATTATGATCACTTGCTGCACGTTTCGTTCTTGCAATGATCTATACATGCGATTTATAATATTTTTCAGAAATTAGAACAATTATTGATTTCCAGTTAGGACCTTAGTATGATAGCTGAGAGGGATCATTTCATATTTATGGTCTTTTGGAAAGATGTTCTCCCTGGTGATCGATTACTGCCAATATTTTTTACTGCGTTTATTTGGTTTCTTGCCATTGTTAACATAACTGAAATGTTGCAGATTAGAATCTGTATATCTGGAGAAAGTCAACCTTCAACTTTCTAAGGTGTGTTTCCTATCTTCTATGTGAATTAGAATAAAACTGGTAATCAATGTTCCTTCACTTATTAGAATGATCTTTCTTTCCATCATAGTGCACTGCCATTGTTGATCACTTCACAAGCTTGCCTCTGCTTGCTTGATCTTATCCATATTGTTTTACAAACTAAGCTTGGAATTTATTTCCACATTTGTTACAACACAGGAACACACACACACACACATGACTAATTTTGAGAATTAACCATTTGAGTCTCATTAAAGCATGCAGTCTTGGTTTCTTCAGCCACAGGTATTCTACTATCCTTCATCTCCTTGCACTGCCCCCATAAAACACTATAGAGGCCTCCTATCATGATAACTCCACCCAAAACACTGCAAGAATACCATCAAATTTCAAAATTAGTTTTTGATAAACTCCCTAAAACTTGCCTTATTTATGTACGACTCAGTAATTTGGTCAGTTTGTTTTGTTTTTCAAACTGATTCAAGCGGTTTGATTATATTATTCAGTTTAAATCATGAGGACCAGGCCATTCAAACCAAACGGTCTTATTATGAATAATTTTAAATAAGAAATTAAGAGTGTAAATATGTTTTGTTATTTTTTAAACTAGGTCTTATAGTTATTATATATATTTCACCTATTTATTATTATTATTGTTGTTGTCGTTGTTGGTTTTTTTTGTTTTTGTTATTATTATTACATACATGTATATATGTCGTGCATTTGAATTTGCTAATAAAATCATTTTTGTTTTATGCCTATTGAATTATAGATTGATATCATCACAATCAGTTGATTTTGTTTTAAATTTTAAATAAATGATTTTTTTTTTCAAATCATGCAAATTTTATAACTGATTTAATTGACAATAGGCCTGTAAATGAGTCGAGCTTGATTGGACTAGACCTAGCTCAAGTTTAGACTGATTTTAATTTCGAAAGTTAGAAATTAAAATTGAATCGATTTAATTATTTAATTACAAGTTTTAGTCCAACTTGATTTAGTTCGAAATTATAATTCATTTATAGCTATTTTTTCTATACTTTTACTATATATATATATATATATATATATATATATATATATATATCATGATCATCATCATCATCATCATCATCATCATCATCATTTTTTTCAAGCTAAGCTTGAGTTGCTCATAAATAGGATGATTGGCAATATTTTATATTAGAGAGGAGCATGAACAAAAACCTAGATTACCTTCCCAAATTAACAAGCTCTCCAAGGAACAGGGAGGAGCAAGTAATGGTGATTAGTAAAGTCAGTGGGGTGGACATTGCGAAGAAAACAGGTCCCTTCTTCTCCACACACCAGGACTGCAAGTAGAATGAAACTCCTGTAACTATGATTCCCTGTTCCACAATTACAGAGAAAAAACTTGCGGTAATGAATACAAGTAGGTTTCTTATGTTATGCAAGATCAATAACAGGTTTGTTAAAAAGAATAAACTAATCAATTATTTTCCGTGAGTATTAATGGAAATGTTTAGTGTGTTTACACAATAAGCAATCGAGACCAAGCTTATCTCTGATGACAATTTCCATTTCGAAAAGTCTCTTTCCATGACCAGAGCTATACAAAATGATTGAATTGTGCTGAAGAAACACTGCAGGGCAGTGAAAATTAGTTTGGAAGGGTACTGCTTCAGCAAAGGCCCCTGTTCAAAGTAATATATTTTACTATTAGAGATAATGACCTTACATCGGCTAGTTAAACACTTACATGACAAACATGGTATTGGAGCCAGTGCACATACCTGTAACACCAGCCACAGAGACCATGTTATATTGCCGATGGTCATAAGGGAGGTGCCAAGGACCCAAATCTTCTTATTAGAATTGACATGGCCTCCAATGCTATGATTATTTCCATGACCAAGGAGGTGGTGATGGTTCAAGGATTTTATATACGGTCCTATATAGCAGGCTATCATCACAACACCAGCTAAAGACAGTGCTACTCCCGTGATCTTCGCAATCCCTGATTGCTTCCTTAGTTTAATAGACTCCATTCTGCAGTTTAGATTTATCAAACATAATGATTTATGTGATCAATTCATCTAACTAGTTTTCCTCTTTCTGCTGTATGTTTCCGGTCGGAAAAAAAAAAAGATATTTTGATTTAAAAGTTTAAGAGAATCAATTACCCAAGAATTACTGACAAGATGAATGTGATTGCTGGAATGGAGTTGCTTGCTGCTGATGACAAGGTTGGTGTAGTATAATCAAGTGCGACTGTGTGTATGTTCATTGTCAGGGTTATTCTGATATGAAGATGAAGGAAAGGTCGAAATTATATGAGATTGTGTTAGAGATACAGAATAGAAACTTATCCAAATGAAATCATGTTATTTTTACCCAACTAATGCTAGAAGGAACATCTTGAAGCAGATCTTGAATTGAAGTGGGGGAGCAGTTTTTCTGAAGAAAACAGAAGTTACTAACAATTGTTCGAATCACAGAAATTAATGGAATCCCAACAAAGATGAATAATCAGCAGAAAGAAGAACCTTTCGAGAAAGAATGTGATCGGTGCCAGAAAAATGGTAGCTAGTGCTTGTCTATAGAAAACAAACACTGCCGTGCTCATGCCTCCGTCAAATGTGGCCTTACTGAGGATTTGTAAGCCTGAGTACTGTGCTCTTATGATGAAGACTGTCAGATAGAGCTTAATGTTATCCATGTTTGTAAAAGATTCAACTTGAGCATGTGTGTTTAACTCCAAACGGTGTTCAAATATAAGCAATCGATTGCTGTATGTCAATCTTAATTTGCTTGAGTTGTATTCCTTGTCACCAAAACCTGTCAGCAACTTTCACATGTATTCCATGTCACAGATTTTATGGACTGCACTTATGCATAAACAAATGCCGCATTCATTCTTATTGCGGTTCTTTATCTTATTTTGTTTCTGTTTATTGATGAATTCGCCCAAATTCATGAATCTAATTACAAGCAAGCCACACACAACAGCAACATATCAAGGGATTATTAATTAGGATTCTATTTCAGCAGAACAAGTTGGCACATCAGGCCAATAAGATGAGTTGATTATGCAGTTTTGATCAGAAGGAGGAACTAACTTTTCCACTTGATTCTTAGCACTTATGCTTTTTTTGGGCAAGCAAGAAGTGTAGATTGAATATTTTATGGTGTAATCCATGCTGCTCACTAAAGTGTTTCTAGTTTTAGTGTGGTGTGATGCAAATCAACAGTATAGGTAAAAGGATTGCAAGGGGCAAGTGGTTTATCTTGTCATTGATCATTAATTTTGTATTATTTTATTAAATCAACTCTAACTTATGATTAAAGAATGCAAATCTCTAACTGAATGTTAGATATTAGTTTCCTTTTTTGTAAGAAGCTTTTATTGGCACCATCTTGTAAAACAGATTTCTTCATTGATACCATCTTTTGATAAATAAAACAAATCTATTTTTCACAAACAAAAAACAGAGTTTTAGGATTGAAGGGTTCATCTGAAATTATCAAGCATGTTTTGATTGGGAAAAATATGGCCATTGAAATTCATATGAAATTGCTTCGGAAATAGACAATCTTAATAAGCTTGATAATCACACCTTGATCCTTATCACTTTATGAGTATGAGAAATATTGATTATAAGATCAAATTTTCTCTTGAAACATAAATTCTTCCATCACAATTGAAAGTTCTTATAATCACATTTACTTCTATCACATTTATAATCGCATAAATTCTTGTTCTCATTCTTACTATGACACTTGGATAGGGCTGTGCAAAAAAACCGGTTTGGACCGCCGGTCCGGTTTCATCCGGTTTTTCCATTAACCGGTCTGGTCCGGTCCGGTTTTGGAACCGGTTCTAGACCGGTTTGGTCCGATTCCAGTTTTCACAACCGCGGTCCAAACCGGACCGGATCAGTTTATATGTAGTTTTTAATTTTTTTAATTTTTATTTTTTTTAGGATTAATTAATACTTAATAAAATTCAATTGAATTGTTTGTAAGTTTCTAACTTTTGAGAATAAGTCAATAGACTCAATACTAGGTCAAAGGTTGGCTTATCAATTGTTGTATATTTTTATTGATTTGTGAAAGAAATGTTAAATTTTTATATGAAATAGTTTAAAATATGGCATTATTAGATATAATTAAATAAATTTTAAAATTAAATTCTTTAGGAAATGTTAGAAATATGAAAAATTACATAGATATAAAAATATAAAAAATACTTGATAATGGTATAATGATGTTTTATGAAGAATTGCCCTTAAACAACATCTATGAGCTGGATGATGATAATATTCACCCATATGTACCTATGTGGGTGAATAGCTAAACCATACAAGATTGTTATGAGAAGTTTGGTTGTCTCAAAAGATATTTAAAATACTAAACTAACCAAGAAAAACCTTCTCATTTTGCAAGTCATCTCTTTACAATACAATTTCTCATTCAGTGCCTTTTGCTGCAAAAAGAGAAAAATTATTTTTCTTTGATCTTATTTGCTTTTTTAATTGTTATATATTAATTTCAATTTTTAATAATTTAATTCATAAAAACTGGGACCTGACCGGACCGGACCGGTCCAAAACGGTTTGGACCGGTCCGGGTTTCCCTATTATTTGGTCCGGTCCGGTCCACATAATAAGGAAACTGGTTACATCGGTCCGGTCCGGTTCTGGACAGGTCCGGTCCAGTTTTGGACCGTGCACAGCCCTACACTTGGATATATACGTTATGGAATTATGATCCCATGGACTCGGTTCCATGGGCCATGGAACCGAGTCCATGGTTCATCCCAACCATAAAAAGCATTTGGAGATATGTGCTGGGCACACATCTCAAGGTAGCCATAAAGATAGTCTTGACATGTATGTCAAACACATATGTGAGACATTTTAAATGGTTGTGATGGACAATAGACTCAGTTCCATGGATGATGAAACCTAGTCCATGAGATCATTACTCATATATTATTTGGAAGTATGAGTCCCACATACAAATTTCATTTTGATTTGAATGCGTTAATTTTGATTGAAAAATTAATAAAGTTATTGAGATATTAACTAGCCTAAAAGGAGTGGTGGAATTGACATTTAAAATATTGGTTGTATTTACTATCATTGGAATAAAGATGCAACTAAGTCTACTGAAATATTATTAAACTAAATATATTGAAATCACATTATTTGAAAGGCAAAAAAAAAAAAAAAAATTCATAGGACCACTAATCTACATTATTGAAGGTCTGTACAAGCATGAGTGTAGCTCCATGTTTTCAAACAATCCTTGTTAGATTCAACAATGAATATTAGGAAGGAAAGAAGGACAAAATAAAAACAAAAGTAAATAAAATCAATGACGTTAACATTTTAATGTCCAATACCAATGATGACATTGATAATTATGTGAGACTATAGAAGGGAGTTTTTTGAAGACTTGAACCTTAACATTTCATTATCCAATGACTCTGATAGAAGTAGATATAGAGAAACTAGATCTTGAACTACATTATTTTTACGAAAGTTCAACGAATTTTGATTGTCAAATGTGACATCTAAGAAAAATTAGATTGGTGCATTCATGGCCATGCACAAGAATGCATTTCATGAGATTGTAGAGTATTATATATAATTTAATATAATAAACATTTCTTTTCTTTTATCTTCATCCATTTCCATGCAATCCGACCAAGGAGCAAAGAGATATCGATCATCAATAAGAGAGGGACATGGATAAAGTACCCTATAATTGTGGCTAATCTTTTGAGTGAATTTGCCCTATACCCATGTTTCTGACATTATTTTACACTTTTACTGCAAAGTATGGTTTTTCATTTAACCTGCATAAAAGGTCAACCCATGGTAAATAGTGCTTAAATGTTTAGCATAGCATAGCATATAAAGAAGTTACTGTTTCAATCAGTAGAATGATACTGTTATCCCCTATTTTTCTTTGCTTGTTTATGAGTATTTCAGAAATTAGATCGTCATAATTTACAAAGTTTTTTACCTTGGCACCTTGCCCCTTCTGCCATAACTTTGTTGGTGAATCTTGTTAATTACAGTTGTGTTTCATGCTTGAAGGAGGATTTATCCTTCAGTTGAAGCACTTGTGCTATTTTGTTATTATGATCACTTGCTGCACGTTCCGTTCTTGCAATGATCTATAAATGCGATTTATAATATTTTTCAGAAATTAGAGCAATTATTCATTTCCAGTTAGGACCTAAGTATGAACAACACAGGAACACACACACACACACATTACTATTTTTGAGAATTAACCATTTGAATCTCATTAAAGCATGCAGTCTTGGTTTCTTCAGCCACAGGTATTCTACTATCCTTCATCTCCTTGCACTGCCCCCATAGAACACTGTAGAGGCCTCCTATCATGATAACTCCACCTAAAACACTGCAAGAATACGACCAAATTTCGAAATTAGTTTCTGATAAACTCCCTAAAACTTGCCTTATTTATGTACGACTCAGTAATTTGGTCAGATTGTTTTGTTTTTCAAATTGATTCAATTGGTTTGGTTATATTATTCAGTTTAGACCCAGCCGTTCAAACCAAACGGTCTTATTATGAATAATATTTTAAATAAAAATTTAAGAGTGTAAACATGTTTTGTTATTTTTTAAACTAGGTATTATAGTTATTATACATATTTCACCTATTTTTTTAATTATCATTACTGTTGTTGTTATTGTTGTTGTTGTTGTTTTTTTTTTTTTTTTTTTTTATTGTTGTTGTTGTTATCATTACACTCATATATAAATGTCGTGCATTTGAAATTGCTAATAAACTGATTCATTTTTGTTTTATGCCTATTGAATTGTCGATTAATATCAACAGAATCAGTTGATTTAGTTTTGAATTTTAAATCAAATGATTTATTTCAAATTATGCAAATTTAATAACTGATTTAATTGACATTAGGCCTGTAAATGAGCCAAGCTTAATTGGACTAGACCTAGCCCGATCTTAGACTGATTTTAATTTCAAAATTTAGAAAATAAAATTCAATTGATTTAATTATTTAATTTCAAGTTTGAGTTCAACTTGATTTAGCTCGAAATTAAAATTCATTAAAATTTATTTATAACTATACTTTTACGCTATATATATATATCATGATCGTTTTTTTTGAGTTAAGCTTGAGTTGCTCATATATAGGATGATTGGCAATATTAGAGAGGAGCATGCACAAAAACCTAGATTACCTTCCCAAATTAACAAGCTCTCCAAGGAACAGGGAGGAGCAAATAATGGTGATTAGTAAAGTCAGTGGGGTGGACATTGCGAAGAAAACAGGGCCCTTCTTCTCCACACACCAGGACTGCAAGTAGAATGAAACTCCTGTAACTATGATTCCCTGTTCCACAATTACAGAGAAAAAACTTGCGGTAATGAATACAAGTAGGTTTCTTATGTTATGCAAGATCAATAACAGGTTTGTTAAAAGGAATAAACTAATCAATTATTTTCTGTGAGTATTAATGGAAATGTTTAGTATGTTTACACAATAAGCAATCGAGACCAAGCTTATCTCTGATGACAATTTCCATTTCGAAAAGTCTCTTTCCATGACCAGAGCTATACAAAATGATTGAATTGTGCTGAAGAAACACTGCAGGGCAGTGAAAATTAGTTTGGAAGGGTACTGCTTCAGCAAAGGCCCCTGTTCAAAGTAATATATTTTACTATTAGAGATAATGACCCTACATCGGCTAGTTAAACTCTTACATGACAAACATGGTATCGGAGCCAGTGCACATACCTGTAACACCAGCCACAGAGACCATGTTATATTGCCGATGGTCATAATGGAGGTGCCAAGGACCCAAATCTTCTTGTTGGAATTGACATGGCTTCCAATGCTATGATTATTTCCATGACCAAGGAGGTGGTGATGGTTCATGGATTTTATATACGGTCCTATATAGCAGGCTGTCATCACAACACCAGCTAAAGACAGTGCTACTCCAGTGATCTTCGCAATCCCTGATTGCTTCCTTAGTTTAATAGATTCCATTCTGCAGTTTAGATTTATCAAACATTATGATTTATGTGATCAATTCATCTAACTAGTTTTCCTGTTTGTGCTGTATGTTTCCTGTTGGCAAAAAAAAACATTTTGATTTAAAAGTTTAAGAGAATCAATTACCCGAGAATTACTGACAAGATGAATGTGATTGCTGGAACGGAGTTACTTACTGCTGATGACAAGGTTGGTGTAGTATAATTAAGTGCGACCGTGTCTAAATTCATTGGCAGGGTTATTCTGATAAGAAGATGAAGGAAAGGTCGAAATTATATGAGATTGAGTTAGAGATACATAATAGAAACTTATCCAGATGAAATCATGTTATTTTTACCCAACTAGTGCTAGAAGGAACATCTTGAAGCAGATCTTGAATTGAAAGGGGGGAGCAGTTTTTCTGAAGAAAACAGAAGCTACTAGCAATTGTTCGAATCACAGATATTAATGGAAGCCCAACTAAGATGAATAATCAGCAGAAAGAAGAACCTTTCGAGAAAGAATGTGATTGGTGCCAGAAAAATGGTAGCTAGTGCTTGTCTATAGAACACAAACACTGCAGTGCTCATGCCTCCGTCAAATGTGGCTTTACTGAGGATTTGTAAGCCTGAGTACTGTGCTCTTATGATGAAGACTGTCAGATAGAGCTTAATGTTATCCATGTTTGGAAAAGATTCAACTTGAGCATGTGTGTGTTAACTACAAACGGTGTTCAAATATAAGCAATCGATTGCTGTATGTCAATCTTATCTTAATTTGCTTGAGTTGTATTCCTTGTCACCAAAACCTGTCAGCAACTTTCAGATGTGTTCCATGTCACAGATTTTATGGACTGCACTTATGCATAAACAAATGCCGCATTTCATTCTTATTGCGGTTCTTCATCTTATTTTGTTTCTGTTTATTGATGAATTCACCCAAATTCATGAATCTAATTACAAGCAAGCCACACACAACAACAACATATCAAGGGATTATTAATTAGGATTCTATTTCAGCAGAACAAGTAGGAACATCAGGCCAATAAGACGGGTTAATTGTGCAATTTTGATCAGAAGGTGGAACTAACTTTACCACTTGTTTCTTAGCACTTAATGCTTTTTTTGGACAAGCAAGAATTGTTTCTAGTTTTAGTGTGGTGTGATGCAAATCAACAGTATAGGTAAAAGGATTGCAAGGGGCAAGTGGTTTATCTTGTCATTGATCATTAATTTTGTATTATTTTATTAAATCCACTCTAACTTATGATTAAAGAATGCAAATCTCTAACTGAATGTTAGATATTAGTTTCCTTTTTTGTAAGAAGCTTTTATTGAGCACCATCTTGTAAAACAGATTTCTTCATTGATACCATCAATTGATAAATAAAACAAATCTACTTTTCACAAACAAAAAACAGAGTTTTAGGATTGAAGGGTTCATGTGAAATTATCAAGCATGTTTTGATTGGGAAAAATATGCCCATTGAAATTCATATGAAATTGCTTCGGAAATAGACAATCTTAATAAGCTTGATAATCACACCTTGATCCTTATCATTTCATGAGTATGAGAAATATTGATGATAAGATCAAATTTCACTTTAAACATAAATTCTTGTATCACAATTGAAAGTTCTTATAATCACATTTATTTCTATGACTTCCAAAATTAAAGGAAGTTTAAAGAGATATCTATTATTGTTCTCATCCTTACTATGACACTTGGATATATACAATATGGAATTATGATCCCATGGACTCGGTTCCATGGGATCATCCATGGAACCGAGACCATGGTTCATCCCAACCATAAAAAGCATTTTGAGATGTGTGCTGGGCACACATCTCAAGTTAGACATAAAGATAGTCTTGAAATGTGTGTCGAATACATATCTCTAGACACTTTAAATGGTTATAATGGGCCATGGATTCGGTTCCATGGATGATCCCATGAGCCTGAACCTATGGGATCATCACTCATACATTATGTAGAAGTACGAGTTCCACGTACAAATTTCATTTCGATTTAAATGCATAAATTTTGATTGAAAAATTAATAAAGTTATTGAGACATTAACTAGCCTAAAAGGAACGGTGGAATTGACATTTAAAATATTGGTTGTATTTACTATCATTGGAACAAAGATGCAACTAAGTCTACTGAAATATTATTAAACTAAATATATTGAAATCACATTATTTGAATAGAAAACTTCATAGGCCCACTAATCTTCATTATTGAAGGTCTGTACAAAGCATGAGTGTAGCTCCATGTTTTCAAACAATCCTTGTTACATTCAACAATGAATATTAGGAAGGAAAGAAGGACAAAATAAAAACAAAAGTAAATAAAATCAATGACGTTAACATTTTAATGTCCAATACCAATGATGACATTGATAATTATGTGAGACTATAGAAGGGAGTTTTTTGAAGACTTGAACCTTAACATTTCATTATCCAATGACTCTGATAGAAGTAGATATAGAGAAACTAGATCATGAACTACATTATTTTTATGAAAGTTCAACAAATTTTGATTGTCAAATGTGACATCTAAGAAAAATGAGATTGGTGCATTCATGGCCATGCACAAGAATGCATTTCATGAGATTTTAGAGTATTATATATAATATAATATAATAAAATGTCATGCATAATATTGCCATTGATCACTGTCAAAAAAGCTAGGAAAGTTGGTTCTTATGGATTACTTTCGATCTTATCTTAGTTTGTTTCCATAAATAACAGAAACTATGATCAATTTTCATTTGAATATGAAAATCTTGTTTTCTTTTTTTATGGTGGGATTCAATGGCAATTTTGTTGCCATGCGGGGGGAATAAGCTGTACATGTGAAATGATCTTGCAGACTCAAGGTAGTGGGATTCACAACAAATCGGCCCTCTCATCGCTCTATGTGGAGATTTCTCATACAGAGAATGTGAGCGGAGATGCGCGAGCGCCTGGGTAGGGATGTGTGGTTGCGCTAGTGTCAGGCGCGACCCCCACTATAAATGACCTAATAGTGAGCTAAGAGGTATAAAGGGAGGAGGGGAGAGAGAAAGAGGGATCTTCTCCTTCCTCTGGGCCAAACCTTTCTTCATCACTAAAGAGCTCTCTCCTCCTCTCACTCTCTTGGCCTCTTTGCAACTCATTGAACTTCTCCCCTTTCTTCTTTTCTCCTCCGATCACCCCCTAAAGAGCCCCCAAACATCCTTTGTAAGAAGTCGAGCCGGTCTACATAATTTCAGCATCCTCTCCAGATGATGGTACACAAGAAGATGTCGTCAAGCTCAATCAATTTCCCTCCATCTCCAACCAACAACCAAAAACCTTTTCCAGTTTTTCTCAGTTGATCTTTCGGAGTGTGGATCCGAGGACCCTTCGGTTTAGAGAATTAACAGTTTGGCGCGGTCTTTGGCAAATGAGACAAAATGCCTTGCAAACTTGCTGAGGCAAGAGGCAAGAAAAACCTGGCGATGGATCCTCCGACGGATGACGTTGTGGGGTCTGACATAGGTCTCGGTGTCATCGCCTCTCCCCAAGATCAACCAATGGTCCTGGTGGAGGACCCTCGAGAAGTCCAAATCAACTTCTTCAAAAGCAGCTCGAGGTGCTCTTACCAAAGCTCTGTTGGAGAGGGATCAGACTCGTCTATCTCCTAAACAAAGCAAGGAATGCATCCCAGAGTCTCTTGGAAAGGGAAGAAGGTCAACGGCATGAGCCGAGGACCACAAGACGAATAGCAAGGAAGAGAATACCACTTCTCCTTGCAGCATCAGGTCATCCCAAACTTGTTCCTGCTCAAAGGGGTCACCCAAACCTCACCACAAGGTGATCTCTCCTCCGGCCAAGGAGAAGTCAAGGTTTATTTCCCAACTGGCCTCTCTTTTTATTCCTAAAATCCTAAAGGTTTCCCTTCCCGCGGGGTTCCGGATGCTGTTGGTGGAGACATACAATGGTACCATGAATCCAGGGGACCACTTGGAGTCCTCCAAAGCTAAGATGCTACTCCACGAGGTCCCTAATGAAATGCTATGCCAAGCCTTCCTGACGACACTAAGGGGCACAACCTAGACTTGGTTCTCTCACTTACCATTAAGATTCGTCTCCTTGTTCAAGAAACTGTCCAATCTCTTTGTGGGATTGAAAATACCAGCCTGACATCGTGTCTGTGAAGAGACACCAGGCGATACATCGAATCACAAATATCATATTTGTTTTGTTTTGTGGGTTCTTCGATTCCTAATAGAGGCAAGTCTCTATTATTAATTACCCCAGACAGAGTTTTGGGAACCTTCGATTAAGGGCAAAAGTACAAGTAGAGACAATGAAAAATAATTGATTTTACTATGGAAAATGATAATTTATTACATATAGATATCATCATATAGATGTACATAATTTATTCATTTATTTATATAAATGGCCCCGCCTTCCGTTGTGGAATATATGCTCCGCCACTTCAGAATTTATGATCCATCGGTTGCCTCAAGACACCTACTTTATCGCCGCTTTGAGATTTGCACCGCTTTACATTTTATCGACAATCTCGAGATGAATGTCATATCGATGCCCCGAAATATATGCCGCTTTGAAACTTGTATTTATTAGCTGCCTCAAAGTGAGTGCCGCTTTGTGACTTGCATTGCATCAGCCACCTCACGATGTGCGATCATCGCTGCTTCGAGATGAATGCTATTTTGAGACTTGTATTTCATAGGTCACTTCAAGATGCGTGTTCCATTGCCGCCTAGAGGTGCATGTTATTTCAGGGCTTGATGGTCCAGGAATGAATGCCCCGTCATCACTTCAGGATGTGTGCTTCATTATCGTCGCATAAGATGCATGTCGTTTTGAAATTTATATCTCATTATCTATCTCAAGATGCATAAGATGCATGTCGTTTTGAAATTTTGTATGTCATCATCCATTCCTTTTAACCACTAGACGAATGAACCATGTTTTCTTGATTTATATAAACCATCAATATGTGAAACTCCTCCAGGTCATTCTAAAAGCATCACCACTCAGGAGAGCAACTAGAACCTTGCGAAGTATGAAAATAGCCTTGTGTAGAAGCCTCTGAACTTAGCCATGTTGATGTATATTGAGCTGCGCTTGATGTATTTTATAATTAGAATATTTCCAAGAAATACAAGCAACACCATTCCATTCATCACCAATATTTGACCGGAACTAACACCCATCATTCATCACCAATAATTCACCTCGTTTGACTAACCAATAAAGTGTCTTATCTGTATTTGCTGAATGGAATGAAATTCGTATCTCATCTCAGTGAAAGTTATACCTTCAAATAGATAATTGATTATAAAAATAATCTTTAATGCATATAACAAACTTAAAAGTCCACCAAACATTGCCATTTCTTTTAAATACATTACAATGTTGGGCAAGTTTGACCTTCAACACAAAATTTTAAATTTGTTAGATGTGGGCCCATTTCATCCTTTTATTTTTTTTTTGCATATTCTCTTCTCCTTCCTAATTCTTCTCCAATAGAAGCCCAAGAAGTCAAAATATCATCAAGCAGTCGCATTACTTATTAGAGAATGGTGACTCTTCAGTCTTCACTCACCCAGCCCATAAGCTGTACGATTAAACCTGAAAACAAGTTTCATGTACTCTAAAACAAGATGCATATAATATATCATGACCGGTTATACACCGGAAGTCATACTCAAATAGGAGTCATAATAAAATACATCACACAGAGTCTTGGGCAACTACGGCCCCAAATACAACAGAAGTAAGCATAATTAAGGTTTAATACAATCCAAGGCTAATACACCGGAAAACAGGTACGCTAGAGCCAGCTAAACCCCGATCCTTGCTAGAGACATGATTCTCTAACCCGATCCGAGTTTAGATCCTTTAACAGAAAGACAGTATAGTAGAGGGCTGAGCTATACGAGCTCAGTGAGTATGGACTATCCTGCCAGGTATTACACATACATGTATTTTGTACTAAAGTACTGAACCATAATCAATGCCAGTAAAATCCATGAAGGTCAGCATAATTATCTTCAATCTTGATAAAAATGCTAATACGATCAAAACCCGGAGAAAAACCCACAAGCAATATCCAATCATATCAGTATATATTAAACATGTATACATATCAAGGCCTCTTATCATATAAGCATGCACTCCTAGCTAAAATGTCTCCGGAAGGACTCCAGCATCCATCAGGAACAACGGTATGCCTCTACATGATCCTGATAACCGGCGCTACATAAGTCCAGTAGATCCCGTATCAGAGACAGGAAGGGGATTTTTATAAACAAAACATGACTTTCGCAAACATTTTAGTTTTAAAACAATTGGTTGAAAACAAAACCCCTTCCTCACTGGTCCCGTCTACTAAAAGTACCCGGGCTCTATCCAGAGCCCCTGCTGGATCCCCCATACATAACTAACTAAGGTGCAGCTTATGATACATGCAAAAATCTTAATTTACCCCTGAGGGTTTCCCTCAATTATATAACTACCCCGTAGGGTTTCCTTTGATCATATCTCATGCACTGAATTTTAACTTAATTACACAAGCATAAAAATACTATGCAAGTATAGTAATAAATCCTTCAGCATACACAAACCGAATCAAAACTCTTACAAATACGATAAGACGAAAATCCCGACAAATGCACAATTTAAGTCCAGATCTACGGTAAAGTCCCCTCACCTCAAGTCCTTCGCGGATTCCTAGAAATCGCTCGGTCCTTCGACAGCTTCGGCTGAGCATTTTTCCTTTCCTAGAATTGAAATAAAATAACTATGTGAATGCGACGTTCGTATCTTCCATAACTTAGTTCTATTTCTTAAAAAACACAGAGATTTAAGAATACGAAAATCATATTCTTCACTTAAACTCCTCGAATGCCCCCTAAGCATGCTTGACTAGCTATGATCCATTAATCTATAACATGAAATTATTAAACTTGTAAACCATGATTCTCAATAGGGCATTTATACATTAGAATTTTCATGAAAATTCGGCAGCACCTCCCCTATTTGTAGCGCCCTGAAAATCATACAAACATTCCACATAATTAATCCAAACAATGTTAACACCACACTAATACCCTTCACATGCATTCATACTTCATTTTCCCCCCTTAAACCCTCTCTACTAATTGTACACTAATTTCATGAAGTTAATCTAAGTTTCTTTCCCCAATGGAGGTTTGCAAAGAGATTTACTTGTATGTGAACACCCTTGGAGCCCTTGTACAAGCTCACTCCCTATTTGAAGCTAACTACTAGCGAAGAAGAGGAGCTCAATTTCTCTCTTATGACCTCACACACACACACACACACACACACACACACACACACATATATATATATATATATATATATATATATATATATATATATATAATCATGACATATCTTAATCATTAAGTCCCCCCCCCTTTTGATCTCACATATATATATATATATATATATATATATATATATATAATCATGACATATCTTAATCATTAAGGCTCCAATAATTCAACTTCTCTTTAAGCTTTTAATCATGTAATTATCTTATCATCTACATTGTGGTCACATGACTTCTTTTTAGAGAGAAGTAAAGAAAAGCCCCCCAAAAGTTTTGAATTCCATATATAGTCCCTGCAACTTTGGGTATCTATATTCAGTCCCTCCTTTATACAGGGATTTACTTTTCAGTCCCTACATGTAGCAAACGGTGTTAACTGGGCTGTGAAAAGACGCTGATGCCCTTTGGAGAAGCCCAGCGGTTCTGACACTGCGGTACAGCACACCATTTCGTGAAAAGACTAAAATGTCCTTTGAGATCGTCTTCTCCCCTTGAATCCGCTGCTGCTCCAAATTAACAAAATCGCTGACACTCCCTCTCCACATGAAGAAGACAGCCAGCACACCGTCTGCTCCGCCAGGTCATCCTTCATCTTCTCTTCCAGCAGCGATTGCCGGAGTTTGCAAACGAGGTAACAACCGAAACCCAAACTCTAAACTTTTTGAGATTGGGGCTTCTCCGCCGGTGTTCAATCTCTCCTTTTTTTTCTTTTTTTCTTGCTTTTTTTCTATCCTCCGTGGTAGAATGCAATTTGTGCATGTGAATTGTAAACTCATTGTGGAGATTTAGGGTTTAGGGTTTTGTTCATGTGCAAGCATTTGTTCTTTTCTCACTTGTAACTGTAGACCACTAAAGCCATGTACACCAGTGGTATTGTTCATGTGCTTTTGGCTGTGTAATTTGCTGAATGTGTTTCATTGTGGGTTGTGGTTTTTAAAATCGGTAACAAAGTGTTTAAAATCGAGCTAAACTGTTTAGTATCTTTGGAAATCGCTTGATATTACGCCTTATGTGTTTAAAATCCAGAGCAACTATTTAGTACAATTCAAAGGGCTTAATTGTTTCTATCTCTTTTCACGTTTTCGTTGTAGTTAATTGCACAATGGCTCAGAATTTGGTTAATGGAGGATGCTACACGGGTCCCCTTGTTGTTGCCTTCGATGAATTGAACAAACACATGAACAAAAACACAGGCAATTCATTAACAAAGACGCCATTTGCTCCCCGCTTGGAATCAGCGAATAGTACAAGAGAGGCGTGCTCGACGACCGATGCGGGCTTATGACGTTGGCTTGCGTAAATTTAAAATCGGGAAAGCTTGCCGAGCTTTCGCCCGCAGGACGCCGCCATAATCCTTGGACTCCCCAGTTGGAACTGCCGTGGAATTCAAACGGCCCACCGCCCGATCCGCATTTGAGGACAGATATCTCGACAAAGCCTACTCAAGGAATCGAGATTGCATGAAGAACGCTCTGTTGGATCTTGTTCATAAGAGAGGTAAGGAGGAAAACCTCGTGAAACTTCTGATAGTGTATTTGATGGGTGCCTTCCTGTTTCCGACCACAAACTGCACGGCCCCAAGTTGGAGTGCGCATTATGCCGATAACCTGAAGAACCTAGGGACATATGCATGGGCACAGGCCGTGCATAAATGGCTCATAGACGACATCCAACTAACAGCTGCTCGAGTACAGGAGAGGTGTTCTGGGGAGAAAAAGACGAAAACAGGTTATCTTAGGGAGTGCTCCATAGTGCTGATAATATGGTTCTATGAAGTCACTTGTTCTGGAAAGAAGGTGGAGTTCGGCCGGACTCCAAGAATTTTGGGCTACGGTGAGACCACTTGCAAGAAGGTTACTACTGTTAAGGCAATTATCGAATCATTAAATGGGAAATCAGTAAGCTTACTTCGTCCTTTCATCTCTTACGTCTTTATTTTTATGCCTAAGTCTTTAGTATTAGGCTAAAGTCTTTAGTATTCTACTAAAGCCTTTAGTATTAGGCTAAAGTCTTTAGTATTCTTATAAAGTATTTAGAATTAGGCTAAAGTCTTCAGTATTCTTCTAAAGTCTTTAGTATTTGGCTAAAGGCTTTAGTATTCGTGTAAAGTTTTTAGTATTCACTACATGCTTTACTTTTTTAAACTACTTATAACGTTACTAAAGATTTTGCAATATTGTCTCATAGTTCCGCGACCTCGTCCCAGAAAACGCAGAAGAGGCTGCCTTCACCAATAACCCGCTACTACATAGCACGGCCATGGAGGAGAGACCTAGTACGGATGCAGGTCCAAGCGTGGCAGAAGGTGAGGGCAAGCGCAGCCTGAAGAGGATTGACAAGAAATCCCAAAGACTGCAGTGGCCGAAAGCGACGCCATAGCGGTTAGTCCAACTCCGTCCATACGGAGGAGCCCAAGCGCAAGCAACGACGACTTAATTCAGCGCTTGCAGACCTCGTACGATGTACTGATGAACGAGGTCGTTACAATGCGCAGGTAAATGGATAGGTTGCTTGCCAGGGAATCTGCCCACCAAGCCCGGCCAGCCAAACGCCGTAAGGCACTTGTCTCTCGGCGACAGCAAGCTCCTGATACTTCCGCAATTCCATTGGCGGATATCGCTGGCGAAATAGTTGCCCGCAAACTGCGGACTAGAATTGTCCTGAAGAGGAAAGCTCCCGAAGTTGTTGAGGGAAGCCCGCCGGCATCGGAGAAGGAAGGCGAGGAACGGTCGCATCGCCGACGCACTAATTGAAACTTGTGAGATATTGAAGGACGCGTCACCAAGTGATGCAGCGATGTTGATTTCCACTGGCGCCGAAGGGCCCAAAGAAACCCCCACACCATCGCTTCAATGGTTCCCACCGACGTGAAGCCCCCATCAAGAAGCCCCCGCCAAAGAAGCGGCTGAAGAAGCCCACTTCAAGAAGCCCCCACTCAAGAAGCTCCCCCTGAAGAAGTCCCCATTGAAATGCATTTCACTGCGAAGCCCCTCAAACAAAATTTCACCAAAAAGCCCCGTGAAGAAGCGTGCCCCTCCCGTCCCCTATTGGAAGCCCAGCCTGCGAATCGTGATTGATGCAGAGGCGCCCGTGGTAATGCGGGAGAAAATGTACAACTGTGAGGACAAATTTCATTCCTAAGAACAAGCGTCCCTCACGAGGTTGGTACTGAACAAGGAGAAGCAAGCACTCCTTTCATTCTTCACAGAATCATGCGATTGTGGTGAGAACAATCTTCATAGTATTTCTCTTAAATGCTTAGTATTGCACTTAACCGCTAATATTTCTCTTAATAGCTTAGTATTTGGCTTAACTCTTTAGTATTTCTTTTAACTGCTTAGTATTCCTCTTAAACGCTTAGTATTTATCTTAACTGTTTAGTATTTACCTTAACTGTTTAGTATCTCTCTTAACTGTTTAGTATTTCCCGTAACGGTTTAGTATCTCTCTTAACCGCTTATTATTTCTCTTACATGCTTAATATTTATCTGAACTGTTTATTTTATCTTCTAGTACAATTGTTTGGAAGAATGAGTGGGCATTTACAACTCGCGCGCAATTATACCCATTGGTCGAGGGAAGAGATCTCGTGGCTGACGACGTCATGGACGTCTTTGTCATGATCTTGCTGGAGGAGCTGAAGAAGACACCGTCGAAGTACAAGAGGTGTGGATCCATCACCAGGCCTTTTGCACTGCAGTCTGCCTGGGCGCATCTGGCAGTCACCCTTTCTCTAAAGGTGTGGAGATTTCCCTCCCGAGAAGCATGAACCCTCCAATTGTAGTCTGCCTGGGCGCATTTGGCAGTCACCCTTTCTCTATCATTTTTTATGAAGGTAAAGTCAAATTTCCTTTTGATAGCAAAGGCACGGAGCGCATTCCTCAAGTGTTCCACGTTCTGAAATCGATCGCCAATTTTGAGCACTGCAATATCGTGAGTTTGAGAAGAACCCACAATGTCCAAGGACATGCTCTCGGCTCGGGGATCCCTGTTGATTGATAAGGTACTCTTTTAAGTGAGACAATACTAAATAGAATGACTTAATACTAATTAGATACGACAGATTTTAAAAACTTTAAGTAAATACTAAAGAGATAAGCAGAATACTAAAGACTTTCAGTAGATACTAAAGAGATAAACAGAATACTAAAGACTTTCAGTAGATACTAAAGAGATAAGAAGAATACTAAAGACTTTAAGTAGATACTAAAGGGATAAGTCAATACTAAAGACTTTAAGAAAATCCCAAATCTTACATGTTTATAATACGCCAAGGGAAATAATAAACACATACGAAAGGCTTACGTTAGGCGAAGGGCAGACTCGTGCGTCCACGGTCACTTCGCAGTGTCCACAATAAGGTCGACAATATTTTTGTTGAACGAGTGAAAAATGTTGCACATATGCACAAAGTCCGTAGAATTGTCAATGGGACAAGCTGTTCTACGTTGATCTGGTGCGATATAACTCACTCTCACGCCAGAGGGGTCAAGGTCCCACCGTTCACATATATCACCTATCACTGAATCCCAACAAGTGAGCACTGTGAGCTCCAAGGCTAGACCTTCTCCCCCATATTGCGCGACGGCGAAAAGGGTTTCCATCAAAATCCTGCAAGAAGAATGCCATTGCAAAAACGAGAGAATTATACTACGCACGTTATGAAAAAACAATGGGTAATCTATTACCTTTTTCGTTTGCCGCCGCAGACTCACTACGTGGTAGCTTCTCAACAAGACTAAAAGCTCAACACAAGCTCTCTGCAAAAGAACAAAGGAAAGGAGACGAAGAGAAGGAGTAGAAGAGGACTCTTCTCTACAAGACTAAAAACAAAACACAGGCTCTCTGCAAAAGAACAGAGGGAAGGAGACAAAGAGGAGTATAAGAGGACTAGCTTATCTTACAAGCATGGAAGTACACAACCTGTCTTTTCAGCAGAAAGGTTGTTTTTGGCGGGAATTCAATGGGTATTTTGGGGTGTTTTTCAAAACCTAACGTTAGCAGGTCACGATAGGGACTAAAGAGTAAGTAGGTTGAAAAGGATGGATTGAATAGTATAGTGTTTAGTTAGAGGGACTAAAAAGTCAGAAATGAAACAGTCAGGGATGCTACAGTAATTTTCCCTTCTTTTTATTTAAATTATCCTTCCACTTTATGTCATGTCGCCAATTAATTAAAGTCATCGTTCTACTAATGTCCCAACCCAGATCCGAGAATCCTGGGTCTCAGAATCCATTTCACATCGGCGATCAGTATCCTCACACAGTGTCCGCCTCTCGCCGGACCGTGATCCGTGAATACCGGCTTTTGACCCGTCCGATCTACTTTATTGGAACCTGAACATTTGTCCGATTCTTCCACCTAATTAATCTTGATTAAGTCACACTTACGATCCTCCTAATTAATTAAGCGAGGCTATCCTTACTGTCCACGTCTAACTATTCTAAATATACGCGGCCTGGCCCATTAGGGCCTTTCCTCGGCCCATTAGTTGCGGGGTTGGATTTAAATTCATTATACCTCGATTTTCCCTTAAATTGAGCTTTAACATAATAAGTTTATTTTCCGTGGTAATTAAATCTCATTAATTATTGAAATTTTTTTTTGATTTATTTACTTTGAAAATTCGGGGCGTTACAGTTAGACTTACAAACTCTAGGGAACGGACATGTTCTCCTTGGCCTAGGGAGCTGACCTTATATGTAGAGTCTTTTAGGGCGGGTTTGCGCCTTCCTTTGCATCTCCATTTTTTGTGAGATTTTGTCTCTCCACATCATAGTTCCTACCCAACTTGTCCCAAACTTATGGAGGTTTCTCTGTGAGTTTGTTATCAAGTTCCTTCTATCCAGTCTTGAACCTTCCTTCCATTGGTTCCATCTCTTTTTCTTAATAAAAATAATCCTCATTTTAGAGGCGAGTTCTATTTCATTGATAGACACCGTAGGTCTTTCTTAAGAAAAGTGTGATGACCTGAATTTTATACAAATTCCAAACCTCCATATAGGGTACTAGCATAGTACAAGGTGTGGATGAGTCAGGGGACTCATCTAAAGTTAAAGAGAAAAATATGGATTTAAAGGGGATGTGAAAAGAGCATAATTATCCTGCTAGCTATAATGCCATGTGAGCTACTAACTTCCTCGATGTTCTAGTAGCATCAGAGTCTTATTTTAGTGCAAAGAACAAAGTACTGGACAACAAAAAGAGTCGGTTGAACAAGGCTTCTTTGGAGATGTGCATTTGCTTGAATGAATGATTGGATGATGACGACAAACTATAAGATCAAGGTGGACATGACACAAGCAGCGACATAAGAGAATGCACAACCACCGAATGATCGGACCGGGAGTAAATATGAAGACTTAGAAGACTTGAAGACATGAAGACCATAAAGACTTAGAAGATTTAAAGCATTTATTTTTAGAAATTTATGACAAAAACATTTTCTTGTTATATTTTTTAAATAAATCACAATATGTTTATTAATTATTTTTTCAATAAAATCAAATTGTTTATGTCCGTAATTGATGTGCGTTCTCCATCAAAGCATAAAAGTGGGAAGACACAATGAGGGTTTGTCAAGAGAGATTAGGGTTTAATTGGTGGTAAAATAGAGGCAAACCAATAAGATAAATCAATGAAATTTATTTTAATTTATTATGAATTTAAAAGTTAATGTGGTGTTAAATAAAAGTTCAAGGTTTATTTGCATTATTTTTTTATCCTTTGAAGGTCTTTCTATGCTAGCTAATCTGTGACTGTTCAAAGAAATTGTCTGTTTATCATTTATTATTTCACAAATAGTATGTAGTTTGTACAATGTTTTAAGTTCTTCAACTCAAGGTTGGGACCTTTATCTATGAACATTGTTTTCATAAGTAAACTTGTTGCTATAAACTTAAGGTGCTTTAGTCAACTCAAGGTTAAAACTATTTATGAATTACGTTCACTGCTTCTTAGTTAAAAAATTAAAAATAAAAAAAAACATTTTAATGGACCTAAATTTTATTAGTGCTTAAATTATTTCCAGTCAACTTTTGTTATAATTCACTAATAACTTTATTTTGGCCTATATGTTATTTATTTATGGTTTAATTTTTTTTACTCACCTGAACAATGTTGCTTTTTCAATTCGACACCTCAATTTTTTTTTAATTAAAAAATAATCAATTTTTTTTTTAAATTTCAAAAAGGCACCTCCGTCCCTCATCACCCTCAAAAAGCGGGAAGAAAGGAGGAATCACAGTGATGGGAAGCAGTGAGGGAAAAAGGAGCTAAGGCATCGCGACACACGACGTTTTGTGATTAGTCTTCCTTTTCCATGCTCTGTGTTTTTTATGATATCACTAAAAAAAAGCGTCACTCATCGCCCATGAGACGACCGTGAGGTTAAGTCGCTAATTTATTAGTTAACTTCGATCTAATTGTGAAATTAACCCTAACTTTAAACATAACCGTTATTTACTCTAACAACACCAAATTAATTTCATTTTCTATTTTATTTCAAACTTAATCGTTATTAGGTCTAACCCCTCGTCATCGTCCTTCGGAACTTGTCGTCGTCCTTAGTTGCCGTCACATTCTCGACAATCTTTGTCACCTTTAGCACTAGATCGGTCTCCGGTCATCCGGGCTCTAGGCCGCTTCGCTACTTCTCCATCTTCTCCGATCTAGTCCTCCGACACTCTTTCTTCATCTCTACGCACACTAGCTTGTCCTCGGACACCACGTCTCCCCCACTCGGCAGCGGCGGCGCAAGAGAGTGTGAGACGCGGCCGCAGCTTTCGAGAAGCTCGTCGTAGAGATCACCGGAGGGGGTCAGAGAGGCATTGACGGAGGAGGAGGAGGTGGTGGAGGTCAGGGATGGTGAGAAGTTTCCGGATTTGGTGAAAAGGACGAGAACGATGACGCTATGGAGCCTAAGACGGGCGGGGCGAGGAGGGGCGGCAGTGGCGGGCGAAGGAGGTCGCCGGAGAGCCTCATGACGGTAGGGAGCTTGGCCGAGGACTTGGAGATGGTCATGATCGCTACACAGGCCTCGAGGCAACAGAATAACCTTCCGATCCTCCGGATCCAACGGTAGCGCCGCATCGCACTAGCCTTCTCCGCCTTAACTGTGTCCATGATCTCCATGATCAGACGATCATGAGTTGATCTAGAAAAATGTTGCCCGATTCGAGGCCTAATAACGATTAAGTTTGAAATAAAATAGAAAATGAAATTAGTTTGATGTTATTAAAGTAAATAACAATTATGTTTAAAATTAGAGTTAATTTCACAATTAGATCAAAGTTAACTAATAAATTAGTGACTTAACCTCACAGCCGTGTCATCACTGATGACAGAGGTGCTTTTTTGAAATTTGGAGAAAAAAAAATTGAACCGCTGGATCAAAAAGATAATATTGTTAAGTGTTACTTTGAAACCTCATACTCCTTATTTCACCTGCCAATGAGTTTTCAAAATTAGTATGATTCCAACTTGAACATATCAAGCCGAGCTCAAACTAAACACAATCTGATCAAATACAACTCTACTTGTAGATATTCGAGCGTATTTTCAAAAAACTTAAATACCAAATGAGTTTTCGGTCAAATATGGAGAAAGCCTTATTTCATATCATGTCCTTAAAAATAAACTAAAATAAACTTTGCCATGCATAGACACCAGCATTAGGCCATATCTCAAATTTCAATAAACTTTAATTATTCCAGGCAACATACAATGGAGAAATCGGTATGCAAGCGAAAGAGAAGCATTTACTGGGAAATACACACAATTTCAATTTTATCAGAGATATACATGCAATAAATAATATTTGAGTAATATACACACAAAAATCGCTAAAATTATTAATATTATATATGAAATAACAAAAACAAAATCATGTTTTCATCTCTAAAAATATTGTAGCAATCATGGTTAATGTATCCTTACAATAAATCCATAAAATTATAAAAATTCTCAATCGAGACCATTAATTAATTGTGGCCATCCATACTTAACCTTCATGTAAAAATTTCTTTCCCCAAGTCAGTAAAAATATTTCACAAAGTACAACAAAGGAAATATTAATATTTTGTGCGCGAGCCAAAGATCACTAAGAAATATGTAGCTTTATTATATATTTTATTTACAATTCAACTTTACTATTGCGCCAAGGCTTCTCTTCAATCAAATACTAATTACTAATTGATAATTTACTTAATATAAATTAATAATTACATTACTCTAATTAATCAAACTGTGTAAAAATATATTCTTATCATGAATTATTCCATTTTGTTGGATAATTGGACCAAACATGCCTGTTACTGCTGAACAACACTGGTGACATGCTTGGATACAAGGTCAGCAGAGCCGCTCCATGTCATTTGCTTCCAAATAACAGTTGCTCAATCCAAGCAAAGCTACTACTGAGACAGACATACGACATCTTACATGCTAAAGTTACTTGTTTTGTTGACAAGGGACTAATATTCATAAAACCATCACTTGATCAAACAATTCAATATGATTCACAACAAAATCAATGGAGACAGTTCTTTCATAAAACACGATAAAAGCGCTTGTTAAGACCTGAAAAATTTAAACTATTGGGTGGCTCCTAGACTTTCAGCAGTTGATATGAGCTTAATATTACAAACAATATCGCTTATTGAATCCAAACAAGTTTGGCTAAAAACAACGTCGGCGCAAAGGAAACCAAAAGAAATGTCCGTAGCCAGCAGTAGTACCTCGCCTGGCAAGCACAAGAAGTTTCTTTAAACTAAATCAATCAATTAGTAAAAGACCATCGCTGGAGCCATCGGCCCATCACTAAATAAATTCATTTAACTTCTACCCAAGTCATGCATTTAACGTAACAGCAAAGGAACTCATGTATTCTATTAACAACATAGATAAGTCCATTTGTTCATTGAACACAATCCAACCTAAAAACCTTAAGGCATAAAGGTGAGATACAAAAGGCAGCATAAAACAGGCCAAAGTTTTCTTCCCTGTTGATATTGGATTGATAATCATAAAATCATCACATGCTAAATTCATTTAACTTGTTCCACTTGAAATCATGCATCCACTAAAAATCACAAAGAGACCACTCTTTCTATAAAAGGACATACACATTCTTCTGTTAAAAAAAAAAAAAACACAAGCTAGCCCCAAGAGTTAGGATTTAAGGGTGAGACACCAGACACACAATATAAACTGTACAAATTATTTGGTTGATATAAGATTATATTCTTAACACCACTTGCTCAAAACATTGAACAACTCCTACTTTAAGTCATGTTTCTAAGGGAATTTCTATGGATGCACTGCATCTAATAAAACATGTATTTTGTTTAAGTTAATATGATATAAATACTCATCATCATTAGCTCTAACCATTCAAATTATTATACTTGGAATCATGTATTCAATCCAAATTGCAAAGGAATATTTTTCCTGCAAGCTCCACAGAGAACACATTAAAAACTTACAAGGACCCAATCCAAGCAAAAAAACATAAATTATAATGAGGTGTAGACGTGCAGTATGAATGCATATAAATCATGCCAAGACTATTCTTACGATCAACAAGTGATTAATATTGTTCAGTATCACCTTGGCATGCCGATTCAACCCATTCTATCTCAAAGAATGTATTAAAAGAATAATAATAAAAAAATGCAACGGAATCATTATTTCTTTAAACGACACATATATGCATCAGTTAAAAGTACCAGATCCAACAAAAAAATAAAAAATAAAAAATAAAAAATAAACCTAAGTTAAAAAACATGCCAAGTACTCTTCTTTCTTCTTCGCTCAATTTCGGATTAGCATTCTTGTGAATTCTTTGAATTTAGAAGTCATATCTAACATAACCAATCAACCAAAGTTCAAATCTCACACTCAAACAATATACCAGATTAAGATAAGTCACTAAATTTTGGATTAACATGCCAAGTACTCTTCTTTCTTCTTCGCTCAATTTTGGATTAACATTCTTGTGAATTCTTTGAATTTTGAAGTCATATCTAACATAACCAATCAACCAAAGTTCAAATCTCACACTCAAACAATATACCAGATTAAGATAAGTCACTAAATTTTGGATTAACATGCCAAGTACTCTTCTTTCTTCTTCGCTCAATTTTAGATTAACATTCTTGTGAATTCTTTGAATTTTGAAGTCATATCTAACATAACCAATCAACCAAAGTTCAAATCTCACACTCAAACAATATACCAGATTCAGATAAGTCACTAAATTTTGGATTAACATGCCAAGTACTCTTCTTTCTTCTTCGCTCAATTTTGGATTAACATTCTTGTGAATTCTTTGAATTTCGAAGTCATATCTAACATAACCAATCAACCAAAGCTCAAATCTCACACTCAAACAATATACCAGATTCAGATAAGTCACTAAATAGTTCCATTCCTTTCATTATTTATTTCACTATACGAGTGTATTATAAGGTTAAAGCTAAAACCACCGTATTAAAAGGAGCATGAAAAACAAAGTATAGAGATCATTATTTCTTAGAGACGATGGAGATAATACGAGGGGATTGGACATTAGGCCGCAGCGGGGTCAGCGGGTGGAGGGAGCTGGGATGGGGCGAGGGCCTTCTTGATGGAGAGGGCATGGATGCTCTGCATCAGCTCCGCCAGAGCCGCGTTCACCATCCTGTGCCTCTCCAGCAGCCGCTTCCCCTCGAACTTCTCGGACACCACCTCCACCTCGAAGCTCGCTCCGCACCTGCAATCCAATCTCTTTCAGGCGATAAAATCCACGCAATAAAGGAGAAATTCGAAGAAAAATGATAAGAATTCACAGTACCCTCCAGAGGTGTCGACGACTTGCTGAAGAGAAGAAGAATCAAAAGATAAACTAGTTAGGGTTTGGAAATAAGGAGAAATTGGGGGGAAATGAAGGAGGAGAAGGTGGCGAATGGGATTACGAGATGAGAAGGATTGAATTTGGAGGTGAGAGCTGCCTCGACGTCTGTCTTCGTGATCGCCATGGCTAGAGCTCGATCTCCGGAGCCTTGCTAGCGAGAAGGAATCTGGGTAGCGTGCAGGGCGATAAGGGAGATGGGTTTGGAGGTTAAAAGAGTGAAAGTTTTTGCAAATTAAACCTCGGAAAAATCAAAATTGGTTTATGTCCCTTTCTTATCTTAATTTTGTTTTAGGGGAAAGTTCACAAAACCCCTTGGAAACTATGCAACTCCCTATAAAGTCCTTCATATTTTCTCACTTCTTAATAAGCCCTTGCTATGTCATATCAATCAAAAATATGATTGAAAATGCTAAAAAATGTGTGAAATTACTTTAGTGCCCATCAATAGTTCTTCTCCCCAACTTCATAAAAAATCCCTAATTTTTTTTCAATCTCCGTCGGCCACCGAGAAGACCACCTCTCCGAAGCGTCCAGCTATGATATGTGATTTATGGCGAGCCTCTCCCAAAGAAAAAGTTCTTTTTTTTTGGATTTAAGCTAGTTTTTGAAAAATCCCTAATTTTTTTCAATCTCCGCCGGCCACCGGGAAGACTAACTCTCCGAAGTGTCAAGCTATGATATGTGGTTCAGGGCGAGCGTCTCCCAAAGAAAATTTCTTCAGTTTTGGGGGTTTAGAGTGTGTGACTCAGGGGTTGATGTTTGTTTTCGAGTTTAGGGTTGTAACAATGTGCGTGATTTCTGGTTTTGTGGTTATTCTTTGGGGTTTCGGGTTTAGTTTTTAGGACTTTTCTGATTGGTTGTGAGAGCGTGCGTGTATTATTATGAGTTTATTGGTTTGGTTGTAACATACTTCAACTGTTCAATAAGCTAGAAAATACACCATTTACACAAAAATAATACACAATTAACCCAAAATAATACATGATTCACCCAAAATAATACATGATTTGCCCGTATAAGCAGAAACTAGAAAACATAAATATTTTCAACGTATACTAAGCTGAAACTCCTTCTGTGATTATTCTTTGGGGTTTAGGGTTTATTTTTTAGGACTTGGGGTTCCTGACTGGTTGTGAGAGCGTGCGTGTATTATTATGGGTTTATTGGTCAGATTGTATATGATTCCAAATTTGGTTAATAAGCTAGAAAATATACGATTTACACAAAATAATACACAACTCACCCAAAATAAAACACACACGCTTTAGCCAAAATAATACACGCTTTACCCAAAGTTTCAACCCAAAATAATGACGATATGACTGGGCGGGAGTTTTCCCGCCAAAAGAACCAAAAGAGACAGGGACAAAGACAGGGGCAGTCTTGCCATTTATTGAAAAAAATCTGATCACCCACTGTTAGGAGGGACAGGAGGGGAATAATTTCAAAAAGGAAGGGTTAACAAGGATGTTGCAAAGTTAGAGGGGCCTGCCAGGGACCATACAGTAATTTACCCTTTGTTTTATTTCTTTTCCTTTTTCTTATTTGTATAATAGCTCATATTTTTAAAATAATAAGTTTTTAAAATACATATTTCTTATATTTAAATTTTTTTAAATCTCATAAAAATCAGAATGGTAGTTTGGGCTTTTCTCAGAAGTTTGGAAGATTATGAAATCGTTCTATGATTAAGGGTGAAATCTTTTTAGGGTTTTAATATTATTTAGAAACCATTAAAAATAAACATAAAATTCTATTTTGGGTTTTTAATTAAAGTGGATAAACCACATTGTTCTATTCAATGCTTAAATAGAGTTGGTATATTAGCGCTCGTATTTGAGCTCCCCAAGTTGTTCCCCTTATCGGGGTTTACCCTAGACTCCCTAGCTACATTGCATTGTTGGTGATCCCCTCTCGTAAGGTTAACCTCATAACCTCCTCTTCGAAGTCGTCCCCGTTCGTTGGTGCTTGAGGTGGGCTAGCTTGGATGGAGGTAGGAGAGCTGCAAGCAACGGATGTCAACGATCCTAGCTTCAGCTTCGTGACGGCATTGGCTCCTTTGATCCAAGATAGTAGGAGGAAGGCGATACTCCGAATAGTTCCAAAGCAAACTCGTTGTTTATTCGGGAAGCATCTTTGGTTTCTTTCTAGACAAATGCTCCATGTTGTAGAGATAACCGAAAGGTTCTACCCCATGCGTTCTTCCTTGGGCAGCTTTGCACTCAGGCTGTGGTACCCCCAGAGTTCCTGGGTCAAACGAGGGCAGGTAGGTAAATTGAATAGTGGGCAGAAGTGCTCCCATATTTGCTTTGAGAACGGGCAGCATGTAAGGAGGTGTTGCGTTGTTTCAACTTGTTCGTTGCATAAGTAGCACAAGGTCTGGTTCCCTTTCCATTTTCTTTTGATGAGGTTGTCCAAAGTGAGTATCTTGTTATCCGCGACCAACCATGCGAATAGTTGAATCTTTTTAGGGCACGAGAGTCACCACAGATTGTTGGGGAATTGGCCCCATGCACCCTCATCCACCGCAAAAGTGTAGAGGGACTTGACCGAGTACACCCTGTTTTCCCCCAGGTTCCAAACTTTGGTGTCCTCTCGTTCCTCATGGACCGTGGCGATTGCCTCTAGGAGCGCGTCCAACTCCATTGCCCCCTCCCTGGTCAGCGGGCCTTGCTTCAATTGTGGTTGGGTATGTGTTAGGTTGTCCCTTGCCTTCCAAGCGAGAGATGCTGGTCTAGGGTGAGGTAAACAAGTATTGGGAATATTCTATTTGGCGCTTGCCCTTGGATCCATTTATCATGCCATAGGTTAACCTTGTCGCCACTTCATGCTTTTACTACCAGCCCCATCTCCACCAGCCGCTATTGTCGTAATACCCCTTTCCAGTAGCCGGATGCTCTCGCTTTCACGCCCTTGTGCAGGTTGATGAAGAAGTTCCTGAAGTATTTGTTGAGGATAATGCGACGATATAAGTTGGCCTGCCCATTGAGGAGTCTCCACCACTACTTGCCGATCATGGCTGCGTTGAAGCATCTAATATCTATGATGCCCCAATCCCTTATTCTTTTGGCCGACAAATGCATTGCCAGTTGACCAGCCTATATGTCTTGTCCTTGAGCTCTGGTCCATGCCAAAGGAATTCCCTTCTCAGATTGTTAATTAGCCTCGACACCTATTTTGGCAACTTATAGATTGCAAGCCAGTGTTTGGGATAGCTATGATGATGAGGGTGATCTTTCCCGTCATAGATAGCAAGTGGCCTTTCCATGAGCAGATCCGCCTCATGATCTTGTCAATTAGTTGATTCCATTCATGGCGCCTAGGCTTTTTTTCCAGAGATCGGGAGCCCCAAGTAGTTGATGGTGAGTTGACCGATCTGACAATTGATGGTACTAGCTAGGGCTTCTAATCTTGTCATACTCAATCTGAAGGGGATGAGGCAGGTCTTGGAGTAGTTGATGTGGAACCTAGATAGCCCCTCAAAGAGGTAGAAGATGAGCTTCAGGGTTCGCATATGCCCCAGGTTGCCTGAGTAGAAGACCAAAAGGTCATCGGCGTATTGGAGTGAGGTGACTTCATCTTCCGGTCGCCCCCATGATGGATACCCCTGTAGATGTTGCCTTGAGTTGCTCTCGCAATCATAGCGGTGAGAACATCTGTGGCGATGACAAAGAGGAGGGGGGAGAGTGGATCCCCTTGTCCCAGTCCTTGCTTATGTCTGATATACCCTCTTGTTTGGCTGTTGATGAGTAAGTTGGACTTTGAGGTGTGGAGAATTACGCGGATCAACGAGACCCACCAGGGCCCAAATCCTTTTGCTATCAGAATCGCGAGTATGAAGTCCCAATCCACAGTATCAAAGGCCTTTTTAAAATCAATTTTGAGTTTGGCTCCTCCATGTCCCTATGTTATTATTTTGTGGATTAGCTCCTCTGCGGCAATTATATTGTTTTGGATGGACCTTCCCTTAAAGAAAGCTGTCTGGGACTCATCAATTAGCCCTGCAATGACCCCTTGAAGTCTGTTGGCGAGCACTTTAGTGATGACTTTCATAGAATAATTTACCAGATTGATCGGCCTATAGTCACGAATCTCCTTCGGGTCTCCTTTTTGGGAATGAGGATGATGTGGGCCCAATTGAGTCTCTCAAGTTGCGTTTGCCCACTATGTAGGTCTTAAAAGAGTTTGACCAGGTCCTCCTTGATGAACTCCCATCCCTTTTGGTAAATGGTCATAGAGAAACCGTCAAGGCCAGGGGCCTTGTCATTATTCAGTTCTTGTATGGCCCTCCTAATTTCATCTAATGTAAAGTGGTCATCCAAGTGGCTTAGGTCTGGTGTCTGCTGGTGGTCAAACGTCCTGTTCAGATTTGTGATATACCTACCGATGCGGGCCGTGCCAAGAAGGCCAGTGAAGTGGGTCATGACTGCCCTAGAAATTTCAACGGTGTCCACTAGCATTTGTCCCTAGACCTCAATGCTATGTATTCAGTTTCGAGACTTTCACTGGTTGTTTATTACATGAAAGAATCTGGTGTTGTTGTCCCCCTCCTTTAGCCAAGTGATTCTTGAGCGCTGTTACTAGTGCACTTCCTCTGTTCTAATGATATTATCATATGTCTGTTGTATGGTAATATATTCTGAGTATTCTCCAGCTTGGAGATCACAGCTCTCTTGGATGAGGTCAAGCTCTTACATTCTGTACAGGAGCTCCCCCTTCTGCCCTCTGGCGTTCAGGTAGTTTTCATAGCTCCATAACATTAGTCTCCTTCTTGTCAGTGCGAGTTTTTTGGACATGATGAATGCTCCGTTGCCCTCATAGGAAGCTGTCGACTATTATTCTTTCAACATTTCCCAGAATCCCTCTTTGTCACTCCATTCTTGGTTGAATCTGAAGGGGGGTTTCACCTTGTCCTCGGTACCGCATTGCAGGCATATAGGGGCATGGTCGGATCGGACCCACGGGAGTGCGTTCTGCTAGACCCTGGGGAAGTCCATGAGCAATTTTGTTGATAGTAGGAATCTATCCAGAGGCGTCATAGTTGGTGTGGATCACCTATTGGTCCTGGTAAATTGGTGGTTGTTTAGTGAAGGGTCATAGAGTTGGAGTGCCTAAATGGTTTTGCTTTCGAACTCCAAATGAACCGCCTAGTATTGACCCTGTTTTGTTCTTCACTCGTTCTCGTAGTGTTAAAGTCCCCCCAACACTATCCAAGGGCTACTCCATTTAGTTCTGACCTGCTTTAGCTCATCCCAGAAGAATTTCTTTTGCCGTCGGTCGCTCGGTCATATGGGCCGTACACCGTAGTAGGTATCCATTTGTATTAGCTTTGGGCCTCGTCCATGATGAGAGTTATGGAATATCTGTCAGTTAATTAGGTGACCTCCTTGAGTCATTATGGGTTCCACCCTATGCAGCATCTGCCACGAGTGTCGTTGGCTGGTAGTGTTACCCTTTCTGTATATGTGTTCCTTCTCACTGACCACCAGATGCTATTGTCTATCGTGGCCAGTTTTGTTTCTTGTAGACAGAAGATGCCCACATCTTGTGCCAATATGTAATCCCTGATAAGGAATCTCTTATTCCTTTTTCCTAACCCTCGAATATTCCATGAGATAAGCTTCATAAGACAACTTATATCAGCTCCTCTGGTGAACGTTTGATAATGGCTGCTTATTTACAACCATTTGATTCCCCATGGGCTTGCCCAACTTCCAGGCTGCGCATGTGTGATATATAGGTCCGGTTCCATTCCTACAGTTATTGCTGATGTTATCATTTCCCTGCTTGGCCATTCAGTGAGCGTTAGCGGGTTAATGATTAAGGATGGGTTCATACCTAGCGAAGTGGGTCAGGCCTTTTGATTCTTTCTATTTGTGGTCCCATTAGTGGATGTGCCAGTTTGCTTTTGTTGAGTTGTGTTTGCTTCATTGAGTGGTACCTTCCTCGGTCAACCTCTGGGTTTTGGAATTTTCTTTGGTGTTTCTGGTCTGCTCATCCTTTCTGCTATCATTCCCCATGCCTCATCTGGGTCCAGGGTCCATGAACCTCCAATGTTCCTTGGCTTCATCGTTTTCTGGCCAATTGTGATGCCTTCTCTAGCTTGAATGACTTGAGGTTCTTTTGAAGCTTGTGTGTCTTCCTTAGGTAGGTTTTCAGGATACTCCCTGTCGACTTCATTTGTGATATTAAACTCTTTATTGAGGAGGGTTAAATGTGTATTTTGTGGTTAGAGACTATTATAATTCAACAGGACTGATGGGCCTTCATTTTCTTTGCATAATATAGGGGTTATAGTGTTTGGGCTTGGCTGATGGGTCAAAATGATGTTGTTGGCTACTAGATTTTTTATAGTTGTGCTGAGCCCATTGGGACGCCATTGGTGTCCAAGATCTAAGCGGGAAAGCCATTGTCCACTAGATTTTTTGAAGGTTGAGCTGAGTTCCTTGGGCCTCCATTTGTCCAAGGTTTGAGAAGTGAAACCATCTGTGTTCAAGGCCGCACGTGGCTCCACTTGACTTGCTCTTCCCATTATCTTAAGTAATGTTTGGTCTGTTTCTGTTCTTTTGGTCTGTACGAACTACACCCCAGATGTTGGTCTTGGATTGGTAGAGTGGTGGGGCCCGGGTACTAACTCAGCTAGGTGCACATCCAGGTTGGTTCCCAACTCTTTGTCGCCCATTTCTTTCATGAGGGCCTTAAGTTGCGCGTCAATGCATTTCTTCTCCGCCTCTGTCTCATCCAAGGAGACGTCCTCGAACCTTGGAGAATTGTGCCCCGAGTCAACGGCTACTTGCGGCCTCACTACATGACCCGGGAGCGCCACATGGACCGATCTCAGCACTGCTTCCATGTATTTTGACTGGTCCTCTCTCTTCCGATTATCAGAGCGATCTCTGGTATCCCTGATATGGATTTTGGCCAATGACCGGCGGAGGTGGAGATCCGGTTCCTTTAGCTTTTCCTTCCACACCCCTTCTCCTTCTTCTCCCTCGTCATGCGGGGTTGGTATAGCTCCCCCAAGAGTTTCATATCCGGCTGCGGAGTTCTCATCTGAGGTCTTGGCTCCTCTTGCCGGGGTATGACTGGCAATGCTTCCTTGTCTGCACTCCATGGCAGCAGTGGCTCCCCTCGCTCCAACTCAACCGTGAAGACGTGTTTTCTAGATTCGTCCTGATCTTGATCATTGTCTGAAGGAGCTAGCCTCGCTGCACCCTCACCACAACCCTAACAGTGTCGATGACCTCTGTTCCTCGCACATCTACAGAGACAAGATCACCGATAGGTTTCAAAAGCTTCGCCGCAGTGTCCCTGTTCTAGCAGAACATTGGTATGCGGGTAATGGAGACCCACCTCCGCTCCCCCTTCGCTCTCTCCGGCTCCTATAGATCGGTGGTCCATGGGGCGAAGGATAGACTGAATCGAGGAAGATAGAGGATGCCACCTCTCTCCAGTTCCGGCGCCTTCTCCGCCGATGGGCATGCCACCATGAACTTGCCGTCGCGAAAGGGCTTCGGGGTCCAGCTCCACCGGTTGGGCGCCATGGCTTCCTTCATCGCTTCAGAGATGGTCTAAGCCCCGGCTGCCCCCCTTTGGACCTCCATCACGGTAGCAATTGTGAAGCTCCGTAGTGCTTCCTTTCCTTTGATCATTTTGCTGTCCAGAGGAAGAGAAAAGTGGTGGACATTATACTTGGGTGTTTCCTTCTCCGTTGTGGTCAAGCCTTCATCATAGAAGGCTCGCTTGTGTGAGGGTCATTCCGACTTCTCCGAAGCAACGGTGTTTGCCACCCCTTCGATCTATTGCATCTCCTTGTCTCCCTGTAAAATCCGTGAATTTTATTGGGAAATAAATATTTAAATTCTTTTACCACGTTTGGTGTTAAAGTGGGATTAAACGATTTATTTAAATTAAATGGAGATTTAAAAATTTTTATGGGGTCTGTAGGGACCTAATAATAATTTTGAAAGAAATGAGGACTTTAAAGAAATTTTCCTCTCTCACAGAATTGGACCTGTACGAAATTTTATAAGTGTTGAGGACCTATGGTAAATTTTCCAAGTGAAAATCTGTAAAGGAATGGATGGACGGCTGAGATCAAAGGATCTCAGATGAGTCCCAATCACGGAGCATTACTAAAGCTCTCGTAGGACCACGTGTCGAGCTGAGATGGAATCCATCCAAGCGAATAATAGATACGAGGCAACGGTGAAGGGGGTGGGTAGGGACGACCCTACCGTGCGGACCATTTTTGACCGTTTATCTGGGCGGGTGTTTGATGCGAGGAAATAGGAAGAGATCTGGTCGTTGATTCGTTTTAAATCATGACCTTTGATCTAGTAGGTGTTAGATCCTAGCACGGGTCGCTGATCTAGCCATCTTCGTGATCAGCGCATCCCAAAATTCTCCATCAACCTGGGCCCATCTCGAGGGCGCGCCCCTCTCCCCAGCCTACCAACCAGTGGCAAGTCTCTTCGTGCCTCACGCCGCTACGTTCTGGCGATGGATGTCGGCGCCGCCGCTAACGACAAAGATAATCACGGCTGTCGCTCTTCCAAAATTCCCCCGGGCGGCCTATAAAAGGAGAGGCCTCGGCCTGAAGTGGAGTACCGAGCTTCAGAGAGCGAGCTTTCTGGTAAGGTACTCCGGCGAGCGGCGTTCGAGGAGTTCGAGGAGAGGATTGAGTGACGCGACCCTCGGCTGTCGTCCACCGTCGCGGCAGTTCTCAGGAGGGAGAAGGAGGACAGAGTTTCGCGAAGGCTGAGGCGGTGTCTACGGTGTGCGGAGTCGAGCTCGTCGGAGAAGACAGTTGAGCTCAGAGACGGTTGCAGGCCCTTCAAGTGGTGCTGTTCGTCATCCACGGCTCCCAGGTAAGCCCCTGACATCCTCTTACGTAGTCTTTAGAGCGTGTGCATGCATCGGAGAGAGAGAGCTGTTCGCGCGGCCGAGAGGTTCTAAAATTCCGGCGAGATGACTGAGGCCGGTGGCGCTACGGAAGGGTTGGCCGTGGTTGTAGTTCACACGACGATGAGGATGGAGCTTGAGCCAGCCGCCGCCGAGAGACAAATGAGGTTGAATTCCTATAGAGAGAGAGAGAGAGAAGAGAGGTTGAAGATGATGATAAAAAAAAAATTAAATTAAATTAAATAGTTATGCTTAACTAGAACTCGTAACTATAGTGGTGTGACAAAATAACTATTTAAATAAAAACCTAGATAGGGTGACATTTACATTAGAAGCTTTTCTCTCTTTTTAATTAAAAAAATAGCTAATTATTATTATAAATATAAATAACAATTAGCTAGCTATGGTATTAAAATGAGGAACTATGGACTCGTGACCATAGATTAAAGTTAATGAAAAATTAACTTAGGGTGACAAGTGATAATTTGATGTTTATTTGAAAACTATGGTAGGTGACATATAATTGATTTATTTAGTGATAAATTAATTATGAGATAGTGTGACACATCCATAACTATTTAACTATGAACATAATCTCAAATGATTTTGGAACTATGGAGTGTGACAAATTATTAACATGATTAATAATTTGAAAGCTATAGTGAGACATAGTTGAAAAAGTTAATCGGTTAATGAAATTGATTAAAGTTTGGAAACTGTGATACATGTTCTATTAATTGAATAAAGCGTTTAGTTTCATTGAAACTAAAACTTAGGTTTTATGATGATTGTTGGATTATGAAATTTTTATTCATAATTTAATAATTAGTAAACATAAGGTTTTGATAGGAGAATAAAACCTTGGTTCGGCAATTAAATCAGTATTGTCTCTATTAATAGTATTGAAACTATTAATCAAATAGTTGAAAAATTAGACAACTATATGGAACTGTGAATATGTGACATAATAATTAATAATTATTATGAAATTATTGGAATGGGATAAGTAGAAATTAATTATTTAATTTCTTAAACTCGGGTAATTTGGCTATGTGATGGAAAATATTTAGTAAGGGAACTAAATAAGTTAAGCTCTAAACGAGATAGACCTTAGGGTCATAAACTACTAAATGACCAAAAAGCCCTTTTAGGGACTAAGGTCAACATAAATGGTGCAATGGGCTTGAAATAGGTCCAACTCAACTAGAGTTGACTCGGTAAGACCCAAGTGAGTCTACAAGTCAACTAAGGGACGCTGAACCAGGGATAAGGACTGGTAACCCGAGAGATGGTCCCTAGGACCCGTTAGTGGGCCTAAGCCCAACAGGGACGATAGGCATGCATGGTCATATAGAGAGACGGAAATTATTGGACAATAACTCTAACGAACCACTATATGCCAGATACTCTCAGGGGAGACGTAAGGCATTTCTAAGGAGACCAGGAAGACAGTTAGTCTCTTTAGAGGTAAGTTCACTTGCCTAGTTTCTACCCGGTAACGGGATTTCTTGGATTTGCAATGTATCTTATTACATGCCTACTGAAGCCATACATGCTATTCATATCTGTTTTTGAATCCTGTTAAGCATGTATGTTTGTTTACGGGACGTTGGTGTCCCTATTTGTTATGTTCTACTGCCCGGACTCAGTGGAGCTAGGGAAGCTCCAATTTAAGGAATGTTCAGGGATAGGACCCCCTGACTTTCCTGACAGCCCTACCAGAGAAACAAATCTCTGGAGGTCTCACCTGTCAGTGGGCATGGTACACTGACCGTGTTAACACGAAGAAGAGGTAGTTCTACCGATCTTTTGACTGGAGAGTCAAACGACCATCTAGGTCGTAATTATATCCAAAAAGCTGGACATACTGACCGGGAGTAAACTCTGAGTTCTCTTTGAACTCACTACAGAGCCCGAGGGCTTTTGTAGCAGGGGTCGTACCTTTGACTTGTTTGTGGTAGACTCCTAGGACCTTATTGTTGATACTATGATCCTGTTGACTGTCATTTTTCTTTTGATGACACTGTGACCTGCAGGGGTACTTACTGAGCTTTCCCTTCGAAAGCTCACGTGTTTTCTCTCTTTTCCTCCTTTTACAGATTCCGAGGTTTAGAGGGGGAAGAAGCTTGAGGAGAAGGACTCCGGGAGACCAAGGTTTATAGGAGTCTCAGTTATCTTATTTTTATGAACTTTGTTATTTGTAGGGCCCGTATAGGGACCAGACTTCTCTAGGGCCTATGGACCCTAATGACTCTATGTTCTTATGAACTCGAGTTTGTGTTTATTTATGGATTGTTATCTGCTTATCACATTATTAGGCCTTGTATTAGAGTTGAGTTTATCTCTTCTTTAGTACGGCCGGCTCGCTGATCGCTTTCGAGGTCCCGGGTCCGTAGGGCGCACTCCGCCGCCGCTTCGCTCACCTCCTTTCAGGCGTGGGTGGTGCAAAGAAAGGCGCTATACCGGGCAGCTTTTAGTGGGCCAGGGTTTGTTGTGGCACTCGTGGGCTCGGTGTCCAAGGCCAGTACACCGCCGACATACTATGGCCCTCTGATACCCGTCAACCCCGGCCTGGCTTCGAGACATTGCCGCACCTAGCCTCCTCACCTTCGTGGGACTTCATCATTAAGGCCGCCGCTTGCAACGTTTGGATCGGACCTCTGACCATTCTCTCTCGACAGGCTCCTCTTCTGTCAGCTGGAAAGGGGTGGTGAGGGCTGACACTATAAAGTTCCGACAATCCTCCCCGCTTACCGACGCAGCGTATGTAACATCAGCCCACAGTGGGCTTCCTTTGTCCCTCCTTCGTTCTGGCTTGCCATAGCTCCCAAAGGTATTGTTACCTCCTCTTCTCACCAGTGATGCTTGTTGCTTCCACACGATCAGTTGTGTTTTCTTCTCTCCGCCGCCGCGCGCCGCCTTCCGCCGAAGATCGCTAAAATCAAGGCATTTCCTAATTACAGATCTTAGATATTAAATTGATCAAAATGCAAGTAGAACCCAAATAGAAAATTCTTAAAACCCTTAAAAACAAAATAATTAAAAAAATAATGTTAGCAATTAATTAACCATGTATTAATCAAGGCAGCAGAAAAGTACTAATAATTTTATTTTTTAATTTTTAGAAATTTCTAAAAGAGTTGCACTAAAATTTTGATAGACATAAAAAATAATGAGAAATTTCAAATATTTTTCAACAAAACACTATTCTATTTATTTACTTTTTTGATTATTTATTTGGGGAAATTATCTAATAGTCCCTAGCACTATTTATGTACTATTTGCTTTTATACCCTACCCACCCAAAATACTATTTACACTAAATCCCTACATACCCCCGTCCAAGGACTCCTAGGCAATTAAGTAACTATTCAAGGGATGAATAGTTAAATATCTATATTTATTTTTTATTTTTTTAATTTGAAAAGAATTTCGTGGAATGCACGCCATTCAAGCCAATGCTCCGTGGATAAGAACAGAAGGTTCTGCTTAGTGTATGTATACCACCTATTATTTTTTGGGTTAAAGCCATTTTTGGTCCCTGAAAACGGGACCAATGTTCATTTCCATCCCAAAATTCAAAATTTGTTCAATATGGTCCCTATGCATTGCATATTTTGACATTTTGGGTCACTATATATTCCGTATTTTGGCATTTTTGGTCCATATTGCTGATGTGGCGGTCATGTGGAATACCAATGAAATGCATATAATCTTTTTATTTTTATGTTTAGGTCGTTATTTTGCTGATGTGGAGGGATAAGTGGCAGTATATGTTGATGTGGACCGTATTGAACAAATTTTAAATTTTTGGGATGAAAATGAACATTGGCCTTGTTTTCAGGGACCAAAAATGGTTTTAACCCTTATTTTTTTGAATTTTTTTCTTATTTTTGAGTTCTTACTTTTCTCATTATAATGTTAATTAATACGTGGAAAAGGGTCAATAATAAGTACTTAAAAAATAGAATATAAATAATATTCTAAAATTATTAACTGTATACTCCTGTTCTATTCTTGTTAACAAGGTTTACACTTCATCATGCACGTACTCGAAATCATTGGCAATTACTAACAATAACATTGTCACAATATTGGATTGTGCTTAGATCCTCTTCTTTATGTTATTGACTATTTTTTTTTGTAAGTTTAAAAATAACCAATTTTAATGAGGAAAGTTGGTTAACACGTTCCCTCTCACAATAAGAGATGGAGAGTTCAAAACACCGCTTAATATCACATCTGTGTGTATATATATATATATATATATATATATATATATATATATATATATATATATATATATACGGGCGTGATACAATCAGGCCGGCCGGAACACTGTTGGAGCATGTTTTAAGGATTTCCAACCGTATGGATGGAAAAAAAACATTGAAAAATAAGCTACCATGTCAATTTTCATACAATTTGGGAACTTGTAGGGTCTTCATCTTAACGGGTGAAAATTTATAGAAATCCTACCGGTTCAGAATTTCACTCATTAAGATAAAGACCCTACAAGTTCCCAAATTGTATGAATGTTGACATGCTAGCTTATTTTTCGATGTTCGTTCCATCCATACGGTTGGATTTTCTCAATACACTGTGCAAGTAGGTCAAATGGAGGCGACCGCACTTGCACAGTGATAAGGCCGGTCGCATATATATATGTATATATATATATATATATATATATATATATATATATATATATATTAATATTAAGGAATGAAAAATAATCTCCAAAATACTCAACAAATAAATTCTCTACCTCTTCTATAAAGCCCCTAAAGACTAACTCAACAACGAACACTAAGTTTAAGCATTGCGCAAACTTGGCTATAAGGGTAGACTTTAGTCATCATATCTGTAGGATTATCATGGATGCTAATCTTGCTCACAATAGACATACTAATTCAGACTATCACACCAAATCATCTAAACTTTTTACCATTTATTAGATCAAGTGCAATTGATGAGTGACAAACCACTACAATAAATTAATCATAGGGTGGTATAAAATTTCCCACTTGGAACGCTAACATAAACTGAATTTGAATTAAATTAATCAAAAGCACCTAATGTGTGTATATATATTTATGCTCCATTGATTCAGAAGTCCTATGGTATTTAATTGAGATTGAAACAAGGCATTTCCCTTGGAAGAGTTTGTTTCCTATTGAACTGCATATATACACTGCATATGAACTCTTCAACACCATTAAATTAAGGAAAACTTGTCCTACATCTCAGGAATCAATGTATGAGGATTGGATAAGATTCCATTAACTTTTGTGCAGTTGCCTTTCCAAAAGATTAGTAGAATTGGAAATTGTGCAACTGAACTTTTGATAATGATGAATGCCATGATAAATGAAGTCCAAAATTGTGTGCAATCTTTCCATATGGCCACTTGGTTGGATAGTAGACAAAGATGGGTTCCTTTCGTTTAGTTTATAAGGAGACAGAGTTTGGAAGCACCTGTTATCCATAAGCCTCTTTGCTACTTCAAGACTAGATAAAACTTCTTATGAAGCCATCCTTTGATTGAAGTTTTGATCCTTCCTTTGAATTATATATCCTTTATGGTTTGTCATTCATTTCTAGTTATTCATTGTTTCTTTCATATATATGTTATTACTTTAACCTCATGGTTCTCACCTCTTAGATAAACAATGCATACACTAGGGATAAAAGGAGTTTATATTGGAAAATCAGTCAATAAATTAAGTATGTCATAAATACTAATGATTCAAGTAATTAAACCAATCAACACTAAATCAATATAATCAAGCAAGAGTTAGAAACACTAAGTCAAGGAAATGGCTGTGCTTAAGTTGTGCTCTAAAGACCGATTTCATCCTTCCGTGTAAGGTCCGGCGATCTCCCCGGTCTGTAGGATACAACTAACCCTAGGGCTATAGTTCTACTTTCCTAGCACATCTCGGAGAGGAGGAACTTCGGTATCCCCCAATTAAAGATGAAGATGACAACAATGAAGATGAAAATCCATAGCTTATGTTGAGGAAGATCAGCAGCTTCTTGAGAAAATTAGTAGGTCACTACTTAAGCAAATCAACATCTCACTCACTAGAGAAGATGAAATTCAGTTTCAACTGTCTTAGAGCGAAAGGATGGATGAAGAGAGTTGTATAAGTGGGTTGATCCAACCGTCATAAATATATTTGTTGGACACTTGCTCTGTGTATGTGTGTTTAGATGATAGTGGAGTGGAGAATGAGAGATTAAAGCGGCTGAGTTTATTTTGGGGTTATGAAATGAAGTGGGTTGGACCCTTGCTTGGCACATTTCACTTCATTTCAACAGTTTATGCATGCATCCATATAATTAAAATCATCTGATAGATATTAAAGATTAGTTGTAATTAAAGAGGAACCTTGCAATTGATCTTTATTCCATAGTCTCATCATATTGCTGATTTATTAGGGAATAAGAGTCTTGTTTCCTTATTAACTCTTCATAAAACATTTGCCCCTTTATATAATAATAATAAGAATAATCTTGTTTTGCCTTATATTTTAAGCATTGTTTGGAATTAAAGATGATTTTGCATATTCTTTTTTATATAATTTTTTTTCAATTTACCGAGAAAAGCTTTTCCTGAGAATTATGGTAAAATAAAATATTAGTTTGGTGTTGTGGAGCATCATCCTTAAATTTTCTTGTCCTAAGAGTGCTTTGAAAGTAAGCTTCAGAGAATATATGTGCCCTTTCCTTTGATCTTTTAGGCACAACAATGGCAGGTCTTACATTCACTATAGATTCTATAACCTTCCAAGCACTTCACCAAATCTCTCTCCTCTCTCTCTCTCTCTCTGAATTCAGAAGGTCGGCAAGCAATGGTGGGGATGGCAACACAGCGCCAAATGTCTGTTAGTATGTCTCTCTCCACCAAAGAATTAGTCTTTGTGCTTTTGGAGCTTACTGTTCCAAAGTTGGAATTTTCTTAGCTCTTTGTACTGTTATGAATCGAAGGCCAGTTCAAAGTTGCAACCTTTTTGTGTTCTCTAATTGTAGATGTGTTTCTTTTGGGTGAGTTGGGGGAGTTTGCCTTGAATCAGAGCCTTGAGATTTGATGCCATTCTTTCTCCGGTTTGCTTATGGTTCTTTCTCAAGTTATTTATATCTTTGGATTTGAAAAAAGATTCAAATTTTTATCTATTATATAACATTTACTTTGAAGAGAGGAATGTTGTGTTAAGTGTTTTTGTTCATGATTTTGGTTCTTGTTTGTTTAAATCTATAGGAGTAGCTAAATACTAATTGTACATCCAATCTTTGGAAGAGATGAAGAGTTCACAAATATAATTGATTTGGGAGAATAGTTTCATTCACAATGAGTGGATCAAATTTGATTCGTGATCTAAGAGGATGTCTTCTTTGATTCATATGATTATGTTCATACTCCTAGTGACCCCGCAAACACCCTCAAGAAGCTATGGTTGGATGTACGTAAACTAAGTTGAGAGGATTACAAAGATGAGTCGTGGACTAGGGAATTAATGAGCATTGATGAAAGGCGTTTCATTTTCTTATCCAGCATGGGTTTTGATAACTTCACCTCTGTTGGCCCTGGATGTTCTCCGAGACCAGAAGAAACTGTAGCCAATGGTCTGGAAGTTACGTTGCCTTACTGTGATGAGGAACATAATTGTTCAAATTGGCAAAAGGGTTTGTTCACTAGTGGCGTAGAGAGGTTGAAATCATCACTAAATTCTAAATCATTTACTGATTTGTATACTGTTCAGAAAACTCTTGGGAGAGGGGTGGATGGGCAGCATGATGTCTCACTTGATTCAAGAAATAATAAATCAAGAAGATGGTGGAGAAGTTTGATGACATGCAAATATGATGTTTCTGTCAAAGTTGGCAAAGTATCCCCTAACACTAATCTTAAAAAGGTTCAGAATAGTAGCAAAAGATGTAAAGGTTATGGAGCACTACATTTAGGACAAGAAATTCAAGCTCACAAGGGCATTATTAGGGCTATGAAATTTAGTCCATCAGGTTCATATCTGACAAGCGGTGGTGAGGATTGTGTTGTTCGGATTTGGAAAGTTGGAGACGCCTCTTTCAAATGTCTTAATGCAGATGGTGAAAACTTTGGATATGCTGATGATGTTGAAGGAGGAACACTAAAGTTTAGCAGAAAAGTTCCTGATTCTTCAGCTGATGCTGTAATTGTAGAAAAGGATTTCAAGATTGTTCAAGTACTACTTCAAGAATTTCATGGGCATTCCAGTGATATCTTGGATTTATGGTTGTCTAAATCAAATGTAAGTCTATGAAGAGTTAAAGGATTTTCTGATAAGAATAATGCCTTAAATGCCAAAATATTTCATCTCTTTGGGATGCAGTATCTTCTCTCGTCTTCCAAGGACAAAACAGTTCGCTTGTGATAAGTTAGTTCTCAAGGATGTCTTCGTGTTTTCCAGCACAATGATTTTGGTAAACAGAGGCAATTTTAAAATTTTAATTATAGTCAATCAATTGATGCTCTATGCGCTATTAAATGGTAAAAGAAATCATTTTCTGTCTTTATTTGAAAGCATGTAGTGGTTGTTTAGGTTGCATTTTAGCATGCATGTTTACTTACTATGATCTTTTTGGTTTATAAAAGAGTCCCATAATTAAAACCTGTGCGCAAGAGTTCCATTTCATATTGACCATATAGGTGTACATCCTGAAATCTGATCCAACTTTTCTTCTTTGTTGGATTAAGAATAGTGACTTGCATCCTATTCAATCCTGCTAATGGTCAATACTTCATCAGTGGCTCCATAGATGGAAAAGTACGGATGTGGGGAGTAGCTGAAAATCATGTAGTTGATTGGGTCGACAACCGAGATATTGTTACTGCTGTCTCTTACCAACCTGATGGAGAGGTCCTTTTCTGATAGAGTGCTAAGTTCTATTTCATTGTTATTAATGAACTTTTTCATCTTTTCTCATTTTATTTCAATTTATTATAGCAGGGGATTGTTGTAGGTTCCATAGAAGGAAGCTGTGAGATCTACAGTTATTCAGGTAAAATGTACTGTTAATGATATGACTCAACAATATTCAACAATTCCATCACCTTCATTCACTATGACTAAGATATGTATTTTCTAGGTGGCAATTTAGAATTAGACAGAAAACTGTGTGCATAGTCGAAAGAAGTCCAGAAAGCGAATTACCGGCTTGTAGGTTAGAATCCTGGAATAGTGATAGATTGTTGTCTCATAGTAGAAAGAAGTCCTCCTGCAAATTGATTATCAGCTTTTGATATTTTATCATGTTAGTTTAATCCAGTTGAATTTTCTCCCAGTTTTTACGTAGGACGTTGTTTTGTTTGTTTCTGCATGAAGATGGAGATGGAGTCGTGATGGACACGGGGCATATGCAGCTTGAGACGTGTTGTCTCACTATAATGTCCAAGCAGCGTGACGTGTGTAAGGTGAACCCGGGTCGTGGCGCCGACGCAACTAAGGTGGGAGGTTAGAGTTAGAGTCGGGAAGTATGGCCCACGCTGTTTGTAATAGAGTAAGTAATCTTATCTTTATAAAAGTCAAAAAGCAAAATAATGTAAAAGCAAAGAATTTTGGTACCGCACAAAATACCGCCTTCTCTTGTCTAGTGTGTATCTTCTCTCCAAGTCGCCACAGTATTCCTTTCATCTCCACCACCGATCCATCATTTTGTATCGTGAGCCAAGTTGACGGAGGCGTATGGAGATACCACCAATGAAGGACACCGGTGAGCGACGCCGTCATCGAATCTTCAACATCCTAAGGCGACGGTGAGAGGCGGGCGGTTTGCCAAGATCCATGTTGAATAACACCAACTATGGCCTCGTGGGTCGTGAAGATGAAGATACTCTTGCGCCAAGTAGGAGTGTGGGGGCTTATCTAGGGCATCGGAGTGGTCAAGAAGAAAAGGACCAAGGTGTTTAGCCGCAATTATCCTCGGCAAAGCATCGACACCGCGTGATGATGGCCATCGAGGAGAAGGAAACGCCAAGGAGGCGTGGGATGCGCCAAGGAGATGCGAAGCCGGAGAGGATCGCTGCTAAGAAGGCTCGGGTACAAGTGTTAAAGAGACAATACGACAGGATGCTCATGGGGGACTCCTAAACCATCATGGAGTTCTCGCAGAAACTCACCACGATAGTGGGTGAGATGCCAACGCTTGGAGTCAGGGTGGAGGACAATGCCGCCGCGGAGAGAAGTTGTTCGCCGCTCCCGACAAGTTCCTCGCTTCAATCGCACCATCGAACAATGGGGAGATATATCAACGATGCCAGTGACGGAGGCCATAGGACGCTTGAGGGCGTTCGAGGAGAATCTGAAGGGACGGCGACATCATAAAGAAGAAGGTGAGCAGCTGATGTTCACACGTGCGCAATGGGAGGCTCTGTCCGTGAAAGATAAGAAGGAAGGCTCCAGCAGTGGCACGAAGAAAGGTGGCGGGCGCGGCGGTGGCTGTGGTCGCGGTCGAAGTCAAAGCGGTGGGCGCGGCGATGAAGTTGAGAGGAAGCCATATCATAAGTTTGACAAGACCAAAATAAAATGCTACAATTGTAATAAATATGGTCACTTTGCCTCTGAATGCTCAAAGCCAAAGAAAGAAAAAGCTCACCTTGCAGAAAAGAACAGAGATGATGAACCCTCTTTGATAATGATCGAGACATGTGTACTCTCGAAGACAGAGGAGCCAGGAGGCGAGGCAGTGATGCTCAACGAGGACAACATCAAGCCCAACCTTGGAGTCAAAGGAGAATGTTGCAGTCAGTTGTGGTACTTAGACACAGGGGCTAGCAATCACATGACTGGATGTGTAGATGTGTTCACTAATATGGACACGTCTGTAATGGGCACAGTCAAGTTTGGCGATGGCTCCGTGGTGGAGATACATGGGCGCGGATCAGTTCTTCTCAAAGGGGTGACTGGAGAACACAAGGTACTGACTGGAGGCTACTACATCCCTCGACTTCGTAGTAATATAATCAGTCTAGGTCAGCTTGACGAATCTGGGTGCAAGACGGTGCTAGAGGATGGCAACCTGAGCATATATGATCAAGAGAAGAACTTGTTAGCCAGAGTCAAGAAGTCATGGAACCAACTATATGTTCTTAGGCTAAACTGCACACCTCCAATCTGTCTTTTGACAAAGTATGAAGACAAGGTGTGGCTATGGCATGCTCGATATGGACACATTAACTTTCGGGCACTGAAGAATCTATCTCAGATGAAGATGGTCGAAGGCTTGCCACATATCAACCATCTTGAAGAGATCTGTGAGGCATGCTTGGCTGGCAAGCAACACCGCAGTCCATTCCTAATGACGCCCACATATCGAAATGAAAACCTTTGGAACTAATGCATGCACTGTGTGGTCCGATCACTCCAAAGAACACCGCGGGTAATGTGTATTTCCTACTTGTTGTTGATGATTACTCACGCTTCATGTCGGTGGTTTTGATCAAAAGCAAAGATGAAGTATTGGAGGCTTTCAAGAAGATCAAAATCAGAGTAGAAGTGGAGGTGAATGACAAGCTGAAGGCGCTGCGAACCGACCGAGGAGGTGAGTTCGTGTCAAGAGAGTTCAACACATACTGTGAAGAACAAGCAGTGAGGTGTTTTCTCACTGCACCCTACTCCCCACAGCAAAATGGCATGGCGGAACGACGCAACCAAACCATCGCCGGGACAGCGAGGAGTCTACTCAAGAACAAGAAGGTGCCCGGGAGGTTTTGGGGCGAAGCAGTGTCGACGGCGGTCTACCTCCTGAACCGAGCGCCGACACGTAGCATAGAAGCCAAGACTCCATACGAAGCGTGGTACCGAAGGAAGCCAAAGGTGCATCACCTGCGTGTATTCGGTTGTGTCGCCCACATTAAGGTTGCAACTCCACACCTCAAGAAACTTGAAGATAAAAGCGTCACTGTGGTGTTTATAGGTTATGAGCCCGGTTCAAAAGCTTACCGGTTCTATAACCTGAGCACTGGAAGGCTGATGGTGAGCCGTGACATGGTCTTTGATGAAGGGAGGGAGTGGAGTTGGAATGATGCAACTAAAGAGAAGACGAATGAGCTCAGAAGTACATTCACAGTGGAGCTTGGTGCAACTCCTGTCACAAGTCATGAAGTGCAAAATGAAAACGAGTCTCAAAGTCCAGTAATACCAACGCAGGTGCATGATGACGCGTCAACGAACATCGCGGGGACATCGTTACCAATGATAACGCCAAGATTAATCCGGGCTGCCTTTTCAATGACAACCTACCGCGACAAGGAATGAGAGTGGGCATCACTACCGAGCGATGACTCATCGTTCTCAGATGGTGTGCAACAACGCTACCGCACAGTGAAGAATCTCTATGACACCACCGACGTGCATGAGCTGGAGTACTCCGGCTTGTGCCTCTTGTCTTCCGAGGAACCTGCGAACCATGTAGAAGCCTTGAAGGAGGAGTGCTGGAAGAAAGCCATGGAGGAAGAAATGAACTCCATCCAAGAGAACAAGACTTGGGACTTGGTTCAGTTGCCTGCAGGTCATAAACCGATTGGCCTCAAATGGGTTTTTAAGGTGAAGAAAGACTCTGAAGGCAAGGTGGTGAAACACAAAGCTCGGCTCGTCGCTAAAGGCTATGCACAAAGACAAGGGGTCGATTTCGAGGAGGTGTTTGCGCCAGTGGCTCGACTGGAAACAGTGAGGTTACTTATTGCAATGGCATCTCATGGAAGTTGGGAGGTGCACCATATGGATGTCAAGTCGGCCTTCTTAAACGGTGAGCTAAGTGAAGAAGTATATGTGTCTCAACCTCCAGGTTTTGAAGATGACAAGAGACCACACTTGGTGATGAAGTTAAAGAAGGCACTCTATGGCCTACGTCAAGCACCCCGAGCATGGAACTACAAGCTTGATAAGAGTCTCCTGTCACTCGGCTTCGAGAGGAGTCTACTTGAGCACGTAGTGTACAAGAAGGAGCACCATGGCTTGGTACTACTGGTAGGAGTTTATGTCGATGATCTCATTGTCACAGGCTCAGCCGTGGGTGACATTATTAAGTTCAAGAATCAAATGAAGAAGCTCTTCAGCATGAGTGATCTTGGACTGCTCAGCTACTATCTAGGCATTGAGGTCAAACAAACAGCCCATGGAGTGTCCTTGTGCCAAGCTGGATATGCAGCAAAGATCCTTGAGCAATCGGGTATGAAATATTGCAATCCTTGCCAAACACCCATTGAGAACAGACTGAAATTAAGCAAGAAGAGTAAAGGTCCTGCTGTTGATGCAACCATGTACCAAAGCATTGTAGGAAGCCTGTGTTACTTGGTAAAACAAGGCCGGATATTGCTTATGCCGTTGGAATTGTGAGCAGGTTCATGGAGTCTCCCACAACCCAACACTTAGCTGCTGTGAAGCATATCTTGAGGTATGTCAATGGGACTCTAAGTTTTGGTTGTTATTATGAGAAGAGGGGCAGTCTGGAGCCCAAGCTAGTTGGCTATTATGATAGTGATTTAGCTGGGGACGTTGATGATCGTAGAAGCACAAATGTAATCGTTCTCTTCCTTGGCTCAAGCCTAATCACATGGCTGTCACAAAAGCAGAAGATTGTGGCACTCTCATCCTGTGAGGCAGAGTACATTACAGCAACGACCGCAGCATGCCAGGGTATATGGCTTACTCGATTGATAGCTGATCTACTGAAGAAGGAACCAGAGAAGTTTGAGCTGAGAATTGATAACGCCATATCATTATGCAAGAATCCAGTTCATTACGAGAGGAGTAAACACATTGACACAAGGTATCATTTCGTTCGTGAATGTGTGGAGGCAGGGAAAATGGAAGTGCAGCATGTTTGTTCTGAAGAACAACGTGCAGATGTGCTGACCAAAGCGCTTGGGCGCGTCAAATTCTTTGAAATGCGACAGAAGCTGGGTATGAAGGATGTGAAGGCATAACAACTAGATTAAGGAGGTGAATTGTTAGTTTAAGCCAGTTGTATTTTCTCCCAGTTTTTACGTAGGACGTTGTTTTGTTTGTTTCTGCATGAAGATGGAGATGGAGTCATGATGGACACGGGGCACATGCAGCTCGAGGCGTGTTGTCTCACTATAATGCTGTTGTGCGTACGTGTGTAAGGTGAACCTGGTCGTGGGTGTTAGACGCGACTAAGGTGGGAGGTTAGAGTTAGAGTCGGGCGAGTATGGCCCACGTTGTTTGTAATAGAGTAAGTAATCTTATCTTTATAAAAGTCCAAAAAAGCAAAATAACAGAAAAGTAGCAATTTTGCAGCTGCACAAAATACCAGTTCTCTTGTCTAGTGTGTATCTTCTCTCCAAGCTGCTCGTGTATTCCTTTCATCTCTAGCCACTGATCCATCATATCATGCAGTTTGCTTCTCATAATCGTCAAAATTTATTGATCACATTAGCAGATTCTACAGTTCACTTTTCTGACGGAACGAATGTCAAGAAATTATGGGGTAGAACGTAGTTTCTCGTTCAGCTTCAAATGTTAGTTTGTTGCATTCTAAAAAGAAACAAGTTGAATCACATAAAACATTAATTACTTTCCATCATTAATTGGATCAATTCATATGGTGCCTAATTTACATACAACCCTAGTTTCTAACCGACAATCCAAGAGACAAAATCTCCTCCTCATGTTATTTTGAACTTTTTTTTCTCTCGTATATAATTAAGTTTTGTGGTTGGTGTTCTAGTATAGGTCCGCAGAAGTCAAGGGGCCAAACATGAAGTCTTCATTATCTAGAGGAACTAAGTTGACATGTCCTTGCAATACTTTCCATTTAGAAGGCATATCGGTGGTGGCACAATGGCCCGGGATGGACCCAACCATTGAAAACATGACCAAAACCTCTCTAAAGCCTTCCTTAGAACAGAAACATATTGATCAATCAACTTTCCTCAAGGATCAAGACCAGTTTTCTCTGAGTGCATGCTTCTTCCCCGATGTATAATGCACATCAGTAACATGGCCAGAGGAAATACTGCAAGATGAAAACCATCACCAACATCAACATCAATGTTTGAAGAAACCATCAGCTCTTGTGGTTGTGACTGCTAGCTATGATGGAATTATCAGGACTTTCCTGAATCATATTTAGCCTGCTAGCATATGATAGAGTCCCCTGTGGTGTTGTTTTACCTTTCCTGCCATTTGAATCTGGTTGGCATGGTTTCCTGGTTTCATGTTAGGTTAATGTTTTTTCCATTGCTAACGAGGCAGTTTTTTCCCCATTGGCACGTGGGCATCAGCCACCACTTGAAGCTCTTCTAGCCTGTGTGGACTCGTGAGTCAATCTTTTCAATTGGATTAGCACTTGCTGCCATTTTTTGCAATGTATTTGCTACACAGGAAAGAGAACAGAAAAAAGAAAATTAATAGGAAAAGAAGATCAAGATTGTGTACATTGTTTTGAGTAAAATAAGTGAAGACATGTGGTATGATCTAGTATGGTTATTAATATAGTTGTATATATGGTGATTGTATTTTATTCTTACTTCAGGTGTTCTTATCTCACTCTCTACCCTATTTGTATATATTTTGATATACATTATATTCTATGAAGACTAATAAAGAATATTATTTGTGTGCGCACGGTATCAACAGAGTTGGGGTTTTGACCCTTGATGCTCTTCATTATCGCCAGCCTCTATTTCTCTCTCTCTACCCAGCTGTCGACTTCCTCTTCTTCGTGTTCGTGATCATTGAGCCTCCTCTGACCTCCCCGCAGCCTCCTCAATCCACTTTCTTGCAATCCGCAGTACCGTGTGCACACAAAGTGTTCATTTTTTTCGTTTCTTCATCTCTATTGTCTTGTGTACACTAAGTGTTCTTTGTTTGGTGGTCTCCTCTTGACTTTAGAAAATGTTTCCTATCTTCAGAAGATGGATGTTATGTTGGATGGAAAGAATTACAAGGCTTACACTCTCTATGTCCTCCTTCGAGGGCTTAGTGTGTGTGGTCAAATTGATGGCACCAAGTCCGCTCATGTCCCTTTGAATGATTTAGAGGTCTCCCCCCACTCAACTTTCAGTGACGCAGTCTCCCCTCAGGCCCAGGATTGGGCAAAGTGGAATGAGGATGATTCAAGGGCCATTGTAATTCTCTATCAATTATGTGAGCTTCCTATTTGTCTTGTTGTAACGCCCCGACCCGGATTCTGGGACCCCGAGCACGTCAACAGACCGGCCGTATTAAAGAAGAGATAAACTCAACTCTAATACAAGGCCTAATAATGTGATAAGCAGATAACAATCCATAAATAAACACAAACTCAAGTTCATAAGAACATAGAGTCATTAGGGTCCATAGGCCCTAAAGAAGTCTGGTCCCTATACGGGTCCTACAAATAACAAAGTTCATAAAAATAAAGATAACTGAGACTCCTATAAACCTTGGTCTCCCGGAGTCCTTCTCCTCAAGCTTCTTCCCCCTCTAAACCTCGGAATCTGTAAAAGGAGGAAAAGAGAGAAACACGTGAGCTTCTCAAGGAAAGCTCAAGTAAGTACCCCCGCAGTCACAATGTCATCAAGATAAAACGCATACCAATGTGATCATGAAATCAACCACAAAGCCTAGGAGTCTACCACAAACAAGTCAAAGGTAATGACTCGCCATGTAAGCCCTCTAAGCTCAGAGTGAGTTCTAAGAGAACTCAGAGTTTACTCCCTACCAAGATGTCCAACTTTTTGGATATAAATACGACCTAGATGGTCGTTTGACTCTCCAGTCAAAAGATCGGTAGAACTACCTCTTCTTCGTGTTAACACGGTCAGTGTACCATGCCCACTGACAGGTGAGACCTCCAGAGATTTGTTTCTCTGGTAGGGCTGTCAGGAAAGTCAGGGGGTCCTATCCCTGAACGTTCCCTAAATTGGAGCTTCCCTAGCTCCACTGAGTCCGGGCAGTAGAACATAGCAACCAGGGACACCAACGTCCCGTAAACAAACATACATGCTTAACAGGATTCAAAAACAGATATGAATAGCATGTATGGCTTCAGTAGGGCATGTAATAAGAATACATTGCAAATCCAAGAAATCCCAAGCACGGGTGAAAACTAGACAAGTGAACTTACCTCTAAAGAGACTAACTGTCTTCCTGGTCTCCTTAGAAATGCCTTACGTCTCCCCTGAGAGTATCTGGCATATAGTGGTTTGTTAGAATTTTTGTCCAATAATTTCCGCCTCTATAATGCACCATGCATGCCTATCGCTCTGTTGGGCTTAGGCTCACTAACGGGTCCTAGGGACCATCTCTCGGGTTACCACCTTATCCCCTCGGTTCAAGAGTTCTTAGTTGACTTGTAGATTCATTTGGGCCTTACCGGGTCAACTCTAGATAAGTTGGTCCCATTTCAAGCCCATTGCACCGTTTATGTTGACCTTAGTCCCCTAAAGGGCTTTTTGGTCATTTAGTTTCTTTACTAAATATTTTACATCACTCACCGATTTATTTAAGAAATTAGTTAATTTCTAATTATCCCATTTCATATTTCATAATAATAATTATTCAATTATCATGTCACATAGACATAGTTCCGTATAGTTACCGAAAACTATATAACTATTTGATTAATAGTGTTAGTACTATTAATAAAAATATTACTAAGGTTTTAATCTTTTATTAAAACCTTATATTTCCAAACTTAATAGTAACCACCATACCTAGACACCTTTAATCGGTTAATTGAACATGTGTCACAACCTTGGTATTTACCTTTAATCAATTTCATTGATTAATTAACCTTTCAACTATAGTTTTCAAATTATTAATCATGTTAATAATTTGTTACACTCTATGGTTTTAAAAAAAAATCATTTGAGACTATATCCATAGTTAATAGTTATGGATGTGTCACACTATTTATAACTAATTTATCACTTAATAAATTAATTATATGTCACATACCATAGTCTTCAAATAATTATTTCATTTATCTAATTATCACTTGTCACTCTAAGTTAATTTTCATTAACTTTATTCTATGGTCACAAGTCCATAGTTCCTCATTTTTATTACCTTACCTAGCTAACTAAATAATTAACTAAGGTTTTTAATTAAAAATGAGAGGAAAATAATTATTAATAAAATTATTGTCACACTCCTAAGTGTATATAGATTTAATTAAAACATTACCATTATGTATTATTATTATTATTTTTTATTCGATTGTCACACCACTATGGTTATGAAAAAAAAAATAAAAATAATAATAATATCAATTATTTCATCTTCAACCTATGATCCTTCTCTCTCTCTTCTCTCGCGACCGAGAGTTCGCCGGCACCTGGGCCCTTCTCCGGCCAGCATGTCCGCCCGCCCGGGGTCGGAGCTCATCGCCGACGGTCTTGCGACCACGGCCGACCACTCTCTTGGCGCCACCGGTCTTCTCTTTCAACGGAGAACTGACAATCTCCCGGCCGGGACTTTCCATTCCCCGGCGAGCTCTCACCGTCGACAGCATGAATGTGAAAATGCCTCTAGACTACTCTACAGAGTTTTTGGATGCTCACCGAGGAGTTTGTCAATGCTGGGAGTGTTGGTGTCGCCGGTAAACGCGTCCTGTTTCTTCTCCGACGAGCTCGGCTGACAACGGCTTCTTCTCCTCTTCGCGTCGTCTCAGCACCGCCCTTCTCCTCTCCCGTGAGCCGCGGCTTTGGTCCCACTGACTCGCCTGGATCCCTGAGAGCTTCCACCGAGAGCTCCTTCTCTTCCTCCACCCGTCACCTCACCGGAGAAGACGAAGCTCGCTGCGTTGGGATGCTGAGACAGAGGAGTGAGGCCCCCCTTTTATAGGCCTCGAGCGTCCAGGTGAAGCGCCGCCTGTGTAACGCCGCTACGGCTGACGGCCAAGGCTTCTCGCTAAACGGTCCGGGATACGGCTGGCCTCAAGTACGGGAACGCTGCGCGGCGGGAGTGGCGGTGGTGCTCGGGATGAGATCGCGGAGATGGACGGAGGTGATCTCGTGATCGCGATCCAACGGCCGCGATTATTTCATATTATCTCTGGATCCGCAACCTCGGGATCAACGGTTCTCGATCCAAAATAGGGTCCAACGGCTTGATCTCCATCACCGCCTCAGATCATAACCATCGGAGGATGAGCGATCACAACGCAGCCGCACCGTGAGGTCACCTAAATTGTACACTTCTCTTGCCTCAGATTCCATCCACGCATCGATGGATTAAACTTGGCTCGCCACGCGGCTCTCTCTCGTAGTTTCCTGCACATCACATTAAGATCAAAGACACTCAGAGATGGCTTGATCTCACATGCTAAACCATCTCATTATACCTAAAATTTTCCTAAGTCCCTGAACCTATTAATTTTACAAATAGGTCCTTGTTCTGTGAGAGGGAGAATTTCCTTAAGATCCCTCTATCTTCAAGAAATTACCATTAGGTCCCTGCATACCCCATTTTTGTTTTAATTTCCATTTAATTTAAATAAATTATTTAATCCCACTTTAACACTCATCGGGGGTAATAAATAACTTAAATATTTTTCTCAAGGAAATAACTAAATATTTATTTCCAGAAATTCATGGATTTTACAATCCTCCCCCCTTACAAAAATTTCGTCCTCGAAATTCCTACGCCATCCAATCATCAAACAAACAACTCTGGGTAACGTTGCCTCATATCCTCCTCACGTTCCCAGGTAGCTTCTCGCTCAGTGTGGTTACTCCACTTCACCTTAATAAAAGGAATAGTTCTATTCCTTAACTGCTTGTCCTCTCGGCCCAAGATAGCTACTGGGCGTTCCTCGTAGGACATATCCTCTTGGACTTCCACCGGAACCTGAGGAATCACCCTAGTGGGATCACGAATGCACTTTTTCAACATAGAAATGTGGAAGACATCGTGAACCTGAGCGAGATCTTGAGGTAAAGCCAGTCTATATGCCACCACTCCTATGCGCTCCAATATCTCAAAAGGTCCAATATACCGTGGAGCAAGTTTTCCACGTCGTCCGAATCTTACCACCCCTTTCATAGGTGGCACTTTTAGGAATACCAAGTCTCCCACTTGAAACTCCTGATTGGACCTCTTTCGATCGGCATAACTCTTTTGTCTACTCTAGGCAGCCTGAAGTCGTTCCCTGATTATTTTGACATGTTCCTCCGTTTGTCTTACAAAATCAGGTTGCTTAAGTGTCGCCTCTGCTACCAGCTTCCTTTCTCCCACATCCCCCCAACAAATGGGAGTTCGGCACTTTCTTCCGTAGAGTGCTTCATACGGTGCCATCTTAATGCTTGCCTGGTAACTGTTATTATAGGCAAATTCTATCAAACTTAGGCGTTCATCCCAAGACCCTGTAAAATCTATCGCACATGCCCTCAGCATGTCTTCTAGCACCTGGATGGTCCTTTCTGCATCGCCCATCGGTCTCAGGTGAAAAGTCGCGTCAACGCTAAACCTGTGCCCAAAGTGGTGTGCAAACTCTCCCAGAATCTAGAGACAAACCGAGTGTCCCGATCAGAAGTGATCGCAATGCAGACTCCATGTAATCGACGACGATCCGATCTATATATATAATCGGGCCAACTTTTCCGTGGATGCTCCCGCCCTTAACGGTATAAAGTGGGCCGACTTAGTCACCGATCCACTATAACCCGTGATCGATTCATGGCCTCTTTGAGTACGTGGCAACCCCTGCTACAAAATCCATGTTAATGTGTTCCCATTTCCACTCCGGAATGGGTAAGGGGTTGTAACATTCCCGCCGGGCTTCCTCGGTGTTCCGCCTTCACCATCCGACAGTGTGATGCATTTAGCCACGAAATCAAGAATATCTCGCTTCATCCCCTTCCACCGTAAGTGGTCCTTCAACCCTCTGTACATCTTGGTACCTCCAGGGTGAATATTGTAGCCCGAATAGTGGGCTTCTTCCAGAATCTCCCTTCTAATCTCAGGGACATTGGGTATACAAATCCTTTCATCAAGTCTGAGAGTGCCATCATCATGGACTCTAAACCGTGTTGGTTCTTCCTTGCCTATGTGTTCTTTGATCTCCTCCAGTTCAAGATCTTGTCCTTGGGCAACCCTAATTCTTTCCAATAACGAGGGTCGGATATGCAGACTGGCCAATGTGACATCCATTGTAGGCAAGACAACCTCTAAATTGAGCCTTCTCATGTCCTCTAATAGTGACTTCTGAGTTGTTAACATAGCGGCAACTCCATATCCAGACTTCCTACTCAGTGCATCTGCCACCACATTCGCCTTGCCCGGGTGGTAATGGACACTGAGATCATAGTCCTTGATTAGCTCTAACCATCGCCGCTGTCTCATATTCAATTCCTTCTGTGTGAATATGTACTTGAGGCTCTTATGATCGGTGTAAATCTCGCATGGCACACCGTAGAGGAAATGTCGCCAGATCTTTAGAGCAAACACGATCACGCCAACTCAAGATCGTGTGTAGGGTAGTTCTCCTCGAAAGGTTTTAATTGTCGTGATGCATAAGCAATCACGCCTATCTTGCATCAACACACATCCAAGACCGGGCCTTGCAAGCTGCCGGCCAGAGATCGTATACCCACGATTGCTTTGTGGTAGCGCCAACACCGGTGCTGATATTAACCTCTGTTTCAGCTCCTGGAAACTCTTTTCACAGGAGTCAGTCCAAATAAATTTGGTACCCTTCCTAGTCAACTTGGTTAACGGTGCCGCTATTACTGAGAAACCCTCAACGAATCTCCGGTAATAACCAGCTAATCCCAAGAAACTCCGTATCTCCCGTACCGTTGTTGGTCTTTTCCATTCCACAACGGCTTCTATTTTCTTAGGATCTACTGAAACTCCAGCTCCACTTACCACATGGCCCAAGAAAGCTACACTTTCCAACCAAAAATCACACTTGGAGAACTTTGCGTAAAGCTGATGTTCCCTCAAGGTCTCTAGCACTATTCTTAGGTGCTCCTCGTGGCCTCGGTGGCTTTTGAGTAAACCAAGATGTCATCGATAAATACCACCACAAACTGGTCCAAATACTGATGGAATACCCGATTCATCATGTCCATAAAGACTGCCGGGGCATTGGTAAGCCCAAACGGCATTACCAGAAACTCATAGTGCCCGTGATCTAGTACGGAAAGCACTCTTCGATATCCGCTCTTTGATCCTTATTTGGTGATACCTGCATCTTAAGTCAATCTTTAGAGAAGACTTGAGCCCGCGGTAATGATCCAAGTAAGTCATCAATTCTTGGTAGAGGATATTTATTCTTTACAGCCACCTTTATTTAACTCCGATAATCAATGCACAACCGTAGCGACCCGCCTTTCTTCTTGATTTAAAAGAACAAAGTGCCCCTGTGGTGACATACTAGGTCTAATAAAACCCTTGTCCAATAATTCCTCTAGTTGGGTTTTTAATTCCTTAAGCTCTGCAGCGCCATCCATAAGGAGCCTTAGACACGTGGAGTCGCTCCCTGCACTCAAATCAATGGAAAACTCCAATTCCCCTTCCTCGGGGTAGTCCTGAACTCTTCCGAAACACGCCAGATACTCCCTTACCACCTAAGATATCCGAGACTACGCATCTCCTTATCCTTCTTCATCCTCGTAAAATGTAAGGCTAAGTAGCCTATACACCCACCCCTAAGGAGCTTCCGTGCATTTGGAGAGTGAGATCTCTGTACTAAGGAACAAAGTGGCCGCCTTTTAAAAGTAAATTCCTCTCCTTCCCAAGATCTTAAATACAACTTTCTTCCCTTGATAGCCTACTATCAAGCGTAAATCAAGAGAGCTACCCATCCCGAGGATCACATCGTAATCCTTCAGTCCATTACATGCAGTGTTTGCAAGTAATCTCCGCCTCAATCATTATAGGGCATGCCGTACCCATCCTTCTTACAATCATGGCAGCCCTACCGGGTGTCTACACACAAGTCCTCGGGTAGATCTATAGTAGGCGTGGTATGCTTTCGTGCAAATCGTAAGTGAATACGTAAGGAATGTGTGGCTCTGTGATCAAATAAAGTGCGTGCATAAAATGAACTAATCTGAAATGGTAATTCGCCACTTACGACATCCGGCCGATGCCTCGTGGTTTCCTCAGTTGTCAGATGGTAGACCGGACCATGGGTCATTGGCCTCTGCTGCTGTTGGGGTTGGTTTTGAGTAGAAGGCTGTCCTGAGGTTGCCTTCCCTTTCTTGTCTCCACCTTGAGGTGTTGGTGGCGGTCCAACAGATTGTCGGGAAGCTTGTTGAGATCCCTGGTTTCCCCCTACCACACTTTGACCTGATTGACGCTGGGGACATTGGGCCTTTTAGTGATCCAAGGCCAAGCAGAAATAACACCCTCCAGTTATCCTTGGGCATTGGGACCTCTTATGTGGTCCCTTACATTCATAGCACTTAATATTCTGGGTCACACTAGCAGAAGACCCTTTACCTCCAGATGAGGCTGTAGACCTGGTCGGCTTCCCATATGGCCGATATTTGTTGTCAGGCCTACGCCACGGTGCTCTTTCCATGATTGGCCCCGGCCGCTTGTCCCCTTTATCCTTTTGTCCTTCCTCAGACGCACCCCCCGAAAGCCGCCCCTTGACAAGAAGCCTCAAGATATTTAGCTCTAGCCACAACCTCCGTGAGTAGGTCTTGCACATGTGGCTAGTCACGCATCTTTTCGTTGATGGCCGCAAATCCGCCTCAAATTTCATCATCACTCGGCTCTCTTCCGTCGGAACCATATCAGAAGGAAGCGAGCCAACCGTCAAACTTCGGGCTTTCATTGCTCCACCGTGGAGCCTCCTTGAACAAGCTGGGAAAATTGTTGTCCAAGCTGTACCAGGTGTCCTCTCGAGAAGTACTTGGCGAAGAACGCAGTCCGGAATTCTTCCCAAGTCTGGAAGGCCTCCCCCTTCCTCAGTCTTATTTCTCCAAAGTACCAATCTTCAGCAGGTCCTTGGAGCATGTACACGGCGGTCCTAATCTTCTCCGTCTCAGAGGTTTGGAAGACCTCGAAGGTCTTCTCCATCTCACGGATCCATTGTTCAGCAACATGGGGGTCGGCAGCCCCTTCGAAAGGTCGGGGAGAGGGTCTCTTTATCTCCCCAAGTAATCCTCTACTTGACGAGGGGGCAGATGACGGAGGTGGTGCTCGTTGCTGTCTGGTCTCCTGGATTAAACCCAACATCTCCCTCATTAGTTCCATCATGCTCATGGGGGGTACCTCCCCCCTTGGGTTTTGGCCCTCTCCGCCTCGAGGCGCCTCGAAAGATTAGATTGAGTGTGCACCTCCTCGCCGACTTCCATTTCGTCCACAGGTGGGGGTACCTCCCCATCCTGTGGTTGAGGGACTTCTTCCTCCATAGGAGGCTGTGGTATTTTCAAGATTAATGCAGGTCGCCTCGCCTACCTCTTCCTCTTCCCCTACCACCTCGTCCTCCACGCAAGTGTTCCATTGTTTAAACTGTATAAGGATTACATGGTTACTTTTATTTCCAGCAAAACAGGTGATGATAAACACAGACTTTTATTCATTTCAAAAGCAACAACTAGAGTCAACATGGTAAAACAAAAGACACTAAGAGACATAATAAAGGTAGTTCATACATAAGTTTGTAAGACTACGGTTATTCTAGAAACTATAACTAGAACTCAGTCCAGATGATGCTCGTCGGGTGACAGTGGTGTGTAGTCAGGGTAGGGTCGATGTCCTCCAGTCCCCTCAAGGTCCTCAAGCTAGGTCCCGGGCGCACTGCATGGACAAGAAATGCTAGATGCTCCCGACCGCCACAAATTGGCTGGCACCAGAGGGCGTGGCCTCTACACTCCGGCCATACAGCGCTGCCGTGATACTCCACAACGACGCATGCATGGAGATCCCGAGAACGGCAGGAGATGGACCCGCAGCCTCTCTCTAATCTCAACCCTCAATGCACGGCGGTAGTCACGCCTCTACACACGCCGCCGTGGTGGAATACTAGGGGCTCACAATCTCCTCGTGCTAAAGGAACCCCGGGTCCTACTGCAGACCTCAGATAGCATGTGGTCCCTAAGTCCCCGGACCAACATGGTAATCGTAGTTCAAGCCCGCCAACCTTTGGTTGGTGGCTTCCAATGTCCTCCTCATCTCGGCGAGGACCTCACGCTCCGGATGAGTCGCCTCCGGGTGGTGCGTTCTCTCTGATAGACTCCACCTCATCGCCGACCGAATCACTTGACGCATGGTCCCGGCATCCGCAAGTAAACCGGGTGTCAATCTAATGTACCACTATCTATACTACCCCAACCCCGCACTCGGCCTATGCAACCGGGCTAAGGGCATCTAGGGTCTCTTATCCGCTTCTATCTAGAGAACTTCTCTCGATACCACTTTAATCAGAACGCCTCACCCGATTCCGGACCCCGAAAGCACGTCATCAGACAAAGTCAGTATTAAAGAAGAGATAAACTCAACTCTAATACAAGGCCTAATAATGTGATAAGCGATAACAATCCATAAATAAACACAAACTCAAGTTCATAAGAACATAGAGTCATTAGGGTCCATAGGCCCTAAAGAAGTCCGGGTCCCTATACGGGTCCTACAAATAACAAAGTTCATAAAATAAAGATAACCGAGACTCCTATAAACCTTGGTCTCCTGAGTCCTTCTCCTCAAGCTTCTTCCCCTCTAAACCTCGGAATCAGAAAAGGAGGAAAAGAGAGAAACACGTGAGCTTTCAAGGAAAGCTCAAGTAAGTACCCCTCGCAGTCACAAAGTGTCATCAAGATAAAACGCATACCAACAGGATCATGAAATCAACCACAAAGTCCTAGGAGTCTACCACAAACAAGTCAAAGGTACGACTCTCGCCATGTAAGCCCTCTAAGCTCAGAGTGAGTTCTAAGAGAACTTCGAAGTTTACTCTACCATATGTCCAAATTTTTGATATAAATACGACCTAGATGGTCGCTTTGACTCTCCACCAAAAGATCGGTAGAACTACCTCTTCTTCTTCGTGTTAACACGGCCGCTGTACCATGCCCACTGACAGTGTGAGACCTCCGTGAGATTTGTTTCTCTTGTAAGGTCAAGCCGTGAAAGTCAGGGGGTCCTATCCCTGAACATTCCCTAAATTGGAGCTTCCCTAGCTCCACTGAGTCCGGGCAGTAGAACATAGCAACCAGGGACACCAACGTCCCGTAAACAAACATACATGCTTATCAGGATTCAAAAACAGATATGAATAGCATGTATGGCTTCAGTAGGGCATGTAATAAGAATACATTTCAAATCCAAGAAATCCCGTTACCGGGTGAAAACTAGGCAAGTGAACTTACCTCTAAAGAGACTAACTGTCTTCCTGGTCTCCTTAGAAATGCCTTACGTCTCCCCTGAGAGTATCTGGCATATAGTGGTTTGTTAGAATTTTTGTCCAATAATTTCCGTCTCTCTATACGACCATGCATGCCTATCGTTCCTGTTGGGCTTAGGCCCACTAACGGGTCCTAGGGACCATCTCTCGGGTTACCAGTCCTTATCCCTGGTTCAGTAGCCCTTAGTTGACTTGTAGATTCATTTGGGCCTTACCGGGTCAACTCTAGATAAGTTGGTCCCATTTCAAGCCCATTGCACCGCTTATGTTGACCTTAGTCCCCTAAAGGGCTTTTTGGTCATTTAGTTTCTTTACTAAATATTTTACATCACTCACCGATTTATCCGGATTTAAGAAATTAGTTAATTTCTAATTATCCCATTTCATATTTCATAATAATAATTATTCAATTATCATGTCACATAGACATAGTTCCATATAGTTACCGAAAACTATATAACTATTTGATTAATAGTGTTAGTACTATTAATAAAAATATTACTAAGGTTTTAATCTTTTATTAAAACCTTATATTTCCAAACTTAATAGTAACCACCATACCTAGACACCTTTAATCGGTTAATTGAACATGTGTCACAACCTTGGTATTTACCTTTAATCAATTTCATTGATTAATTAACCTTTCAACTATAGTTTTCAAATTATTAATCATGTTAATAATTTGTTACACTCTATGGTTTTAAAAAAAAATCATTTGAGACTATATCCATAGTTAATAGTTATGGATGTGTCACACTATTTATAACTAATTTATCACTTAATAAATTAATTATATGTCACATACCATAGTCTTCAAATAATTATTTCATTTATCTAATTATCACTTGTCACTCTAAGTTAATTTTCATTAACTTTATTCTATGGTCACAAGTCCATAGTTCCTCATTTTTATTACCTTATCTAGCTAACTAAATAATTAACTAAGGTTTTTAATTAAAAATGAGAGGAAAATAATTATTAATAAAATTATTGTCACACTCCTAAGTGTATATAGATTTAATTAAAACATTACCATTATGTATTATTATTATTATTTTTTATTCGATTGTCACACCACTATGGTTATGAAAAAAAAAATAAAAATAATAATAATATCAATTATTTCATCTTCAACCTATGATCCTTCTCTCTCTCTTCTCTCATGCAATGCAGAGTTCGGCCGCAAGACTGGCCCTTCTCCTGCCAAGATGTCCGCCTGCCTGGTTCGGAGCTCATCGCCGACGGTCTTGCTACCACCTACCAACTCACTCTCTTGGCGCCACCGGCTTCTCTTCAACGGAGAATCGACAATCTCCGGCCGGGACTTTCCATTCCCGGCGAAGCTCTCACCGCCGACAAAGATGAATGTGAAAATGCCTCTAGACTACTCTACAGAGTTTTGGATGCTCACCAGGAGTTTGTCAATGCCGGGAGTGTTGGTGTCGCAGAACGCTGCCCCTCGCTTCTTCTCCGACGAGCTCGGCCGACAACGGCTTCTTCTCCTCTTCGCGTCGTCTCAGCACCGCCCTTCTCCTCTCCCGTGAGCCGCGGCTTTGGTCCCACTGACTCGCCTGGATCCCTGAGAGCTTCCACCGAGAGCTCCTTCTCTTCCTCCACCCGTCACCACCGGAGAAGACGGCTCGGCCGCGTTGGGATGCCGAGACAGAGGAGTGAGGCCCCCTTTATAGGCCTCGAAGCGCCTAGGTGAAGCGCCGCCTCAGTAACGCTACGGCGACGGCGGCTTCTCGCTACAAACGGTCGGGATACCGCGGCTCCTCAAGCGAACGCTGCAGCGGCGGGAGTGGCGGTGGTGCCTCGGGATGAGATCGCTGAGATGGACGGAGGTGATCTCGTGATCGCGATCCAACGGCCGACATTATTTCATATTATCTCTGACCGCAACCCTCGTGATCAACGGCTCTCGATCCAAAATAGGGTCCAACGGCTTGATCTCCATCACCGCCTCAGATCATAACCATCGGAGGATGAGCGACCGACAACGAGCCGCGACCGCGGAGGTCACCTCTAAATTGTACACTTCTTCTTGCCTCGTGATCCGATCCACGCATCGATGGATTAAACTTGGGCTCGCCACGCGGCTCTCTCGTAAGCCTCGCACATCACATTAAGATCAAAGACACCTCGAGATGGCTTGATCTCACCAAGTAAACCATCTCATTATACCTAAAATTTTCCGAAGTCCCCAACCTATTAATTTTACAAATAGGTCCTTGTTCTGTGAGAGGGAGAATTTCCTTAAGATCCCTCTATCTTCAAGAAATTACCATTAGGTCCCTGCATACCCCATTTTTGTTTTAATTTCCATTTAATTTAAATAAATTATTTAATCCCACTTTAACACTCATCGGGGGTAATAAATAACTTAAATATTTTTCTCAAGGAAATAACTAAATATTTATTTCCAGAAATTCATGGATTTTACACTTGTCGTTTGTGATCTTTTGATGGCCAAGGCAATTTCGGAGCATTTATGCAAGCTATATCTTCCTTCCAGTCAAGCCTATAAGTATTCTTTGGTACAAGCTCTCTCCATCACCTTGATAGGTGATCTATTTATTCAAGATTTCTTTACTAAACTTAATTAGTGACCTTTGGCGTTAGTTGGATATGATGTCACCATCTAGCTACCCCACTAATTTCAGGACCGCTGTATAGCTCAAGCTGAGGATTGTGAGCACCTTCGCTTTTATGGGTTCCTGATGCTACTCTAACAAGAGTTTGAGGTTATGCGTGCTCAGATATTGCATCAATCTACTAATTCCCTCAGTGATGCTCTTGCTTTCATTGATTGAAAAGAAGACATGCGTGTACTCTTTGGATGACATATGCTACATTGCTGACTTCTCTGCACCTCACTCTATCCTTATTGCTCCTTAGAGTGACGTGATGCACCCTGCTTCTCAAATGTCTCCTCTTACTCTTGGTTATGGTACTCTTATATGGCCTCCTCTTTTACCACTTAAACGAACTCCTCATCGACATCCACAGTCTTCTAGTCCACCTTAGTGTCGTCTACTGCAGTGTTATTAGTGTCATACTCTTGGCCATATTCGTTCCCAGTACCGCAAGCTATAGAGTGTCTTAGAGCAGCAATGAGCCGCTTCAGTCTTGCCTCCTCCTCAGTTCTTTGGTGATACTTCCGCTCCCTTTTTTGTACCCGAGCCGATCATCCAGTTGGTCATCAGTTGTCACATAGAAGGCCTTCCTCTTTTGCTTCCTCAACACTGTACTACGCACGGACTCCTTTAACCTATCAGACAACAACCTCTACCCCTGCAGGTATTATAACTGGCTCTTGATTACTCGACTCTGGTGCCTCATTTCATATGACATTTTATATCTCATCTCCCCACTCCTGCCAACTTGTCTTCCCTAACCTATAGCTGTGGCACCCTACAGAGCCCTTGTTTCTCCATCCTTGGTGTTGCTCATATTCCAAAGCTATCCCTGAGCCTCATCTCTATGAGCCAACTAGCCTCTCTTAGTTACCTTATTGTTTTTTATGAGCTTTCGTATCATGTGCAGGATCGTCCTACAAAGATTCACATTGGAGCTAGTTATCGCCTTGGTGGAGTATATATGCTCGATCACCTTTGTCTTTCTTCTCCTACATCATTTACTACAACCTCTACTTTTAGTCTTTCCTATCCTTTTCCTACCATATCTTCTCTTTCCTCTGTTGGTTTTCATCAGTAGCATCACCGACTTGTTCATCTCAATGGCTAATGGTTTTCTTCTCTTGTTCACCGTGGTGTTCTACCAAGTGTCCATTGATTGTCAAGCTTTACATGTACGAGTTGTAAGCTTGGCAAACAACTACAACTCCCTTATCGTTCTAGTGAGTCTAGATCATCTTCTCCATTTGCTTTAATTCATTCTAGTGTGTAGAGTCCCGAACCTTTTGTATCCAAAGGCAATCACTGCTATTATGTTATTTTTATTGATGACTTTTCTTATTACACTTGGGTTTACTTTATGTGCTTGCATGCAGATTTCTTTCGAATATATGTTTAGTTTGCTTCCATGGTATACACTTAGTTTTCTACTTCCACATGTATTTTTCGTCCGACTCAACGGGGGTGGGGGCGGCGGCGAGGGTAGGAGGGGCATCTCTCCCTTGTGTTTCCTAACCTTACTTCTTATGGGTCTCTTACTCAGCTTTTTTGTGACTCGGTGCTCATGCTCAGAATAACACTGTAGAGCAGAAACATTGCCACATTATTGAGACTACCCACACACTACTTATTGCTTCCCATGTTCATCCTCAATTTTAGGCTAAGGTTGTCTCCACTGCTTATCTATCTCATTAACCTTCAGCACTCTACCTTTCTTCAAGGTCGCAATCCTGGGAAATATCTGTTTTCTAGTCCTCCATATTATGCTAATTTATGTGTTTTTAGTTGTATATACTATCTTCTCTTTGCTCATCGCAGTTTAATTCAAACTAACTGCTCAATCTAATCCTTGTGTTTTTCTTTGTTATAGCATTGAGCATAAGGGCTATTGATGCTATGATCTCGGAGCTTTCTCACATGCGCATACCTCAGGAAGTTACCTTTGCAGAAGACCACCGTTTCTATCCGTCGCCATCTTCCCCTTCTTCTACTCACTCTTCCACCGTAGTCAATGATGTCACCTTCCTCACCATTCCACCACCTGTAGCTCTACTAGAGTCACATCCTCTTGTTCCGCCACCTGCAATTCCGCTAGAGTCACCTATAACTCTCTAGTCTTTTGTAGATCCACTTGAGTCTTCCTCTTCTATTTCACCTCTCCGCCTTCTCCACTTATACTCTACCACTATACTCACCACCATCATCCTCCTTCCTTACTTGAGGCCTTTACTCCACCCTGTTTGGCTACCTTTAGTGAGCACTCTGTAGATGATACTCCTACAAGATAGTATCCCCTCCACATCGCCATCCACTAGATCACCTCAACCTTGCTACTCCTTAGTTTCTTGACTTGCAATCTCTTCTCGTTATTTCCAATGCCCATCTAGAGCCTAGTTCCTATAAAGAGGTTGTTCAGGTTCCTGAGTGGTATTGCTATATCTAATTAATTGAGTGCCTTGGAGCACACTACTACTTGAGAGTTGGTTCCCTTGCCCCATGATGATATTTCTATTATGTGAAAGTGGGTCTTCAAAGTCAAGACCTGCTCTAATGGAACAATTGAGAGGTACAAGGCTCGATTTGTGGCTCTTGGTTTTCAACAAGAGCAAAGTTGTGATTATGATGAGACATTTGCACCTATGGCTCATATGACAACCATTCGAATTCTCATTGTCGTGGGGCTATTCATCAATTGTCTCTTTCTCAGCTTGATGTAAAGAATGCCTTTCTTCATAGTGACTTATAGCAGGAGGTATACATATTTCCTCCCCCTGGTCCTTTTCATCCCTTAGTTTTGGTTTACAGCCTAAAACGGACCCTCCCTCCCCCGATTGTGCCTAATTTAAGCGTTTCAGTACAACAAAGCTAGTTGCTAGCTTCTTATAGAGTTAGAATGATCCATCTATGTTAATGCACTCCTCTTCTTGTGATCGGACTATTATGTTGTTCTGTGTGGATGACATAATGAATATAGGTAATGAGCCCTATCATGTTAAGTTTGTTAAGCATCATCTTCAAAGACAACTTTAGATGATAGATCTTAGCCCTCTATGTTACTTTATGGACAAGGAGATTACCTCCACTTCAGATGGCTATCACCTTTCTTAGCAGCGATACACTTCTGATTTACTTGCATGTGCTGCTCTTTCTAACTCTCGAATAGCTGATACTTTAATGGAGCTTCATCTTCAGTTATGGCCAGATGAGGGTACTCATCTACTTGATCCGACTCGCTATCGTCATCTTGTTGGGAGTCTTGTTTACCTTACTATTACACGACCCGACATCACCTATGATTTTCATGTGTTAAGCCAGTTCATGAGTTCTCTTACATCTTTGCATTATGCTCACTAGATGTGGGTCCGTGGGTATCTCCACCCTACTCTAGCACGTGGTCTTTTCTACTAAAGTACCAGTCTTTTTTATTTTCAAACCTACTCAGACTCCACTTAGGTCAGTGACCTTGTGGATCGTCTCTCTATTGCTGGCTTCTGTGTCTTTCTTGACTCCTAGCTTATTTGTATGGAAGTCCAAGAAGCAGACTGGTGTCTTTCACTCTAGCATCGAGGCTGAGCTTCATGCTATTGCTACCACTGCTAGAGAGATAGTTTGGCTTTGTTGGTTTCTAGAAGATTTTGGTGTTCCTTCTCCTGGTCCTACTCTCCTTTGTGACAACACCCGTGTTATTCAGATTGCCCTCAATTCAACCAAGCATGAGTTATCTAAAAACATAGGTATTGACCCCTTTTCATTCAAGATTAACATCTCAAGGGTATACTTGTTCCTCACTATGTGCCTTCAGAGCGTCAGCTTGACGACTTATTCACCAAATCTCAGACTTGGGAGCAGTAGATGTTAGCACCCTATGCTAATCATATTCTGGAGGCTTAACGCTTATTGCTCAGGGTTAAATATGAGTGTTTACTGCTTTAATTTGTACTTGTTTAACCCTATATCTTATAAAGTATTTCGCACCTTTAATGTGAGTTGATCGTAATTCAAGTAAATTGCATCGATTGCAGGTAAGGCCGATTCTTGGCCTTCAAAGATGAGCTACACAAGTAGGAGGAAGCACTGGAGTGAAAATGAAAGAGCCTCGACAGAATATTCTATGACCATTGTTGCAGATCAGAGACCGACGCATCGGGTTTCTCCAAACGATGCATCAAGGTTGTGCAATAGATCAGCTGAGTAATTGAGGACGTGTCAACCACTCATGGGCGACGGGTCAGTTTTGACAAGAGCAGATGAGCAGAGTTCTTGGCGACGCGTCGGGTCTTTGGGCTCGACGCATTGGAAGTCGTAGCCATATAACGATGAGTTAGGGTTTGTCTCTAGTTTTTATCTTGGATTTTAGCACTCACTGTGGCAGCCAATGAGTGACGACCCAAGGGTGTTCAAGAGGAGCTCATCAACGTTTGAACTGAAGATCCGGAGGGCGCGAGATAGGGAAGATCCAAGGACAAAGATCTGCATCGTGATTCATTATTGTTGATTTTGTCCTTGTTTATAAACATGAATACTTTGTTGAATGAACTTGTTGTTTATTTTGCTTTAGATTTCATGTTGCTAGGCAAGAACTCTTGTTCTGGGTTGTATGGGATGAAGACTTGAAAATCTTATTTATCTAATGTTTAATGGTTTATTAGTTGTCATGTGGTATGTTTTTGAGGCAATCACCTTGAATCATTAGGCGAGAGGCAAAGACAAATTTGCAGGCTTTAGTCCAAGATTAGCGTTGATGATTGTTAATGCATATGGTGGAAGTCGGGGTGATAACCCGCAGACCCCACTTGCATAGAGATATGTAGTGGTCATCCACAGACAAGGTTTAATACCTAGGTCCAGCAACATTTTTGCCTTACCACCATAGAAATATGGGGAGGAGTTGAAGTGTATTCCTAGTGACAAGGAATTAGGATAATGCGCCTTGAGAGCACATGAAGCACCTTAGGTTGACCTTGTGTGTACCCTTATCAATTCAATAACTCCATTAAGCATTAGAGAACGTCTTAATCGAGTCTTAACCCCACGCAACCCTAGATCCTCATAATTAAGTGTCTTCCCGATCTTATCTCGCTTTGTTATTGACTTAACCTAAGATCTTCATCGTCGTGACCATTACTCTTTTCCATTGATTTAGTGTAGTCTCCTTGTCTAGTTCTAGTTAGCTAGCATCCTACTCCTTGTGTTCGACCAGGGCTTCCATGTATAAATTTTATTACTTTGACGATATGTACACTTGCGTGAGTGTGTGTACGCACTCAACAACAAATGTTTCATCTCTCCAAACTCAAGGTCCATGTTCCACCTTAGTTTTGAGGGGTTATGTTCTAACATTCCTTGGGTGTGTACCCATGGTCGCCTAACTTGCGTTTTGTGACCGGCACTGGCCAGTCACATAATAATCCAATTTTTTTTAATCGCACCCAATTTGCACAAAGCCGCACCTATTCTCTGTCTGGCCGTACCCAATAGGTGCGCCGCCAATGAACAATCCTAAACAGTATTAAACAGTAAGTTTTAGCACCCAATCTAAAAAGAGCTGCACCCAATTCCAGGTTCCTGCCGCACCTGCACCCTACTTACTACGTGCGCCAAGATATGCAAATTGGGTGCGGACCTTTTCAAATTGGGGGCGGCACCATTTTCACGGATGAACAGTAATGAACAGTTAAAATTTACACCCAATTTAAATAGAGTACTGCACCTAACTGTGGTCCGTCGATCCGCATCTACCTACTACGGTGTGAGTATATGCAAATTGGGTGCGACCTTCACAAATTAAGGCTACCGCCATTTTCACGAATGAACGTAAATGAATGCTAAAATTGCACCCAATGTAAATAGAGTCAGACTCCAATCTATGTCCTGTAGCACCTGCACCCTACCTACTACGGTGTGAGTATGTGCAGATTGGGTGTGGCCCTTGACGAATTGGGTGCGCCGCCATTTTCACTAATGAACAGTAATAAACAGTTAAAATTCACACCCAGTCTAAATAGAGCGGCACCCAATCTGTGTCTTGCCACGCCCATACCCTACCTACTAAGGTGTGAGTATGTGAAAATTGGGTGCGGACCTTTACAAATTAGGTGCGTCGCCATTTTCACGAATGAACAGTAATGAACAGTTAAAATTCGCACCCACTCTAAATAGAGCTGCACCCAATCTGTGTCTGGCCGCACCCAGACCCTACCTACTATGGTGCGAGTATATGCAAATTGGGTGCGGACCTTCACAAATTGGGTGCGCCGCCATTTCACGGATGAACAGTAATGAACAGTTAAAATTGACCTAATGGTTCCAAGCCGCACCTACTCCCCGCCTACTACAGTGTGAGTATATGCAAATTGGGTGCGGACCTTCATAAATTGGGTGCGCAGTCATTTTCAATGAATGAACAAGAATGAACAAAGAAAAATTCACACCTAAACTGAATAGAGCAAAGACCCACCTAATCAGGTTCTTGCCGCACCCATACCCTACCTACTACGGTGCGACTATGTGCAAATTGGGTTCGGACCTTCATAAATTGAGTGTGCCGCCATTTTTATGGATGAACAGTAATGAGCACTGAATACTCACGCCCAATTTGAATAGAGCCGCATCCAATTTATGTTTAGCCGCACCCAAACCCAATTTGAATAGAGCCGCATTCATAAATTGAGGTGCGCCGCCATTTCACTAATGAACAGTAATGAACAGTAATGGGTGCACCTAATCTTAATAGAGCCATACCAAGTATGTGTCTAGCCGCACCCACGTCCTTTTTATATGGTGCGAGCATGTGAAAATTTGGTGCGACTCTTTATAAATTGGGTCCCGCTCCATCTAACTAATGAACAATAATTAACAGTAAAAGTTCACACCCAATCTGAATAGAGCCGCACCCAGCCTCTGTCTGGCTGTACCTAGACGCTACCTAATATGGTACGAGCATGTGCAAATTGGGTTCACCCCTTTACGAATTGGGTGTGAAATCAACAATCTTTGATGTGACGCACAATGGCACTCAATTTGTGATGGTCCGCCTCCAATTTGCACATACTCATACCCAAAGATTTATTTTTAGATACACATACCTAGATATTGGGTTCAACCCTTCACCAATTGGGTGCGAAATGAACAAGCTTTGATGTGAAGGTTTATTTTTAGGTGTGCACAACCTATTTCTTGTGTACGACCCCTTTTAATTGGCTTCCATGGTCCGAAAAAATCAATAAAATCATAAAAAATAGTGAAGATCTTATATTTAAATGTTAATAGGTGCATATATTATGTATTATGTGGAAGACTCGGTAGCAATTTTGTTAAACTTAGTATTTCATTTTTAATTTTATTCATTAGAAACATCTATTTTAAGTGAAAATGGAATTCTGCTTGTGTAAGCTTGACCTTTGTGATGATAAGTGAAATTATCTTGATGTTAGATTAAAACGAATTATTATTTGAACAACCTAACAAAATTAATGAAAACTAAAGAAGAAAATAAATTAATGTTCAATATTAATTCATGGTTATATTTTAAAATTTAAGCAATAATAGGTAAATTTATTTTTAAAAAAAATTTGAAACATTAATCAAAGGAAGAGTCTTGTAATGGTCTTCAGATTTTAAATGACCCAATTTTGAGTGTTCGGTTGATTAATTTATTACTTAACTTTATTCACCTTTCATGGCAAAGAATGTAAAGCAATCATAATATAAAAATATAGTTACGAAATATGATGTTTGGTACTTACATGTTCGGTTTCGTCCAACATATGTATTTATTGAAAATTAAATAGTTTAATTTTGCATCCAAACACATGAAATCAATACCAATTTAGGGAGTGTAGTGATTCATAGATAGTTACAAGAACAATATTTTTCATAAAGAGTGGGGAAGCAGACATCCAGGTATAGTATGGCATTGACTTTTCTAATGTGTCGCATATAGATATTGCCTGAACAATTAATCCAAAAAATCTGCATAAAAAAATTAATAATAAAAATTATCATCAATATATGTTCTTCCTATAGTCCAATTAAATAAGTGCAATACATCCATAATTCAACATACATCCACAATTCAAACTGTGATACATTACTTAACTCCCTCAACCACAAAATTATTGAATGAAGTGATTGTATACAATATATAAGAACATGACGTAAACCAACCCATTACAAGAGAATTCTCATCAGGTTCTAGTGGCAGTTTCTCAGAAAGTGGAGTATTCCCCTTGATTTGAGATGTATTCCCATGCAAAATTTGTCTTTGATCCCAATCTTGTTAGTTTTGATTGCCTACCTATTTTGTAAACAAGTGAAAGGGGTAGACAAGATCCAAGAATAGGTTTATATTATGCAGAAAACAGAGAGCCAAACGGGCCTTTCTGAATCCTAAACGAGCTTGTCTACTATAGTACAGGAGTAACCAGAGATCCAAATGGGCCCATCCAGATCCAAACGGGCCCGCCTGTAAGATACCTGTGAACAACAAAGCCCATCCACATCCAGAAGGGCCCGCCCGCCTCCCTGTTTGAATCTTGTGCAGTTGTTTTTTAGTGTGTTTAATCAACCAGTTTCTCCCATACATGAGCTTACACTCCCATTATTCTTACAATTCCCATCTCCATACTTGTTTTATAAAATGCTTTATATACGTTTGCTGATAGAAGCTGGTACCTTATAACATTTAACTTACAAATGCAATATGTATATAAATGATTTCGTGTTAGTCTTACAGAAGGACAGAGTAAATCACAAGAAAGCAAAAAAATGAGTAGCTATAACGTGAATTGTAGTGCTCATGTACATTTTCTTGCATGAAGGAAATGGCTAAATTCACCCAATTTGTAGAAGAATAAAAACATGATATCGGGAAGTCCACGATGAGAACAATTGGAAACGAGGTATACTACTTAATAAAGACAGTGAATACGTTTACCCAAGCACAATTTAGAAGAATAAACCAACAAAGTTTAACTGTGACCTGCCATAGAAATATATAAATGTGGCCAAAGATATAAAGGGTTTATCAAGTATATGGCAAAAAGGTTTGTACCTCATCATTGATCATCCCATCAAAATAATAGTCTTGATCTTTTTCAAAGAAACTTAATTTGCTACTGCATTGAACTAGAATGTAACATTATACCTGATAAGTTACACAACGACAAAATAGTTATTCAAACTCATCAAGCCCATTGCAACTCAATCAACTAATAAACAAGACCAAACTTTAATATAAGAATAAAGAAGTTGAAGACCAATAAGAAAAGTATCAAGAATAAAGAATTTGAAGGTCATTGCTTTAGTCTCATTCCCATAAACATAGACAACATACCTGATATGTTTATCTGAGAGCAAGGTCGTTCTTGCTTGAACTTGTGTCCTTTCAGTAACAAATGCATCTCTTTTGCATAATGCCTTAATCAAGGTGGTTGATTACGTCCTTGGGGTTACAATTGCATTCGTGCAACTCAAATAGAAGAGGCATGTATTTGTGCTCATCAAATCACCTACCCATAACTTGTATATTTCAAATGTGAAGTAAATTTTGAAAAAGTGCTTAATATTTAGACAAATTCTTACCCAACAGAGGTTCAAACAAAAATACCATCTACCTCCTGCACTTATTTCAAAAAGGTAATATAAAGTCAACAAAAAATGTAATAAACATGTGGTACTGTTTAAATCAAAACACGAAGATTAAAGAGTGATGCAATACATCACGAAGAAATCACATGAAAACACCACACGAAACCATTGATAAGACACTAGGATCAGCACCCCACCCATCCCGAGATCCAATCAATGGATTCGTGCCATCTATTCATGTGACTTCTTCGTGACGTTTAGCATTTCTCTTTTAAACTGCCCACTTAAATGTTTCCTTTGAAAAGGTTTATTCAGTTCCGCCATGTCAATTCAGTTCCGCCCGTTCTGATACTTGATTCAAACTCCATAAAATCACAAAGCATGTGTATCGCCTTTGGCCGGCTCCTCGCATATGGATTGTACTAGAAATGAGCTGCTGCTTTTGATAAAACCAATGGATAATCTTAAAGGCACGTAAAGTTATACATGTGTATGTACTTAAATGTTGTAGGAAAATATATAAAAAGATAAAAATATCTGGTACCTGATTGCACGCTCCTAACATATTGTTGTAATCCTATATCATTGAGATATAATATGAATAAAAATAAAAACGTCAAATACTACAAGAAAGATGATGACAAAAGAAACAACACTTTATTACCAAATGACAATGGTATCATCGTTTCCGACTGGCCTTTGTACGTTGTCGTTTGGTGTTGAATTGTGTTGAGGCCTGTATAATAGTATCCCGTTCATGATTATCCTTGTGGACCAATAACCATGACATCACTTGTTTACGATAGTTGCGTCGGAGTGCGAATGTTCCTACATGGTTCAAACGTATAAGTGTTGAATTTAAAGATATAGAAACAATTATCAAATAGAGTGTTAAAAGAACTTACAGGGTTCTCCAATAATTTGTCCCATTCGCGCTAGAATGCTATAATGTACAACCCACAGTCATGACTGATAATTTATCATACAATAGCATAGTTATCAGGACTACGAAGTTACTCTATAAAATATATTCCATAGCGTCGCTAAGCAAGCATTTTCAAAAGTCACTTACACATTGGGTTGTCTTTTTGTAGGTAATTGCTCTAATGGCCAAGACTGTGTCCAATCAGAATGATATACCTGTGAGTTTGCAGCTGCCACACGCCTACGCATTGCCTCAATCGTACCAACCTGCCAACGAACCTTGTATGAAATGATGTCCAGTGTAATATAAATCATACCAGAAGAATACAACATTTATAAATATAATTATCAATTTAAATATCTAAACTCACTAGTCATTGCGCCATTGCCTCGCGCGGAGTATGTATTTTGAAGGTCTTTCTATGCTAGCTAATATGTGACTCTTCAAAGAAATTGTCTGTTTATCATTTATTATTTCACAAATAGTATATAGTTTGTACAATGTTTTAAGTTCTTCAACTCAAGGTTGGGACCTTTATCTATGAACATTGTTTTCATAAGTAAACTTGTTGCTATAAACTTAAGGTGCTTTAGTCAACTCAAGGTTATCATTGCGCCATTGCCAAATAATTTTAACCTTGAGTTTGCAGCTGCCATAATTTTAACCTTGAGTTTGCAGCTATCAATATGAGGAAACCAGTGGATTGGACATATGTATGACGTACCTGTTGTACAGTCAAAATATCACCCATGAAATGATGTTTATTGGCAAACTGATTGACCAACAAATCGATGTCTGGTGAGTCATTGGACAAAACCGTACGCTACATTCCAATATTTTATCAGTTCCACCCGTTAATCCAAGGAGCATAGAAAAACTAGTGAAAAATAACCACAATAATAATTTACTCAACGATGCTAACTCCTATGAGTACTTACGGAGAAGCGTGATAGGTAATACCATCGACGACACTCGTGATGCATTGCTCTCTCCTTGCTCGTTAACGCTCCAGCGACAACATCTATAACCTGCAATGAAACCCCATGTTTTATTTTCAACTTAGCCATCAAACTCAATAATTTATTGAAAAATAAATTAAATTGTGGGGAGATGGATCCGCGAGCTCCACCGGAGATAGCAACATGCATCGGGGTCTCAGCACCTACATTTCACCCAAATTGGCATGATCTGGGCCGAATGCAACAATCGTATGACTGCAATGATTTATGTATTCACCCTGTTAGTATGTATAACATATCCTACTTATTAGCCGATGTATTAACCATACTCAAAGGATATAACAACAAAAACATATAGATTAAGAATAACAACGACGAATGTCACATGAGTTAGTCAAAACATAAAAAGGACCTCTTACATTTGCTCTCACGTCATTATTGGCCATAGGGCCAACAATGTTGTCAAATAGACTCATGAATTCAAGTGTTTGCAACCACATCCCCAAACCTTTTAACTGAACATATGTCATAAGTGATAACACAATTATTGTATTCAGATATGCAGCTACATGTGACCATAATGAATGACATTTTGTTGCGTGTATATACGCACAAACATATATATAAAAAAAATTAGATAATAAAAAAACGTGTTTTTGTCCTTACTCCAAGGTATCCTTCGCACTAGTGACAAAATCGACTGCGGCATTGTCTATATGTTGCGATGAATGTTCGGCGGCCGCATCCTCGGCTGGTTCAGCTTGCTCCTACATTCAATCAAATTCCAGAAAATAATATGTTCAATTTAGATTTGCAATATGCTCTAATTTGTGACTAATAAATCCAATTAATACAGAAAATTGATTTTCTAATTATATTTAAATGTGCTTGCATATATACCCTAAATGGCGTGTATTGTTTCAATCTTGTCTTTGCCTTCCCGTGGGTACTCGACGTACGGGCTCCTCTTCTGTGAACCCGGAATTCTTAGGGTGGAACTTCTCAAGGTGTCACGCCTGCTCAACGGGTAATTTACCGAGGAGTAAATCAGAACGCCCGACCGGATCCCGGGACCTCGAAAGCACGTTAATGCAGCACCGGCCAGTATTAAAGAAGAGATAAACTCAACTCCAATACAAGGCCTAAAAATGTGATAAGCGTGATAACAATCCATAAATAAACACAAACTCAAGTTCATAAGAACATAGAGTCATTAGGGTCCATAGGCCCTAAAGAAGTCCTGTCCCTATAATGGGTCCTACAAATAACAAAGTTCATAGAAAATAAAGATAACCGAGACTCCTATGCAAACCTTGGTCTCCCCGGAGTCCTTCTCCTCGTGCTTCTCCCCTTTCTAAACCTCGGAATCAGAAAAGGAGGAAAAGAGAAAACACGCGGAGCTTCTCAAGGGAAAGCTCAAGTAGTACCCCCGGCAGTCACAAAGGTGTCATCAAAATAAAAATGACACCAATAGGATCATAGAAACAACAACAAAGTCCTAGGAGTCTACCACAAACAAGCCAAAGTGCGACTCACTCGCTACAAAAAGCCCTCGGGCTCAGAGTGAGTTCTAAGAGAACTCGTGAGTTTACTCCCCACAAGATGTCCAAATTTTTGGTTATAATTACGACCTAGATGGTCGCTTGACTCTCCACCAAGAGATCGGTAGAACTACCTCTTCTTCACAGTTAACACGGCCAAGCTGTACCATGCCCACTCGACAGTGAGACCTCCGCAGATTTGTTTCTCCGGTAGGGCCGCTGTGAAAGTCAGGGGGTCCTATCCCTGAACATTCCTTAAATTGGAGCTTCCCTAGCTCCACTGAGTCCGGGCAGTAGAACATAGCAAACAGGGACACCGACGTCCCGGAAACAAACATACATGCTCAACAGGATTCAAAAACAGGTATGAATAGCATGTATGGCATCAGCAGTGCATGTATTAAGATTACATAGCAAATCCAAGAAATCCCGTTACCGGGTGGAAACTAGGCAAGTGAACTTACCTCTAAAGAGACTAACTGTCTTCTTGGTCTTCTTGGAAATGCCTTACGTCTCCCCTGAGAGTATCTGGCATACAATGGTTCGTTAGAGTTATTGTCCAATAATTTCCGTCTCTCTAAATGACCATGCATGCCTATCGTCCCTGTTGGGCTTAGGCCCACTAACGGGTCCTAGGGACCATCTCTCGGGTTACCACCCTTATCCCTCGGTTCACAAGGGCCCTTAGTTGACTTGTAGATTCATTTGGGCCTTACCGGGTCAACTCTAGATAAGTTGGTCCCATTTCAAGCCCATTGCACTGTTTATGTTGACCTTAGTCCCCTAAAGGGCTTTTTGGTCATTTAGTTTCTTTTACTAAATATTTTACATCACTCACCGATTTATCCTAATTTAAGAAATTAGTTAATTTCTAATTATCCCATTTCATATTTCATAATAATAATTATTCAATTATCATGTCACATAGTCATAGTTCCATATAGTTACCTAAAACTATATAACTATTTGATTAATAGTGTTAACACTATTAATAAAATATTACTAAGGTTTTAATCTTTTATTAAAACCTTATATTTCCAAACTTAATAATAACCTTCAATCTTAGACACCTTTAATCGGGTTAATTGAACATATGTCATACCCTTGGTATCTACCTTTAATCAATTTCATTGATTAATTAACTTTTCAACTATAGTTTTCAAATTATTAATCATGTTAATAATTTGTCACACTCTATGGTTTCAAAATCGCTTTGAGACTATATCCATAGTTAATAGTTATGGATGTGTCACACTAACTTATAACTAATTTATCACTTAATAAATTAATTATATGTCACGCACTATAGTCTCTTCAAATAATTATTTCACTATAATTTGTCACACAAACTATAATAGCAATACTCAACCAAGTTTAATGTCACAAATAAATATATCAAACTCTATAGTTTCTACTAGAAATATTTGTGACATATCAATAGTTCTTCAACAACTATCTCAACTAATTAGTTATTATTTGTCACAATAATTAACTAATATTTCAATAAGCTTGTCACACTAAGTTAATATTTTCATTAACTTTTATGTGTTGTCACACTACCTTAGTTCCCCATTTTAATACTCTACTTAGCATTTTTTTATATTAACAATTATAACCAACCAATGTTCTCATTAAAAGAGAGTATAAGAGAGAAAAATAATTATTTAAATTAATGTCACACCCCTATGTGTATAATTGTTTAATTAAAACTTTATATTATTTTTTTTTTATTTACTTCATCTTCAACCTCACTCTCACTCTCTCTCAAGGATCAACGCCGCCACCTTCACCATAATCGCCGCATGGTGAGCCTCGAAAGCACCTCGCCTGCGTTCTGGCCTCCGACGAAAGTTCCTTCATTACGCCGCCCTCCTCGGTGCGCCCACCAGCCCCTCTTTCAACGTAAGAACCAACAATCTCCCTACGCAGTACTTCCCTTCCCCATGAAGCTCTCACCGCCGACAAAGATGAATGCGAGAATGCCTCTAAACTACTCTACAGAGTTTTGGATACTCACCGAGGGGTTTTTCGATCTTTGGGAGTGTTGGTGTCGCCGTAAACACGCTCGCTCGCTTCTTCTCCGGTGAGCTCGGTCGCGACTCGGAAACTACACGCCTTTCTCCAAAGGTCTCAGCCTCTCCTCCTCCCGGAAAGGGACGCAATGATCCTTTGCACCACCGCGAACTCAACTCGGCTTCACGGCAAGCTCCTTCCTCTCTTCAAACTCCTCAACGCCAGCCACCGAGTACCTTACCGTAAGCTTCGCTCTTTGAAGCTCGGTGACTCCACCCCGTGCCGAGGTCTCTCCTTTTATAGGTCATGGAGATGGAAGGGCGACGCGTAGATTAATGCCGCTTAGCGACGCCGACCTTCCAGCGCTGCAGTAACGGGCCGCGCAGACAGAGAGACATACCGCCGTGGCATATGGCCGGGAGAGGGTGGCGCCGAGATAGGCGTTCATTGATGAAGGGTTGGGATTACTCCGACACTACCAATCGCCAGATCAGCGCTTCTAGATCCGGATCTACACCTTCTAGATCAAAGGTCACTATTAAAAACGAATCATCGGCCAGATCTTTTCCTATTTCCTCGCATCAAACACCCTCTCGGATCAATCTAATAATGGTCCGCATGACGGTAGGGTCGCCCACCTACCCACCTTCATCAAGTTGCCTCGTATCTTGTATTCACTGAGATGGATTTCATCTCAGCTCGACACGTGGTCCTACGAGAGCTTTAGGAATGCTCCGTGATTGGGACTCATCTGAGATCCTTTGATCTCAGCCGTCCATCCATTTCTATACAGATTTTTACTCGGAAAATTTACCATAGGTCCTCAATACTTATAAAATTTCGTACAGGTCCAATTCTGTGAGAGAGGAAAATTTCTTTAAAGTCCTCATTTCTTTCAAAATTACTATTAGGTCCCTACAGACCCCATAACTTTTATATCTCCATTTTATTTAAATAAATCGTTTAACCCCACTTTAACACCAATCGCGGTAAAAGAATTTAAATATTTATTTCCCAATAAAATTCACGGATTTTACATAAACACTCGGTGATATCACCCAGACCCGCTTTTCCTATGAAATTTAGAGGGGAATTTACATTAGTATGAATCACAGCACAATCTATTTTAAACACATGCTAGAAAATATTCGATTTGAAAGGTATAGAATAGCGCATAATACTGCAAAGATGAACCTATTACCTCTTTCTTACTTCTGGTAGCTCGTAGTATGTGCACATCTTCTGTCCTTGCGTGACCCTTGTTTCCAATATCGGTTCCAATATCGTTTCCCTGTATGGTTCTACACCTTCTTCCTCAACGCGATTAATTAGATGCAAAGTGCACCTCAATGTGGTCCCGCAATACAAAGATTTGCTTCCATTGGCCGCAAGTGGTCGCCGGGAGTCCCCGCGACCGGCATGGCGCACCTCTCCACGGGTCGGATATTCACGTATCGTCCGCTCCATCACGCCTAGCCGCCTTCGTGAATGGATACAATATCTTCTCTCAACGCGCCACCGACCAGTGAATCATGTCGCCCACCACGCTTTTGAGTCACATTTCAGAGGGCTCCAAGATGTGCTCTCGTGACGCCCAAGATCCCCCAAGTCAGATAACATCACCCCGAGGTCATCATACTTCAAGCTACCGTGATTTAACAAGTAAATCTCCATTACAATAATATTAAGCAAGTGCTACAGCAAGTACCAAGAACGCATCGCTGGGTACAAGTGTCTTTCGATGAACTAAACAATTCTACCCCTCAGGCGACGCAAAACACCTCCATCGCCGCACGACGCGTTTCACAAAGACGGCTAATCATGATATTCCACCAAAAAAGCAAGTAAGGGCGGACGACGCATCGGATACTGCCGTTGGTTGATAATCCCTACTGCCAAGTGCTCGAGATAGAACAACTTCGCATGGAAGCATTACAAGAGAAAAGGATGAAAATCACAATCACTGTCATAATATATAACCATGTTCATATTAATCAAAATAAGAAATAATAAGAAGTTGTAATGTCTCTTCTTGAACGGTATTTTCCTAACAATAATGCCTACGCACCTGGAGCAACCAGATACACCCGCCAATACATTTACTCTTGAACCCCTTAACCAGGTCGATCTTATAAGTCCGTACCGCTGCAAGCATACCCTCGAATGCGTAGCTTGCCCAATTCAGTTTTATAGAATCATCCAACCTATCCAACAAGGACAAGTACGAACTTGGTATATGGATGTTGCTTGTCGGCCTAATGATGCTGCCAACGATATACAGCAACAACTTCCTTTTAAATTCATCTCCAGCTGGCAACTGAACTAGCTCAGAGTACAATGCACTTGAAGTCAATGAAGCTGGCCAAGTACAATGTCGACATCTGTACCACTAGCGGGTAAACCAAGTAGTGTACCCGCGTGATTTGCCCTCATTTGCAACCCTCGGCCGCAGGTAATTTACAAAATGGTCAGTGTGGATCGAAACATGCCACCAAGTCCTCCAGTAGTCTCATCCTTAACGAGTATGAAGCTGCGTTAATAAGGCCTCCGAAACCCAATGATGTCATACAAGCTTTCTTCTCATCACTTAGCTACTTTATAAGGCACCCAAGTTTGTGGACCATGTAACAACAATGCAGATATTCCTATAGAAGAAGTGTTCGATGCACATGATTAGTTGAAGTAGAATCATCAAGGAAGCATGACAGATTTGGCTACAACAAAAATAAAAATAAAAAACTTGTAAGGATAGAATTACGAACATGACGTTGTTGTGTGTTATCAGAAATTTGTTCCCCGAACTCTTAACATTAATTTAGCGATGGGTTTCTTGGATGTTACACTAAGGTACATACAAAATAAAAAATAGTCATAGCTATGCATGCAATATTTGGACATGCTGTAAAAGTTCAGCTGTTGGATTGATCAGAAGATTTTGCCTGATATATGAAACCCTAAACTTAATGACATTTGGACCTGCTATGCACCCTTTGGGATGATTTTTAAATCCCCCAAAACTTTTGCAATATTGCACTCTTGTAGTTCATGCTGAGAATATATGTATCTTATCTAAATCTGAACATCAAGATACTTAACTAAGGATTAGTGGTATGATTCAATACCTCTCCTTGAATACCGCTGTATAAAATATTACAAACTAGGGAAATATTTAATTAGAAGTATGTTTTGATACCTCTCTTCAAAGAATCTGAATGTACTTCTCTAATGATCTGAAAAATAACATTGCACATGGTAAATTATAGGACGACAGAATAGTGATTCAAACGCATGAAGTGCATGCCGGCTCAATTATATCAACAGCAAGACCAAACTTTAATATATGGTTAAAGAAGTTGAAGAACAATAAAAACATCATCATAAACAAAATGAAAAGTAAAAGGGTATGTGCAAATTAAAATGACAGCAGCAAATATTCTATGTCATCTACAATAATAACATTCTACACAAAAGGTTATATTATTGGTTTATTATTTCGAAAAAAATACTTTTATTGAAATGACAGAAAATATATTGAAACAATGTCATGTTGTATTTAAGATTATACATTTTTCAGGTCCTGTTACTTTTTTCGGACAGAAAAAACCTAACTCTGAGATTACAAAGCAAGGTCCTGTTAGATCTAAGAATTAAAAAGAATATCACAAATAGACTTCCATGGATTTAACGCAGCAACAATGATCTTATTATTTATTCAAAAGATAATTTAAAACCTATATATCCATTAAAAATAAACCTACACATAATATGTTGGATAGACGAAAACAAATTAAAGATCAAACATCCCAACTAAATAGAAGAAAGTATACACAAAATTTGAAATAATAGCTTGACAAGAACCCTAATAATCCCATACTTTGTTCTTAATACTAACTCAACTTTAAACTCTTTGCTCTTGATGAAAAGGGAATCAAGTAGAACAATGAGAGGTTAAGAGGCACTCCTACGGGCTATTCACCTCCAAGAGCCTACACAGAGTTCAAACCTCCCAATGATTTCTCTGTGCAAATATTTATTTTACACATGCTTAAACTGAAAGCACAAACCACAAACATATACAAATAAAGCAAGCGAGGGAGGTAGAAATGACGCTTGAATAAGGACGTTGCACCAAGCTCCTATACATACCTAATGGAACTTCAAAAACTCTTCCCAATCGAAGCCCTAAAAGCCGTCAGAGCTCCAAAACCCCCCATGCCATTTGGAACATCCCCACTGAAATAGACCTCCTTCTTCTCCTTAGACTTAGTCTTCTCCGCTCTTCCTCTTCTCCTTTTGCTTCCTACCAGTCCGGATTCACGCTCGAAAACCCTAAAAAACGAGTAAGGGGCGAGAGGAAGTGTGTGTGCGGAGAAGACGGAGAGAAAGTGATTACGGGAGACACGGAGTGATGGGGAGACACGGATGAAAAGATTTGAAATGGAAATGGAACTTTTTTTTTTGTTTTTTTTTGTTCGAAATCGGACAAGGATTTCACGGGTTATGAAATACGGGCCAATTTTAGTAGAAGTTCGACAATGCCCTTAGTTGGTCACATAAATCTAAAATAATTATCAGGGTATTATGGTCATTTGATGTGTTGTTTCTGTCAGAACACCCTCTGTCAACCTGTCCGGATGTACGTATGTTACACATGCCTGTAATGAATGCCCATACATTTTAGAAATTATGACTATTAAAACAATTAATCTCATATATTTTCAAATGAATAAAGAAAATAATATAAGATTTGATTTTAAAACAAATTTTCAAACCTGGTTAAAGATTTTAAGAATTAGTTTCAATGAAATAAAAAATTAATATTTTAATTTTTAAAGTATTTAAAAATAATTTTTCAAACGAATAATTTGGAATGAAGGGTTCTCTTATTTGTATGATTTTTTTTAAACTTCTTTAAATATATGAATTATAAAATCTTTGTATTGTTTTTAGAATAATTTTGATATGGTTTGATGGTTTTTTAAATCGAAATTTATATATTTTTTAACATTATGGAAATTTTAAGTTTTTATTTGCACTTTTTAATAGATTTTCGGATTAAATAGTCCTACGTTTAAGTAAGAATTTTTAGAATAAAAAGTAAATATTTCAAATATTAAAATATTCCTATAGCCAAAAAGTAGGGGTGTATTCGAGCCGAGCCGAGCTTTCGTGTGTTCAGGCTCAGCTCGTGACTAAAAAGAAGAGCTCAAGCTCGGCTCATTCTAATCGAGCCCAAAACTTCGCTCAAGTTTGGCTCGCTTTGAAGAATTACAGTTCGCAAGCTTATTCGTGAGCTTGTTCATCAATACTAATCTTTACATCCACCCAAAGATTTTTAGTTCATATATATATATATATATATATATAATGGCGCTATTATCAAGCCAACCGGACACTGTGCAGATCAGGCTGGCCTCCCATTTTGGCCCCTGAAGCATGTTTGAAGGATTTCCAACTGTACGGATGGGAAGATCACTGAAAAATAAACTAGCCTGTCAATTTTCATACAATTTGGTGACCGTTTGGTCCTCCCACTTAACGGTTCTTATTTTAGGGAAATTTTAACAATTCAGAATTTCAACCATTAACTAGGAGGACCAAACGGTTGTCAAAATTGTATAAAATTGACAGGGTAGACAACACTGTAGAAGGCCCGTATATATATATATATATATATATATATATATATATATATATATATATATATAGTAGACCTTAATATACATTCATATATGTTAGAGCTAAAATCGGATTGAATTCCCAACCTTAACCAAACAATTGAATTTATATTGATTGGGGGGCTATCTGTTAGAAAATCAATCAAGAATCCAAACAGAAGAAGAGAGAAACAGAATTTACGTGGAAAAACCCCTAATTAATGAGGAGAAAATCGCGAAAAAGAGAGATCTCACTAACAATAGCTGAGTTTATAAGAGATCTTACAACAATTCATTGAATGGAAGAACAAAGGAGAGAGAGAGAATGGATCCTGATTCCAAATGGGCAGAGCTTCGCTACTGGAATTCAACTTGCTCAAATGAGCTGTGATCCCCGCTTTTTATAGGCGCAAGCTGCGTGCTGAGCACGCTTCTCAATTTAGGCATGCGTTTGCCAGCTATCCTTCCAGCTAAGCGCCAGCTAAACGCAAGCTAGGTGCCAGCTAATTGTCTGAGCTGTCTCCAGTTGTAACTCATCTAGAAGTCCAGGTTGTCTACAACTGTATTTCTTCTAGAAGGTTTGAACCGATATAGATGATCATCAGTCTAAGAGTGCCTTCACTGATTAGCACTTGTCAGGTTGAGGAGTTCGTCCCGATCTCGTTGAGTCATCTAATAACATTGGCATATCGGGTACATATTTCGGATCGGCCAGGTATATCAAATCGTGATGACCTGCCTGGACAGAAGGATTTTATCGGAATGATCCAATCATGGACTGATATGTTGGGGATAGGTGGCCTTGCATTGTTATCATGACATGTCACGCCCCGACCCTGATCATGGGACCTCGAAAGCATCGTGAATAGATCGGCTGCATCTGAATGGAGACGCAGCCCCACCTCGTATACAAGGCCTAGATGAGTAACAGATAACACATAAAATCAGATTATATCTCAAAATGTCTTATTTAAACATTTGCAGAGTTTCTACAACGGAATTAAAACCGATAGGGGTTTACATGCCCTACACACGGTCAAGGCCCTATAAGGGTCCTACAAGAATAACTTCTCACACAATAAGTACGAGGTCCTCAAACCTCAACAAAGTCAACCTCCCCTCAGAGTTCCCAGTCCAAGTCACCTACTCCTCGAACCCTAAAAGAATAAGGGAAGCAAGTGCATGAGCTTTCGAAAGGAAAGCCCAGTAAGTACCCCGCTGGAATTTCAACGAAAATCCAAAGCAACACAGATGATACAAGAAAAGTCAAAATGAACAAATCGAATATCATCAATCCACACAATCTGGGCCAAAACCCATACAAGTCAAACCCCTGGAGTCTACCATAACAACGATAGGGCTCCTAACAAATGTATTTCAACAAAGAACTCCTAAGAGTTCACAAGTCATCTCCCCTAGCTCCGCTATCACCTCACCAATAATACACTTCTCGTCCATGGTCTAGTAGTGCTACTAAACATAGACGATTTTGTCGGGCCAGATCATCCCACCGACGGAAAACAAAGATTTACCGGCCGCTTTCACCCCATCAAGGAAACAAAGATTTACCAGCTTATTACCCCATCAAGGGAAACAAAGATTTACCGCTTATTACCCTAATCAAGGAAACAAAGACTTACCGCTTTTACCCCAATCAAGGGAAACAAAGAGTACGAGGATGGGAGAATCCTTGAAACAAAGATAGTTGGTGTATACCTTCCTCGCCAAAGACAAGCTCACGCGTGATTCCACCTGGCCACGCGTTTGCCAACAGTAGGCACACTCAACACTCACAAGCATACCCTACGTGATGCTAACATCTCAACAAGTACAGATGTCCAAGAGAAACAAAATACGAGTGTGTGCAACCATATCAAACTATGATATTGATGGAGCAATACCCCCAAAGGGGCATACAAGCATGCATGTGCAGGGAAACAAACTTCCAAGGCACGAAAATAACGTGCACAAGCATGAAATCAAGAAATAAATATCCAAGGAATCCAATAAGCATGCATAGAATGATCAACAAGGAATCAAATCTCCAAGGAAAGAGGCAAAAGTACTTACACAAGTATCAAAGATCAATCAATGATAACGGTACTAGGCAGAAGTACTTACAAGAAAACAACCCACAAACGAGGGCAATGAAGCAAAAGTACTTACCTCCTTCTCGAGCCAGAAGCCTCTCCTAGACTCCTCCTGGAAAGCCTCTAAGTATCTCCGAGAAAATCTGATAATAGAGTTTCTATTAGAGTTAAAGTTCTAATGAAACCCTATGTCTCTAATTACACATGCATGACTCTGGTTCTTTTTGGGCTTAGGCCCACTAACGGGTCCTAGAGACCACCTCTCCGAGTTCTGGTCCTTATACCTCTGTTTCCATGTCCTTTAGTTGACTTCAGACTTAGCTTGGTCAGACCTAGTCAACTTCATCTTCATTTGTCGGGTTTAAACCTTATTTGGTCATTTCCAAGCATTCTAGTTGAATTGGGCCCATTTTGAGCCCATTACACAATCTAGCTTGGCCTTGGCCCTTTAAACTAAGAAAAGGGCATTTTGGTCCTTTGGGTAACTCAGGACCCTAGGGTTTATGGTCCCTCCCTGTTTAGGGTTTAGTTTCCTCAGTCAACATTCCTTTGCCTTACCTCTTATTTCTTGTTATTGTCTAATTATCAAAGCTGGTTTTGTTAATCCACTTGAGCTCAGCCCATGAGTCTCCAAAACATTGGACCCAATTTCCCTTTAATTGGTCCATAGTTTGACCTAGGTGTCCTTGATTAATTAATCCAACTAGTCTTCATAGCTTGGTTTAGTCTCTTTATCTTTATTTGACTGATCCTAATCAAATAGTTTAGTATCACACACCCAAGTCCAAAGTGGTTTAGTCCAACCCGAGTTAATTTATTAACTCCGATGTCCACACTAATCTAATTAACTAGATTAGCTTAATTAACTAATTAAGCATTCCCACTTCACTAGTTAATTAAATCAATTTCATGCGACATTTTATAAGGTTTCCAATGATCAATTATTCATCACCAATATTTCCTTTCGTAATGTTTTTGATCATACAAAATAATCATCAAGATCATTGTCACAATACCAAGGTTTTGAACCAAACCCTATTAAAATATTTAGTAATCTTACTAAATGATTTTATTCAAACTTAATCTTGTCACTCTACCAATGTTATGCAAATCTACTAACAATTACCCATAAATAATTGTCACATTCCTATAATTAGGAACGAATTATTCAAATCAACTAATTGATTTTGTCACACCAACAAGGTTTTAAAATTTCTTCAAAACCCTTAGTTTATTTTAATCAACCTAGGTTTAAAATCACCTAATTTTTTTGTCACACCTTGTAAAGTTTATATTAACTAATTAACTTTGTAAATATACTAGTTAACTAATCAATTTTTATTTTGTCACAACTCTAAAGTTATTATTTTAATTAACCAATCACTACTTTAATTAAAACAATAACTTTAACTATTATTTATTTTATTTTTTTGAAAAAAACTGTTTCTTCTCTCCCGGCCCGCCTCACCGGAGATGCTCGCCGGAGTTGGCATCTTCTTGCCTGAGAGCCCTCGCCACCAAACGCGTGCCTGTGAGCTCCTCCTCGCCTAAGCTAACACCTCAAGCACTAACAGCCTCCAATGCCTTCTCCCGGCGTGTCCCCCACTCCCCTGCCCGGCCCATCCCTCCGTGAGCCCTAACTCTCTACTTTATGCGCCAAATCGAAAATTGAACCCTGGAGAAGAATCGTACCTGAGTTCCAGTCCTTCTAGTGGTACCAGTGGCGAACGAGACTCCTCGGCGGCAGTTTCACCTTCTCCTCATCGAGCCTCGGGCCGGTGGAAACCCTCTCCAAGTTCCCCTCGAGCTCCTGCCTCCCACGCCTTGGGGACGCGTCGGTGCATTTATAGGCGAAGGAGGAAGCGTGAGCGTTCATGAAAGCTCCCTCGAACGGCCGGCGTGGCTGACGGCCCGAAGCGCATGATGTAACGGCCGGGGAAGACGGCCGGACTTCATGGCGCGCTGACCGTTAGCATCGGGTAATACCGCCAGATGGGACGGACGGCCAGGATTAGATCCTGTGCCTCGGATCTCGTTTTCCGTCGATAGAGGGTCGAGATTAGTTGGATGAGATCCAACGGCTCAAATTTACCCTTCCTGCCTCGTATCAAGAAACCCTAGGATGAAGGGTTGTAATTTACAATCCATCCAACGCCGCATTTCCTCCAAGTTCCTCGTGATCGCATCACTCGCCGGATTTAACGACTCTTAGAGAACCACGTGGCCCCACTGAGGCCGTAATAAAGCCTCGAGATCATCTCTCATCTAAGATCTTTTAATCTCGCCCGTTCATCCACTACTATAAGGATTTTCTCACGGAAAATTATCCAAAGATCCCTAAACGTTTCTAGGTCACATTTAAGTCCAAGTCTGTGAGAGGGGACAATTATGGTCCAGTCCTTGGATCTTTCAATAATTACCAAAAGGTCCTTCTGATCCCCCAACAACCCTAATTAGGATTTTTCTCTGGGAAAATTATTCGTGGGTCCCTGGAATGTTTTTAGATCACATTCTGGTCCATTCTCTGAGAGAGGGGATAATTCCCTTTAGGTCCTCAATACTTTACAAAATTGCTAAAAGGTCCTTGAACTCCCAATTATTACTAATTGGTCTCGAAGTTTAATTTAATCCCCTTTTTAAGCTTTTTAATTCTCCATCCTTCAAGCTTAAGGAATTAAATAATTTATGAATTTCATTTTATGGAATATAAGAAAAAATTTATTCCTAAAATTCGTGGGTTTTACAATCTCCCCCCCTTACAAAAATTTCGTCCCCGAAATTTCCCCCAAAACATCTAAAAGCAAACACAGCCGGGTAACGTCTCTTCTTACCCTTTCATCGATCCAACCATTAAGCATATTATCCTATCCGACTCCACATCAATACTTAGTTTGCTCTTGGTCTTCCAAGGTTTCCTTTTTATCGCTCTAGCTCTCCAGATTCTGCGTCAGATGAGGATGGTTGTTCTAATATAGTCGTCCCCTTTTTCGTACATCCTGATACCTTGCGTCGCTTCCTACTCGGTGCCCTTGATAATCGGGTGGTACAAGAAGATCTTGGGGGTTCAGACGGTGCACCCTGCGATCCTCTTCCTCCCCCCGATCTAGAAGAGTTCTCGGGACACTTAGCGATGTGGTGGTCTGAGCTACCACATCGGAAGCACGTTCCCAAGACATGTCTGCACTCAGACTTGAAATGTGGTCCCCCGCACCTAAAGCATTTTACTGATTGGGTCCCACTGTCTGATGACTCCTTGCTGTTAAGCTTAGAAGATGATTTTCTGTAAGGGTGCTTCCTATGCTCAACGTTTGATTTCAAAGAATTTCCCTCATACGGCTGACTACGACGGGAGCTCTGTCCCTTGTCCTTCTTTTTCTCCTTCTGTGACGACTCCAGTGTGTCTCCTTGACATGAGGCCTCAATATACTTGGCTCGAGCTACCACCTCAGTGTATGTCTTGCACATGTGCCCGGTCACTATCTTCTTCAGAGATGGCCTCAGACCGGCTTCAAACTTCATCACCCTGCTCTCTTCAGTAGGAACCATATCAGGCAGGAAACGAGCCAATCTATCGAACTCGGTCTCGTACTGCTCCACGGTGGAGCTACTCTGAACAAGCTGTGAGAACTGATGTCCCAACTGTACCAGATGACCTCTAGAAAAGTATTTGGCGAAGAATGCGGTCCTGAATTCTTTCCAAGTCCGGAAGGGTTCATTCTTCCTCAGTCGGATCTCTCCAAAGTACCAGTCTTCCGCGGGTCCTTGGAGCATATAGACTGCGGTCCTGATCTTTTCCGCTTCAGTTGTTTGGAAGACCTCAAAGGTTTTCTCCATTTCCCGAATCCAAAGCTCAGCCGCGTAAGGGTCAGCGGCTCCCTTGAAAGGTCTGGGTGAAGGTCTCCTAATCTCCCCTAGAAATCCTCTGCTAGCAGTGGTGGCAGGTGAAGCTGGAGCTGGTACCCTCTGTTGTCTGGTCTCCTGGATAAGCCCCATCATCTCCCTCATGAGGTCCCTCATACTCATGGGGGGTACCTCCTCCCTTAGATCTGGGCCCGCAGCCTGTGGCCCTGCGACACCAGATTGAGCAGGCGGCTCCTGATCAACCTCCATTTCAACAGGTGGTGGAACCTCACCCACCTGAGGCTGGGGTACCTCCTCCCCTTGGAGAGGTAGTCCCTGCTTGCTGCCCCCGCGCCTTTTTCGTCCTCTAATCATTATAACTGCTAACATAATTAAAGGTTAGCTTCCACCAACACTTATTCGGGACATCATAATTCGAGTCGGTAATGGGTTAAATAGAAAATATTTTATTACAACCCATATAGTTCACGGTTCTTGTAATCCAAGACACATAAGACAAATACCCTACACGGTTTATTAACTAGGGACTAGTTCATGACCGACAACATATCAATGACTGTCTTCATGAAAACTCGCAAGCTTTTCCCGAATCTCGGAAAATCCCTATGTCTCAGGCTCATCTAGTGTCCTGGCTAAGGCCGATGGCGGCTCTACCAGATCGTCCTTCTCTCTCTTATCTTCAGCTTGTTGTTTTTGTCCCTTCAGAATCTGAGGACACTGCGCCTTTTTGTGCTCCAAACTACAACACACAAAGCATCCACCAGTTATCCTCGGACAATGCGCTTTCTTGTGTGGTCCTTAATCGAAAGCATTTGATTGGCTTGGGAGCACTTCAGACGAACCATTGCCTCCGTGAGTCCTTTTTAGATTTAGATGGTCTATTATACGGATGGGTTCTACGCTTCGTCTTCAACGCCCTCGATCTCTTTGGGACGTGACCACGACGCTTCTCCTTGTCTGTTGGAGTGCCTGCCTCATCTCTCGAATCAGTCCTATGACCTCATATGTCAGCTCCATTTGTACTCCGAGGAGATCGGGCACGTCCTTGTCGCCCCTACATTGCACCGAGTGTCTCTCTTGGTCAAGGGGGGCATGTCCGTCATGCTCCCACTCCATGGCGTCAGAGAGTGGGTGTACCTCCCCATTTTGCTCCTGTCCACTTGCCATGGTGACCTGTCAGATTCCACAGTGTTCAGTTATGAATACACGTATCTATACTACCCAGTCCCACACTCAGTCCAACCTATTTGACTAAGTCTCTAGGGCAACTAGGGTGTCGGTTATCTGCATTTCTCTGATACCACTTTAATCTGTCACGCCCCGACCCTGATCAAGGGACCTCGAGCACGTGAACAGACCGGCCGTACCCGAATGGAGACGAGCCCCACTCAGATACAAGGCCTAGATGAGTAACAGATAACACATAAAATCAGATTATATCTCAAAATGTCTTATTTAAACATTTGCAGAGTTTCTACAACGGAATTAAAACCGATAGGGGTTTACATGCCCTACACACGGTCCCTATAAGGGTCCTACAAGAATAACTTCTCACACAATAAGTACGAGGTCCTCAAACCTCAACAAAGTCAACCCGCTCCCTCGTAGTTCCCGAGTCCAAGTCACCTACTCCTCGGAACCTGAAAAGAATAAGGGAAGCAAGTGCATGAGCTTTCGAAAGGAAAGCCCAAGTAGTACCCCTTTGGAATTTCAACGAAAATCCAAAGCAACACAGATGATACAAGAAAAGTCAAAATGAACAAATCGAATATCATCAATCCACACAATCTGGGCCAAAACCCATACAAGTCAAACCCCGGGAGTCTACCATAACAACGATAGGGCTCCTAACAACAGAATTTCAACAAAGAACTCCTAAGAGTTCACAAGTCATCTCCCTAGTCGGTTATCAGCCTCAGCCAATATCGACCCTCGGTCCATGGTCTAGTAGTGCTACTAAACATAGACGTATTTTGTCAGCGTATCATCCCACTGACGGGAAAACAAAGATTACCAGCGTTTTACCCCACTGGCGGGAAACAAAGATTTACGATTATTACCCCTAATCAAGGGAAACAAAGATTTACGATTATTACCCCTAATGGCGGGAAACAAAGACTTACTACCGCTTTTTACCCCATCAAGGGAAACAAAGAGTACGAGGATGGGAGAATCCTTGAAACAGCATAGTTGGTGTATACCTTCCTGGCCAGCGCACAAGCTCACGTGATTCCACGGCTACGTGCCGGTCAACAGGTAGGCACACTCAACACTCACAAGCATACCCTACAGGATGCTAACATCTCAACAAGTACAGATGTCCAAGAGAAACAAAATACGAGTGTGTGCAACCATATCAAACTATGATATTGATGGAGCAATACCCCCAAAGGGGCATACAAGCATGCATGTGCAGGGAAACAAACTTCCAAGGCACGAAAATAACGTGCACAAGCATGAAATCAAGAAATAAATATCCAAGGAATCCAATAAGCATGCATAGAATGATCAACAAGGAATCAAATCTCCAAGGAAAGAGGCAAAAGTACTTACACAAGTATCAAAGATCAATCAATGATAACGGTACTAGGCAGAAGTACTTTCAAGAAAACAACCCACAAACGAGGGCAATGAAGCAAAAGTACTTACCTCCTTCTCGAGCTAGAAGCCTCTCCTAGACTCCTCCTGGAAAGCCTCTAAGTATCTCCGAGAAAATCTGATAATAGAGTTTCTATTAGAGTTAAAGTTCTAATGAAACCCTAAGTCTCTAATCGCACATGCATGACTCTCGTTCTTTTTGGGCTTAGGCCCACTAACGGGTCCTAGAGACCACCTCTCCGAGTTCTGGTCCTTATACCTCTGTTTCCATGTCCTTTAGTTGACTTCAGACTTAGCTTGGTCAGACCTAGTCAACTTCATCTTCATTTGTCGGGTTTAAACCTTATTTGGTCATTTCCAAGCATTCTAGTTGAATTGGGCCCATTTTGAGCCCATTACACACTCTAGCTTGGTCTTGGCCCTTTTTAACTAAGAAAGGGTATTTTGGTCTTTTGGGTAACTCAGGACCCTAGGGTTTATGGTCATACCCTGTCTAGGGTTTAGTTTCCTCAGTCAACATTCCTTTGCCTTACCTCTTATTTCTTGTTATTGTCTAATTATCAAAGCTGGTTTTGTTAATCCACTTGAGCTCAGCCCATGAGTCTCCAAAACATTGGACCCAATTTCCCTTTAATTGGTCCATAGTTTGACCTAGGTGTCCTTGATTAATTAATCCAACTAGTCTTCATAGCTTGGTTTAGTCTCTTTATCTTTATTTGACTGATCCTAATCAAATAGTTTAGTATCACACACCCAAGTCCAAAGTGGTTTAGTCCAACCCGAGTTCATTTATTAACTCCGATGTCCACACTAATCTAATTAACTAGATTAGCTTAATTAACTAATTAAGCATTCCCACTTCACTAGTTAATTAAATCAATTTCATGCGACATTTTATAAGGTTTCCAATGATCAATTATTCATCACCAATATTTCCTTTCGTAATGTTTTTGATCATACAAAATAATCATCAAGATCATTGTCACAATACCAAGGTTTTGAACCAAACCCTATTAAAATATTTAGTAATCTTACTAAATGATTTTATTCAAACTTAATCTTGTCACTCTACCAATGTTATGCAAATCTACTAACAATTATCCAAAAATAATTGTCACATTCCTATAGTTAGGAACGAATTATTTAAACCAACTAATTGATTTTGTCACACCAACAAGGTTTTAATGTTTCATTAAAACCCTTAGTTCATTTTAATCAACCTAGGTTTAAGATCACCTAATTTTTTTGTCACACCTTGTAAAGTTTATATTAACTAATTAACTTTGTAAATATACTAGTTAACTAATAAATTTTTATTTTGTCACAACTCTAAAGTTATTATTTTAATTAAACAGTTACTATTTTAATTAAAACAATAACTTTAATTATTTTGTTTTATTTTTTGAAAAAGCTGCTTTCTTCTCTCTCGCCCGCCTCACCGGGAGATGCTCACGAGTTGGCATCTTCTTGCACGAGAGCCCTCGCCACGTCGATAAGCGTGCCTTGAGCTCCTCCTCGGCCTAAGCTAATTCCAAGCGCTGCACCTCCAATGCCTTCTCCCGGCGTGTCCCCACTCCCTGCCTGGCCGTCCATCCTCCGTGAGCCCTAACTCTACTTTATCGCCTAAATCGAAAATTGAACCACGGAGAAGAATCGTGCACGGTTCCAGTCCTTCTAGTGGTACCAGTGGCGAACGAGACTCCCTCGCGGCCGGTTTCACCTTCTCCGATCGAGCTCGCCGGCGGTGGAAACCCTCTCCAAGTTCCCCTCGAGCTCACTGCCTCCCTGCCTTGGGGACGTCGGTATTTATAGGCGAAGGAGGAAGCTGTAGCGTTCGCGAGCTCCTCGGAACGGTCCGGTCGGCGGACGGCGGCGAGCTTTCAGCGCATGTAATCGGCGGGAAGACGGCCGGACTCAAGTGGCAGCCGCGGCTATTAGCGTCGCAATGCGGCAAGGCTCGTATGGGCCGGTCCGACGGGGATTAGATCCACACGTGGCCTTTTCGGATCGCGTTTTCCGTCGATAGAGGGTCGAGATTAGTTGGATGAGATCCAACGGCTCAAATTTACCCTTCCTGCCTCGTATCAAGAAACCCTAGGATGAAGGGTTGTAATTTACAATCCATCCAACGGCCAGATTTCCTCCAAGTTCCTCGCATCGATCACTCGCTCAGATGAACGACTCTTAGAGAACCACGTGGCCCCACCGAAAATGTGCGTAATAAAGCCTCCGTAGATCATCTCTCATCTAAGATCTTTTTAATCTCACCCGTTCATCCACTACTATAAGGATTTTCTCACGGAAAATTATCCAAAGATCCCTAAACGCTTCTAGGTCACATTTAAGTCCAAGTCCGGTGAGAGGGGACAATTATGGTCCAAATTGATCTTTCAATAATTACCAAAAAGGTCCTTCTGATCCCCCAACAACCCTAATTAGGATTTTTCTCTGGGAAAATTATTCGTGGGTCCCTGGAATGTTTTTAGATCACATTCTGGTCCATTCTCTGAGAGAGGGGATAATTCCCTTTAGGTCCTCAATACTTTACAAAATTGCTAAAAGGTCCTTGAACTCCCAATTATTACTAATTGGTCTCGAAGTTTAATTTAATCCCCTTTTTAAGCTTTTTAATTCTCCATCCTTCAAGCTTAAGGAATTAAATAATTTATGAATTTCATTTTATGGAATATCAGAAAAAATTTATTCTTAAAATTCGTGGGTTTTACATGACATGTGGCCTACTTGGATGAATATCACGTGTCTTACCACTTTCATCCCTATATATATATATATATATATATATATATATATATATATAAAATATAAACGAGTTTGTTCACGAGCTTGTTCACCAGTCTAAATGAGCCTAGCTTTCCTCTGCTCAAGCTTGGCTCGTTTATTAGTCAAGCTTGAATTTGAAGTTCAAGCTTGACTCGTTTTCAATACCAGTTGAACATGAACGAGCTCTTATCGAGCCAAACACTGAGCCGCTCATGAACGGCTCGGCTCGAATACACCCCTAGCCAAAAGTTCTTCCACTATCAAAAGCATTATGGAAAAAAAAACCTAGATTTTAAGAGACGTAGATACTTTAAGATTTTAGATATTAAGAAAATAAAAAAAACTAACAAATAGTTAATTTTATAAGTTACATAAAATAACTGAGAAAAAAATATTACATTTTATTATTTAAAATTTAAATTAATTAATTTAATTTAAGGAGGGCTAATGTTTATAAAAAAATTGAATACAGAAGATTTAAAAAGGAAAAAGATAGTTAAACAACATACATTGTGGGGAAAAAAATTATGTATAATAAAGAAGGGAAAAAACAAACAGAAATAAGAAATAAAATATAAATCAAAGAAAACAGAATCTAAATTTCTTAACGGATCAGAGGCAAATTAAGATGGGACCAAATAAATAAATAAAAGGAGAGGAAAAGTGATACCTGAATCTTGTTTTTCCTCGTCGATGACTTTATGACGACATCCCTCCTCCTTCTTCAGTGGTTAGTTCATGAGAAAAACAAAAAAAATCACTACTCAAAGTTTTATACTAAATATTTTTAACTATGTTTATTGTGTCATTGAAACTAAAGTATAGAAAGGACCAAATAAATAAATAAAAGGAGCGAAAAAACGATACTTGTCAAAATAATGATCAACCTACCAATTATTACAATTTATATATTTTTTTTTAATTTATTTTTTCACATTCACCTTTTCAAAGCAAGTAATTATTTCTAAATACATATATCCTATATATAGAATATATTAAAATTCCAGGACCCCAACCTAATTATCTTGATAATTTTTAAACCTAAAAAAAAATCCAAAATTAAATGATATTTATATTATTTTAATTGAAAAATTATGCTAAAATTTTAAAATCTCAATTTTATTATATATTTTTTTTAATTATTTCAAAATTAAAATTATCCTACTCATTCTCTTTCTCTATGTACTATATATATATACCAAGATACTTTAAAAATTTAAAAAAATAATTCCAAAATTTTGAAATGTTTATCTTCAAAAATATTAAAACATTTCAAAATCTCAATTAAATTATATCGTTTTTTTTTAATTTCAAAATTAAATTTATCAAATTAAAATTATGTGATACACTTCCATAAATATTTAGATAGATAGATCTCTTTTAAAATTAAATATATGCGTACTTAGTAAGTAGATGAATAAATTTTATAATTAAAAATTCCAAAATTTTGAGAAAATTCCAAAACCCAATTTCAATTTTTTGGTTTTCACATGTGAATGAAAAGAGATACTTTTTAAAAATTTTAAAAAATTCAAAATTTTGAGATATTTATATTATTTTAAATTGAGAATTATGAGAAAATTTTGAAACCTCAATTTAATTACTATAGATACTTATTAAAATTTTCAAAAAATCAAAAATTATAAGATGTTTATATTATTTTAAATTCAGAACTATCATAAAATTTCATAATCTCAGTTAAATTATGTAGTTTTTGAATTTGTTTTCAAAATTACAGTTATGTGTTAGACTACCATAAAATATTTAAGTAAAACAATAGATCTCTTTCAAAATTAAATATATTTGCACTTAAAATATAGATAGATAGACTCCTTTTCACTTAGTATTATATATAGATATAGATAATTCAACACTCACACTCAAATCATTGGTAATAATTTAAATAATCCGTTTATAAATTGTGTGAAATTAACTTTTTAACTTTTAGGGGATTTAATGTTTTTTGAGAAATTATTTGTTAGGACCTGAGGCACCCCACATTCCACTTGGAAGTTCATGCATTGCTTGGACTTGATTGGATTTCGCATTTGTTGATGGCCCTATCGGGCGTTTATGGCAGAGGTGATCTAGTTCCGAGAAAGTTTGCTGTAATGGTAACTGGTTCTTCAGAAATTTGAAGCCAAGGTGGAGATTTGTTGGATGAATGGATTCCAAATTATGAGATCAAATTGCCAACCATGCTGGCCCACCCATCGGCAGCCTGGCCCGTTATATAGATCTTGTTCTTTGTGTGAAAGACAGAGGATCAGATGGGGCCGCTCATATGAAATGCTGAACCGCCCAGATCTCTGCCCTTTTGAAGCCACATGGATGCTTGATGTGAGCGGGCCCGTTTAAAAAACGGGTCCGCTTGGACAACCAGGTTTTCTCTGTCATTTTGAAGAAACCCGTTTGTTTGCTTCTCTTTGATCATAGTGAAAAGCAACTCAATTATGTACTTTTCTTGAAGAATCAAAGGAGATACTCTTGATATCTTGAAGGGGTGACCCAAGTATAGCATCTTAAAAGAGTTTGTGGGTTCGTGAGGACGCTTTGGTGATTGACGTAAGTCGTGTGCCTCAACGCAATGATGTTGAGCAGTCAGTGGAACAAGATGAACAAAGTTCAGCTTGAGGGGAGGCAGATTATGTGGTCCTTTGTTTGAGGGGAGGATTGTTGGGAGTGCAAACATAGTCCCACATCGGATAATTGGAGAAGAGTGAAGGGGCATATATATGGTTGAGAACATTCCATAGTAATGAGGCTGTAACGCCCCGACCCGGATCCTGGGACCTCGGGTACGTCAACAGATCGACCGTATCCAAGTGGAGACGAGCCCCACTCGAACACAAGGCCTAAATGAGTAACAGATAACACATAAAATCAGGATATATCTCAAAATGTCATATTTAAACATTTGCAGAGTTTCTACAACGGAATTAAGACCGAAAGGGGTTTACATGCCCTACACACGGTCAAGGCCCTATAAGGGTCCTACAAGAGTAACTTCACACACAATAAGTACGAGGTCCTCGAACCTCAACAAAGTCAACCCGCTCCCCCGCAGTTCCCGAGTCCAAGTCACCTACTCCTCGGATCCTGAAAAGAATAAGGGAAGCAAGTGCATGAGCTTTCGAAAGGAAAGCCCAGCAAGTACCCCGCTTGAATCTCAATGATAATCCAAAGCAACACAGATGATACAAGAAAAGTCAAAATGAACAAATCGAATATCATCAATCCACACAATCTGGGCCAGAACCCATACAAGTCAAACCCCGGGAGTCTACCATAACAACGATAGGGCTCCTAACAACAGAATTTCAACAAAGAACTCCTAAGAGTTCACAAGTAATCTCCCTAGTCGGTTATCAGCCTCAGCCAATATCGACCCTCAGTCCATAGTCTAGTAGTGCAACTAAACATAGACGAATTTTGTCGGCCAGATCATCCCAATCGACGGAAAACAAAGATTACCGGTTATTACCTCCCCTAATCGGCGGGAAACAAAGATTTTCGGTTATTACCCCTAATCAAGCGGAAACAAAGACTTACCAAATGTTTTACCACCGACGTGGAAAACAAAGAGTACGAGGATGGGAGAATCCTTGAAACAACATAGTTGGTGTATACCTTCCTGGCCAGCGCACAAGCTCACGTGATTCCACGGCCACGTGCCGGTCAACAGGTAGGCACACTCAACACTAACAAGCATACCCTACAGGTTGCTATCATCTTCAACAAGCACAGATGTCCAAGAGAACAAAATACGAGTGTGTGCAACCATATCAAACTATGATATCGACGGAGCAATACCTCCAAAGGGACATACAAACATGCATGTGCAGGGAAACAAACTTCCAAGGCACGAAAATAACGTGCACAAGTATGAGATCAATGAAATGAATATCCAGGGAATCCAATAAGCATGCATACGAATGTTCAACAAGGAAACAATCTTTCAAGGAAAGAGGCAAAAGTACTTACCTCCTTCTCGAGCCAGAAGCCTCTCCTAGACTCCTCCTGGAAAGCCTCTAAGTATCTCCGAGAAAATCTGATAATAGAGTTTCTATTAGAGTTAAAGTTCTAATGAAACCCTATGTCTCTAATTGCACATGCATGACTCTCGTTCATGTTGGGCCTAGGCTCACTAACGGGTCCTAGAGACCACCTCTCCGAGTTCTGGTCCTTATCCCCCTGTTTCCATGTTCTTTAGTTGACTCTAGACCTAACTGGTCAAACCTAGTAAACTTCACCTTCATTTGTCGAGTTTAAACAATATTTAGTCATCTCCAAGCATTCTAGTTGAATTGGGCCCATTTTGAGCCCATTACACACTCTAGCTTGGCCTTGGCCCTTTAAACTAAGAAAAGGGCATTTTGGTCCTTTGGGTAACTCAGGACCCTAGGGTTTATGGTCATACCCTGTCTAGGGTTTAGTTTCCTCAGTCAACATTCCTTTGTCTTACCTCTTATTTCTTGTTATTGTCTAATTAACAAAGCTGGTTTTGTTAATCCACTTGAGCCCAGCCCATGGGCCTCCAAAACATTGGACCCAATTCCTATTTTATTGGTCCATGGTTTACTTATGTATTTTGATTAATCAATTCAATTAATCTTCTTGGTCACTCTAACTTAGTTGACCATCCATTGTAATTAGGTTAACCATGTCACCTTAATTGACTAGTCAACCAAGTAGGCTAAGCTTACAATCCATTCTTGGACTAAATCAACTAGCTAGTGGGTTAACCTTAGCCAACACTATGAACTAACCCAACTTCTTAGTCATTTTAACCCGATCCTATTGGGCCCAAGCCCAATTTGATAATATCAGACCAATCCAATCCCCTTCTGTGACTTGATTAATCATGACCAGGTTTATTTAAGCTTGATCCAAGCTATAGGCTGACTTAGTATCCATTTTGATTAACCAACTTATTTGTCACATTACAAAATCAAAAATAACTAAGCAAATATGTGTCACACATCTAAAGTTTCCAAATATTATTTGTAACACTATAGTTATACCCAACTTTTATAAACCATCACTAAGCAATTTAATTTAATTAATTCGATTAATCAAATTAAATTATTGTCACACTAACAAAGTTTTTCAATAATTTTAATTAATTGTCACATATAACAATTAATTGGTCACACTATAATAATTCCCCAATCATCTAGATAATGTCACAACTATAGTTTCATAAAACTATTCTTTTGATCATACTAATCAATTGTCACACTAATATTTTCAAATTATTAATCACACTAATAATTTTTCACACAAACCATAGTTACTTTTTAATAATTATTTTATTATTTTTCACTAAAATAAATCAACTATGTGTCACACACCATAGTCACTAAAGAGGAATAATAATGATAAAAATGTCACAACCCCTATAGTTATTATTTTAATTAACCAATCACTACTTTAATTAAAACAATAACTTTAACTATTATTTAATATTATTATTATTATTATTATTATTTTTACCCTGTCATCTCCTTCCTCTCTCCCGACGCGGCCGTGACCGGAGCTCTGTTGACATCGCCGGAGGGATGCCTTGGCCGTGACTCCTCTGCTTCGAGCTCCCCAGCCTCTCGAGATCCCATTCCAGGCCTCCAACCTCTCCGTCAGTGGCCTGGTTTTCTCCGTGCAGGCTTCACCGGAGGAGATCGCCGGAAATGGCGTCTCCTCGGCCGAGAGCTCCCACTACCTGCTACAGCTGCCCGGAGCTTCGTCCCGGCTTTGCCATCTGTTCACGAACACCTACGTTCTCCCCGACCGCCTCTAATCGCTGCCGCGCACCACTCACACCTAGATTCACCTTCTCCGGCGAGCTCTAAACCCAAGCTAAGATGCCTAAATCTCGAAATTGAAACCGGAATTAAACTCCTACCTTGGCTTCGGTCCTCCCGGTGGTGAAATTGGCGACAAAGGCTTCCCGTGGCCGTCGCTCCTTCCTCCGGCCAACCTTCGCCGGCGTCCACCTCGACGCTCTGCTTCACAACGCTATAGAAGGGTCCAAGGGGTGGGTTTTATAGAGCGAGGGATGCCGAAGGTGATGGAAGCGTTTGCGAGCCGAACCGTCGTCTAACGGCCGAGTTCTTCGCGAGTAACGCCATGGGCGGCTGGCGCCAGCGGGCGAGGTTTCCGCTTCTCACGCCTTGGTGAGGGAGGAAGGTGGTGGCGCCTTTGAGATTAGCATTGGCGATCGGGGCGGTGAGGATCGCATCCTCTCATCCAACGGTCCGCAATCAAATCTTGATTGCCTCGGTTTTGACAACAATCGGATCAAGGGCGAAGATTTAAAGTGAGTCCACGGCCCGATCTTCACCCTTTGCCTCGTATCTGATCCATGATCAGATATATTTATTCTAAGACTGACACGTGGCTCCATGTGAGCCATTGTAATGCCTCGTGATTTGATTCTAACTGAGATCTTTTAATCTCAGCCACTCACCCTTTGCCAATAGGGTTTTTCTCTCGGAAAATTTACCTGAGGTCCTCTTTTCTTTTTAGGTCACATTTTAGTCCAACCATGAGAGAGGGGACAATTCTAGTTTAGTCCTTCATACTTTTAAAATTTACCAACCACTCCCTCTGGTCTCCCAACAATCCCTAATTAGGATTTTTCTCTGGAAATTTAACCAGAAGTCCTTGAACTTTTCTAAATCATGGTTACATCCCTTCTCTGTGAGTGAGGAAAAGTTCATTTAGGTCCTCAGTACTCTACAAAAAAATTTATAGGTCCTTGAACTCCCAATTAATACTAATTGGTCTCCGAACTTAATTTAATTCCCTTTTTAAAGCTTTTTATTTCTCCATCCTTCAAGCTTAAGGAATTAAAAAAATTATGAATCTTAAAAAAAATTTTATTCCTAAAATTCGTGGGTTTTACAGAGGCTTTTTGGGTTAAGCCCATTAACGAAACCGTGCGGGCTCTGGCCACATAATTGGATAATAGCGTTACTAGTATGGAATGTAAGGTGCCCCAAGTCCTAACATTAATGATATTTAATTTAAAATAAATCTTAATATTATGTGTTTAATAGGAAACTTAAAAAATAGAGTATTATTAGTAGGGCCCAAGGAATGTTACACCTCTCAGCTGGTGTGGCATGTAGATACATGACATGCACATAATAAAATATTCTTTGGCCATGCATAGGGTGACCACATTGAATGATTTCCACTAGATGCAAATATGATATTAATCTCTTGGGGACGCATCATACCTTTGGATGATTCCTCAATCCATGGGCCATTCAGGATATTATTCAAAATGCTACAAGCAACACTGTACTTCAAATCAGGCAGAACATGTCGTGTTAACAAAAAACACCCTGTCTATAACGAAGGTAAGCTGCCAAAGTTCAACCATTCTATATCTTGTTTCTCTTCAAGATCTTACTAATTGTCCTTTCCGCATGGTGGATGAGGTAAACCAAGGTATGCTGTCAAAGTTCATTTCATTTCTATTTGCAAAAAGACATCAGGAAGCTTAGCTGATTTTTTCTCCAAAAAAAGAAAAAAATAGCAAGAAGAAAGCTTAACTGATTTCCTTGCATAACTTAGGAATGGTGTCAAATAAATGAGAGGAAGATGTTCCAACAACTTGTGAGTGCAACCAGCCAACAAAGTAGTCCACAGTAAGAAAAAACTAAACTATGGATTGGAAGACCTTTTTCTCTGCATAACTTTCGACTGATTTCTACTCACCTTGGTTTATCTCAGGTGTTTCATGCTAACACCAAAGTTGATGCCTAATTTGGAGTACAATGATGCTTGCAGCATTTTGAAAATCATAAATGGACCATGGATTGAGGAAATATCCAAAGGTATCATTATCCCGGAGTTTGGAGTTCAATTACTGCTTGTTAGCTCTCACCTTTAAACTTGTGAAGCAATGTTGAAATTTGTGATTCATGGTGCACAGTAATGGGTATGATATTTTACATCCAAGAGATCATGCACCCCCAAGAGACTTTTTAATATCATATCTGCATAATCTCAGTTGGTGGGATCATTCAAGGTGTTTACCTCTTGGTTGAGTGCAGATTATTTTGTAAAATCTTTTCATGGTAACTGTAAGCATAGTGATTATAAGTGTTTTACTTTTTTTTTAATATATTTCATGCTAATGGAGCATCGTCCTGAGGTGGTGCGTTCAAAAAGGAATTGAAACAGTATCATGACTTGATGCTTTTATTTTTTTTGTGCAAACTTATAAAAATTAGGTGCCATGGCACCCAGACAAATTAGGTGCACCATTATACAAATTGGGTGCTAAGATATGATACTTGAGTTTTAACCCGAAGTATTTTAGAATTCACCATCCTCCTGTACATTTTGTAATGAATGTTGACCGGTTGACCCTGACTTAAGGAGTTCGAATTCATTTCGTACTATTGGTGCATGCATATACTACAAAAGTGAAGACATATAGTGAGGATTTTTTTGTGGCCCCTAATCATTTCGTCACAAATATAAAGTTTATTGTGACAAAATAATTATGTGGCACAATTGTTTGATTTAATTGTGATGACTTGTTTGTATGTTACTAATAAATTCATAATTGTGACGGTTTAAGGCCTTTCACTAATGAGTTGTCACAGTTAATACATTAATAGTGTTGAAAACTGTTTTATCACAATAAAATTGTCACTAATAATGTAGATACTTTGTGATTTAGAATTTTTGTATGAATGAACTATATTTGTGACGAAATGTATTTGTAACACTATTATTTTTATTTGTTGTGATGAAAAAGTTTGTCACCCAATTTAATAATCTTTTGTGACGAATAGTGCCGTTATAAAATGTAATTGTGACAAATCATATTTTAGTCACTATTATTTTCAATTCTTGTGCCGGAAAAGTTGTTTGTCACATAATCAATTACTTTTTGTGATTAATATTTTTGTCAATAAAAATCCCACTACCTAATAAGGTTGTGCATGGTTCGATCCGGTCCCAAACCTGTCTTGGAAACAGACCAAGCCGGTTTAACCAGTTTGAAAAAATTTGGATCGGACCGGACCAAATAAGAGGAAAAAACCGGACTGGTCCAAGCCATTTTGGACTAGTACAGTCCATTCCAGTCCCGGTTATTTAAGTTAAATATTTATTCCTAGTGCACAAGCAATTGGTTTGCCTAAGTGGTTAAGGGGAAGACTAAAGATATTCTGAACTGAAGTGCGCATTGGTTCAAACCCCTTAACTAGTTAGATTTTTGCCCATCAAATTAAAAAATTTATTCAAACTTTATCTTTTATTTGAATATATTGCTAAAATTATAAATTTATTAGGTATATAAAAAGACAACCGTAAATAATTTTATATTTTAAAAACTAAAATAAATAGATTTAATTTCACAACTTACATCATCAAATTAAAAAAATAATAATTGAATAGAAAAACCAAAAATTGAAATCATAAAAAGATTTTTAGAGAACTTAGAAACTTAAGAAAACCATCCCAAGTGAAAAAAAAACAATGGAGATATGAAATAATCAATATCTATATCTACTAATTATATTTTATAAATATAGTTATAAATTAAATACTAATAGACATACTGTTTTGTTTAAGAATCTCATAATGTAACGCCCCGACCCGGATCCCGGGACCTCGAGCACGTCAACAGACCGGCCGTATTAAAGAAGAGATAAACTCAACTCCAATACAAGGCCTAAAAATGTGATAAGCAGATAACAATCCATAAATAAACACAAACTCAAGTTCATAAGAACATAGAGTCATTAGGGTCCATAGGCCCTAAAGAAGTCTGGTCCCTATACGGGTCCTACAAATAACAAAGTTCATAGAAAATAAAGATAACTGAGACTCCTATAAACCTTGGTCTCCTGGAGTCCTTCTCCTCAGGCTTCTCCCCTTTCTAAACCTCGGAATCTGTAAAAGGAGGAAAAGAGAAAACACGTGAGCTTTCGAAGGGAAAGCTCAGTAAGTACCCCTGCAGGTCACAGTGTCATCAAAATAAAAATGACAAGTAATAGGATCATAGAAACAACAACAAAGTCCTAGGAGTCTACCACCACAAACAAGCCAAGGGTACGACTCACTGCTACAAAAGCCCTCGGGCTCAGAGTGAAGTTCTAAGAGAACTCGTGAGTTTACTCCTGGCCAAGATGTCCAAATTTTTTGTTATAATTACGACCTAGATGGTCGTTTGACTCTCCATCAAGAGATCGGTAGAACTACCTCTTCTTCGTGTTAACACACGGCCAAGGTGTACCATGCCCACCGACAGGGTGAGACCTCCAGGAGATTTGTTTCTCTGGTAGGTACATCCGGGGAAAGTCGTGGGGTCCTATCACGAACATTCCTTAAATTGGAGCTTCCCTAGCTCCACCGAGTCGAGCGTTAGAGAACATAAAGCAAAGGGACACCAACGTCCGGAAACAAACATACATGCTCAACAGGATTCAAAAGCGTGTATGAATAGCATGTATGGCATGTGATGCATGTATTAAGATTACATAGCAAATCCAAGAAATCCAGATTCTGGGTGGAAACTAGGCAAGTGAACTTACCTCTAAAGAGACTAAGCTGTCTTCTTGGTCTTCTTGGAAATGCCTTTACGCCTCCCTCGAGAGTATCCGGCATACAATGGTTCGTTAGAGTTATTGTCCAATAATTTCCGCTCTCTATATGACCATGCATGCCTATCGTCCCCTGTTGGGCTTAGGCCCACTAACGAGGTCCTAGGGACCATCTCTCCGTTACGGTCCTTTATCCCTGGTTCAGTGGCCCTTAGTTGACTTGTAGATTCATTTGGGCCTTACCGGGTCAACTCTAGATAAGTTGGTCCCATTTCAAGCCCATTGCACTGTTTATGTTGACCTTAGTCCCCTAAAGGGCTTTTTGGTCATTTAGTTTCTTTACTATATATTTTACATCACTCACCGATTTATCCGAATTTAAGAAATTAGTTAATTTCTAATTATCCCATTTCATATTTCATAATAATAATTATTCAATTATCATGTCACATAGTCATAGTTCCATATAGTTACCGAAAACTATATAACTATTTGATTAATAGTGTTAACACTATTAATAAAAATATTACTAAGGTTTTAATCTTTTATTAAAACCTTATATTTCCAAACTTAATAATAACCTTCAATCTTAGACACCTTTAATCGGTTAATTGAACATATGTCATACCCTTGGTATCTACCTTTAATCAATTTCATTGATTAATTAACTTTTCAACTATAGTTTTCAAATTATTAATCATGTTAATAATTTGTCACACTCTATGGTTTCAAAATCATTTGAGACTATATCCATAGTTAATAGTTATGGATGTGTCACACTAACTTATAACTAATTTATCACTTAATAAATTAATTATATGTCACGTACTATAGTCTTCAAATAATTATTTCACTATAATTTGTCACACAAACTATAATAGCAATACTCAACCAAGTTTAATGTCACAAATAAATATATCAAACTCTATAGTTTCTACTAGAAATATTTGTGACATATCAATAGTTCTTCAACAACTATCTCAACTAATTAGTTATTATTTGTCACAATAATCAACTAATATTTCAATAAGCTTGTCACACTAAGTTAATATTTTCATTAACTTTTATGTGTTGTCACACTACCTTAGTTCCCCATTTTAATACTCTACTTAGCATTTTTTTTTATATTAACAATTATAACCAACCAATGTTCTCATTAAAAGAGAGTATAAGAGAGAAAAATAATTATTTAAATTAATGTCACACCCCTATGTGTATAATTGTTTAATTAAAACTTTATATTATTTATTTATTTACTTCATCTTCAACCTCACTCTCACTCTCTCTCTCTGACTCATGACGATTGTGATCACCTTGACCATCATCATGGCGGGTGAGCTCCGGAGCACACTGCACTTTCGGTCTCCGTGAAAGTTCCTCGACCACGGCGGCCCTCCTCAGGCGCCACCCGACCCTCTCTTTCAACGAAGAACCAACAATCTCCCGGCCGGTACTTCCCCTTCCCCGGCGAGCTCTCACCGTCGACAGCATGAATGCGAGAATGCCTCTAAACTACTCTACAGAGGTTTTGGATACTCACCGAGGGGTTTTTCGATCTTTGGGGTGTTGGTGTCGCCCGGTAAACACGCTCGCTTTCTTCTCCGGTGAGCTCGGTCGCGACTTCGGAAACTATACGCCTTTCTCCATTAATCTCCGCCTTCCTCCTCCTCCCTGAAGGAACGCAATGATCCTTTGCACCACCGCTAACTCAACTCGGCTTCACGCGGCAAGCTTCTTCCTCTCTTCAAACTCCTCAACACCGCCTTCGTAGGAGTAATTTTTACCGTAAGCTTCGTTCTTTGAAGCTTTCGCATCTACTGTGCCGAGGTCTCTCCTTTTATAGGCCGCGGGAGATGGAAGGGCGACGTACTGCCGATTAATGCCGCCAAGTTAGCGACGCCTTTCCACGCAGCAGAAGCGGGCCGTGAGACAGAGACTGCTACCGCTGCCGTTGGTGGCCGGGAGAGGGTGGCGCCAGCCGAGATGGGCGTTCGATTGATGAAGGGTTGGGATTACACGATCACTACCAACGGGCTAGATCGCGCCCGAGTGCCTAGGATCAGACAACTACTAGATCAAAGGTCACGATTAAAAACGAATCATCGGCCAGATCTTTTCCTATTTCCTCGCATCAAACACCCTCTCAGATCAACGGTTAATAATGGTCCGCACGGTAGGGTCGTCCCTACCCATCCCCTTCCTTTGTTGCCTTCGTATCTTGTATTCACCGAGATGGATTTCATCTCATTTCGACACGTGGTCCTACGAGAGCTTTAGGAATGCTCCGTGATTGGGACTCATCTGAGATCCTTTGATCTCAGCCGTCCATCCATTTCTATACAGATTTTTACTCGGAAAATTTACCATAGGTCCTCAATACTTATAAAATTTCGTACAGGTCCAATTCTGTGAGAGAGGAAAATTTCTTTAAAGTCCTCATTTCTTTCAAAATTACTATTAGGTCCCTACAGACCCCATAACTTTTATATCTCCATTTTATTTAAATAAATCGTTTAACCCCACTTTAACACCAATCGCGGTAAAAGAATTTAAATATTTATTTCCCAATAAAATTCACGGATTTTACAATCCTCCCCCCTTACAAAAATTTCGTCCTCGAAATTTCTACGCCAACCAACCATCAAACAAACAACTCTGGGTAACGTTTCCTCATATCCTCCTCACGTTCCCAGGTAGCTTCACGCTCGGTGTGGTTACTCCACTTCACCTTAATAAAAGGAATAGTTCTATTCCTTAATTGCTTGTCCTCTCGGCCCAAGATAGCTCTTTGGCGTTCCTCGTGAGGACATATCCTCTTGAACTTCCACCGGAACCTGAGGAATCACCCTGGTGGGATCACGAATGCACTTCTTCAACATTGAGATGTGGAAGACATCGTGAACTTGAGCGAGATCCTGAGGTAAAGCCAGTCTATATGCCACCACTCCTATGCGCTCCAATATCTCAAAAGGTCCGATATATCGTGGAGCAAGTTTTCCACGTCGTCCAAACCGTACTACCCCTTTCATAGGAGATACTTTTAGGAATACCAAGTCTCCCACTTGAAACTCCTGATTGGACCTCTTTTGATCGGCATAACTCTTTTGTCTGCTCTGGGCAGCCTGGAGTCGTTCCCTGATCATTTTGACATGTTCCTCCGTCTGTCTTACAAAATCAGGTTGCTTAAGTGTCGCCTCAGCTACCAGCTTCCTTTCTCCCACATCTCCCCAACAAATGGGAGTTGGCACTTCCTCCCATAGAGTGCCTCATACGGGGCCATCTTAATGCTCACTGGTAATCAAGTATTATAGGCAAATTCTATCAAACTTAGGCGTTCATCCCAAGACCTCAGAAGTCTATCGTGACATGCCCTCAGCATGTCCTCCAACACCTGGATGGTCCTTTCAGATTGTTCATCGGTCTGTGGGTGAAAAGCTGTGCTGAACGCTAATCCTGTGCCCAAAGCGGTGTGCAAACTCTCCCAAAATCTAGAGACAAACCGCAGTGTCCCATCGTGAGGTGATCGCTACGCACTCCATGTAATCGACGATCCGATCTATATATAACTGGGCCAACTTTTCCGTGGATGCTCCCGGAGTCCCAATCTGCAGTATAAAGTGGGCCGACTTAGTCAGCCGATCCACTATAACCCAGATCGATTCATGGCCTCTTTGAGTACGTGGCAACCCCGTTACAAAATCCATGTTAATGTGCTCCCATTTCCACCTGAAATGGGTAAGGGGTTGTAATATCCCCTCGCCGGGCTTAAAGTTCCGCGCCTTCACCATCGGACAGTGATGCATTTAGCCACTTAACTTCGGCAACATCTCGCTTCATCCCCTTCCACCGTAAGTGGTCCTTCAACCCTCTGTGCATATCTTGGTACCTCCAGTGGTGAATATTGTAGCCGAATAGTGGGCTTCTTCCAGAATCTCCCTTCTAATCTCAGGGACATTGGGTATACAAATCCTTTCATCGAATCTAAGAGTGCCATCTTCATGGACTCTGAACCGCGTTGGTTCCTCATTGCCTATGTGTTCTTTGATCTCCTCCAATTCAAGATCTTGCCCTTGGGCAACCCTGATTCTTTCCAATAACGAGGGTCGGATATGCAGACTGGCCAAGGTGACATCCATTGTAGGCAATACGACCTCTAAGTTGAGCCTCCTCATATCCTCTAATAGCGGCCTCTGGGTTGTTAACATAGCGGCAACTCCATATCCAGACTTCCTACATTGCGTATCACCACCACGTTAGCCTTTCCCGTAGTGGTAATGGACACTGAGATCATAGTCCTTGATCAGCTCTAACCATCGCCGCTGTCTCATATTCAATTCCTTCTGTGTGAATATGTATTTGAGGCTCTTGTGATCGGTGTAAATCTCGCATGGTACACCGTAGAGGAAATGTCGCCAGATCTTTAGGGCAAACACGATCGCTGCCAACTCAAGATCGTGTGTAGGGTAGTTCTCCTCGAAAGGTTTTAATTGTCGTGATGCATAAGCAATCACGTGCCCATCTTGCATCAATACACATCCAAGACCAGTCTTGCAAGCGTCGCTGTAGATCGTATACCCATGATTGCTTTGTGGTAGCGCCAACACCGGTGCTGATATCAACCTCTGCTTCAACTCCACGGAAACTCTTTTCACGTGAGTCGGTCCAAATAAATTTGGTACCCTTCCCCGGTCAACTTGGTTGTGGTGCGCGCTAAAACCGAGAAACCCTCAACGAATCTCCTAATAACCCTAATCCCAAGAAACTCCGGTATCTCCGTCACTGTTGTTGGTCTTTTCCATTCCACAACGGCTTCAATTTTCTTGGGATCTCATCAAACTCCAGCTCCACTTACCACATGGCCCAAGAAAGCTACACTTTCCAACCAAAAACCACACTTGGAGAACTTTATGCGTAAAGTCGGGTGTTCCCTCAAGGTCTCTAGCACTATTCTTAAGTGCTCCTCATGGGCTTAGTGGCTTTTTGAGTAAAACCAAGATGTCATCGATAAATACCACTACAAAGCTGGTCCAAATCTTGCATGGAATACGGGTTCATCATGTCCATAAAGATCCGCCGGGGCATTGGTAAGCCCAAACGGCATTACTGTAAACTTCGTGAGTGCCCGTATCTAGTACGGAAAGCACTCTTCGGGATATCCGTCTCTTTGATCCTTACTTGGTGATACCCAGATCTCAAGTCGATCTTAGAAAAGACTTGAGCTCCCTGTAACTGATCCAGTAAGTCGTCAATTCTTGGTAGAGGATACTTATTCTTTACAGTCACCTTGTTCAACTCTCGATAATCAATACACAACCTTAGCGACCCGTCTTTCTTCTTGACAAAAAGAACAGGTGCCCCCCAAGGTGACATACTAGGTCTAATAAAACCCTTGTCCAATAATTCTTCTAGTTGGGTCTTCAATTCCTTAAGCTCCGCAGGCGCCATCCGATAAGGAGCCTTAGACACAGGAGCTGTTCCCGGTACCAAATCAATGGAAAACTCCAATTCCCTTTCCGGGGGTAGTCCCGGTAACTCTTCTGGAAACACGTCAGGATACTCCCTTACTACCGGTACATCTGAGACTACAATCTCCTTATCCTTCTTCATCTCAGAAACAGAAGCCAAGTAGCCCATACACCCACCCCTAAGGAGCTTCCGAACCTGGAGAGCTGAGATTTCTTGTATTAGGGAACAGGTATGGCTGCCTTTAAAAGTAAATTCCTCTCCTTCCGGCATCTTAAATACAACTCTCTTCCCACGTGATCTACCACCTGTAGAAATGTAAGAGCCTACCCATCCCGAGGATCACAGCGTAATCCTTCAGGTCCATTACATTCAGGTTTGCTAGTCATCGCCGCCCCCCAATCATTATAGGGCATGCTTGTACCATCCTTCTTACAATCATGGCGGTTCCACCTGGGTGTCTACACACAAATCACAGGGTAGATCTATAGTAGGCGAAGTATGCTTTCGTGCAAATCGATGCGGAATCTGAAGAGTGTGTGGCTCGAGGATCAAATAAAGTGCGTGGCATAGAAAGAACTAGCGAAATGGTACCGCCATGACATCTGGCCGGGATGCCCGAGCTTCCTCGATTGTCGATGGTAGACCACTCATGGGTCATTGGCCTCTCTTCTTTGTTGGGGTTGGTTTTGAGTAGAAGGCTGTCCTGAGGTCGCCTTCCCTTTCTTGTCTCCACCTTGAGGTCTTGGTGGCGGTCCAACAGATTGTCGGGAAGCTTGTTGAGATCCCTGGTTTCCCCCTACCACACTTTGTCCTGATTGACGCTGGGGACACTGGGCCTTTTGGTGATCCAAGGCCAAGAAGAAATAACACCCTCCAATTATCCTTGGGCATTGGGACCTCTTATGTGGTCCCTTGCATTCAAAGCACTTAATGTTCTGGGTCACACTGGCAGAAGACCCTTTACCTCCAGATGAGGTACATGGGCACAGTCGGCTTCCCATAGGGTCGTATACTTGTTGTCGGACCTACGCTTACGAGCTCTTACCGGATGACCGCCCTCGGCTATTTGCCCCTCTTTATCCTTCTTGTCCTTCCGAGACGACCACAGGCGTCCCTTGACGACAAGAAGCCTCAAGATATTTAGCTCTAGCCACAACCTCCGTGATAGGTCTTGCACATGTGGCTAGTCACGATCTTTTCGGTGATGGCGCGGTCCAGGCCTCAAATTTCATCACTTTCGACTCTCTTCCGTCGGAACCATGTCGGGAAGGAAGCGAGCCAACCTGGCCAAACTCGGGCCATATTGCTCCACCGTGGAGCCTCCTTGAACAAGCTGGGAGAATTGTTGTCCAAGCTGTACCAGGTGTCCTCTCGAGAAGTACTTGGCGAAGAACGCAGTCCGGAATTCTTCCCAAGTCTGGAAGGCCTCACCCTTCCTCAGTCTTATTTCTCCAAAGTACCAATCTTCAGCGGGTCCTTGGAGCATGTACACGGCGGTCCTAATCTTCTCCGCCTCAGAAGTTTGGAAGACCTCGAAAGTCTTCTCCATCTCACGGATCCATTGTTCAGCAACATGGGGATCGGCAGCCCCTTCGAAAGGTCGGGGAGAGGGTCTCTTGATCTCCCCAAGTAAACCTCTACTTGACGTGGGGGGGCGGGGCATTTACTTGAGGTGGTGCACGCTTTGCCGGGTCTCTGGATTAAACCCAACATCTCCCTCATTAGTTCCATCATGCTCATGGGGGTACCTCCCCTTGGGTTTTGGCCCTCCGCACTGGCGCCGAGGCATTAGATTGGCGGTGCACCTCCCCGCTTTCGACTTCCATTTATCCACAGTGCGGGGTACCTCCCCATCCTAGCGGTTGAGGGACTTCTTCCTCCATAGGAGGTCATGGGTACTTCAAGATTAATGCAGGTCGCCCTCGCCTACCTCTTCCTCTTCCCCTACCACCTCGACCTCCACGCAAGTGTTCCATTGTTTAAACTGTATAAGGATTACATGGTTACTTTTATTTCCAGGAAAGCAGGTGATGATAAAAAAAAAACATACTTTTATTCATTCCATAAGCAACAACTAGAGTCAACATGGTAAAACAAAAGACACTAAGAGACATAATATAGGTAGTTCATACAACACATAAGTTTGTAAGACTACGGTTATTCTAGCAACTAAAACTAGAACTCAGTCCAGGTGATGCTCGTCGGGTGACAGTGGGGTGTAGTCAGGGCAGGGTCGATGTCCTCCAGTCCCTCAAGGGTCCCCTCGCTAGGGTCCCCGTGCACCCGTGATGGACAAGAAAAAGCTAGATGCTCCCGATCGCCACGCATTTGCGGCACAAGTGAGAAGCGCCTACACTCCGCTGCCATACACGATTGCGTCAGATACTCCACATCGGCTCAAGACCGCGTGAGATCCCGAGAACGGCAGGAGATGGACCTACAGCTCTCTCTCTAATCTGAACCCCCAATGCACGGCGGTAGTCACGGGCTCTACACACACGCCGTGGTGGAATACTAGGGCTCACAATCTCCTGTGCTAAAGGAACCCTGGGTCCTACAGGCCTCTGCATAGCAATGTGGTCCCTAAGTCCCTGGACCAACATGGTAATCAGAGTTCTGAAGCCTCACAACCTTTGGTTGAGTGGCTTCCAGCCGTCTCCTCATCTCGGCGAGGACCTCGGCCGGGCTCGGGGCGAATCAGCCTCTCGGCGGTGGAGTGTTCTCTCGGATAGACTCCACCTCATCGCCGCAGCGAATCGCGATGCGATGGTCCCACATCCTGCAAGTAAACCGGTGTCAATCTAATGTACCACTATCTATACTACCCCAGTCCACTCGGTCTATGCAACCGGCTAAGGGCATCTAGAGTCTGCTATCACCGCTCTATCTAGAGAACTCTCTACGATACCACTTTAATCATGCGCCACCCGGATCCGGGACCTCGAAAGCATCGCCATCAGACCGTACGTATTAAAGAAGAGATAAACTCAACTTCAATACAAGGCCTAAAAATGTGATAAGCAGACAACAATCCATAAATAAACACAAACTCAAGTTCATAAGAACATAGAGTCATTAGGGTCCATAGGCCCTAAAGAAGTCTGGTCCCTATACGGGTCCTACAAATAACAAAGTTCACAGAAAATAAAGATAACTGAGACTCCTATAAACCTTGGTCTCCTGGAGTCCTTCTCCTCAGGCTTCTCCCCTTTCTAAACCTCGGAATCTGTAAAAGGAGGAAAAGAGAAAAACCCGTGAGCTTTCGAAGGGAAAGCTCAGTAAGTACCCCTGCAGGTCACAGTGTCATCAAAATAAAAATGACAGTCAACAGGATCATAGAAACAACAACAAAGTCCTAGGAGTCTACCACAAACAAGTCAAGGGTACGACTCCTGCTACAAAAGCCCTCGGGCTCTGTAGTGAGTTCTAAGAGAACTCAGAGTTTACTCCCGGTCAGTATGTCCAGCTTTTTGGTTATAATTACGACCTAGATGGTCGTTTGACTCTCCAGTCAAGAGATCGGTAGAACTACCTCTTCTTCGTGTTAACACGGCCAAATGTACCATGCCCATTTGCAAAGGGTGAGACCTCCAGAGATTTGTTTCTCTGGTAGGGCTGTCAGGAGAGTCAGGGGGTCCTATCCCTGACATTCCTTAAATTGGAGCTTCCCTAGCTCCACTGAGTCCCGCAAGAGAACATAGCAAAGCAGGGGACACCAGCGTCCGGAAACAAACATACATGCTCAGCAGGATTCAAAAGCGGTATGAATAGCATGTATGGCATCGCCAAGAACATGTATTAAGATTACATAGCAAATCAAGAAATCCCAGATATCGGGTGGAAACTAGGCAAGTGAACTTACCTCTAAAGAGACTAGCTGTCTTCTTGGTCTTCTTGGAAATGCCTTTACGTCTCCCCGAGTATCTGGCATACAATGGTTCGTTAGAGTTATTGTCCAATAATTTCCGTCTCTCTATATGACCATGCATGCCTATCGTCCCTGTTGGGCTTAGGCCCACTAACGGGTCCTAGGGACCATCTCTCCGGTTACCAGTCCTTTATCCCTGGTTCAGTGGCCCTTAGTTGACTTGTAGATTCATTTGGGCCTTACCGGGTCAACTCTAGATAAGTTGGTCCCATTTCAAGCCCATTCTTAATCGCTTTTATGTTGACCTTAGTCCCCTAAAGGGCTTTTTGGTCATTTAGTTTCTTTACTATATATTTTACATCACTCACCGATTTATCCGAATTTAAGAAATTAGTTAATTTCTAATTATCCCATTTCATATTTCATAATAATAATTATTCAATTATCATGTCACATAGTCATAGTTCCATATAGTTACCGAAAACTATATAACTATTTGATTAATAGTGTTAACACTATTAATAAAAATATTACTAAGGTTATAATCTTTTATTAAAACCTTATATTTCCAAACTTAATAATAACCTTCAATCTTAGACACCTTTAATCGGTTAATTGAACATATGTCATACCCTTGGTATCTACCTTTAATCAATTTCATTGATTAATTAACTTTTCAACTATAGTTTTCAAATTATTAATCATGTTAATAATTTGTCACACTCTATGGTTTCAAAATCATTTGAGACTATATCCATAGTTAATAGTTATGGATGTGTCACACTAACTTATAACTAATTTATCACTTAATAAATTAATTATATGTCACGTACTATAGTCTTCAAATAATTATTTCACTATAATTTGTCACACAAACTATAATAGCAATACTCAACCAAGTTTAATGTCACAAATAAATATATCAAACTCTATAGTTTCTACTAGAAATATTTGTGACATATCAATAGATTCTTCAACAACTATCTCAACTAATTAGTTATTATTTGTCACAATAATCAACTAATATTTCCAATAAGCTTGTCACACTAAGTTAATATTTTCATTAACTTTTATGTGTTGTCACACTACCTTAGTTCCCCATTTTAATACTCTACTTAGCATTTTTTATATTAACAATTATAACCAACCAATGTTCTCATTAAAAGAGAGTATAAGAGAGAAAAATAATTATTTAAATTAATGTCACACCCTATGTGTATAATTGTTTAATTAAAACTTTTATATTATTTTTTTATTTACTTCCATCTTCAACCTCACTCTCACTCTCTCTCTCGCGACCCGAGCGCGTCACCTTGACCATCATCGCCGGTGAGCTCCGGAAAGCACCGCCTCGCGGCTACCTCCCAACGCTGAAAGTTCCTCGACCACGGCCGGCCCCCCTCCGGTGCGCCACCAGCCCTCTCTTTCAACGAAGAACCAACAATCTCCCGGCCGGTACTTCCCCTTCCCCGGCGAGCTCTCACCGTCGACAGCATGAATGCGAGAATGCCTCTAAACTACTCTACAGAGTTTTTGGATACTCACCGAGGGGTTTTTCGATGCTGGGAGTGTTGGTGTCGCCGGTAAACACGTTCTGTTTCTTCTCCGGTGAGCTCGGTCGCGACTCCGGGAAACTACACGTCTTTCTCCAGTGTCTCCGCCCTCTCCTCCTCCCGGAAAGGAACGCAATGATCCTTTGCACCACCGCGAACTCAACTCGGCTTCACGGCAAGCTTCTTCCTCTCTTCAAACTCCTCGAACGCCGCTCGCCGGAGTACCTTACCAGAAGCTCGTTCTTTGAAGCTCGGTACTCCACTTCAGGCCGAGGTCTCTCCTTTTATAGGCCGCGGGAGATGGAAGGGCGGCCTTAGGCGATTATCTTGCCCGTTAGCGGCCTTCGACCTCCAGCATGCTTGGCAACTTGTGCGTGAGACAGAGAGACTCGCGCTGCCGTTGGTGGCTGGGAGAGGGGTGGCGCCGCCTCGAGATGGGCGTTCAGTTGATGAAGGGTTGGGATTACCTGATCACGGCCAACGGCTAGATCGCGCCCCCCCCCCCGTGCCTAGGATCTGACACCTTCTAGATCAAAGGTCACGATTAAAAACAAATCATCGGCCAGATCTTTTCCTATTTCCTCGCATCAAACACCCTCTCAGATCAACGGTTAATAATGGTCCGCACGGTAGGGTCGTCCCTACCCACCCCTTCACCGCTGTTGCCTCAGATCTTGTATTCTTTGAGATGGATTTCATCTCACTTTCGACCACGTGGTCCTACGACGAGCTTTAGGAATGCTTTCAAGTGATTGGGACTCATCGAGATCCTTTGATCTCAAAATTGGCCCATCCATTTCTATATAGATTTTCACTCGGAAAATTTACCATAGGTCCTCAACACTTATAAAATTTAGTACAGGTCCAATTCTGTGAGAGAGGAAAATTTCTTTAAAGTCCTCATTTCTTTCAAAATTACTATTAGGTCCCTACAGACCCCATAATTTTTATATCTCCATTTTATTTAAATAAATCGTTTAATCCCACTTTAACACCAATCGCGGTAAAAGAATTTAAATATTTATTTCCCAATAAAATTCACGGATTTTACACATAATATACTAATAAATATATTTTTATAAAAACCCTCTCTTTCTCCTTCTTTTGCAGCTTTTCTCTAAGAACTCCGATCCCCACACTCCAATCAGCGTTGATCGAGCCCCCATGGCAATGATTTTCCGCGGGCCATCTGATGCCTCTCTTAGATCTTAAATCTGGAGGACTTCTCCGGCGTTGATTGGATCAAAGGTTGTCCAGGAGCGAGATCTTGCGATCGTCATTGGGCTTCGCCTCCGCCTCTCGCCCTCCCTTCTCGACCTCACGATCACTTTTAAATATTTTGAGGGAGCAAGCAGTGAAGCATCTATTCTCTGGAGTGACGATGTGGGAGTCGGGAGGAAGCCGACCTTCAATTAAAACCTTAAAGGTAATGAGAGGTAAGGTTATGTGTTAATATTACCAAAATACCCTTTGAATAAATAACTTAATATTTATAGGAGTTTGAATTTATTGTATGTTATATATTAATATTTAATTAATATTTAATGTTATATTCAATTAAATGCCCAAGTAAAATCTAATACATGGATTAATTAATTAATTTATTTATTATTATAGGAAAATATCTTTTACTTTCATTCAAAGTTTTATTAATTATTTTATTTGTTTAAACATTTTCCGATTTTCAGGCTCAAGTTCAGTCAGCTCAAAATCTTAAAAAGCTTGTTCCTACTCTTCATTTCATCACACTGTCAAAGAAAAACACTTAAAAAAAAATCTCCAGTCTCATCTAGCAACAACCTTCAAATGGAGAAGAGAACCTGTTTAATTTTGCATATAAACACAATCTGATTTATATATTTGTCACAATCCACACACAGCCTTAAAATAAATATTATTCTACTCCACTTGAAAAGACTTCGAATAAGGCAAACTTTCAAAAATATATAGATAATTTCCACAATAAGATATACACCAAGCAAAATCAAAAAGTAAAACTATCAATTCCTTAACAATACTAAGAAGAACTCCTAATACTTGTAAAACCCAAGAATTTTAGGGATTAAAATTTCTTTTTGGGTTTTATTTAATTGGTAAACGGGGTAAGCCCCCAAGTTATAATCAAAATGAAATTTTAGTTGGAGAAACAAGATTTCTAAATTCTTTGATTTGTTAAAGGATTCCCCAAACTTTGAATACATGGATTTGTATCAACTCCCTTTAATTAGTTGGTAATTAAACCAAATAATAAGTTAAAACCCTAATTAGGGTTAGTTGGGGTCGAGGAAGGGCCTTTTGGTAATTATTGAAAGTACCGAGGACTTGAGGAAATTGTCCTCTCTCACAGGGGAGGGACCTGGATGAGATCTAGGAACAGTTAGGGACCTAAGAAGAATTGTTCCCTCTCACAGAGAATGGACTAAAGCGTAACCTAAAAATATTTCAGGGACCTCTGGATAATTTTCCATGAGGAAACCCTTATAGTAGTGGATGAACGGGCGAGATTTAAAGATCTCGGATTAGAGCTGATCTCGAGGCATTATAACGGCCTATATAGAGACACATGGCAATCACGGATTTAATCTATCTAATCGTGGATCAGATACGAGGCGATATGAAGAGATCTGGCCGTTGATCTGTTTTAAATCATGACCCTTGATCCAAGAGGTGTCAGATCCTAGACGCCGGGTCAAGATCCAGCCGTTGGTTGAGGATTAAATCTCAACCTCCAGCTGGATGAAAGCTGCTTACGAGGCAAGGGAATGAGATCGGGCCGCCCAACTCGGATTAAATCTGGACCGTTTATCAAGTGGATACTGGATCCAAGGCATAACAAAAGATCTCTACCGCTCATTTGGGGAAAGCGGATCCCGAGGCAGCAGAAGCCTCTCCTGGCGGCCTGGAAACGCTCGCACGCGAGCTACGCCGCCTGCGTCATCCGTTACCCGCGAAAACGCCGGCCGTTTGACGGCGAGACGGTTCGCGTTGCTGTCCCTTCGACTGGCCTTCCGAGGCCTATAAAAGGGGGGAACCACCACCGCTTCGGCTGCACAAACTGCCAGAGAGGGTTGGCATTTACGGCGAGGTCGTGAATCAGAGAAGGAGACGGTCTCGGCCTTGAGTGCGCATACCTCTTGAACTCGACAAAGTTTCGAGCAATGTTTGGCGAGGGAGAGGGTTGCGGCGACAAGAAACGCAGTCGGAACGGCCGTAGGTGTCACGTCCAAGCTCGCCCGAGAAGGAGAATGAGCTCACAAGCGAGTGGGCCCAAATTGTCAAAGTTACCAAGCATGATCGAGCTATATGTTACGCTCACGAATAATAGATTGTCAAGTTGAACAATGGACTTGTTAACCAAGTGAAAAGTTGAGGGTCGAATAAAAGACAAGACAAGGTTAAGCTAAACTACTGGGCTTGGTAGATGGCCCAATTTAGCTAAGAAGACTAGAAACGGCCAATGAGGGTGCATTACCATGAGAAGTAAGGTAGGAATGATTGACCAAAGTTGACTAGAGTTGACCAAGAGTTGAAAGTCAACTAAAGGGACTTGGAAATGAGGGAAAATAATTACGGTAACCACGTAAATGGTTTTAAGGGCCCGGTTTAATTGAGCTTAGGACCACCAAAGCGGCGAGAGAGTTATGCATGTGCATCTAGGATGTAGGGTTGTTGTTATTTTGACACTGATAGAGACTTTGCTATCGGATATCGGCGTGGAGGCTTAGAGACCGTCGGGAGAAACTAGGAGAGTTTCGACTCTTGTTAGAGGTAAGTACTTTTGCCTACTACCCCACTCTACCAGTGTTCTTGACTTTTGTTATATGCATTCTTGTAAGTGCTCTTGCCTAGTTCCCTTATTTATTGGCTAGTTGTTTTCTTGATTTAATGTATGCTATTTGTTAGCATGTCTTTTGTTTAATTTTGATATTCTTGGATGCATGCACATACATATTCTTTTTGATGTCTTTCTGGTATGTGTGTGATTGGTGTGCTAGAGGTAGTGTTAAATGATCACGCAGGATCCGTTTATCGACGCGTGGCGTGGAAACACGTGAGCACGTGCTTTCCGTCCAGGATAGGAGTGCGTGGTTTCACTATCTCTTCGTTGATGCTCGTGAGCATACCAACCTATGACCGGTGATCTTGTGGAGGTTCGTGGTGCTTGTGTGCGGCGAGGCGGTATGCGTCGTGAGGAGTATCGTGACTCATTGAGCATAGCCTCCTATTGTCCGGCACTTGACCATAGAGACACCGCGGTACTTGTGTTGGTGGTGGGTGTGTGTGGGTTGAGTTTGTTCTCTTGCGGGACTTCGGTGGAGCTAGGGAGTTAGATAGGGGAATGTTAGGGGGGAGGGACCCACGGCGTTTCATGCTGCCTTGCGAGAGGCAATTCTGGTGGTCTTACTGTCGGTGGGCATGGTACACGGCATGTGTGCACACGTAGGAGAGGTAGTTCTCTGAAATTGCGCATCGGAGGGTCGAGCGACCAAAAGGTCGCGGCTTATAGCAAATAGTGAACATCTTGGCCGGGGGTGATTCTTGAGTTTTCTTGGGGAAACTTCGATGCGAGGTGGGACTCGAGGGCTTACATTTACCGGGGGTCGTACCTTTAGATTGTTTCTGGTAGACTCCTAGAGTTGTGTTTCTTGGTGTTGTGACCTTATTATTTGACATATTGCTCATTTATGTCTTGTGACCCCGCGGGGGGTACTTACTGGGTTTTCCTTTCGAAAGCTCATGCGCTTGCTTCCCTTCTTTCTTTTTCAGGTCCCGAGGAGTAGGTGACTCGGACTCGGGAGTTGAGCGAGGGATTGGGCTGATTTTGTAGAGGTTCGATAACCTCAGGTCACACTTGTTCTTGAGGTGGTGTTATTGTAGGACCCTTATAAGGCCTTGACCATGTGTAGGGTATGTAAACCCTTATTGATTTAGATTTTCGTTGTGACTCTGATATTATCTGATTATTAAATTTTGAGGTATTTGTTATCTGCTATGATTTCCTTAGGCCTTGTATCCGAGTGGGGTCACCTCTACTTGGGTACGGCCGGTCTGTGCGCGCGCTCGAGGTCCCGGGATCCGGGTCGGGGCATGACAATACTACTAAGAAAAAAGAAGTAAAATATGAACCTTGAGGTTGTGGAGGCCATGTCCAGTACGTATGCCAAGATGAAAGAAAAATTCAGAAAATGAATTTTTTATTGCTTGCTGTAATCAACCACAACAGGCCTTTAAATAGAGTTTACAATCCAGAGGAAACAAACTAGGAATAGGAAACCTAATTAAACTAGGAACAGGAAACAAAAACAAACTAGGACTAGAAAACCTAAGTAAACTGGGACTAGGAAACCTAATTAAACTAGGAATAGGAAAAAAAGACAAATTAGAACTAGAAGACATAATAAAGAATTATTGTAATAGTTTCATCAATTAATCAACTCATTACTATAATAAGTTTCCCCAAATTAGCACTCTTTGACTAAACCACTTTCACAAGATGTTCAACTATCAAAGTAATTTATGGTTTATATGAATTGGTGCTCTTCATGAATGGCCCATTTTGTGCAGTGTTTCATGGTTCTTCCACTACACTATTTTATTTTTGCTTTGCATCTAAGCAATCATGGATCTAAGATTAAGTTTTTAAGAGCTCTTTGTAGAAAATTATGAATACTTTTGTCATATTATATACAACCATAAAGGTTGGTTTACAAGAATGAATGCATAATTTAGATTAAGATGCTCTAGTGGATGATTTGTTGACATTGTTTGATTTTCATCTTCTACTCCCTCTATTTTATTTTGGTTTTCATCTAAGCATATGTTTCTTCAATCCTCAGTCAAAGCCAAAAATATAACCATAGGTTTTTCTTATTAGCGATACTATAAAAGATTTGCCATATTATTTACAGTTTACCTTAAAATTATTAAGTTACAGAATAATTATTTAATTTGTACTAAGAAGTTCCACGTTGATATTGTTTTTTGTTTTCAACTCTTCTCCTACTTGTTTTCTAGTGATTTTATAGATCAGTTGTTGAAAGCAGAACAATTGAACAATGGATGTAGAAGTATAAATCACACTTCCTGCAGAAACATAGCAAAATTTAAGTACCATATTCTGCTATTATAGACTCTGTTGTCACATAACCAATGGCACATAAAGTTTCATGATAATTTTCAAATCTGCAATAATTTCAGCAAAGTTCAAACCAAAATAAATAAAACATAAATTTTGAAGGTTTGCCTCATTGGCGAGTTAGCTTGGCCGGAGGAGGAGCTTGTGGAGGTGGGCGTGGCGTGGCCAAGCCAGTAGACGGCCTGCTATCCTTGCACGCAGGTAGAAGAGGTTGGCCGTGCCGGGTAAATCAGCTTGAGGCAGCCTCCCAGCGGCTTTCAGGCGGCCGAGGGGAGCTGGCCGAGCTTGGCCGGGCGTCCGGAGGCGCTGCGCAGGAGGTGGAGCCGGAGTGGCCTTGCAGGGGCGGCGCCAGCCGATGGGAAGGCTCGGCCACGCTACCGGCTTCCACATGTAAGAAGAAGAGGAAGAAGGGGAAGTGGCGGTCGCGGCCGTCGAGGAGAAGAAGCCGTCCCGCGTGAGGGGCGCCGTAGGGAGAAGAGGTCAGCGGAGTGCTCGGACAGGGGTAGCTGGCGGCGGAGGCGTGCGCGCCCATCAAGGAGTGGCCGGAGGGAGCTCGGGCAGTTTCCTACCGCTTGCCAGGTGAGAGGCTACGATCCGGGCCATGCGTCGTGGAGGGAGGAGGTCTTGAGGGAGTAAGGATGAGAAAGGGATTTAGGTTACCATTTATTTCCCCTATTTCTCTTATTTGTTTTATTTTAATTAACTTTTCATTATTGTCACATACTTGGGATAAAGTTTTTAAATTCAGGATTTCAAACAATATAATTAATCTAATAATTAATCTTGTGTAATTTAAATTATACTTTTTTCTCCATGTGACAGCCATCCCAATCTTTTCCCACTTAAGTCCAATGTTGCGTAATATTTAGTTTTATTTTATCATTACAACACCTAGCTTTTAAATCAACTAGTTTTGTCACACTAGACCTTAATTTATTAGAGCCTTAGTTAATTAATAGATTTTAACTACTAACCAGTTAATACCATGTATTATATTATATGTAACACATTAATTTTATTTTATTTTATTATGTTTATGATTTTAATCATTATTTATTTGGTAATCACCCTTGTTTATTATTTGGTAATCTTTCTACATGTAATCTTCAACTAAATTAGGAGGCTTATCTTATAATAAAAGAAAATATGGTTTATCTTTTTTTTGAAAAAAAGATTATCTATATATAACTTCATATTTCTTTGTCTCTAACTCACTAATAAGAGTATAAAATTACAAATCCATATAAAATTTCATGATTATATAGAGAAAAAAAGATTTGAAGAGAGAGTGCAAGCAGAACAAAACAACTTCGTGGAAGCCACTTCTCAAGTAAGTATTTTAGAAGATTTCTACAAATCTAATTGTTTTCAATACAAACTATGTAGTTTTTTATAAAAATTGTCCATTGAAAAAACAATAGGTTGATTCTATCTTTCTTCAATAATAGTTTGATTCATGATTTTTTTTTCTCAAATTTTTTATTTATTTTAGATGTTTGATTGAATTTTATAGGATAATGTGAATTTTTATGTTTAAATAACAGAAAATTTCTTCTTCCTTTTGTGCATTATTTTAATAGATATTATTGTTTTATGATATATGAATATGTAATTTATAGATATAAAATTTTCTTTGAAAGAATATTTATATGTTAGGTTTTTCCATAAATTTAGTTGAGAGAGAGGAAGCTCCATCACCCAAGTCTTTTTGATTCAATACACCGATAGAAGGACATTATTAAATTCTTGAGTTATTTTCTAATAAGTGTTGTGTTTTTTTCCCTTCCTCCAATTATTTATAATAGATTTTTTTTAAAGGTGTAATTGATTGTGTAGAGTGGTGGGAAACACGTAACTTATTCGGGTTAAATAACTAAAAATTTCTTTAATTTTTATATGTGCCTTCTCTAATTTCTGGGGACAACCTCTAGTTGGATTATATATATATATATATATATATATATATATATATATATATATATAATAGAATTATCTTTACCGGAAATATATAATAACAACTTCATCTTATATATATAGAGACACAACCATGTATGAATAAATTGACCGCCCAAAATAATTTGGCGGGAGAATTTTCACAAATGTAAAAATTTATAATTCTACGTGCTTAGTTGTAGATTTTAAATTTTGTTTTAAATACTGATTATTTCTTTTAGTTTGAAATGGAAATTTAGATTTGTTAAAAAAATTTGCTTATTGATATCATGTTGCATATTTTATTAAAGGATTTGCCTATTAACATGTTATGATTAATTAATTATGTACTTATCTTTTTTAAATGTATTAAAAATCTATACGCACGTAATGGTAAAAATTTCAAATAGACCTTGGACAAACTTTGACGATGAGCAACAACCTCGTGATATAGCAAATTAGGTTGAACCTACAAATTCACCACTTTATCAACAAATTACCAATTGCACTTCTAATGACACGTCTGAACATGTTGTTCCTACAAGAGGTTAGGTTATCATTTTAACACTTGTATATCTTAATTTTATATAATATTATATATTTTTTAATTTGTCAATACGCTGGATTCCTGACCTCGAGCACGCCAATGCATCCAGACGGTCATATTCAAGCGAGACAACTCAACTCAAATACAAGGCCCTAATAAGGTGATAAGCAGATAACAATCCATAACATAAAATAAACTCGTGTTCAAAAGAACATAGAGTCGTCAGGGTCATAGGCCCTATAATAGTCTGGTCCCTATACGGGTCCTACACAAAGTAATGCTCACAAAATAAATAAAGAGGAGAATCCCAGACCTCGGATCTCCTCGTGACCTGTCCTCAAGTTCCACCCCCTCCTAAACCTCGGAATCTGTAAAAGAAGAAAGTAAAACACGTGAGCTGAGCAAAAAGCCCAAGTAAGTAATTACCCTCAGCACGGTCATAAAGACATAAGTAGGAAATAAGTCATCCAAGGAGGTCACAATACCAACATTATAACCCTAGGAGTCTACGGAGAACAAATCAAAGGTAGTGACCCTCGATATAGAAGCCCCTGGGCTCAGAATGAGTTTCAAAGGAACTCAAAGTTTACTCCCTACCAAAGATGTCCAGCCTATTTGTTGTAAGAACGACCTTTTTGGTCATTTGACCCTCGGTCGTAGGTCGGTAGAACTACCTCTACTACGTGTTAACACCTGGCCAGCGTACCACGCCTAATCGATAGGTAAGACCTCCGTAGATTTGCCTCCTGCAGCGCAAAGTGAGGAATGCCGTGGGTCATGTCCACTGAACATTCCTCTTTTCTGAGCTTCCCTAGCTCCACCGAGTGCGCAAGTAGAACATAATACAAGCAGGGGACACCAACGTCCCGAAAACATACATATATGCTCAACAGGAAACTAAAACAGATTCGAATAGCATGTATGACATCAGCAAGGCATGTAATAAAAATACATAGCAAGTCCAAGAAAAACCCGAAACCGGGTGGGAACTAGGCAAAAGTACTTACCTCCTGGTTGTAACATCCATGAATTTTTTTTTAAATAAATATTTAGTTATTTCCTTGAGAAAAATATTTGAGTTATTTATTTCCCGCGATTAGCGTTATTGTGGGAATAAATGATTTATTTAATTTTAATGGAAATTAAAAATTTATATGGGGTCCAAGTAGGACCAAATAGTAATTTTGAAAGAATTGGGGACCTTAAAGAAGTTTTCCCCTCTCACAGTCTTGGACCTGTATGTGATTTTAAAAAATGTTAGGGACCTCTGGTAAGTTTTCCACGAGAAAACCCTATAGAGAAAGGATGAACGGCTGAGATTAAAAGATCTCAGATCGTAGCAGATCTCGAAGCATTATAACGGTTCATAATGAGCCACATGTCGGACGAAGATTAAATCCATCAAGCTAGTAGCTATCGCGAGGCAGTGTTGAGAGTTCTCTTGAGCCACGTGGCGCAAAATGAAGCGTCCATCTGATTTGAGTTATGGATGCGAAAATGGTGAGAGAAAATCGGCGTTGGTTGTGACGAGATCATGGACCGTTGATCCGATGAGTGTGTGATTCAAGGTTTCTAACCTAATGCGGGCCGTTGGATGTGATCCATCCGATCCTTACCGTTGATCGTCAGCGTGACTATCTCGAGGCGCTTAGCTTCCCTCGGTACCGCCGGGAACGCTGGCGGGCATCACGGGCTAACTACTCCGGCCGTTTCAGACGCGAGGCCGCCGCAACGGCGAGGCGCTCGATGTGACCGCTGCTTCTACTGGGCCTCCGAGGCCTATAAAAGGGCCATATTGCCCACCGTCTCGGCACAATAGGCCAAAAGCTTGGAAAAAGGAGATTCCGGGTGAGTCGATGGAGAAGGGAATCCGGTGTGGGTGGGTTTCCATCGCCACCAACATCTTCAAAGCAGGAGGCGAGGTAGGAACTTTTCCCATTTACAATTCCATGTTTACACCTTTAAATTATGGATGAGAGCTCACGGAGGGTGAGTGTAGGCGTTAGTGGAGCTGGCGGGAGAGGGTCAATAGGTGGGTAATCAAGAGCGCAAAGGAATCATGAGGCCGAGTGGAAGCTTAGGTACCATTTGGCGAGGAGAGGGGAGCTCTCGGGTGAAGAGTTGCCATCTCGAGGCCGAACTTCTCGGTGAAGCTTCCAGAACCCAGAGGAGGAGGAAGGAGGCAGGACGATGAAAACAGTAGGAAAAGCGGGAGGTTGGCGGAGGTAAAGCTCGAGGCGGAGGAAGCTTGGCTAATGCGTCCCTCCAAGGCCGACGGAGGCCCGCCGTACCAATCACCCGCTAAGGAAGAAGATGGTTAATAAAAAAATAAAAAAATAATAATTATAATAGAAATATTAAAAGGGGTAATGTTTAATTAATCAAAATAATTATATAATAACTATAGGGGTGTGACACATTAATTGAATGTTATGATTATTTTGTGTGACATAATATAAATTTTTCTTGAATTAGGATCTTAATTAGTTATTGATACAAATGATCATTAGCTAATTGGGATAATATATTTGGATAACTATAGGAGTGTGACAAAATATAATCAATTATTTGATTTGAATAATTTTGTCTCTAATATTAGTAGTGTGGCAATAAATAAATATAGTTAAGCATCCAACTATTTGTGACACTTAATAGAAACTATAGTGTGGTTGTTGTAATAATCGGATAATAATGGGCTAATATTTTAATTAAAATATTAACCTAAGAGTTGGACAGTTAAATAACAAATTTGAAAACTTAGGGTTTTAATAAAAGATTAAAACCCTAGTGTGACAAACTAAATAATATAGTGTCTCTATTGATAGTAATGACACTAGTAATCAAACAGTGGAATAGTTCCAGTATTTATGTGGAGCTATAATTATGTGATATAATAATTAAGTAATTAAATTCTGGAATTTAAATAATGGGTTGAGTAATGGAAAATATTTAGTAAGGAAGCTAAATAAATTCAAAAAGGACTATTAAGCCCCAAACAAGATAGACCTTAGGGTCATAAACTATCAAGTGACCAAAAAGCCCTTCAAAGGACTAAGGTCAACATAAATGGTGCAATGGGCTTGAAATGGGCCCAACTCAGCTAGAGTTGACTAGATTAGACCAAAGTAAATCTACAAGTCAACTAAGGGACACTGAAACGGAAATAAGGGCCGGTAACCCGAGAGAAGGTCCCTAGGACCCGTTAGTGGAAGCCCAATAAGAATGTAGGGCATGCATGTACACCTAATGACATAGAAATATTATTGGAACACTATTTCTAATAGGACCTCTGCATGCCAGATACTTTCGGCGAGTTGTTGGCATACTAAGGAAGACTAGAAGGACATCTAGTACCAACAAGAGCTAAGTTCACTTGCCTAGTTTTCACCCGGTAACGGGATTTCTTGGACTTGCTATGTGTTCTTGTTACATGCACTGTTGATGCCATACATACATGCCGCTCATATACGTTTCTTGAATCTGTTAAGCATGTATGCTTGTTTACGGGGCGTTGGTGTCCCTAATTGCTATGTTCTACTGCCCGGACCCAGTGGAGCTAGGGAAGTTCCAATTAAGGAATGTTCAGGGTTAGGACCCCCTGACCTTCCTGATAGCCTCACCAGAGAAGCAAATCAGAGGTCTCACCCGCCGCTGGGCATGGTAATCAATCGCAGTGTTAACACGTAGAAGAGGTAGTTCTACCGACCTATGACCGGAGGGTCAAGCGACCAACTAGGTCGTATTTATATCCAAAATTTGGACATGCTTGGTAGGGAGTAAATTCAGAGTTTCCTTGGAACTCACAACAGAGCCCGAGGGCTTCTGTAACAGGGGTCGTACCTTGACTTGCTTGTGGTAGACTCCTAGGACTTTATTGTTGATACTATGATCATGTTGACTGCCATTTTTTTTTCCTATTGATGACACTGTGACCTGCAGGGGTGCTTACTGAGCTTTCCCTTCGAAAGCTCATGTGTTTTCTCTTTTCCTCTTTACAGATTCCGAGGTATAGGAGGGGAGAGAGCCTGGGGAGAGGACTCCGGAGGACCAGAGGTTGTAGGAGTCTCCATTATCTTTTGCTTTTATGAGCTTTGTTGTTTGTAGGACCCGTATAGGGACCTGACCATCTTAGGGCCTATGGACTCTCAAGTAACTCTATGTTCTTAGGAACACGAGTTTTAATTAATTTATGGAATGTTATCTGCTTATCACATTATTAGGCCTTGTATTCGAGTTGAGTTCATCTCTTCTTTAATACGGCCGGTCTGTTAACGTGCTCGAGGTCCCGGGATCCGGGTCGGGGCGTTACACTGGTGAGACTAAATGTCTTCCTAGAATCCCTTGGAATGCCTTACGTCTCCCCTGAGAGTATCTGGCATACATAGACCCTTATCAGAGTCAAGTTTTCAACAGGCTTCTAGTTTCACATGCATGTTCAACGTTCTTGTTGGGCTTAGGCCGACTAACGGGTCCTAAGGACCATCTCTCGGGTTATTGATCCGTATCCCCTGTTTCCATGTCCTTTAGTTGACCTTGAACCCAGCTTGGTCAAAGTTAGTCAACTTTAGTCTACTTGTCATGTCCAAACTTTATTTAGTCATTTCTGGTCACTCTGGTTGAGTTGGGCCCGTTCCAAGGCCATTGCACCATTTTACTTGACCTTAGTCCCTTGAAGGCATTTTGGTCATTTGGTAGTTTACGACCCTAAGGTCCATCTTGTTAGGGTTTATCTAGTCCCCTTGAACTTATCTAGCCACCTTGCTAAATAATTTTCCGTAATTACAGTCGAATTACTTTATTTCTATTAGTCAAAAAAATTATGTCTTTACTCATAAGATAATTAAACTTATTTTGTCACATCTAACATAGTTAGAGACAAAATTTATTTAAATCAAATAATTGATTTTTATTTTGTCACGCTACCGAAATATTATCCATTATAATATTTGTCACATAGTTAAAGTCCCTTTTTAGCTATTTTAATTATGCAAATAATCATCCAATTATTTGTCACACTACCCGTATTATAAAAATAATTAGTTTTACTAACGATTTATTCAAAAATATGTGTCACAGGTCTATAGTTTCCCATTTTATTATCATATCTAGCTAATTATTATTTATTATAATAATTAGCTAATATTTTAACCCAAGAGAAAATAACTAATTATTTCAATTAATTATTTAACTGTCACACCCCTAAGTTTTCAGAAATTTATTTCAATTAACTAATTACTATTAATTAAATCAAATAATTATCATTACCACTATTATCCATATATTTTTTTTAAAACATCTTCTTCTTTGTTTCTCCATCGCTGCATCGCGGGTCGGCCTCTTGAGTCCCACTGCCGTCAGCCGAGGGGCATTGGCCGTGCTTCTCCCTACGCCAAACTTCCTCCTTGGGGACGCATCCTCGTGCCCTTTGCCTTCCCCGTCTCAAGACCTTCCTCTTCCTCTGGCCCATGCTCACGGGAAGATCGCCGAAAATAGCAACTCATCTCCCGGGAGCTCATTTCGCCTGTAGAAGGTGCCCAGAGCTTCCTCTCAACTTCGCGATCCCTTTGCGCCCATCTACACCGACGTTTTCCTCTCCCTACGCCCCACTCGCATGTATACACTCCCTCTCCGGAGAGCTCTAAGCATAGCTTAAAGGCTTTTAATATGCAAACAGAAACAAGGAGAAGGTTCCTACCTCGGTTCTGATTCTCCTGGTGTTGATGGTAGTAAATGTAAGCTCTCCCACCTACCGAAAGCCCTTCTCCGGCTCTAAGCTCACCGGAGTCCCGACCTCTCTTGCTCGCTTGGTGTAATAGAGGCGGTGGGAGAGGGTCTTCTTTATAGCCCTAGAACAACAGTAGACTAACCGGCCACCTCGAGGTAACGCCGCCGCGGCTGCCGTGACGGGTTTCTCACAAACGGCTCGGGATAAAGTGGCCTCGCGACGCAGGACATTGCGGCAGAGGCCGGGGTGGTGGTGGTGCCTCGGGATGAGATTGCGCAGATGGACGGAGGAGATCTCATGATCAGTATCCAACGGCCGCGATTATCTCTTATTGTCTTGGATCTGGCACCCATCAGATCAACGGTTCTGATCCAAAACAGGATCCAACGGCTTGATCTCCATCACTGGCCTCGTATCAATCGCTAGCCTTGATTAACGGCCACGATCACACCACGTGGTTCCTTTAGATTCCTTTATAATCGCCTCGCGATCAACTACGATCTGGAGCACATCTTAGCGCGCCACGTGTCATTGCTACCTCCCTCCGTCTCTTCTCAAGATCATCTCTATCTGGGGTGATCAAATCTTAGCCGTCCAACCAACACATTATAGGACAATTTTCCGGAAGTCCCTGAACATATTTATTTCATAGATAGGTCCTTGTTCTGTGAGAGGGAAAAATTTCCTTAAGATCCCTTTATCTTCTAGAGATTACCATTAGGTCACCGCAGACCCCATATTAACTTAATTTCCATTTTAAACTAAATAAACCACTTTTAAATCATTTAATCCCATATCAACACTAATCAAGGGACTTAAATAATTTAATAAATTTCTCAAGGGGAATATTAAAAATATTTATTGAAAAAATTTCATGGATCTTACAATCCTCCCGCCTTGTAAAAATTTCGTCCCCGAAATTTCAACACCACCTACTCTTTAGGTAAACAACTCGGGGTATCGTTTCCTCATATCCTCTTCGCTTTCCCAAGTAGCTTCCCGCTCTGTGTGGTTACTCCACTTAACCTTAACAAAAGGAATAGTTCTATTCCTTAACTGTTTGTCCTCCCGGCCCAAGATAGCCACTGGACGTTCCTCGTAGGACATATCCTCTTGGACTTCCACCGGAACCTGAGGAATCACTCTGGTGGGATCCCGAATACACTTCTTCAACATTGAAATGTGGAAGACATCGTGAACCTGAGCGAGATCCTGAGGTAATGCCAACCTATATGCCACAACTCCTATGCGCTCCAATATCTCAAAAGGTCCGATATATCGTGGAGCAAGTTTTCCACGTCATCCAAACCTTACTACCCCTTTCATAGGAGATACTTTTAAGAATACCAGATCCCCCACTTGGAACTCCTGATCAGATCTCTTACGGTCTGCATAATTCTTTTGTCTACGCTGGGCAGCCTGGAGTCTCTCCCTGATCAACTTGACATGTTCCTCCGTTTGTTTTATAAAATCGGGTTGCTTAAGTGTCGCCTCAGCTATCAGCTTCCTTTCTCCCACATCTCCCCAACAAATGGGAGTTCGGCACTTCCTCCCATAGAGTGCCTCATACGGAGCCATCTTGATACTTGCCTGATAGCTGTTGTTGTAAGTAAATTCTATCAAGCTTAGGCGCTCATCCCAAGACCCCGTAAAATCTATCGCATATGCCCTCAATATGTCTTCTAGCACCTGGATGGTCCTTTCGGATTGTCCATCATGCCGCGGGTGGAAAAGTCTTTGAATGCCAATCCTGCGCCGTGAGTGCGTCTAAGTGCTCTCCCAAAATCTGGAGACAAACCGAGTGTCTCGATCAGAAGTGATCGACACCGGTACTCCATGTAGTCTGACGATCCGATCTATATACAGCTGGGCCAATTTTTCTAAGGATGCTCCCGTTCTCAATGGTATAAAATGGGCCGATTTAGTCAGTCAGTCCACAATAACCCAGATCGATTCATGGCCTCTTTTAGTACGTGGCAATCCCGTCACAAAATCCATGTTAATGTGTTCCCACTTCCACTCCGGAATGGGTAAGGGTTGTAACATCCCTGCCGGCCGGTGTTCTCAGCTTTTTACCAACCGACAGTGATGCACTTGGCTACTCTAACTCCTCAGAATCCTCATGGTTATTCCCTTCCACCAGAAATGGTCTTTCAACCCTCTATACATCTTGGTACCTCCAGGGTGAATAACGTAGCTCGAATAGTGAGGTTCCTCCAGAATCTTCCTTCTTATTTCAGGGACATTTGGCACACATATCCTTTCATCAAGTCTAAGAGTACCATCTTCATGGACTCTGAACCGTGTTGGTTCTTCCTCGCCTATGTGTTTCTTGATCTCCTCTAGATCAGGATCTTGTCCCTGAGCTATTCGAATCCGTTCCAATAACCAGGGTCGGATATGCAAACTGGCCAATGAGACATCCATTGTAGGCAAAACAACCTCTAGATCGAGCCTCCTCATGTCCTCCAATAGCGGTCTCTGAATTGTTAACATAGCGGCAACTCCATATCCAGACTTTCTGCTTAGTGCATCACCCACCACGTTCGCCTTGCCCGGGTGGTAATGAACACTGAGATCATAGTCCTCAATGAGTTCCAACCAACGCCGCTGTCTCATATTCAACTCTTTTTGTGTGAATATGTATTTGAGGCTCTTATGATCGGTGTAGATCTCGCAAGGTACATCGTAGAGGAAATGTCACCAGATCTTTAGGGCAAACACGATCGCTGCCAACTCAAGATCGTGTGTAGGGTAATTCTCTTCGAAAGGTTTTAACTGTCGTGATGCATAAGCAATCACACGCCCATCTTGCATCAACACACAACCAAGACCAGTCTTGCAGGCGTCACTGTAGACCGTATACCCACGATTACTTTGTGGTAACGCCAACACTGGTGCAGAAATCAACCTCTGTTTCAACTCCTGGAAACTCTTTTCACAGGAATCGGTCCAAACGAATTTGGTACCTTTCCTGGTCAACTTAGTTAATGGTGCTGCTATAACCGAGAATCCCTCGTAATCTTCTCGTACAGCCACCAATCCCAAGAAACTCAGTATCTCCTCGCATCAGTAGTTGGTCTTTTCCATTCCACCACGGCTTCAATTTTCTTGGGATCTACTGAAACTCCAGCTCCACTTACCACGTGGCCCAAGAAAGCAACCTTGTCCAACCAAAACTCGCACTTGGAGAACTTCGCATAGAGCTGATGTTCCCTCAAGTTCTCTAGCACTATTCTTAAGTGCTCCTCGTATGCCTGGTGGCTTCTTGAGTAGACCAGTATGTCATCGATGAACACCACCACAAACTGGTCCAAATATTGACGGAATACCCGGTTCATCATATCCATAAAGACTGCCGGGGCATTGGTAAGCCCAAACGGCATTACCAGAAACTTATAGTGCTCGTATCTAATACGAAAAGCACTATTCGGGATATCCGTCTCTTTAATCCTTAGTTGATGATACCCAGATCTAGAGTCAATCTTGGAGAAAACTTGAGCTCCCTGTAGCTGATCCAGTAGGTCATCAATTCTTGGTAGAGGATATTTATTCTTTACAGTCACCTTGTTCAACTCCCGATAATCAATGCACAACCTTAGCGACCCGTCTTTCTTCTTAACGAAAAGAACAAGTGCTCCCCAAGGTGACATACTGGGTCTGATAAAACCTTTGTCCATCAATTCCTCCAGTTGGGTCTTCAATTCCCTAAGCTCCGCAGGTGCCATCCGGTATGGAGCCTTAGACACGTGAGCCGCATTCCTGAATCCAAATCAATAGAGAACTCCAGCTCTCTTTCCGGGGGTAATCCCGGTAAATCTTTCGGAAACACGTCAGGGTACTCCCTTACCACCGGTACGTCTGAGACCTCAATCTCCTTATCCTTCTTTACCTCAGTAATAGAAGCCAAATAGCCTATACATCCACCCCTAAGAAGCTTCCGTACCTGGAGAGCTAAAATCTCCTGTACTAGGGAACAAGTTTGGCTGCCTTTAAAGGTAAATTCTTCATCTCCCGGCATCCTAAACACAACCTTCTTCCCACAACAGTCTACCACCGCATAAACCGATGAGAGCCAGTCCATCCCGAGCATCACATCGTAATCCTTCAGGTCCATTACATGCAAATTTGCAAGTAATGTTCCCCCCTCAATCATTACTGGGCATGCCGGTACCTTATCAACTTGGCAGCTCCTACTGGGGTGTCTACACACAAGTCTTGGGGTTGATCTATAGTAGGCAATGTATGCTTCCGTGCAAATCGTGCAGATACGAAAGAGTGTGTGGCTCCAGGATCAAATAAAGTGCAGGCATAAAATGAACTAACTGAAAGGGTACCTGCCACGACATCACGGTGACACGTGCTTCCTCGGTTGTCGGGATGGTAGACCTGGCCCATGGGTCATTGGCCTCTGCTTGTTCTTTGGGGTTTGTTCGAGGTAGAAGGCTGTCCCAAGTCGCCTTCCCCTTCTTATCTCCACCTTGTGGTCTTGGTGGTGGTCCCTGCATTGCCGGAAGCTTTGTTGTGATCCTTGAGTTCCTCCCACTACACTCTGTCCCTGTTGTCGTTGCGGACATTGGGCCTTTTGGTGATCCAAAGCCAGACAGAAATAACACCCTCCAGTTATCCTTGGACATTGGGCTTTCTTATGCGGCCCCTTGCATTCGTAGCAGTTCAGAGTTTGGGTCACACTAGCTGAAGACCCTTTGCCTCCAGACGAGGCTGTGGACCTAGTTGGCTTCCCGTAAGGCCGATACTTGTTATCAGGCCTTCGCTTCCCAGAGCTCTTTCCTGATGACTGGCCCTGGCTATTAGCCCCTTTATCCTTTTTCTCTTTCTGGGACGACCCCTGGGCGTCCCCTTGGCAAGAAGCTTCAGTGTACTTAGCCCTAGCCACAACTTCGGTGTAGGTCTTGCACATGTGGCTGTTCACTATCTTCTTTAGCGATGGCCGCAGTCCGGCCTCAAATTTCATCACTCGGCTCTCTTCTGTCGGAACCATGTCCGGCAAGAAGCGAGCCAACCGGTCAAATTCTGTTTCATATTGCTCTACCGTGGAGCCTCCTTGTACAAGCTGGGAGAATTGTTGTCCAAGATGTACTAGATGTCCTCTTGAGAAGTACTTGGCGAAGAACGCAGTTCAGAATTCTTCCCAAGTCTGGAAGGCCTCTCCCTTCCTCAGTCTTATCTCTCCAAAGTACCAGTTTTCTGCGGGTCCTTGAGGCATGTACACGGCGGTCCTGATCTTCTCCGCCTCGGTGGTCTGGATTTTACATAATTATTACTTTTTTTTCTTTTAAGGGTGTGGAAGAACTAGAAAACGAGGGAGAGGACCAACTATAAATACAAAGCTTGCTAAGAAGAAAGCACAAGGAAAAGAAATTGATATTCAATTCCCTCCTCCATATTATAAGCCATGTGGTAAGCATGCTAAACTTTTCAAGGCAGAGGTCACTGTGTGCATTCGACAACATGCACCTCTTCGCATCACTAAATGGAAAGATATTTCTGAAGATAGAGTGAAGACAATATGGAAAATTTTAAAGGTATGATTAAACGTAAAATTATTTTTTAATATATAAATATTAAATTTAGTTAATTGAACTATTATTTAAGGTTATAATGTTATGTGAATTTTAGGTCCAATTTAAATTTTCTGATGAGGTGCAACCTTATGTGATGAAACAATTACAAGCACAGTATAAGAATCTTCAATTCCATTTGCATCAAAGATACCTCAAGAGAAAAGACTGCACTGAAGATGTAAATGAAGGTGACTGGAAATGGTTGACTGAGAATAAATGGGAGACACCAAAATTTAAGGTAACATTAGTATTCAATTAATTTATCTTATCTTATCTTTTCTGGTTAATTTCATATGAAAATTAATTGTTTATCATTTTGTAGGATAAAAATGAACAAAAACAAAAGTAATAAGAGAAACAAGAGATGAAATCAGTTGTTGGCACAAAATCAATTGTACAAATGGCATTTGAGATGGTAAATTAATATTTTTTGAGAATTTATTAATTAATTATATTTTGATTTTTATTTTTTGGTTTTATATTTTTAGAAAGACAAAGATTCTGAAGAATGGCTTGATGTTGTCAAAGTATGGAAAGCGACACGAATGAAACCAGATTGATCTTGGGTTGTTTCAAATGGAGAAGAAATAATGGTATGTATAGAAATTTTAATCAATTTTTTTTTTGTGATAATATTAATATTTATTTATTAAAATCCTAGATTTTTATTTAAACGTGCAGAACAAGCTTCAAGAAGAGGGAGAGAAAAATTAGGAAAAGATTCTTTATCCAAGACCTCTACCACTAGTTTAAATTTTTCTCTCTTGTTTTTGGGAAAAGTCTAATCACTCATGTAGTAGGTGTTAAAGGGATGACATCTACAACACAGGAAAAATGTTGGATTCTTGCAAAAGCTGAGGCCGCAAAGAAACATGCAAGTGAATTGGACATTGAAGTTGTAAGGCAAACTGAAAAAATGAAAAAATAAGATGAAGAGATTCAAGCCCAACGTGCTGCAATTGAGAAGCAAGGCATGGAAATGAAGAGAGTTTTAGATGTTTTTGCACATTTAGCAAGCAATGGACTAATTCCTAGCTTTCCACTCAATGCATCTCCATCAAGTACCCCAACTAATGATTTAGCAAGCGCCACAAGTAATGATGTAAGTATAGTAATTTATAATATATTGAATAGTTAATTTTACTCTTATTATTATTATTATTTACTAATTAATTGATATTTAATGGTTTTTTTTTTGCAGGAACCCAACGCATAGTGGGCATGGGTTTTATTCATCATCCAAAAGAAAGTTTTAGCTTGTGTTTTATTTGGTTTAATTTTTATAGCATGGTCAGAAATGTCAATATATATATATATATATATATATATATATATATATATATATATTAACTAGTCATTTAGTTATTTGAATGATTGTGAGACATATTTCTATTAATTTCATAATTGTATTTGAGAATTTTATTTTGCATTGTTTTCTATTGCAAATTAAGAGTTTAACAATCTAATTAATTTTTATTTAATTTTCAATAATATTAATAATTTTTATGTTCATTTTTAATTAAATCCATTAATTTGTGACAACAATGAACATTGGTGGCAAAATTGTCATAAGATAAAAATTTCACATTTGTGATAAATTTTGATAAATACTATGGCCACTAATGCAAATTTTGCTAGCCACTAATGCAATTGAATTATTAAATCAATAATTTTATTTGTGACCACAATGGATACATTTAGTGACAAAATTCTAGTAAGATACAATTTTCATATTTGTGACAAAATTTGTTAGACATTAATGTAATTAAATTATTAAATCAATATTTTTATTTGTGCCAATTATGGGTTCATTTGTGCCAAAATTGTTGCAACACATAACTTCCATATTTACGACGAATTTGTTAGACACCATTGTTTTGAACATTGGTGACGATATAACTTTCACTAATAAAAATAATATTAGTGACGCATTTTATCGTCAAAGCTCTCAATAATTTTTGTGCCAATAATGTCGTCAAAACAATATATGCTATTGCCACAATTTTTTCGGACACAATTTAAATTTTTTTGAGACAATAAAATTGACACAATTGGTTGGAGTTATTGTAACTACACCAATTTTGTTTTACACCATTTTTTTGAACATTAGTGACGATATAACTTTCACTAATGAAAATAATTTTATTGTCAATACGGTCGTCACAACAATATACGCTATTGTCACGATTTTTTCAGTCACAATTGAGAATTTTTTGCGACAATAAAATTGTCACAATTGGTTTTAGTTATTGTGACTACATTAATTTCATCACCAATAGTTCACTTTTTAGTATCAACATATTTGTCACAAAAAGTGTTGCATAATTGTGACAATTTTTAAATGCAGCCACTAATGAAATAGTGACGGGGTTATTTGTGACGGCAAGTGACGAATGAAAAAATTGTCACTATAAGTTGTAGTGGCTATTTATTAGACTTTTAGTCAAGAATTTTGCCTCCACAAAAGATGAAATTTCTTGTAGATGCCATATTGAGCTTGAATTTGCATAATTCTTGTCAACGCTGCTTAGTTTAAAATTAGTCCTGACAAAAACATCTTAAAATACAGCACATGAGATATATTGTCTTTTTGCTCGAAGCTGGATAATTTGTTATTGCACTAAGATGTAACACTAAGAACTCTTACAGCTTGTGAAGATAAAAGGACATCAGCAGCGGATGGGAAGCTTATCTATACACGTAGAATCAGGCCTAAAAAGGTCAATGGGGCCCTAAAAAAGATGAAGGTTATGAAAGCTTATGGCTCGGATGATATCTCTATTGAAGTTGGGAATGTCTTGGTAATTAAAGTGCTGGTATTATGGTTAACCAACCCGTTCAACTATATACTAAAAAGTGGAAATATGCCAAACCCTTGGAAAAAAAGAATTTTGGTTTATATATATAAAAAATAAGGGGGTTATTCAAAATTGCACAAAGTATAGTGGCATTAAGTTAATGAGTCACACAATGAACCTGTAAGATAGAGTAATAGAGCATCGACTCGAGGATATTACGAAAGTGTTAGAGAACAAATTTGGCTTCATTCCGGGTAGGTCTACAACAGGCATTATTCGTCCGTTAAAAAGTTTAATGGAGATCTACATAGAGAAGAAAAAAGATCTCCAAATGGTTTTCATTGACATATAGAAGCTAGGCTGTAAAACCCAAGAATTTTAGGGATTAAAATTTCTTTTCGGGTTTTACTTAAATGGAAAATGAGGAAAACCCCCGAGGTTTGATCAAAATGAAGTAATGATGGAGAAATAAATTTTCTAAATTTACTTTAGAAAATTCCCCAAACTTGAAATACATGGATTTGTATTTGTAATGAGTTTAAAAACCCTAGTTGGGTTTAATAGGGACTACCAAGGGTATTTTGGTAAAAAATAAGGGAAAGATTAATTCTTGGAGGAATTCATGTTGATTAAATTAATTAAATAAAGGAAGGATTGGTGGTTTATTTAATTAAAGGAAAGAGGACTAATATGTGAATTCATACATTATGAGGACTTTATGGGAATTCTAATTGTCTCACAAAGAGATATGGACAGGGACCCCGATGAGAATTTGGAGAGTGTGGGGACTAAATGGAATTAAATTTTAATTGGAGTTCATTGGGTCATTGAAGACTATATGTAATTTTAGGAATGTTTGAGGACCCATTGGTAATTGTGTCTTCCTCACATCATAGGGACGTGCATGTAAAAAAGTTTAAAGGGCAGGGACTCATGTGCAAAAAAAATAAATAAATAAATAAAAAGGGGCATGAGTTGGAGGATATTATAAATATATATATATATATATATATATATATATATATATATATATTATATGGAATATAATATATATATATAAATATCACACAGTTGTCACTCGGAGCTTTGAATTCAAGAGAAAAAAAAAAAGTAATAAAAAAAAAAATAAAATAAAATAAAATAGTTTGAACATGATGGTCGCCATTAATGGAGTTGAAAACTCCAAATGGATTAAAGCACGTGGGAATGCAACACATGAAGTAATGCTTTTGAATTAAAGGGAGTAACGTATTTGACTTGAACGGCTGGGAAGATAATGCATTCTTCTCTCTTCCTTCGTTAATTTCGCGAAACAGTCGCATTGATGGGAGCGCTATCAACAGAGGTGCCAGCGTCCAGATGCTATTATAAAAGGCTGGCTTTCTTTGAACTCTAGCAGCCACTCTCATACCCACCTGTTCAAAGGAGAGGAAGAAGAGTGAGAGAGAGAGAGGAGGTTGTCAGCGTTTGAGGGAGAAGACGAGCGTTCCGCCAGAACCAGGTGGGAGCCAAAGCTCGACGCCGGAGCTCGGTAAGCCTCTAAACTACTGTGTATTAGCAGCAAGTGCTACACCTGTAAGCATGCATGTGGGCATTAGAGAAGGGTTGTAAATACCAAGTTGATTATAGTGATAAAAGGGAAGATAAATCTTTTATAGTTATATAGCAGTGTAATATGTGATTAGGTGTCCTCATAGATGATTATAGAGGCATGAGAAATATTATGCAATCTATGGAATCCTATTGCCATGCTGTTCAAAAGTAGGAGGAACTAAATAAACGGATGAAGACTTAGGACAGTGAGGGTATGCATAGTCATGGGTTCTTATGGATGATTATATGGGCATGTGTGTATGGCCTATCATTAGATTGCATGCAGTGAATGTTGATCATTCATAACATTGGGTAGAGATGAAAGTATGATGGCCTTGAGTAGGAGTCCATTTATGATTTGCAATTCTTTGTGAGATAAAGTCATATCCAGGAGTTTGTTTGGATTACGGATTACTTTTACTTGGAAACCTTAGAAATGGTCAAAGATATAAAGTAGAATCATAAATTTATTTAGCTCAACCTCTTGAAAGTAGTATTAGATTCAGTGAATGGGTTCCTCTGTAGTTTTGAGTATGTACATATGCTTCTTTGAGTCTGTGAGGGTGACTATGAGAAGCTTTAATAATTTGAAGATTGCATGCTGAATTTCAGAGGAACATGCATGAGTTTGTGTTCATGGCCTGTAACTTGATGATCGATGCATTACTAATGAACCTCATTATATTCTAATGATTCTAGCATGAACAACTAAGTAAGATGATGCTCAGGTTGGTCAGGTTTGGCCCTTTGATGCCAAATGAGTTTTGCTCTAGTTGGAATCTGAAGGAGAGGAAAGGTAAGTACTTGTGAATGGGATTTAGTTGGCCCATACAACACTTAAATGAGGTTAGAAGCTTCAAAGTTCTGGGGTTTATTCTCTGTGTATGAAAGTTGCACGACTATAAGTGGGTGTGTTTGAACTTCGAATTAAGTTGGGTGTCATGGATGGTTTTGTTCAGTAATAGGAGGTCTGGGTATGAGCATAATCATGCATGGTTAGTGGTAATTTATGGGATTGGAACATGATTGAATAGTGAGGAGGGGGCTATGATTACATGATTAGAACACAGCTTGACTCGATGACCATAAGGTTTGGATGTTACAATATACAAGCATGAATGACTTTAGGTGATAAACTGATCTGTGTTAATGACTGTTAGGCAAACATGACTGGTTTATTATGCCTTTGAGTCAATACAAGACTTTCCAATGAATACTGTACATTGGTTTAGAGGAGACTGGGGAAAGGTGCATATCTACTTTGAGCTACCTAAGTGATAGGAGGCAGGGTGTTGATAGAGAAACTAAGTCCTGGGTCACTCAAGTGACAGGATAGGACCTTAAACTTAAGGTCATAGCTACTCAAAGGACGGAAATGCCCTTCCCTAGTTAAAAAGGGCTAAGGTCAAGCTAGGATGTGTAATGGGCTTGAAATGGGCCCAATTCAACTTGAATGCCTATAGGTGACCAAATAAGGTTTAGACTCGACCAATGAAAGTAGAGTTGACCAGGTTTGACCAAGATGGGTCTAGAGTCAACTAAAGGACGTGGAAATAGGGGATAAGGGCCAGTAACCCGCGAGATGGTCCATAGGACCCGTTAGTTGGCATAAGCCCAACGGGAATGTTAGGTATACATGTACAACTAAAGACATAGGTATTTATTGGAGTCTTAGTTCTAATAGGGCCTCTGTATGCCTGATGCTCTCGGGGAGTTGTAAGCACATAAGAGGAAGCTAGAGGGACATCTAGTTTCAATGAATAAGATGGTTAATCCAAGATGTGGTTGAATTATCTGGGTCCATGGGCGGAACCAAGAGTAGTTGGGCTCAAGCACAATTACTAAAGGGCTCAGGCTGGGCTTAGTCAAGTTGTAAAATAAAAAGGAATTATAAGAAATAAAAAGGAAAAAAAAAAAGAGTTGTAGGTGGTGGGTGTTGAACTCAAGACCACCTAAGTAAAGTAGTTGAACCTTAACCTTGGGACAGGGCCAACCACGAGATATAGTTGATTCTTTTTAAGTTAAAGAGATGGTCCAGATAAAGACTAAAAGAAACTTAGTGGGCTTGACTAGTGGGCCTAATTTGTCAAAGTTACCAAGCATGATCGAGCTATATGTTAGGCTCACAAATAATAGATTGTCAAGTTGAACAAAGGACTAGTCAACCAAGTGAAAGGTTAAGGGTCGAATAAAAGACAAGACCAGGTTAAGCTAAACTGTTGGGTCTAGTTGGTGGGCTCAAATGAGTTGAGTTGATTAAGAATGGTCAAATAGGGTGTATTACACGGCAAGCGTGTGTCAAGTTGACTAGTTGACCAAAGTTGACCGGGTAGGGGTTGAGGGTCAAACTAAGGACTAGAAATGGTCAACAAGGATTCATACAGCAGTGCGGAAGTGAGGTAGGCCCTTTGACTAAAGTTGACGTGAGTTGACCAAGATTTGAAAGTCAACTTAAGGGCTTGGAAATGAGAGAAAATGGTCAAGTAATCCACGTAAATGGTTTTAAGGACCCGTTTAATTGAGCTTAGGGGCCACCAAAGCTTTGCAGAGAGTTACGCATGTGCATCTAGGATGTAGGGATGTTGCTATTTTGACACCGATAGAGACTTTCTTTGCCATGGATATCGGCGTGGAGGCTTAGAGATGTCGGGGAGGAAACTAGGGAGTTTCCGACTCTTGTTAGAGGTAAGTTACTTTTGCTTTGCTCCTACCCATTGTTTTGGGGTTTCTTGATTTGATGTATGCTATTTGTTAGCATGACTTTTTGCTTAGTACCGAGTATTCTTGGATGCATGCACATACATATTCTTTTGATATCTTTCCGGTATGTGTGTGATTGGTGTGCTAGAGGTAGTGTTAGCCCGATCCACGAGGATCCGTTGATCTAAGACGCGTGGCCGTGGTAACACGTGGAGCACATTGCTTTCCGTCCGGATAGGAGTGCGTGGTTTCACTATCTCTTCGTTGATGCTCATTTGAGCATACCAACCCAAGGACCGAGGTATACCGGTGGAGGTTCGCGTAAGGTGTTTGTGTGCAGCGGGCGGTATGCGCCGGAGGAGTATCGCGTACTCATTAAGCATAGCCCCTATTGTCCTGTAAGGCACTTGACCATAGAGACACCTGCGGCGTTTGTGTTGGTCGGGTGGGTGTGTGTAGGGTTGAGTTTGCTCTCGCGGGACTCGGTGGAGCTAGGGAAGCTCCAATTTAGGGAATATTCGAGGATAGGACCCCTGACTTTCCTCGATGACCCTACCGAGAGAAACAAATCTACGGAGGTCTTACCTGTCGCCAAGTAGCTTGGTACATTTGGCCAGTGTTAACACGAAGAAGAGGTAGATCTACCGATCTTTTGACTGGAGAGTCAAACGACCATCTAGGTCGTATTTACATCCAAAAGCTGGACATACTGGCCGGGAGTAAACTTTGAGTTCTCTTAGAACTCACTACAGAGCCCAAGGGCTTCTGTATCAGGGGTCGTACCGTTGACTTGCTTGTGGTAGACTCCTAGGTCTTTATTGTCGATGTTTTGATCTCGTTGACTGTCATATCTCCTGTTATTGACATTGAGACCTGCAGGCGTACTTACTGGGCCTTCCTTTCGAAAGCTCATGCACTTGCTTCCCTTCTTTCTTTTTCAGGTCCCGAGGAGTAGGTGACTCGGACTCGGGCGTTGAGCGAAGGGATGGGTTGATTTTGGAGAGGTCCGAGGACCTAAGGTTATGTGTGAGAGTCTCACTTGTAGGACCCAGATAGGGCCTGATTTTGTATAGAGCTTTGTAGGGTACCTGAAACCCTTCATGATTTTTTAATTCCGTTGTATAACTCTGATATTGTTCTTTATTATTAATGAACATTTGATTATTATTGTTATCTGCTTATCATTTTTAGGCCTTGTATTCGAGTGGGGCTCGTCTCTACTTGGATACGGCCGATCTGTTGACGTGCCCGAGGTCCCTGGAACCGGGTCGGGGCGTTACATAGGCATATGATAATGTACCAATACAAGTCTTTTGGTGAGCGTTAGAGAATAAAAATATTCATATTAAATATATTTGGAGTTATCTATTGGTATCTAAGATGACATCCCAGGGTATACGTTGTTCGAGAATGTTATGTTGTTCGACACTCGGGGATTACTCGTGTGCAAAGGCCACCAACTTGTGGTTGATGGAAGAGGTGGGCTCTGTTTATTTTCAGAATTGCTTAAATGCTTATCTGTTTGCTGAAGTGTTTATTTACTACCATTCTGTGTGTATTAATGCAATTATGTTCGCTCACCCCCTCTAACCCGGTATGGCTTTAATTAATCGGGTATGTACAAGCCCACCTACGAAGGACATCACTCCGGCGGTGAAATTTTGGTTCACCCCATAAGAAGCGACCAAAAGAGGTCCCGCGAAAGAGTGTCCGGGTGGAAGCACCAAAAGCAAGGGAGGCCAATTTGACAGTTGTCCGGATGGAGCTAAAATCGCTTCAATCCAAGTACGATAGAAGATTTTACAAATTATCGAGTAATTTTGGGTTGCTTGAGTTGTTGGGACTTCGTAGAATAAAATTTTGGGTTTAAGGGTTTTTTTTTTCTCTTTCTGATTTCGGGTGTTTCCAGGAGAGGATGAGTTTGTTATGCTCTCTTTACGAATGATATCTACCAGTGTTTCCATTTAAACAACAGTGTTTCCATTTATTCACAACAGTTCCCATTTTAGAATATATTGTAAAATCCAAGGATTTTATGGGAATAAAATGGGTTTAAATTTCTTTAAAATGGATTATTAATTAAAAAGGTTTTTTCCTAATTAATTAAATATTTAATTAGTGGGAGAAAAAAAAACTAAAAACCCTAATTAGGGTCAATGGAGGGCCCGGAGGACCTTTTGGTAATTTTGTAAGTACCAAGGACTAAAGATAAATTGTCCTCTCTCTCTCTCAAGGAGGACCAAAGTGTGACCTAAAAGATTTCAGGGACTTTTGGGTAATTATCCAGATCAAAATCCTTATACAAGCGGTTCAACGGCTAGGATTAGATGATCTGAGATAGAGGCTGATCGCGAGGCGTTATAATGGTCTCTAAGAGGGCTACGTGTCGATCTAAGGTTAAATCTATCTCATCGTGTTTGGATCCGAGGCAATGAGGGATGGTATGGTGGAGGTGATCCCACGGTGCGTGCGTTTGAGAAACCGTTCATCTTGTGGATTGTCTCCAGCTCGAGACACAGTAGTTTGATCGGGCCTTTGGTCACGGATGGATCTGGGCCGTTCATCCAACAGAGTGTTGGATTCAAGGCTTGGCAAAGAGATTGGGACCATTGGATGAGATCAAAGGATCACCACCGCCCATCAGTGAGACCCGATCTGGCGATGCCCATCTTCTCAAGCATGCGCCACTCGAAAACGGCATGAAGGCCTGTGCCCGTACTTGCCGCCTTCTCCAGTAGATTCTGAGCGAGGGATCGGTACTGCTCGCTTCCACGGAGCCCTATAAGAGCAAAACCCCCATCTCTAAAACGAGGGAAGAGAAATGGGCGAGTAGAGGACTTCGCAGAAGAAGGAGGTCGGAGAAGTGAAGAAGTAGCTCCGGGCAACCACAACCACCACCGACACCGCCAGGGAGACCGGAACGCAGGTAAGAAGGTTTTACAGGCTTCAATTTAAGGTTTAAATCATGTATAGTGTGGTTGTGGGCTCGCCGGAGTCGTTGAACTCAACCAAGAGAGGTGCGCGACGGGGAGGGGAAACAAGGAGCTGTCGGTATGCGACGTCGACTGGTGCGGCCGAGACGGAGCTCTGCTTGCCGATTGCCGGCGGCATCGAACCGCCCATCGAAGATAGCTTTCCCAAGTGAGCTACTCCTAGAGGGCTCACCATGAGGAGAAGAAGAAGAAAAAATATATATATATTATAATAATTAATTAATTAATTAGATGATTACTGATTAATTAGTTAATAGAGCTTAATGTGACTTTATAAAGTGTGACAAAATAAATCATTAATCTAGTTAGGTTTTTAAATTTTATTTGGTTTAATCATTTGGGCTCATCTCTTGGGTTGGGCCCAAGTGTTGGGTTTAATCAGAAGAAAAATAATAATAATAAACCTAAGGGTTGGACTAATGTTTAAAAAAAGAAAATAATAATAAACAATTAGTTATTTAATTAATTAATTCAGTTTTAGATTACTTAATTAAACCAGATAAATGTAATTGAACTATATTAGGGTTAATCAAGTTTGGGTTCAAAACGGACTAGGTCAACCTAGTGGGCTAAATTAAATTGGGTTCATTGGTTTGGATTTGTTCAATTTAAGTGGGTTTGGGTCTAAGTCGGAATAAATCAAATTGACTAATTTGATTAAGATAATTGATGGAGATGATTAGATTTGTTCAACTAGCTAATCATTCTAGACCCAAAGGTAGATCATTAAATCAATTGATCTGATTAATTAAGTGGGTTAGACCTGGACCATAAAGTCGGGATAATAGACTAGGTTGTCAATTAAAGGGATTAAAATAAACTTAGGTCTAACTTATGTTCTGGGTCTAATTAGTTGATCAAATCTAATGAATTAGATGGGCCCAAATTGGCTAAGTTAACTAGAAATGAACAATTTGGGTTCGGATTACGACAAATAAAAGTAAAATTGACCAGGATTGACCAAGTAAGGTTAAAAGACCATAACTGGACAAGGAAATGGAAAGAGGGCCGGAAACCAGGTAGATGGTCTATTGGGCCCCTTTAGTGGGCCAAGACCCATCAGAAGCGAGAGTGATGCATGAGCATCTAGAAACCTAGGGTTTTATTAGAATATTGGCTCTAATAGTAACTCTGTCATCAGATATTCTCGGGGAGTCTTAGAGACACTACGGGAGGAGACTAGGAGGGTTTCTAACTCCAGAAAAAGGTAAGTACACTTGCCTAGCACCTTCTCTTCGGAGATTTCTTTGGACATACCTATTTCTTGTTTATTGATATTTATTGATTCCATACATGCTATCCATGCTTGTTTTCAATTCGTGTTGGGCATGTATGTTGTATTCGGGATGCTGGTATCCCGGTTTGCTGCGGTCTACTGCCCGGACTCAGTGGAGCATGGGGGCTCCGATAGGGAAATGCTTAGGGACAGGACCCCCTGACATTTCTACCTGTCATGCAAGAGAGGTGATTCTCTGGTGGTCTTACCCGTCAGTGGGAATGGTACGCTGATCGTGTTAACAGATATGAGAGATGGTACTACCGATTACGACCGGAGGGTCGAACGACCAGAGGGTCGTGTTCACAGCTTCTAGCTGGGTTTGCTGGCCAGGAGTAACCTTTAGTTTTCTTTCAGACTCATCACAGAGCTTGAGGGCTTCTGTTGTTAGTGGTCGTACCTTTGGATTTGTTTGTGGTAGACTCCTAGGGTTGTGTTCTCTTGGGATTGTGATCCCTTTATTTGACATGTTGTTTTTTTATGTCTTCGTGACCCCCGTAGGGTGCTTACTGGGCTTTCCATTCGAAAGCTCTTGCATTTGTTATTTCTCTCTTTTACAGATCCCGAGGACTAGCAAGTGGTGCAGTGGAGAGTTCATTAGGAGATCTGAGGTCTGAGGGTCTCCCTTGTCTTTTACTTTGAGAGTAAATTTCTTTATGTAGGACCCGTATAGGGACCAGACTTTGTTTAGGGCCTATGGACCCTTATGACTCTATGTTCTTTTAGACTTGAGATTATCTTATGTTATGTTAACTGCTGGATCTCATTTAGGCCTTGTATTTGAGTTGAGCTTGTCTCTTCTTGGATACGGCTGGTTTGTACATGTCACGCCCCGAACCCGGTCCCGGGCCCCTCGAGCACATGCATGTGACCAGGCCGCTTTAGGACTAAGGACCGTACCCGCCCAATGCAAGGCCTAAGTGCTATATCAACCTGATTACAAACATGCAGTATAATAACAATACTGATAACATATCATATAATAAACGGAAGCATAAAAGGGTTCTACATGACCCTACAACAATCCACGATACATATCGTGTCTCAAATACAACTTCAATACGGGACAATACTACAAGGTTCATAACCTCACACAGAATAACAAATAACATAACCCCCTACGGCGCTACCAACCTCGCCGGGGAATACAAAGTCCCAAAGCCCGCGCGTGACTCCCTCCTAGTCCACGCCTGGTACTCCTCTACTCCTCCTGATCTGCAAGGAGTAACAACTGGGTATTTGAGCCAAACAACTATGGCTCAGTGGGCACCACATACAAATCTCATGCATAAAGAAATGTAAAGATAATAAAAAGCCCACAAATATGAACATAGGGCACGGCCCAAAACATCATCAAAATAGATATAAATCTCTGGGGCCCGCGGCCCAAAATATCTATAAACACTGGACCCGTGGTCCAAAATACCAAAACTGTGCGAACAAGTACCCGGTGCTATCTAGCACCCACACTGCCGATCGCCGAGTGGCCACTCGGTTTACGGCCCTTACCGGCCCCCAAGAAGCTTGCTCAAGCCCCCCAAAGGCGCCCCCTGCTAGTCACCACGCCGGGTGGAGCTTCACCGGCCCGTGTCGCCACACGCCCGACCCTCAAACCCACAAGAGGGCCCAAGTCTATACGACTCTCGACCCTCAAGATACGGTTTGAGTCCCACTCAATCCCAATATGGGTCGAGTCAATCCTCGAACCCCAATCCCGGGTGGAAGGAATCCACTCCCGCATCGAAGTCGAAGTCTCAAAACACGAAAGTGATAACCACATATAATGGAAATACATTTGCATACATTCACACATGAACATAATCATACCTTTTTGGAAAAGATTTTTACATGCAAGGCTAAAGAAAGCACATACCGTGCGTTTTTCCGTATGATTACCCACCTGATACTAAATCCTGCTCTAGTCCTCGACGCGCCTTAATTCTCCACGCCAAGATCTAGATAACATAGTATATTATCATCACTAACCGTACATTCATAATACACAAATACACTACTTGTATTAATTGGAAACACAAAGCAGAATTTCTGTCCACTATACGCAGTCCGAAAGAATCACTCATATCTCTCAATCCGTAAGTCGGATTTTGTCGATCCAGGGTTTGTTGGAAAGCCCTTTTCATCCCCTTTCCAACGGTATATTATAAGCCCTGATTAGAGAAATGGAGGGGCCCTAAAATAGCCCCTAAATTAACAGCCTGGAGAGGCCAGCAGCAGTGATCTGGCCGTCACTCAGTGCCGCTTAACAATCGCTATTGCAGACTCACACAGCAGCCTCGGGCCGCTGTTTAGTTGTTCTTTGCAGCACCAGCCCACTTCGGTGTCATTCTTGTTGTCGCAACCTATGTTGACCTTCTATATTATCAATTATAACTTTAATTCAAGCATGTACCATGCATTTTAAATACTAAAACTCTTCACATACCACAGGTTCATTAACAACACCCATTTCAGTTCTAATACTCCCATTAGTATGAATTACACAAACTTTAACATCAAGAATTCAATGACTCGGTATGTATTAACCTCTTTGAAGAATTCTATCAAACATCTCGCATGCATGAATTAATTCACTAGTTTTATGTAGCAGAACCTCTAAGTTCCTTTCTATTTTACATGATTACAATCCCAAACACTACTAAGCATTCTTCATCATAGCCAGTCTAAGAGTAATCAGAAATGGTAGAGTTCTAGCAAGCAATACCTCTCTTTGGCATTTCGTCAAACACAGGGTGTGCATTATCCAACCTAGTAGAGATCTATTACTAGAACATTCTGCGATCCCTCAAATTACAAGTCATTCACACTAAATTATTCCTGAATCTCATACCATTTTTCAAATGGAATCCATCAATTAACACATTAGTAACATGTTCTTAACACACATGTATTCATAAGAGACTTGGAGCTACTCACCCGATTCGCGATGACTCCTCAATGCTCCCTGTCGCCCGAGTCCTTCCCCGGTCTCAACAAACGGAAATTAGCTTCGTAGGCTTCGATCCCTTGGCTCCTGATGGTCACCACAACCTCGAGTTGAGTTTCAAGCTTCCCTCTTGCCTTATCAACTCCACCGAATCTCTTCTCGGAGAAAGATGAAGACGTTGCAAGGGTTTCGCCTATCCTCCTCTTCTCTTCTTATATAAAGTTCATCGACTACTACTGGCGGATCACGAGGAAGCAGGGAGCTTCACGAGAGAAACCATCGCCCGACCGAGATCCTGAATTCTCGATCACGGGCATGGTTTCTTTTCCCCCTTTTTTTTGTTTCTTGGTTAGGGTTAGACTTAATTGATTAACTCTTAATCAATTTTAACACCATAACCCAATTATCTTAACAATAATTCAATTCAGCCCCTCTACTTTATTCAATTTTCATACACTTCCCTTTATTTGTAAATAAACCCTTGGCTCATCTCTTTATTATAAGAAGGCTTGTAATTAGGCAAATAAACCCTCATATTAATACCAAATTAACATAAGTCTTTGATTAAACCAAAAACTTTTAAACATGAACAGTACTTCAAAGGGGTGGCTTTTACGATCTCCCCCCCTTATATGAGTTTAGTCCCCTAAACTCGCATCAAGCATCACCGAACAGGAATCGGTAACGCTCTTTCATATCTTTCTCGCGTTCCCAGGTAGCCTCACTACCGGTGTGGTTGCTCCATCTAACCTTGACCAAAGGAATCACTCGGACTCTCAGCTGCTTTTCCATATTGTCAAGGATCTCCACGGGCTGCTCCTCATAAGACATGTTCTGCTGGAGCTCCATTGGTTCATATTCTATGACATGAGACGGGTCTTGCACGTACTTCCTTAGAATAGAAACATGAAATGTGTTGTGGACTCGAACCAAGTCTGGAGGTAGGGCCAATCTATACGCCACTGCTCCAACTCGCTCTAGTATCTCATAAGGTCCAACATAGCATGGGCTAAGCTTCCCACGCTTCCCAAATCTCATCACACCCTTCATAGGCGATATTTTCAGGAATACTCGGTCGCCTACCTGAAACTCTCGTCTGGAGCGACTTTTGTCAGCATAGCTCTTCTGACGGCTCTGAGCCACTTTCAATCTTTCTCTGAGTATCTTGACCTTCTCTATGTCCGCCAGTAGGGTTTCTGGACCTGTAAACTTCTCCCCCACATCATCCCAATGGATAGGAGATCTGCACTTGCTCCCATACAGAGCTTCATATGGTGCCATCTGAATGCTCGCCTGATAACTATTGTTATAGGCGAATTTCGCCAAAGGTAGACAATCATCCCACGAGTCGTTGAAATCAAGGGCACATGCTCTCAGCATGTCCTTTAAAATCTGTATCGCCCTCTTTGACTGACCATCTGTCTGCGGATGAAATGCTGTGCTGAAGGTCAATTGGGTACCCAATCCTGTATGTAGACTCACCCAAAATCTCGAGGCAAATTTAGAGTCTCGATCAGATGTGATCGACGCTGGTACACCGTGTAGTCGAACAATTTCTTTCAGGTACAATCTGGCCAACCGCTCCGGGCCCATGCCTTTCCTCAAAGGCAAGAAATGAGCTGACTTTGTCAGTCGATCAACAATCACCCACACAGACTCATGCCTCTCTTGAGTTCGAGGTAAACCGGTCACGAAGTCCATCGTGATGTGTTCCCACTTCCTCTCTGGTATTGGTAAGGGGTATAGAAGTCCTGCGGGCCTCTTGTGTTCAGCCTTCACCAGTTGACAAGTAAGGCAGTGTGCTACGAACTCAGCGATTTCACGCTTCATGTTACCCCACCAGAAGTGGTTCTTTAAGTCTCTATACATTTTGGTACCCCCGGGGTGAATAGTATAACTCGAGTAGTGAGCTTCCTTCCATGATATCGTTCTTCAGATCCGGGTCATTGGGAACACAAACCCGATCTCCGTACCTCAGGGTACCATCTTCATCCACTCGCAAGTTCGTTGGTATTCCCTGCTGGATCTTGTTCCAGATTTTCATCAGTTCATCGTCATATGCCTGATTTCCTTTGATCCTGTCCAGTATGGTGGGTCGTATGTGCAGACTCGCCAAGCTCACCTCTGCGTCTTGCAAGATAACCTCCAATTCCAACCTCTTCATCTCATCCAAAAGAGGCTTTTGATCAGTAAGCTCTGCGGCGGCTCCATAATTGACCTCCGACTCAATGCATCAGCCACCATGTTAGCCTTGCCCGGATGGTAGTGGATGCTGAGATCATAGTCCTTGATCAACTCTAGCCACCGTCTCTGTCTCATGTTGAGTTCCTTCTTGGTGAAGATGTATTTCAGACTTTTATGGTCTGTATACACTTCACATGGTACTCCATACAAAAAGTGGCGCCAAATCTTCAAAGAAAATATCACCGCCGCCAATTCCAAGTCATGGGTGGGATAATTCTCCTCATAAGGTTTCAACTGTCGTGAAGCATATGCTATCACCCGCCCATTCTGCATCAATACACATCCTAGGCCCGTTCCACAAGCATAGCTGAAGAAGGTGTATCCACATCCGCTCTCTGGTAAGGCCAAAACAAGTGCCGTCACAAGCCTTTGCTTCAACTCCAGGAAACTCTGTTCACAAGGATTTGTCCAGATGAATGGAGCTCCCTTCTGAGTAAGCCTGGTCAGGGGTGCCGCCAACCGCGAAAACCCCTCCACAAATCTCCTATAATAGCCTGCTAGTCCAAGAAAGCTTCTGATCTCCCTTACTGTAGTAGGCCTCCTCCTCCAGTCCACCATTGCTTCAATCTTCTTGGGGTCTACAGAGACACAGTCTTTACTGATGACGTGCCCCAAGAAAGCCACTCTGTTAAGCCAGAAGTCGCACTTAGAGAATTTGGCATACAACTCATGTTGTCTCAGAACTTCTAACACTCTCCTCAAGTGTTTCAGGTGCAACTTCCTACTACGAGAGTAGATTAGTATGTCGTCGATGAAGACGACCACAAATTTGTCCAGGTAGGGTCGGAATACCCGGTTCATCAAGTCCATGAATACCGCTGGGGCATTGGTAAGCCCAAACGGCATCACTAGGAACTCATAATGCCCATACCGCGTGCAAAAAGCATTCTTTGGGATGTCCTCGCCTCTTATCCTTACTTGATGGTAACCCGATCTCAAGTCAATCTTGGAGAACACTTGAGCACCCTGTAACTGGTCCATCAAGTCATCAATCCTAGATAGAGGATATTTGTTCTTGATTGTCACCTTATTAAGTTCTCGGTAGTCGATGCAGAGTCTAAGGGACCCGTCTTTCTTCTTAACGAACAGCACCGGGGCTCCCCAAGGTGACACACTAGGCCGAATAAAGCCCTTCTCCAACAGTTCTTCTAGTTGTTGCTTTAGTTCCTTCATTTCGTGGCGCCATCACATCTTGCACGGGCGCTCTAGAATCACACAGTGCGGTGCATGAAGCCAGCTCTATGGAAAACTCTACCCCTCTCTCAGGAGGTAGACCGGGTAGTTCGTCTGGAAACATATCTAGGAATTGGTCTACTATAGGAACATCAGCAACTGTGAGCACATTTTGTTTAGCCTCTACAACTGAGGCCAGAAATCCTATGCATCCACTGTCTATTAGCTTCTTTGCGTGCATTGCCTAGACTTCCCTGACGAGAGAATAGCCCTTGCTGCCACGGAAGACAAACTCCTCAAAGCCAGGGAATCTGAAATGCACCTTCTTCTGTCTGCAATCCACTATAGCGTAGGCTGAGGAGAGCCAATCCATCCCTAAGATGACGTCGTAGTCTTTCATTTTCATTACATGTAGGTTGGCAATCAGCTCAAGCCCCTCAATGGACACTGAGCAATCAGGTGCCAGCCTACTAACTATCCTCATCGCCCTAACCGGGGTATCGACACACAAATCATTTGTTAACTCTACAGTGGGAAGTGCATGTTTCCGAGCAAACAAGTTGGACACAAAGGAATGGGTTGCCCCGGGATCAAACAGTGTGCAGGCATAAAACGAGTTTATAGATAGAGTACCTGCCACCACTGCATGGGAGGCCTGAGCATCCTCCTGTGTCAGTGAGTACACACTCCCCTGAGTCACGGGTTTACTTGGCGCTGCGGCGGATGAAGAAGGCTTCGTGGTTCCCTTCCCCTTCTTGCTCTTCTGTCATGAGTGTTGTCCTCGGCCTGACCCTCCAGAAGGTCCTGAGGCATCTGGAGATACAAATGACATGGGTGTAGTGCCTCCAGTCTGTCCCTGTTGGCGATTTGGGCACTGAGCTCTCCGATGCTCCAAACTGCCACATACAAAACAACCGCCAGTAATCTGAGGACAATCCTTCTTGTAGTGTGGCCTCCCGCACTGGTAGCAACTAACAGACCGACCTCCACTGCCCGCTGATCCTCTGCTCCCAGACCCAGATGATGATGATGAGGGTGTACCATAAGGTTGTTTCCTGTGTGATGACTTCGACTTCACTTCAATCGCCTCGGATGATCGGCTCGGTCCTCCCGGCCCCTCATCCTGTCTCGAGTGACCAAACCACATCTCCTACAGGGCGATGTCTGTGTACTTGGCCCTTCCCACAACCTCTGCATAGCTAGTACACCGGAACGGAGCTATCTCTCGTCAGATGTATAGCCAGAAGTAAACTGCATCGAAACTGCGACATCTGCTGCGATCGATCATCACCAAATCAGGGGCATAACGAGAAAGACGGCCAAACTCCACCTTATACTGGTCTACAGTCATAGTGCCCTGGGTCAACTGGATGAACTATCTCTCCAGCTGCTCTACCCTGCTCTCAGAGAAGTATTTGTCATGAAATGCCGTCTTGAATTCTTCCCAAGTAGCAAAAGGTACATCTCTCCTGACCCGTATCTCTCCAAGCAACCAATCTTCAGCGTTGCCTTGGAGCAAAAATGAGGTGATCCTCATCTTGTCTGCTTCTGTGTACTGTATCACGACGAAGGTCCTTTCCATCAATCGAACCCAGTTGTTTGCCACGTCAGGCTCTGTCGCCGTCCCGTCGAAAGGAGGGGGTCCCATCCTCTGGAATTCGGCCAAAAGGGCATTACCTCTGAGCGGTGGAGGCTGCCAATGTTTTTGCCTCTGCTCGCGAAAGAACCCAGTCATCTCATCCATCATGTGCCTCATCGCAGCGGAGTGGTCATAGTTTTGCTGGTTAGCATCCGCCATCGGAGGTCCCCTAGCCTCAGACTGGTCACGCTCCCCCTGTTCGTACTCCATACCATGTGGTGGGGTATGCACCTCTTGTTCATACTCCATGGCAGGGAGTGGGATCAGGTCCCTCTTCCGTGGGCGTCCAGGCCCTCTCTTCATGCTAGCTGCTATAACACAACTCAAAACAGTCGCTTGTTTAGTAAAATTATGAAAAAGGCAGCACTACCCACCCACACTCTCAGGCTGCTAAGTCCCCTATGTCATAAGGCAACTAGGGTGACTCTAGCGTAATCATTTGTTCTGATACCACTTTAATGCATCACGCCCGCGAACCGGTCCCGAGCCCTCGAGCGTAGCAGGGCCGTGGCACCCTGACCAAGGACTAGCCCTGGCCCGAATGCAAGGCCTAAGTGCTATATTAACCTGATTACAAACATGCAGTATAATAACAATACTGATAACATATCATATAATAAGTGGAAGCATAAAAGGGTTCTACATGACCCTACAACAATCCACGATACATATCGCGTCTCAAATATAACTTCAATACGGGACAATACTACAAGGTTCATAACCTCACACAGAATAACAAATAACATAACCCCCTACGGCGCTACCAACCTCGCCGGGGTATACAAAGTCCCAAAGCCCCCGCGCTACTCCCTCCTAGTCCACGCCTGGTACTCCTCTACTCCTCCTGATCTGCAAGGAGTAACAACTGGGTATCTGAGCCAAACAACTATGGCTCAGTGGGCACTACATACAAATCTCATGCATAAAGAAATGTAAAGATAATAAACAGCCGACAAATATGAACATAGGGCTCACAGGCCAAAACATCATCAATATAGATATAAATCTCTAGGGCCCGCGGCCCAAAATATCTATAAATACTGGACCCGAGGTCCAAAATACCAAAACTGTGCCAACAAGCACCCAGTGCTATCTAGCACCCACACTGCCGATCGCCAAAGTGGCCACTTTCAGTTTCTGGCCCTTAAACCCGCCCGCTAAGCTTGCCTCAAGCTCAGTCGCGGCCCCAGTTTAGTCACCCGTCGGGTGGAGCTCACTGGCCCGTGTCGTCACACGTCCTGACCCTCAAACCCAGAGTAGGCCCAACTCTATACGACTCTCCACCCTCAGTGCAGTTTGAGTCCGAACCATAATCCCGGGTGGAACGAATCCACTCCCCGTATCGAGTCGAGTCTCAAAACACGAAAGTGATAACCACATATAATGGAAATACATTTGCATACATTCACACATGAACATAATCATACCTTTTTGGAAAAGATTTTTACATGCAAGGCTAAAGAAAGCACATACGGTGCGTTTTTCCGTATGATTACCCACATGATACTAAATCCTGCTCTAGTCCTCGATGCTCCTTAATGCTTCACGCCAAGATCTAGATAACATAGTATATTATCATCACTAACCGTACATTCATAATACACAAATACACTACTTGTATTAATTGGAAACACAAATCAGAATTTCTGTCCACTATGCGCTGTCCGAAAGAATCACTCATATCTCTCAATCCGTTAGTCGAATTTTGTCGATCCAGTGTTCGTTGGAAAGCCCTTTTCATCCCCTTTCCAACGGTATATTATAAGCCATGATTAGAGAAATGGAGGGGCCCTAAAATAGCCCCGAAATTAACAGCTTGGAGAGGCCAACAGCAGTCTGGCTGCTGTCACTTAGGCTGCAGCTTAACAAGCAGCATTGCGACTCACTGGCTTGTTTCAGGGCCATTTGTTTAGTCTATTCTTTTGCAGCCTACGGCTGACCACTCTGCTTCTTTGTTGTCACTACAACCTATGTTGACCTTCTATATTATCAATTGTAACTTTAATTCAAGCATGTACCATGCATTTTAAATACTAAAACTCTTCACATACCACAGGTTCATTAACAACACCCATTTCAGTTCTAATACTCTCATTAGTATGAATTACACAAACTTTAACATCAAGAATTCAACGACTCGGTATGTATTAACCTCTTTGAAGCATTCTATCAAACATCTCGCATGCATGAATTAATTCACTAGTTTTATGTAGTAGAACCTCTAAGTTCCTTTCTATTTTACATGATCACAATCCCAAACACTACTAAGCATTCTTCATCATAGCCAGTCTAAGAGTAATAAAAAATGGTAGAGTTCTAGCAAGCAATACCTCTCTTTGGCATTTCGTCAAACACACGGTGTGCATTATCCAACCTAGTAGAGATCTTTTACTAGAACATTCTGCGATCCCTCAAATTACAAGTCATTCACACTAAATTATTCCTGAATCTCATACCATTTTTCAAATGGAATCCATCAATTAACACATTAGTAACATGTTCTTAACACACATGTATTCATAAGAGACTTGGAGCTACTCACCCGATTCGCGATGACTCCTCAATGCTCCCCTCGTCAGCCTGAGTCCTTCCCGGTCTCAACAAAGCGGAAATTAGCTTCGTGAGGCTTCGATCCCTTGGCTCCTGATGGTCACCACAACCTTGAGTTGAGTTTCAAGCTTCCCTCTTGCCTTATCAACTCCACCGAATCTCTTCTCGGAGAAAGATGAAGACGTTGCAAGGGTTTCGCCTATCCTCCTCTTCTCTTCTTATATAAAGTTCATCGACTACTACTGGCGGATCACGGGGAAGCAGGGAGCTTCACGAGAGAAACCATCGCCTGACCGAGATCCTGAATTCTTGGTCACGGGTATGGTTTCTTTTCCCCTTTTTTTTTGTTTCTTGGTTAGGGTTAGACTTATTTGATTAACTCTTAATCAATTTTAACACCATAACCCAATTATCTTAACTATAATTCAATTCAGCCCCTCTACTTTATTCAATTTTCATACACTTCCCTTTATTTATAAATAAACCCTTGGCTCATCTCTTTATTATAAGAAGGCTTGTAATTAGGCAAATAAACCCTCATATTAATACCAAATTAACATAAGTCTTTGATTAAACCAAAAACTTTTAAACATGAACAGTACTTCAAAGGGGTGGCTTTTACAATACACGTGCTCGAGGTCCCGAAATTCGGGTCGGGGCGTGACAGATTAAAGTGGTATCAGAGCAAAGGTCACTAGTAGAGCAGATAACAAGACCATAGATGCCCTTAGCCAGTTGCATAGACTGAGTGTGGGACTGGGGTAGTATAGTTAGTGGTACGTTGGATTGATGCCTGGTTTTATCTGTAGGATGTCGGGACCTGCGCACCGTCAGGATTCATCTGAGGACGAGGTGGCGTCAGTTCATGAGAACACTCCACCACCCCGTGCTGACTCTTCGGATCTTGCAGAGATCCTTGCTGAGATGAGGAGGACTGTGGAAGCCACCAATCGGAAGATTGATAGGCTTCAGTCCACGGTTGCTATCCTCGTCCAGAGACAGAGGGACGAGGGTGTGAGGGTCCCTATTGCTCAGAGGCCCGATGAGGCGGGGAGCCCGAGAGTTTCGCTGGTACAGGAGATAGTGAGCCTGAGCATTCCTCCTAGGCGGGTATGTCGATCCCATGACTATCGCCGGAGGTTGGGAGTGCAGCTTAGGGTTAGAGCTGGGGGTCAATCTTTTACTATAATCGAGGTTGGCCAGTCAAGCGTGGCTGCGGTGGATATGGACACCGGATGGCTGAGATCTGAGCACCCTTCTCTTTGGTGTCGTAGTTGTGGCAAGATCGAGCATCTCGCCTTCCTCTTGCCCAAGTGGGCGATCCGGGACCTAGTAGGGGACCACGAGGGGGTCAGGAGGATATCAGCCCCTTGTCGACTACACCCCACTATCTCCCGATGAACACCACCTAGATTGAGTCTAGTTTATTGTGTTTTAAATAAATTGTAGCCTTACAAACTCTGAGTGTTGTATGAACTACGTATGTTGTGTTTTCTGTTCTGATGTTTGCTTTTAGTGAAATAAAATTTTAGTTTTGTTACTTGTGTGATGGAGAATGAAGTAACTCTGCTAATATTGACAGTTGAATTATGAACCAAGGACGTGGAGGCCGAGGTAGGAGGGGTAGAGGTAGAGGAAGGCATGGGAGACCTCGCCGAGATGATGTACCACGGTCACCTGTGGAAGAGATACCCCAACCCCAGGGTGGGGAGGTTCCCCCACCGATTGATGAGATAGAAGTGGAGCAAGACGCTCCTGCTCAGTCAAACGCAGAGGTGCCTCGGGTAGAGGGCCAAGATCCCAGGGGGGAGGTACCCCCCATGAGTATGCTGGACCTCATGCGTGGGATGATGGGGTTAATACAAAAGACCAGGCAACAATGAGCACCACCTCCATCGGCCACTCCCACTACTGGCAGAGGATTAGTTGGGGAGATTAGGAGACCTTCTCCCAGACCTTTTGAGGGAGCCGCTGATCCCCACGCAGCAGAGCAATGGATTAGGGAGATGGAGAAGACCTTCGAGGTCTTCTAGACTACGGAGGCGGAGACGATCAGGACCGCAATTTACATGCTCCAGGGACCAGCTGAGGACTGGTACTTTGGAGAAATTAGACTGAGAAAGGGTGAGGCCTTCCAGACTTGGGAGGAATTTAGAACTGTATTCTTTGCCAAGTATTTCTCTCGGGGACACTTGGTGTAGCTGGGATATGAGCTTTTCGGCTTGTTCGGAGGCTAAACTGTGGAGCAATCACGAGACACGCTTGTGAGGTTGGCCCGTTTTACGCCTCGACATGGTCCCGAGGAAAGTCGGGTGATAAAGTTCGAGGCCGCATTGCGGCCATCATGAAGAAAATTGTGACGCAGTCACATGTAAGACCTATCGAGGTCATTGGCGAGGCAAAATATACAGAGGCCTCTTGCCAGGGAGACGCCCAGGGGTCGTCCCAAAAGGAGAAAAAGGACAAGGGGTCTAACAGTCAGGGCTAATTATCGGGGAAAAGTTCTGGGAGACGTAGGCCTGACAATAAGTATCGGCCTTTAATGGGATGTGTTCCGCAAGTATACGGGTCGTGATCAAGTAATAAAGTGGACTATGGAAGTCGGATGTCGAACCACAGGGAATAGAGATTGCTAAGTGTAAACCAAGTTTTACTAACCTAGTCTAAATGGTAATTTGGGGGGTTTTTGTTTTTAAAAGTAAAGGACTAAGAAGGGATTGAAAGTAAGAACTGAAACTTGAGGATTGATTGGGGTAAATCAATGGCAAGAAAGGATACTTGGGTATGTATCCCTTTTGGATTTCAATTCTAAAGATAATCAAGGATGTTTATGAATCAAAGTTGGTATTTCTTGTGCCAATAGTCCCAAAATTATATCCAATCCCTCTTCCAAGGTGATTGGACAACTAGCCTCCTAGGACTTGATATGAAGCTCAAGGGGTCATTCCAAAATTACACCCAACCCCTCTTCCAAGGTGGTTGGATGACTAGTCTCCTAGGACTTGATATGAGGCTCAAGGAATTTTATATATATTGGAAGAATCATGGGGGTGAATTAGTATGAAAGAGTCGTCACTTCCATCTAGTACCCGATTCCTCGGTATACTCATGAAACTCTCTAATGAAGCAAGTTCCTAATACAAGGAGGCGCTAGCTCTACCCTTGTATTGCACACAAGTAATTTCTAGTGATGAAATTACAATCAATACATAACATTCATTAGATATTCAAGAAGGTACCAATAAATCATCATAAACATTCAATGCTATTAATGCTCAATCCAAAAGTTCAACATACCCAAGTACCAATAGATTAGTTCCCCATAAATGAGGAACTCAAACCAAAATAGGAAAGCTTACAAAACAATGAAAGATTAATGGAGAACACCATTACCTCCAATGCTTGCAACTCCAAGGGTTCTCTACTATCAAGATTTGGGGGAGATGACCCCCCAAGCCCTAATCTCTCCTCTAGCTTCTCTCCCCAGCCAAAAACTATCTCTCAACTCTCATACTTAACTATTTATACCCGTGAATTAGGGCTTCACAAAAAAATTACAACATTACCCTTGATTGGGCCCATGAAACTGCAAAAAGTTACGATGAACGGCCTCGTGAACTGGCCGCTCATCAGTCCGTTCAGCTCCCAGCCTGCCAGCCTCAACCGGCGGGTCAACGGCGCTTCATCATCCTTCACCTCTCCGGCTTGTTTTGAACTCCGGGTGAATCGGCCGCTCATCAGTCCGTTCATCTCCCGGCTGCCTGAGCGGGAGGTTGAACGGCCATTCACAAGGCCGTTCACCCTCTATTTATGCTCGCTTTGTACCTGTGTGTGAGCAGTAGTTCACGCAGGCCGTTTCACCCCATTTTACTTCAAAATTGCTTCGTTTGTTCTTCATCTTGTGGGTGAATGCTTCCTTTTCCTCGGAGTGGCCTATTTACGCCCTGTTTACAAAATATGAAGCATTTTAAGTACCGGCAGGCTACAAATCATTGCATTTGACATGAAAATAAGTATATATATGGTATGTAAATATGCTCAATTGAACGCTTATCAGCCTTATGGCAAGCCGATAGGGTCTACAGCCTCGTCTGGAGGCAAGGGGTCGTCAGCTAGTGTGGCCCAGACCCTAAGATGTTATGAGCCCAGACCCTAAGATGTTATGAGTGCAAAGGGCCGCACAAAAAGTCACAGTGCCCGAGATTAACATGAGGATGTTTTCTTTGTTTGGGCCTGGATCACCAGAAGGCCCAATACCCTCAGCGTAAAGTTGGACAGAGTGTGGTCAGAGGAACCCAAGGATCGCAGCAGGCCTCCCGACAGTCAGTAGGACCACCACCGAGACCACAAGGTGTTGATAAGAAGGGGAAGGGGACATCAGTACAGCCTTCCGCTGAGAACCAACCTCAGCAGCAACAGAGGCCTATGACCCATGGACAGGTCTATCATCTGACGATAGAGGAAGCACAGGCATCAGCCGATGTCGTGGCAGGTACCATCTCTGTTAATTCCTATTATGCCAGCACATTATTTGATCCGGGTGCCACACACTCTTTTATATCTGTACGTTTTGCATGAAGACATACTTTGCCTGCCGTAGATCTACCCCAAGAGTTGTGTGTAGACACCCCAGTAGGAGCTGCCAAGTTGGTAAGGATAATAGTACCGGCATGTCCAGTAGAGATAGAGGGGCGGGAATTACTTGCAAACTTGCATGTGATGGACCTGAAGGATTATGATGTAATCCTTGGGATGGACTGGCTCTCTTTGGTATACGCAGTAGTGGACTGTCGTTGAAAGAGAGTTGTATTCAGGACGCCGGGAGGTGAAGAGTTTACCTAGAAAGGCAGCCAAACCTGCTCCCTAGTACAGGAGATTTCAGCTCTTCAGGCTCGAAAGTTACTTAGGGGTGGATGTATAGGTTACTTGGCCTCTATCTCTGAGGTGAAAAAGGATGGAAAGATTGTAGTCTCAGATGTACCCGTGGTGAGGGAGTATCCTGATGTGTTTCCTGAAGACTTACCAGGATTACCCCCAGAAAGAGAACTGGAGTTCTCAATCGATTTGGTTCCAGGAACAGCTCCGGTGTCTAAGGCTCCTTATAGGATGGCGCCTGCGGAGCTTAAGGAGTTGAAGACACAACTACAGAAGTTATTGGATAAAGGCTTTATAAGGCCTAGTATGTCACCTTGGGGAGCACCTGTTCTTTTTGTCAAGATGAAAGACGGGTCGTTAAGGTTGTGCATCGACTATAGAGAGTTGAATAAGGTGACTGTAAAGAACAAGTACCCCTTATCCAGGATTGACGACCTTTTGGATAAGTTGCAGGGAGCTCAAGTGTTTTCCAAGATTGACTTGAGATCTGGGTATCATCAAGTGAGAATCAAGGAGACGGATATTCCGAAGAATACTTTCCTTACTAGATACGGGCACTATGAGTTCAAGCTGATGCCGTTTGGGCTTACCAATGCTCCGGCAGTCTTTATGGACATGATGAACCGGGTTTTCCGTCAATACTTGGACTAGTTTGTGATGGTTTTTATCGACGACATACTGGTTTACTCAAGTAGCCGTCAGGCACACGAGGTGTAAGAGCCATGTGTTTTTTTTTGGCTCCAATTTAATGAAATGGTTAATTCCCCTTAATTATGCTTGTCAATTAACCTCCCAATGATGGTGGATTAATTTTAAGATTTATCATGGATTAATTATTAATAATATAGGGGAACTAGAAGAGATATCAAGGGTCCTATAAGAATTTATAATAGCTTAGGGACTAAAATGCAAAACGTTAGAGACCTTATTGCATGAAATGATACAAACATGGTCATGGGGCTTGCATGGATACGTGTAGGCAGCCTTGGACTTAAATGCATATGTACCCTATATTTCATGCAAGATGTGAGGGAATTTAAATACAAAAAATAGAGAGAGAGAAGTCATAATTTGAAGACAAGTCATGACTTGATGGCTTGCTTATAAAATAAGTAAATAAGAGAAGTCATGCCTTGGTGGTAAGTCATGACTTGATGGCCAACTTTATTAAAAAGAGAACGAAATAAAAAGGAAATAAATAAGAGGAGTTACGACTTGATGGTAAGTCATGACTTGATGGCCAATTTTATTAAAAAGAAACAAAATAAAAAGTAAATAAATAAGAGGAGTCATGACTTGATGGTTAGTCATGACTTGATGGCCAATTTCATTAATATAAAAACAAAAGAAAGAATAAATAAGAGTGGTCATGACTTATCACCTGACTTGATGACCGACTTTATAAAAATAAATAATAAAATAATAACAAATAAAATTTTAAAAAACAATAGAAGATGACACATGGGATTAAGAGAAACGGTTTCCTCATCAGGGAAACCATGTTTCTACTTCAAGGAAACGCCAAGTGTCGCGACCAGAATTGTTCATGCATGAAAATGGCTTGAGATTATCTTATGTTATGTTATCTGCTGGATCTCATTTAGGCCTTGTATTTGAGTTGAGCTTGTCTATTCTTGGATATGGCCGGTCTGTGCACGTGCTCGAGGTCCGAAAATCCGGGTCGGGGCGTGACATATATAGAGTCCTTCGTAACGCCTTCTGAATGAAGCAGGCTACGAAAATATGACGACCAATCTCGTCAACGGTATACCTCCTAGAAATGATGTTGTTCCCAAACAGCTCATGTGTGGTTCCAAACCATTAATTAAAAGCTTACCTCAACCTTTGGTGCTCATCTCGGACGTACAGTCTCGATTGTACAAGCCATTAATTAAAAGATTAAATTAATTAATTAAAATATTTTGCACACTTAAAAATACCATGTGCCATTCAACTGCAGTAAATTTTATTAACACTATCAAACATATTTCCATTCATTAACACTAGTAAACCCTAAACCTGAACAATCTCATAAATCTCCATCAAATTCAATATACAATTTTGCTTGTACATTAAAAAACTGGACATAATTAAGTTACACTGATAATATTATAAATTTGCAACCAAATAACTTATATACATTCAACTATTGTAATTTATGATCAATTACACAACAATACAACTCATGTACATTCAACCAACTGTACATGACACTCAACAGCCACATCAAATTACACATTGCAACAAAAGAAAAGAGACTGAAACTCTGCATGGCTTCACCCTGCAACGCTGGAACGTTTTTTTTATCACATCCCGCAATTAACATTAAAACCAATAATCCATTCCCTTTAAATGAATTGAACAAAGTATTAACATTGGGAAAAAATAAATCCATTAAAAGCAGCATTACAGTTCATGTAGCCTCTATTCATGAGGCAATCCAAATAAAATGCACTCCAAATGAAACCCAAACATGCAAAGTCAACATTTATGGAAGCTAAAAATTTTTTTTCCAAATAAATCAATCATGTTATTAACATTAGAAGCTGTTAATTCATGCCCTTTTAAATGTATTCCAAAAATTATGAATAAGGAGGAAAAAAAATCCATAAAAAGAAACATTACAGTTCATTGAATGAAATAAGCACATTAGCAAAAAGGAGACAGGTGAGCTAGAAAGATAACCTCATTGACAACAATAGAAGTAAAGATAAATTTGCGTAGACAAACATATGACAACCAAGTATTATTTCTCACTTGACATCATTTAAGCCTAAACAAACCAATAATGCCTATTCCACTCACATTTTATTACGAAAAAGGAACAAAACTAAAAACAACTTAATGGGCATGCATAAATTCATGAACGATTATAGTATACAATATAAAATTGATAAATTAGACAGTTATCTAAGGAATTTGGAGAAATAAAAATATGATAGTATTGATGTAGTGAAGGCATCCATCAATTGATCGTCTATTTTCGTTGAAGGATAGAAGGAGATCCATCTGTAAAAGTCAAGTGTAATTAACAACTCAAAAAACCAATCTATTTTACAAGTTTGAGGAAAATTGGCCGTATGAGAAAGCCAAAAAGATAGGGAATCAACTTGAATTGTTCAAGAAAAAACAGAGAAGAATGTACCAACATTTTAGCATCGGAGGTGCAACAACAAAACCATCTTCAACTTGCTATTAATCAAGCAACTTTACAGTTAACTAAGTGAATTTAAGCAAACCAGTTAAGATGAATTCATGAGAGATATTCACCCATATCAACCTAATGATGAGACCAAATTCAAGAAACTCAATACTTTTAAGGATTTATCATAAATTTTATATACTTTCTAATTAGATACACCTATTATTTTTTCACAATATTTTAGGAATATTGATCTTTTTCTTTACAGAATAGTGTGAACAATACATTAAACCACCCACATTTTTTATGGTCTTCCAAGTCTTTCTTAAGCTACTATTGTGTTATTGCATCAGTAACCTAAAAAGAGGATTCATAAAATTGTTTATTTAAGCATATCTCATAGCTTCGCAGCTTTAAATTAATCATACATTTCCTAGCAAGTAATGTAGGTACTGTTAAGAAAACTTCTTTCATATCAAATTACCACTATATATATATATATATATATATATATATATATATAAAAGAATGATAGAGTGAGGCTGGCGGCATTTGTGGCCGGCCCATATATATATATATATATATATATATATATATATATATATATATTATGGTTCAATTACATCAAATTAAATCAGTGTACCATACCTGGAAACTTTTGTATTTAATTGGACCCTCCAAGCGATCAACTACATGCAGATAACCATTATGGTCGAAATATGCAATATCGACAGTCCTTAGCCAACCATCTTCATCGATTGTTGATTGAGTGGCATTCTCATCATGTACTTACAGTCACCTAAAAATAGTATTTCCAAAGATTGAGGAGTAGAAATATCAAAATCAATTTCCTTTGCTTACAGTCAAATGATAAGTACGTGCGCACACATTGTAGAATTTATGACTCTGTTAATAACCCTATTTATTTTCTACATGCTAACAAACAATCTTGATAGCTCATGATCAATGAAGCAATGCTATGAAGATTCAGATTAAATGGAATTACATTTCAGAAATTAACAGTCTTATAATAATAGAATAAGGCTAACTTCAAAACTCTAAAAAATAAATGAATGATGAAGTGAGATCTTGCCTTCCATTATTGCAGGGCCTAGTAACAACAATTCAACATTGTTGCAGGCAGCAAACAAGATCCAAATTACAACTAATCACTCTGGCTTGAATGTTTGAACATATCAAAAGGAAGACATGAAGCCAACAGTGTCGGTGGTGAACATGATAGCAAAACCCATGACAAGGGAATAGCCAAGATAGAGAGGGTGGCATAGTTGTCGGATCGCACTGGATCCTCGCTGAATACTAGTCATGCATCTTCGATTTCTTCACAGATTCAGCATCTGACTGGAAGTTAGAAGCCACTGCCTCAAATTCGACGGTGCTGAAGGGGATGTTGTAGTAGCTGAAGGTCATCTTGGTTTCTATGGAGGTCAATAAGTTTACCTTGACAGAGAGCACATCGCCGACATTGTATTGGTGATGGTAACTGGCGGGGAGGTAGAAGTAGTCTCCGGAGCCAAATAGGATGGAGCATGCGATGAGAACACCATAGATACAGATCAATGAAAGCTCCGCCATGGCCTTCTTCTTCCTCACATATCTGGGTTGGCTTCTCCAGCAGTGAAGCCATCACGGCGACCCGGAAGATCTCAGCAGGGAGGGGAAAGACCGGGCAGAGGCGTATGGGTTATCTTCTTTAGCAGTGAAGCCATCAAAGCACACCAGAGGACCTCACTGGGGAGAATTAATGGGGAAAGACCGGGCAAAAGCGTTTGGGTTGGCTTCTCTGACTTCTCCAGCAGCGAAGGCATCAGAAGGGAGGACCTCGCTGGGCTCTTTCTCCATGAATTTCGTCCAAGAAAGAGTAAGGAAGAGAGATGGTGGAAGCCTTTTTAATTTGAGTTGAAATTGGTTTTTTGGTCACAAACACCCAAGTTAGGCGACCTTGGGTGTGACCCAAGGAATGTTAGAATTCACCGGGGAGGAGGGGGGGTAGGGGGGAGGGGGGGTTTAGAGTTGTATATATGGTAATAGTACCTTATTTTTTCCTCGGGTGTAGCAATCACACTATCACACTTCAGTGATGCATGGTCAACGTGGAAGAAAATTCCTGAGGCTATCAAAGAGGAGATGTGGGCCAGATTTGAGGTACGTATTTCCTCCTTTACATTGTCTTAACTGATTTATTCCCAACATTTGAGAAATCTCTTGGAGATTGGTTGGAGTCAAACTAGATGATCCGGTGTTTGGACTGATTAAATTGTTTGAATTTGATATACATAAGTTTTTTCTTCATTTACATACAAAAGTTTTTTTATTTATTAAAGTACCCTGAGTAACATAGATTCAATATTCATGCTTTCAATGTAATTGTCTTCTAATTCATAACACACTTGCATAGAATTCTTTCTCGGTTTTGAGTTTTATCTGGTTGAGAATCCTTATGATTGAGTTTTTTTTATAAGACCAATTAGCTTCTACATCTTGCTTTTTTCACACTTGCCATGCTTTTGTTATACCACACAAACTTGAATATGCAACATCTACTAATCTGCATGCTTATGATCCTTAGATAATTACATGAAAACAGGTAACTATCAACAATAAATTGCTCATGATCATTTGCAGTCTAATCATTTCACTTTAGTGGTGCCATTATTTTATGTATGCCTACTATTATGTTTATATGATAATGAGTTTTATCTTATTAGATAATATTTTTATCTATGATTTATTTCATAGGAAAAATTCATGTGGCCTATTGAAAAAGCAAAAGTTGTGAGAAAAATTTGGGATACTACATGCAAGGAACTATTTAAAGGAATGATGGAAGAAGAAAGGAGCTCAGTAATGAAGCATTTTGATGCCACAGATATTGCAAAGTGCAAAGGATATAATTTAGGTTGGATTCGAGTTGACATTTGGGATCGACTGATTGATAATGTTTGGAATAATGAAGCATGGAAAAATCAATCTCAAATAAACAAGCAAAATCGGAAGACAGAGAAAGACGGAAGCATTGTCAAACATACCGGTGGATCGATTCCTTTTATGCTTCATGCGGAGAGGATGGTATGTACATAAGTTATATTGTTTAAAGTAATCTTTAGCAAAGTTTTATACATGCATATTTTACCTAGACGCATGTAAAACCCACGAATTTTAGGAATAAATTTTTTCTTATATTCCATAAAATGAAATTCATAAATTATTTAATTCCTTAAGCTTGAAGGATGGAGAATTAAAAAGCTTAAAAAGGGGATTAAATTAAACTTTGAGACCAATTAGTAATAATTGGGAGTTCAAGGACCTTTTAGTAATTTCGTAAAGTATTGAGGACCTAAAGGAAATAGTCCCCTCTCGTGAGAATGGACTGTAATGTGACCTAAAACATTCTAGGGACCCATGAATAATTTTACAGAGAGAAAAATCCTAATTAGGGTTGTTGGGGGTCGAGAGGACCATTTTGGGAATTTAGAAGGTTTTGAGGACTAAAAGGTAATACACCCCTCTCACATGGATGGGTTTAAATCTGACCTAAAAAGAAGAAGGGACTTATGGATAATTTTCCAGAAAGATTCTTATAAGAGAAAAAAGGAACGGCCGAGATTAAAAGATCTCGATGTTGCCGATCTCAAGGCATTATAATGTACCTCTACGGCGAGCCACGCGTGGCGATCGGGCAGAGTCGATCCATCGATCGAATTGAATCTCGAGGCAAAGGGTGAAGATCGGGCCGTGAACTCACTTTAAATCTTCGCCTTGATCCGTTGATGTCAAAACCGCAGGCAATCAAGATTTGATTGGCGGACCGCTGGATTTGAGAGGATTCGGATCCTCACCGCCCTGGACGCCGAATACTGATCTCAAGGCGCCACCACCTTCTCCCTCAGCCGCGTGGGAAACGGAAACCACCACCGCACGTGCCGCCGGCCGCCGCGAGCGTTACGCGCGGAAAATTAGCTCGCCGGAGCGGCGAGTTAAGACAGGGACGTTGGAAGATGGATCGCCTCTCTCCCCTCTATAAAAACCTCGTCTCGGTTTGCCCTGAAACAACAGGCAGTAGAAGCTCTCAGGAGTCGCCGGCGAGCTTTGTCGGAGAAGGGCTTTCGGCGGAGGAGGAGCTTCTGTCGCCAATTTCACCACCGGGAGGACCGGAACTCAGGTATGGTTCTTTTCCCGGGTCTAATTTACGAATAGATGCGGAGTTTGAGAGGTTAGGGCTCGCCGGAGAGGGTGACTGAAAACGTAGGTGCAGCGGCGCCGGGAGGGGAAGGAAGGAGGTTCTGGTGCGCAGGGATTGATCGTGAGGCCGCGACGGAGCTCAGGGAATCAATTGTAGGCAGTGAGAGCTCTCGGGTGGAGCTTTGCCATTACCGGCGATCTTCTCCGGTGAAGCTCGCACAGAGAAGATATAGGCGCACAAATGCAGGTTGAAGGCCCTGAATGGGATCGCGGGGTGTTGGGGAGCTTTCAGTGCGAGGATGCCGCCGGTCTACAATTCTCCTGCTGAGAAGTCAACGGAGTTCGCCGGCCTTCCAAGTAGTGAGGAAGAAGAAGACAGTAAAAGAAAAATAATAAATAAATAAATAATTTATTTATTTGATTAATAGATTACTGATTAATTAGTTAATAAAACTATACTAAGTGTGACATTATTAGATGTTGAGTAAAGTTTTAATTAAAAATTAGAACTTAGGTAGTGTGACAATTATTTATTTAATTGTTTAACTTAGTTAATGTGACACATGATCATGATTAATTAAATCCTGAATCATTGAGAAAGGAAAATTAAACTTTGTATTGTTTAAGTAATTCATTTCTAGTTATAGAAGTGTGACAAAATATTGGGGTGAATATTTTTCATTGATTGATATAGTTATAATAACTATAAGAAATCTTATGGGGTGAGACAAATAGAAATCAAATAATTTAATGTCTCCAATTATATGTGTATGACACATATTTGATTTATTATTTTGAAGCATGGTATGTGGCAAAATAATTATTAATTGTGGAACTATAGGGGTTGTGACATTTTCCTCTTTAGAGACTATGGTGTGTGACACATAGTTGATCTATTTTAGTGAAAAATAATAAAATAGTTATTAAAGAGTAACTATGGTTGTGTGACAAATTATTAGTGTGATTAATTCTTTGAAAACTATAGTGTGACAATTGAAGTGTTTAATTATTTACTATAGTTGAAAGAATTTTTGAAGCATTGTTATTATAACAAAGTTTAAAGATAATTAATCAATTAAAATATTTGTTACTTTGGAATAGTGACAATTAATTAAAGAAATAATTGATTAATTAAAGTAAAGATTGGATGACTAATAGGTTAGTCAAGGTAATGATTTTTATTTGAAACAAAGATAATGTGACGAGAATAAGTATGATTAAAATCATTTAGTAAGTTTACTAAATATTTTAATGGGGTTTGATTTAAAACCTTGATAGTGTGGCAACTTCATTAGTGTGACAAGTTAATGGGAATTAATTTGTATGACAAAATAAGTTGAATAGCTACAAAAGAATTATTTAGTAAGGTTACTAAGTAGTTCAATGGAATTTGTGTTAATAAATCTGGGTTGTGTGACACCAATAAGTTAATCAAATTTTGATTAAAAGTTCTTAAGATACTAAGGTCGAGTAAGTAAGTATTAACAGACTTGGATTAGTCACATAAGATTGGATTTAGTGGCCTAATGGACTGGGCCCAAATAAATTGAATATTATTCTTAAGCTATCAAGAATGAGAATTCAGGGTAATGGAAAGTAAATAAACCCTAAATAAGGTAAAACCCTAAACCTTAAGGTCGTGTATTGCCGAATGACCAAAATACCCTCTCTTAGTTTAAAAAGGGCCAAGACCAAGTTAGAATGTGTAATGAGCTCGAAATGGGCCCAATTCAACTTGAATGTCTAGAGGTGACCCAATGAAGTTTTAGACTCGACCAATGAAAGTAGCGTTGACTAGGTTTGACTAGTTGGGTCTGAAGTCAACCAAAGGACAGGGGAACAGGGGATACGGACCATTAACCCGAGAAGTGGTCTCTAGGACCCGTTAGTGGGCCTATGCCCAATAAGAACGAGAGTCATGCATATGCAACTAGTAACATAGGGTTTTATTAGAATCTTAACTCTAATAGAAACTCTATCTGTTAGATACTCTCGAGAAGTCCAAGAGGCGTTTCAAGAGGAGTCTAGGAGAGGCTTCTGGCTCGAGAAGGAGGTAAGTACTTTTGCTTCTTTGCCTTCGTTTGTAGGTTGTTTTCTCGTAAGTGCTTCTGCCTAGCACTGTTATCGTTGTTGAACTTTGGTACTTGTGTAAGTACACTTGCCTCGTTCTTACCCGGTTTTCAGGATTTTCTTTGGACTTGCTTACGTCTTGAATTGCTTATTGCTTCATTGATATCATAATTTGATATGATTGCATACACTCGTATTTTGTTCCGTCGGACACCTACTTTGATGTTAGTGTGTGCATGTTGAAATGTTAGCATCCTGTAGGGTATGCTTGTGAGTGTTGAGTGTGCCTGCACTGCTTTGACCAAGACGTGAGCCGCGGAATCACGTGAGCTTGTGCATACCGCCGGTAGGTATACACCAACTATGTTGTTTCAAGGATTCTCCCATCCTCGTACTCTTTGTTTCCCCGCCAAAGGGGTAAAACGCCGTAAGTCTTTTTGTTTCCGCCGCTGGGGGTAATAACTGTAAATCTTTGCTTCCCGCCAAGGGGTAAAACCGGTAATCTTTGTTTTCCCGCCAAATGGACGATATACCGACAAAATTCGCTCTATGTTTAGTGTAAAGCACTACTAGACCATGGACCGAGGGTCGATATTGGCCGAAAATGATAAACTCGACTCAGGAGATGACTTGTGAACTCTTAGGAGTATTTTGTTGAGATCTTTTGGATAGGAGCCCTATAGTTGTTATGGTAGACTCCTGTGGTTTGATTTGTGCGGGCGTGGCCCCGCTTTAAGTGGATTGGTGAACTTTGAATTGCTCATATTTGACTTTTCTTGTATCAATCATGTTGCTTTGGATTTTCATTGAAATTCCAAAGCAGGTATTTATCATCGGGCTTTCCTTTCGAAAGCTCATGCACTTGCTTCCCTTATTCTTTTCAGGTTCCGAGGAGTAGGTGACTTGGACTCGGGAACTGCGAGGGAGCGGGTTGACTTTGTTGAGGTTCGAGGACCTCGTACTTATTGTGTGAGAAATTAATCTTGTAGGACCCTTATAGGGCCTGACTTTGTATAGAGCTTTGTAGGGTACCTGGCACCCTTCATGATTTCGTTGTATAACTCTGATATTGTTCTTTATTGTTAATGAACATTTGATTATTGTTGTTATCTGCTTATCATTTTTAGGCCTTGTATTCAAGTGGGGCTCGTCTCTACTTGGATACGGCCGATCTGTTGACGTGCCCGAGGTCCTGGAATCCGGGTCGGGGCGTTACAACGCATGTGTTTTCACTAACTTATTCCATATCTCCATGTAGGCAAAACAATTGAATCGGAGAGCAACATATGAAGAATTGTTTAATCGAACCCACAAACGTGACAAAGGTCGAGGTGATTTTGTTGATAACAAGTCTAAATCTGTTAGTGTAAGTGATGTATTTTTTGTATTTCAATACTATTTAATTATCAGCATGATTTAATTATTTCAATACTATTTAATTCCTGATTTTTTATATTTTTTGTAGGAGTCTTATACATCTTCAATGAGTCAAAAATATGGTCCTGATGAATCTTGTCATCCCGAGTTTGACCCACAAGCTCGGTGTGATGCAATTGGAGGACTAGAGACTAGACGCACTCATGTCTATGCGTTTAGAACCACGCCACGTGCCAAGAATTTATTTTCTTCTTCGAACAATGTTGGAGATGGATCATACTCGGCTTGCAGTCCAACACCTGAACATCCACGTGCACCATCCACAACTGAAGTTGATCATCTACGAGAAGAAGTAACGCTTGTGAAGGATAAACTTCAAAACTTGGAGAATTCTCAAGGTGAAATCAAGGAATATCTTCATCAAATTACGGAATTCTTGAATCCTAAAAACTTATTTCCTAATGCTTCAATTGGACCTTCTCAACCTACATGCAAGGATATAGCCCAAGAAGAGGCAAGCTCTGATTCTGATGAGTGAAGATCATAGTGTGTTGAACTATATCGTTGCTTTATGTGTTTTTGATGTGTATGAACTATGTATCTTTTTTTAAGACATGTTGTCGTTTTGTATCCTTTACTTATCTTTGATAATGAACAATTGACTTTTATCAGTTTATTGATTGGTGTCAAATAATAATTAATCTGATTATATATATTATAGAAAAATAATGCAGGGAAAACAAAATCAATATTAGAATAAAAGACCTTCAGGGACGGAATTCCGTTGGTGATGATCATTATTAGGAATGTAATTCTTTTGAGATAAAGAACATGGATCCGTGGGTGATAACTTCCTTTAGGGACGTAATTCCGTGAGGTAATAAGCATTTTAGTGTGAATTCACGGGTGATAAATACTTACAGGAACCGAAATCCGTGGGTGATAAGAAATTCAGAGACAGAATTCCGTTGATGGCCAAGGCTATTAGGGACGGAATTCCGTTGGTGGCCAAGTCTATCAGGGACGGAATTCCGTGGGTGATTCGGCATTCAGAGACGGAATTCCGTTGGTGGTCAAGACTATCAGGGACCGAATTCCGTGGGTGATAAGGACATTTAGCAACAGAATTCCGTTGGTGGTGAAGTCTATCGAGACGGAATTCCGCTGGTGATATACGGGTTTCAAATGAATTTTAACCGGCCGTAATAAGCACCTTCATAGACCAAAATTACATGGTTGTTAATCGTTTTACCGACGGATTGTTCCGTTGGTGATACGTAGACATCACTGACGGAATATCTCTTCCCAAACGAAATGGCTTCAGCTACTCGGTTTTCAGTGACGGAAAATTTCCGTTGCTGAACTACATCGCCAATGGAATTTAACTCTTTAGTGACAGAATTTTCCGTCTGTGATGCACCTGTTTTCTTGTAGTGTCACCTCTTTATCATATTTGCATATGTTTTTATGTACATTATATTCTATGAAGACTAGCACAAAATATTGTTTTTTTCTTTCTCCTTTCTTTCTTTCTTCCTGACAATCATGAGTGCAGATATGAATGCCCAACTACCAAATTAATTGTTTGGTCATCTGATGGTGAAGGATGAATTCCCAATGGTGCTAAAAGTTGGCACATAAGATCACAGGGGTATAAAAGGAGGTTGTTGGCTCACAAAGAAGGTAGATTGGATTATAGTTATAGAATCCTGGTATCTCTCTCTGAGTTCTCTTTCTCCTCTCCTTTTTGAGTCACTGACTTTTGCATCGAAGGCTCCCCCAAACAAGAGCGCTCAGATTTCTTCTCTGCCACAGAGAGGTCCAATCCCCAAAGGCCGATTGAGGCTTTAATCTTGCAAAGCGAAGGAAGAAGAAGAGGACTTGTCAATTATAACCGACCTCTCCATTAAGATTTCCTGAAAAATTCTCACCTTCACCTATTAATCTCTCTTGTTAATGAAGATTTGCTTTGATCTTAGGAAAAGAGGATCATTGTATCAACATATATTTTTTTTCTTTTTTAATTAAAAATATTGTTTGTCCCATATTTAGTGTATAAGAAAGATTATTGTTGTGGAGAGATGCTCTTCATGGATTTCAAAACTTCTCAAATATGGCAATATTATTGTATTCAGTAAAGCATTGTGCACAAATGAAAGGTTATATTTTTGTTAAACATCATTAATTAACAAAAAATTAAGGGAATTATTTTACCGTTGGTTCCTGAAAACGCAAAAAATGTAACTTTATATTGTTTAATTAATAACTAATCATCAATTATTTTTTATTAAAATAATATAAATGTTATAAAAGATCCAAATACCCCTCATTACCAAAACGATAATCTCATAACCATATTTTATGAACACCATCTAAAAGTAATTAATTGTAAAAAATTCTGGTTAACCCATGCATTAAGGGAATTCGGAGTGGAATTATAGTCCATGGGCCAACCACACTATAAGTAGTACTTAGGTGGCATTTAGGATAATTACTCACCTAATTAATTTGCTAATCATTTTTAGTGTGAGTTTTAACCATCTATGTGGTTAGTTAATCACATTGAAGAGCAAAAAAGTCATTTACCATCATCTCTACTTTTTAATTCACTATACTCTAACCACAAACACTAACTAATTTAATTATTTTTTTTCTAAATGTATTTAATTATTTTTAAAAATATAACAGTAAAATTGTTATCCTGTGATCAGGAAGTTATGGATTTGAGTTATGGAAACAACCTCTTTTTTAAAAAAAACAAGGTAAGGCAATATATAGCAGACCTCATTGATCTGATTTTTCCCCATACCCTATATTAGAGCTTTATAGCACTGGATTTCTTTTTTATTATACGAAACTTAATTCCATTTTGCCAAACAACACCGCACCAGAAAGTTTAGAGTTTAATCCGAACAAATAAAAATTTAAAAGAAATATGGTCAACGGTGAGGGTTATCTAATATATAGTTATTTTTTCCAATATATTTTTAAAATAATTTCATATTCAAAAGTAAATATTTTTTTATGTTTTTTTAATCGTCAACAAGACTATCAGCACAACTGATTAACGCACACATGTTCCACACGGTGTGCACACGCTTGCCACACTCACCCACCGGACCTGCCGGTCAATGCAAAATTACTTCACAGTCCCTTCACTGTACAATGTATGACAGCTCGCGTGTTGATTAAATTATTAACTTGGTTTATGAAAAACACACACACTTCTTTGGATCTTCCAATGTAGTCAATTATTCATTCAATCTCAATACATTTGGGAGGCTCGCTGTTCTACCTCTAAAAACTAATATCCATTACCTTATTTATTGATAGAGAATTTTTCACGTATAACTTGGTACATAATTATGTATAGACCTCAATAATTTTTATATTAAAAATTATTTGTATCTTAAACCATGTTTATTGTACCAAACTAGTAAAAATACAATGAGAATTTTCCCATAACTCCACATGCCAGTGATCAACATTTAACATATATTTTTTAAAATATATATATATATTCCGTTTTAACATAATTTATTTTTATTGTATATTAAAATATAAGGAAAATTAAATAATAATGATAATGAGTTACATATAATATTATTTTTGATAAATATGGACTAAACACTAGAAGCATGTCTGAGCCAGGATTGAGCCGTTTGATGCAGGATTGAGCCATCAACTTCTTCATATCAAAAGGAATATACTAATCAACTTTTTAAAAAAAAAAATAATATATATAACATCCAACTCTACTTATAAGAAGGATTGTGCTAACTAACTTTTCTCAAGAAAATTAATAGATATAATAAATATTATAGTACTATTACATTGTATATAAAAATAACATTTAGCTACTAGATCTATAGATATAAAACTATAGATTTTAATTTTATTTTTATTTTTTTATTATTTGGAAAAGTACTACAAAGCTAATATCTAATTACAAAAGCTTCTAAAGTTTTCAAACAAAGCATTATTAAGCCAATGGGGCAAATTTTAAACTTCTTTGAACTCCATAGCTACCCTATTTGATCTGACCTTCTTTGACAATGAATCAACGATGTAGTTGTCTTCTTTTGGAAAATATTGCATTTCCTATCTCTCTATCTCATTAAGCTTTGTCTTGCACTTGGTGGTGAGGTCCCAGTGCTCCAATTCTCATCACCTTTGTCAGTGTGCAAGAGTTTAGTCAGGTGTATATTGTTAGATAGGATCCTTGCATAACTGATGCCAAGCTCAATCATAGCTTCAATTCCATTTATCACTGCATTTAGTTTTCCTTCCAGAACAAACAGGGCATAACAGAGCTTCCTACCTACGAGGCATAAAGTGCCGGTGTTAGTCACAATGAAATAGCCAATTCCTATTGTGGACTCGCCTGGCATCCAAGCTGCATCAGTTAGCAGGTATGTGTAAAGAAGTCTTTATTTAAAGCCTTGGAGATTTTGACATTGACATTTGCTATCCCTTCTTTATGTTGTAGATACTCCAAGGTCAAGGCCACAGCCTTGTTGGCCATCTTCTTTGGTTCCATCATCGTTTTCCTGAAAATGACATCACATCTGTTTTTCCATAATAACTACAAAGCCTTAGCAATCAAGGAGATTTCCTCAACAGTTAGTTTATGATTGCCAATTTTTTTATTGAGTAGCCAGTTGCCATTCAAAATGTCCTCATGGTCCAACCCCCAATTAGTCAGGTAACCCAAAGCCTGTATTTCAAGCCACACTTACTGTGCTTTCCTACCAAAAATAGAGGAGCCATGTTTTTAGTGGTTAGATTACATAATTCGCATGGCTCATCAAGCCCCAACTTGATCATATATAGATAATGCTTTGTAGGCAATCTTTTGTGGAAGAATTTCCAAAGAAAGGTTTTAATTATTGGAATAGCTTGCAACTTTCACAGCATTGCCCATCTAGGCCACGGTTGTTCAATTTGTGCATTAGTGTAGTTATCATATATAGTATCAGGAAGGGACTTAGTCCCAGTCCCATGTATCCATTCCCAATTGTCATCATGGTGTTGTTTTCTAATCTCCCTGCATAAAATAATATTAGCTATGATTTCAGGAAATAATTCAAGAAGTAATTTCATGTCCTATTCATTTCCAATAAGGAGATTCTGAATTTGAATATGGGAGATATCAAAGTACATGTTATAGAAAGAAGGTTTCAGTTGCAGAGGGATGCTATAGAGCCATGAATGTTTGTATATTGAATCAGATGTAGAGAAATTTCTCCTCTTACCATTTTGGCAGTGCACATTAAGGTTTGGTAAAGGAAAGAAGATATCTCTATTCTCTTAAGGTCCCAAGGGTTCAATTAACCATATTTATAGCTTATCAATTGGACCCATGCTTTCTTCCTATTATTCAACAAGTCAAGTAGATGTTTTGTTATCAGTGCCTTCTTTACAGCTAATGTCCTTAATGCCCATGCCTCCCTCATTTTTGTCCCTTGAGATGGTACTCCAGTTGATGCGAAGGATGCCCTTTCCATTACTAGTATTTTTTCAAATGAAATTTCTCACCATTTTGGATATTTTGTCAAGTATCCCATCAGGAATGACATAAGTGTTTAGGTTGTGGATAGGAAGGGATAGGATGGTTGATTGAAATAGGGTAAGTTTACATGCCAAGGATAGGTGAAGTGTTTGCCAATGACCTAATCTTTTTGCACTTGGTCTAATAGAGGGTTGGAATAAGAGGCCTTAATCTTGTTGTGAGAGATCCAAGTACCAAGGTATTTGAAGGGGAAGGTGCTTGTTTTCAGACCTAGTATTCTTTCAATGGATTGTTTAAGTTTAATGTTTATCCATGAAGGAACAAACATTTCAGATTTCCTGGTGTTAACCCTCTAGCCACTGATCTGAGATGACAAGTCTAAGCACATGATAATTGATCTAGCCTCCTTCCTAGTGGCCCTACAGTAGATGATGAGATCATCAACAAATAAGGTATGATTAATTGAAGAATTTGGACCAAGAGGGACACCTCTTATCGTACTCATGCTCTCTGCCTTTCTCATAATTTGGGTCAGCACCTGAGCTACAAGGATGAAAAAATAAAGCGAGATGGAGTCTCCTTGCCTAATTCCAGAATGGGGTTTGAAGAAGTTCCCAATCCTCCCATTGATAATAAAGGCCATAGAAGGGGTTTCAATATATGCTTTAATCTACATGATCCACTTTGGTGGAAAGTTCATTTTGGCTAGCACAACAAGAATTGCATTCCATCTCAATATATTATAGGCCTTATCCATATCATATTTAGTTATCATTATAGGAATATGCTTGGCATCCTTTTCTAAGGAGTGTGCTACCTCTTGTGCTAACAAAAGCACATTGATTAGGAGAAATTAGGTGTGGAATGACTGTTCTAATCCTGTTTATGAGTATTTTAGATATTATTTTATAGTTAACATTACATAAAGCTATGGGTCTGAAATCCTAAACCATTTTGGGTTTTCTTTTTTAGGGATTAGACTAATAAGGGTTTTGTTCCAATTATTAGGGAGATAACCATGATCAAAGAAGTGGATGATGGCATCTACAATAGAGTCTCCAATAATGTGCCAATAGGCAATGAAAAATTCAGTAGCGAAACCATTAGGTCCAGGGGCCTTACTAGGAGCAATTGATTTGAGTAAGTTGTAGATTTCTAAACTGCTGATAGGCTCAGTCAAGTAATTGGATTATTCCTCATGTAAGGTAGGAAGATCATTAGGAAGAGCTTGGATGGTGGCTTCCAAGTTACAGACATTGTTAACCTGCCAAAGCTTAGAACAAAACTTGTTGAAACAATCTTCAATGTCAATTGGATCAATCACAATGTTTCCTTGATCATCTTTGATTTGGGTCATTTTGTTCCTTCTTCTATGATTTTTGGCTAGTTTGTAGAAAAACCTAGAATTTTGATCTCCATTTGTAGCCAATTAGATCTAGACTTTTGTGCCCAAAAATTTGTGCTTTGTCTTGACATGGCTTGGTGTTTGTTATATAAGCTTCTTAATTTCCTATAGGTTTCTTCAGCTTGTCCTTGGTTTTCACTAAAATCTATAGCCTCAAGTCTTTCAATCTCTCTCTATTCCTTTAATTCTCTGTTCTAGTCCCTGAGTGCTGTTAGTGCAAGTTTTTTTTAGTTGGTAACTCAATTTATGGAGATTGTGATTGGTTGTGTGTAAGGGATTCCTATAATTGCAGACTCTCCATGTGGCCTTAATTGTCTTTTGGCATTCTAGTGTGGAGCTAATTAGAGTCAAACTTAAAAGCTTTGGACCCTTTGTAGTGTTTCTGGGTGCTAGTTAAGACTAGAGGATTATGATCCGATTGACACCTAGCAAGTTGTTCCATGAAATAGTTACCTATATTATCATGGCAAAGTTCACTAGCAACAATTTTGTCTAATCTTGCCCATTACCTAGCCATACCTTTTTGGTTGTTATAGCAGGTAAAGGGAGGATCAGTGTAATCAAGTTCGTGGAGGTTATTGTGATCAAGAAAGTGGTTAAGGTACCTAGATTTTTGTTCAGAAGCATAACTAAGGTTACCTTTCAGACTCCTTTCCTCATTACTTCTTACTTCATTGAAATCACCCAGAATGATCCAGGGGAATGGAATATTAACAAGGTTGTTTAGTTCATCCCAAGTCCCCAAGTCTTCTTTTGGGTACTTAGCACCTGGCTATTATAGACTACAGGGACAAGGTACAGTTTAGAATTAGGGTTAAAGTCATTTTTGGTCCCTGAAAATGGGACCAATGTTCATTTCCATTCCAAAATCAAAATTTGTTCAATATGGTCCCTATGAGTGCATATTTTGACATTTTAGGTCCCTATATATTCCGTATTTTGGCATTTTTGATCCCTATTGCTGACGTGGCGGTTATGTGGAATACCAATAAAATGCATATAATCTTTTTATTATTATGTTTAGGTCGTTATTTTGCTTATGTGGAGTGATAAGTGACAGTATATGTTGATGTGGACCGTATTGAACAAATTTTAGATTTTTGGGATGAAAATGAACATTGGCCCTGTTTTCAGGGACCAAAAATGGCTTTAATACTTAGAATTACAACTAGTAATAGCTAAATGGAGCACATACCTAGAATTAGCAAAAGGAGTAACCAAGCCTAGGTTCTTTCTCCAAAGGATGATAATTCCACGAGAGAAACCTATTGATGAGATTGCAGCCCAATGCCATCTTTCTGGAATCTTTTACCAAAGGATTCAATATGAAGCTTGTTGGTTCTAGTTTCAACCAGATATATTAGGGAGAGGTTCAACAATCTGGTAAAAGTCAAAATTCTACTCATGGCGTCGGCCCCCATGACCCCCTACAATTTCATATCAAGACCTTCATGAATTAACGTTGAGTTGGGGGAATTTTCCTCCGCATCCATGATCCTACATTTCTTATGGGCTCGAACTTCATCAGTGGATGAGCGCTTGCTCCCATTACCTTCATTCTATAAGGTGCACCTTTCCCTAGTTTCGTACATTCCCTGGGTTTGGTGGTTCCTCTTCTTCCATTTGTTCCAATGTATGGTTCTCCTCCTCTCTTGGATCTGGTGGATCTTCTTCCTCCATGCCCTCTAAATCCTCGAGTGATGGATCTCCTGGTTTCCTAAGGTTGCTTGAGAGGCAAAGAACGAGTGCTTGGTGGTCATGAATGATCCTCTCCATCTCCATGGTTTTAGAGTTGTAAGGTAAATTGAGATAGGGTTTCCCGTTTAGAGTTTTCTGTTCTTTATCAAGAACAGATGAGTACAGTTGAAAGCTTTCCTTAGGATTGGTTTCCAGGTTTAAATTAACATTGCGGTGTGACCCACGCCCTTGAACCAATTCCATCTGAGTTGACCCAACCACCTGGTAGTTACCTCCACTGCGACCTCTTGGAGCGCTCTCTCGAGGACTGGAGAGCGGTGGTTCCTTTCTAGTAATTTGCCTTGAGTCATTTCCTTTCTTGTGGGTGATTGTGATTGTATGGCCACATCCAGCTCCGTGACCCCCTCGAGAACCGGAGTACACCCCAGCCCCTGCTGGGCACGTGACTTCCATAGCCTCAGGCTAGGGGCACTCCTACTCCTCTTGGGATTCGACCGCGATAGGATCCCAACGGTCAACATGGTTCCAATGGTGAGATTTCTCTTCCTCCTCAAGTGCGTGGCTCGTGTTTCTCGTTCTCGAAGTTCCCCTGTTCAATTGATTTTTTCCACTCATTAAGGACCACCCTCTGTTTGGCCTTTGCCAGACTATCATCCATGAACCGAAATCAGGGTGTCCGCTTTCTTCCACCTCCATAGCACATGTTTGCGTTTCTTGCTTCTGGGGCTCCGGGTTTCGTTTAGAGGGGCTAGCGGCGACCTTTCCTTTCCATTTTAGGTCGAAAACTGGCAGTCGAGTTCCAGCCACCTCAGTACGACACCAAGCTTCCGCAAGCTTGCAATTGTCAGTACTATGGCCAATAACTCCGCATTTATAGGAGAAAACTGTAAATTTTTTTATACAGGATGGATATGAAGCACTATGATTTCACCGAATTGTCTGAATCAACCCACACTTCTCGTTTCAGAGGTTGATTCAAATCAATCTCGATACAGACTCTTGCGAATTTGCCCCTTGTCCTATATGAATGTAGTTTCATCTACTTTGATTGCTTTTCCAAAGGAGGCCACCACCGTCATCAGGGACTCCATGTCCCATACTCAGGTGGAAGGTTGTATAGGTGAATCCATAAGATGGTTGAAGATAGTCTTTCGAAGCTGGCTTGGAAGTATGGCCTCCACCGCATCAGGTGGAGGACCATCCCATTCACCGTCTAAGGACCTTCAGTGAGTATGGTCTCCATCATCTCCGATGTTGAAAAGAAGATAAGGAAAAATCCATTGAGCATTTCAGCCAAGTGAAGTCAGCCAGGTAATTCTAAAGCCGGCGAGGGCTTCTTTGGCCACTCCCAGTGGAGGGTCACGGCCCAAGAATTTACCAAATAACACCGTATCTGTTAACCGTCGGCTATGAGTGCAAGCACTCAACTCAAGCCACCGCACGCAAGCGTACGTGGTCGCTAGTAATAAAACCGATGAGTAACAGATCAAATTCCTAAGAGAACGGATACTAGGTTTCCTAAACTAATGTGTTAGATTGCTTAAAGAGAGTGTTTTTGAAGTAGTGAAAGTTGTAATTAATTGTAGAGTTAGTTGAGTGATTAACGAAGGTCACAAAGGGCAAACTCTCAGATATAAACTCTAGGGTTGTATTGTGTTAATAGACTAGATAGGATTTTCTCATTGGCTTGCTAAGATATCAAGGTTGTGGATATGGGATTACAATGGTAGAGATTGCACTTATGTGCACTCCGAGTGAAACCTACAAGACCTTACTCTTAAGGTACATGCTCTAAAGCCCATATGTCTATGAGAATGATAGAAGCATTAAAGGGCTACCCTTTACCACCACTATGGATATGCCTAAACTTATGCCTAAGTTATAGGCCAATTTGTTGTCACTTCATCCACCCTATGTCTCTACTCTTCCTTCAAGTTCATATGCCTATGTGCTCGAGGATTAAGATACTCATTGCCTTTCAACTAACAAGGATTAAAATGATAGATTCATAAGAACATCCACACACATGATATCAAAGCAAAGCCGAAGATAATGTTGATCTCAAGTCATAACATCCATACAACCTAGAAAGGGTGTTTAAGCGACCATTACAAAAGATGAATCCAAAGCAATGGCATCATACATGTAGACATTCATAATTAAGCTAATGAGAGTTCAATAACATCAAATTAAAGTCTAAAGATTCCCCCTCATAAATGAGTAGACCCCAACTCCAAAATGCTAGGGAATACCCTCCGGATCAATACTTTAGCTCACCAGTCGCCACGCAGACCAAAGATGTTATACCCTAACAGCTCAGTCCTCTTTTATACTTGGAGCTCTAGACAACGTGATGTGTAAAAGTGACAACGTGATGTTCTCTTTAGTCAGAGATTCCTTTAAATCTTGACATCGCGATGTGCAAAAGAGAAATCAGGATGTGAATTTATCTTTGCAAAAGTGCTCTCAGCTTGTAATTATCATCGCGATGCTCCTTTTCAACATCGCAATGTTTTCTATCTGGACTATCGTGATGTTCACCACTTTGCTGCTTCATTTTACCTGTTGCATAAAAACTTGCTCATTTTAGTTTCTATCAACCTCAAACAGGTTTAAATTACTATTAAAGCACCCAAGACAACAAATGTGGTCAAGTGATACATTTTAGAGCCAAGACAACATAGTATTCATTCAATAATAGACCTTTCGACTCTAAACACCCGGTAAACCTCTACTAAAATAGCTTTTTTCCAAGAGCTATCACACCCCAAAACTTGAACTATTGCTTGTCCTCAAGTAATGAATAAGGAAAACTCACAACACAATAATTCAAGTTGGTAACTCATTCAGGGTTAATTTTTTATGCTTATGGAATAAGTGCACTGTGATGCTGTTATGTTGTATTGTCAAACCAGAGTACTTATAGAAAAAAAAACAGTCACTCATGCTTGGAATTCCATACATACAATGGCTTGAGCTTAGTAAAGATCAAAAGATAGATGCATGCCAAAGGGAATGGAATTAGAAGCATATAACTCACTAGCTAGGTTTTCACAACTCTCAACTTTTTGAAGTCCTTACTCCCGAAGTAAGTTATTGCTTCACATCTTACAAGGTTTCTTTTGTTCTTTTCGTAGCCTACGTTTTTTTTTTTTTTTTTTTTTTGTTAGTAGGGCATCCCTAATGGATTCGACTTTCTTCTAAGCGTAAATTACCAGTCACCTTGATGGAAACTCACTTGTACCCTGGTTTCTGAGAGTCCTCCTATGTTTCAAGTACTACTCGACTGTTGGGGGTCATATACCCTAATTCCATTTCCTAAAGCATATATGTTTTCTAATTGAATTCACTAAGCTAGAAAGTTTGAGGAATGTCCAGAGCATCAAAGTAATATCAAAGTGAAATTCTTCTTGATACGTACAACATTCAATTTATCCATGTCACATTCTCAGTAAACTCGACAACAAACAATTTTCACTTTAGTGCGATAGGTGTGTGCATGCACGTATAGAAAAATATTTGTTCATATACACAAGCTAATAAAAACAATATGATGAACTCGACATTATTATATATAAAAGCAAACTAAATGTTCACATACATGGACTCCTCTGATGATGCCAAAAACAAAACACAATATATCCCCCCCTCCCCACACACACACACACACACACATCTAAATGAGATCATCGCCCCCGATGATGCCCATGCAGATGGATGACAAAAAGAAAATGGGAGAGAAAAAGATAAGTCAGTAAGGTACTCCCCTAGCTAGCCGGGTCCTTGCCAAGTGTTGTCGCCCTCTTCGGTGTAGATGTGGATGCTGGAGGGGCTATTGAAGCTGTCGGCCGGTGGGGAGGCTCGCCCACGCCCATGGCTCTAAAACTGTCCCGCACGAAGGTGGCTAGGTCCATGATCTACTGAGATAGCGTGGTCCTCGAATGGATTACCTCGTCGTGCAATTGGGCAATCACGGTTCCCAGACTAGCTTGATACTCCTCTAGCTGTGAAAGTCGAGCAGACGGCTGGGGTGAGGAAGATGGTTGTGTAGGCGGTGTCGGGGTATCACTGGTCTCGGCTGCCTTAGTGTGCTCATTGGGTGCGACGGCTGAGGGCCCTACGTCATCTGTGCTATCGGGTTCCATCCTATAAAGGATACTGGAGTCTATGAGACATTTAGGCATGAGCTTTAGTTCAGTATGGTCCCAGGTGACTCCAACTTGCTGACATAGCACGGTAATGAGTGGGGGGTGCCACAACCCATTCGGGTTTAGTCGAGAGAATTGACGAATGCTCCAATGGATAAGCCGCCCCACATCGAACTGCATGCCATGGACAATGGCATAAATGAGACACACCCTATCAATGTTGACCCGGCTTGTGAATTGGGCTTGGATCAACAGTGCAGAAATGAAGTATAGCCACACCCTGACATCCTTCCGCAGAAGACCTTGATTGAATGAAGGGGACTCAGGGTCCCAGAAGGATCCAGGAGTGGTAAGGTCATGGAAGACTGCATCCACATGCACCTTACCTTTCCTCCACTCCTAATACTCATCCCGCTCGACCGCAGAAATCCCAAAAAATCGTTGATGAGGGCTACATCATATCGGACTAGGTGTATGCGCACCAATACTGTATTCTCCCCGTCGTTAGGGAGATTGGCGTAGAATTCCCTAACAACTGAGAGGATCGCCTTGTCTGGTTTAGAGCAGAATCGCTCCCATCCCCTAGTATGGATGATCTCAAAGTGGGAAGCTAGCGCCGGGTTACTGAAGTCGATGCGTCGCTCTAGCATGGGCTTCTTGCCCAGCTGCATCTGATGACGGGCTTCGGGCGCGGATGATGAAAATACACTGGAAGGATTCTGTGAGGATGAGGCGCAGGTGGACCTTTATCCTTCTTCTTTGGGTAAGCCGCAAGGGGTTTTTCCGCTGCCTTCCCCTTGGATGCAACTCTCTTGGAGGAATCCATTGTCACCTGCAAAGAAAGAGGTGTATTAGGAAAGAACGACCTAAAGATGGCACTACAAGTATGAGCAAGTATGAAAGCAACAAGATGAATACATAAGGGTTAGGAAAGGGCAAACTCCTGGAGTGAATTTGCCGATGCCGGAGGACCCAAAGAGACAATGATAGGAGATAGAGAAATGAATAGGCCCATCTCAGTTTTAACCTAACAGCAGTGTCGATATCGTTATGTGCAAAAGTGACATCACGATGTCTAAGTAGTTCAAACCCTAATGCGTTATGACATCGTGATGTCCGCTAGGAACATCGCAATGTTTATTAGCAAAATCCAGGTTTTTTTCTTAGGCTGGGAGACACCGCGATGTTGCTTTATAATATTGCGATTCCAACAGGCCAGGCCTATTGTTTCTAAACCTGGGGAGCATATCACGATATGCAAAAGCGCATATCGCGATGTTAACTGCAGGATTCTCAGTTATACTTACCTGTTGACCCCTGTGCTTCTTGTACTCACCTACATGTTCTTGGAAGTGTGAATTGGTACCAAATTGCAGTCGAACTGATATTTGCCTTATTCCAAGGATGCTACAATCTTTTCAAGGCTAAGTGTGTCTCACTAGGCTTCCCCAAACTTGGGCTGCACAAAATACAAAGGGGATTATTTTTATTCACAAAACTAGAAAAATACAAGAAACTAAATATGATGAAAGCTAAGAAAATCTTGGGTTGCCTCCCAAGCAGCGCTAAGTTTATAGTCTTTAGCTTGACTTGAGGATTGGTGGATTGAGCGTTGTCACAGTTTTGTCTCGCTCCACTTGGTGGCCCAGGTATGGTTTAACCCACTATCCGTTAACCACAAATGTGTTGTTGGTGCGCTCATCCTCCAATTCCACCATTCCATTGGCATAAACCTTTGATATCTGAAACAGGCCTGACTACCAAGATTTCAACTTGTCAGGAAATAGTTTCAGCCGCGAGTTGAATAACAAATTTGGTTGTCCCAGCGCTAATTCGCGATGAATAATGTAACGATTATGCCACATCTAGAATTTCTCTTTATGGAGCTTTGCATTTTCATACGCTTGCATCCGAAACTCATCTAATATATTCAGTTGTAGCATCCGTCTTTTGTCTGCAACTTGCGAGTCTTGATTTAATTGCTTGATGGCCCAGTAAGCTTTATATTCTAACTCCAATTGGAGGTGGCAAGCTTTCTCGAACACTAGATGATATGGTGACATACCCAAAGGCATTTTGAAAGATGTTCTGTATGCCTAGAGTGCATCATCCAATCTGAGGGACCAGTCTTTTTGAGATGGACAGACCGTCTTCTCCAATATTTTCTTTATCTTTCGGTTTGACAAATCAGCTTGTCCATTGGCTTATGGGTGATGGGGTGTAGTTACTCGATGCAAGATCCCATATTTCTCGAGGAGCTTGTTGAAGCTCTTGTTGCAAAAATGTGATCCTCCGTCGCTGATTATAGCCCAAAGGGTACCAAATTGAGTGAATATGTTCTTCTTAAGGAATTTAATCACTGTTTGGGAATCGTTGAAGGGTAACGCTACTACTTCCACCCATTTAGACACATAGTCCATCGCTACCAAGATGTATATATTCTTAAAGGATGAGACAAATGGGCCCATGAAATCTATCCCCCACACGTCGAATAGCTCTACCTCAAGAATATTTTTCAAGTGCATCTCATGGCATCGTGATATGCTTCCGGTGCATTGACATTGATCACACTTGCTAGCAAACTGATGGGCATCTTTAAACATTGAACCAATAAAACCCAGCTTGTAAGACTTTTGTTGCAGTCCTGTCACCCTCATAGTGACCATCATATGGGGAAGAATGACATTCCTCTAGAATGTTGTTCTGCTCTTCTTCGGTTATGCAACGCCTAATAATTTGGCCAGTTCCCACTCTGAACAGATAAGGTTCATCCTAAACATACCTCTTGACGTCATGCATCGCTGATGAGATAATTTGCCATGTCATCATACCATGGTGGATGTTGTGCTCTTACTGTCAATACTGCTTGTCCAGGAACAACTCACTAATGACCACAGGATTGGAACATTGGTCATCTTTCTCTAGTCGGGATTGATAATTAGCTACTTGGTTTTCAGTCCCTTGTCAAACGCATACACCACCGCCAATAGTTCCTTTTCTACAGTGGCGTAATTTTCCTGTGCTTGGTTCAAAGCCTTACTCGCATGGTATATAGAATGAAACACTCCATCCCTTCTTTGACCCAAAACTCCCACGACCACATCACTAGCATCACACATCAATTCAAATGGCTCCTTCCAATCAGGGTTGATGATGATAGCGGCGGTGATTAGCCGCCTCTTGATTTCTAGAAATGCCTTCATGTATTTATCATCAAATTTAAAGGGTACAACTTGTTCCAACAGCTTACTCATAGGCTTTGTTATCGAGGAGAAGTCCTTAATAAACTGCCAATAGAACCCAGCATACCCAAAGAAACTCCTGATGCCTTAACAGAAGTTGCTGCTAATAGTTTATCAATTACTTACACCTTGGCTTTATCCACTTCAATGACCAATTTTGACTGTGTCCCATTGCAATTCCTTATTTCACCATAAAATGACATTTCTCTCAGTTGAGTACCAAATTTGTCTCTTCACATCTGTTCAAGATTTTCTCCAAATTCGACGAGCATTAGTCATAAGATTCTCTAAACACCGAAAAATCATCCATGAAAACTTCCATACTCTTCTCGATCATATCTGAGAATATTGCATCATGCACCGCTGAAAGTTGTCCGGGCATCAGATAACCCAAATAGGATTCTTCTAAAAGCAAAGGTCCCTTATGGGTAAGTGAATGTTGTTTTCTCTTGATCTTCGTGTGTTATTGCAATTTGATTATACCACGAGTATCCGGCCCAAGAAGCAATAGTATTCCTCCCAAATAAACGGGTCCAAAGATTCCGATTAATAAAGGGCAACGGAAAATGATCCTTTCTTGTTGCCTTATTTAATTTCCAATAGTCCATACAAATTCTCCATCCGGTTATCGTCCTTTTTGGAAGGCTCTCATTCTCCGCATTTGTGATTACCGTGATAACCCCCTTTTTTGGGACACATTACACTAGGCTGACCCACGCACTGTAAGAGATATGATAAATAATTCTTACGTCCAACCACTCAAAAATTTCTTTCTTCACCACTTCCTTCATAACTGGGTTGAGCCTCTTTTGGTATTCTATTATTGTCTTGGCTCCATCTTCCAAGAGTATCTTATGCATGCATACCAAAGGATTAATGCCTTTATGTCATTGATTGACCATCCCAATGTTCTTTTGTAGCGCCTTAGTACCTCGATGAGCTGGTGCTCTTTGCTAGAAGATAGTGCATTAGAAATGATGATCGGTAGTATTTCTTTTGCTCCAAGAAATGCATACTTCAAGTATCCCGGTAGGGGCTTCAATTCTACCTGAGGAGGTACATCCCAGGATGATTTCATTTCTTGGGGTGATCTACCTTGCCACCCCAAGGTATCGAAAGCTTTGACCACTTCCTTGTGAATGATTTCCAACTCTATTAATTCTTTTTCTTCTTCAGGTTCACTGTCCCAATTTGTTAGGGTCATTAATTTCAATTGCTCCATAGGATCTTGTGTATGACACCATTCAACATTATAGTCCAACTCTATGTCTTCCTCTACTAAATATGGTTCTTCATACAGCTGTGCCCTTAATGGTACTTGATCACCTGACCCTGCCATGTTATCTTGATCGTTTGCCCATGCACTTTCCACTTTCTTCTGCACCAGAGAGATCACATCATCCACTCTCTTCTCGATTGAATTTACTATTGAAATAAGTTTTGTCAACTGCCCTTGCTTATCGGCTGAGGCTTCCTGTATGGATACCACTGACTTACTTTCTTATTGCCAACTCTGCTCGTTAGTCTCTATATTGTCAAACAAAGTGATCGCTTCATCTACTGATCTTTCTAATAGAGCCCCCCTCGCTGCCATATCTATAAAGGTTCTGGCATCTTCCTTTAACCCATGATAAAAATGTTCAAGTTGCACCCACTGCTACAGACCATGGCCGGGGTAGTCTCTTAGTATAATCTAAAACTTTCATCTATGCTTCACAAGTTGATTCTGACGTTGTTTGTGTGAATGAGATGATGTTAGCTCTTAACTTCACAATCTTCTGCAACGGAAAGTACTTCTTGCATAATGTTTTCTTTATAGGTTCCCAAGTGGTCGTTACTTAGATGACAATGACCTACACCATTTCTTCGCTTCCCCCCCCCTCAAGGAACATGGCAACAACCTTGCTCTTATATGCTTGTTGGTTCCTTGGCCGGCTTGATTGTGTCACTCAACTCTGGAAATGATTGAATGTGCAGATATGGGTCCTCACAGGAGCGTCCTTTTAATTGTATCGATCCCCAGATAACATTGATAATATCTAGCTCAATTTCCACAGCGTCTACATACTCCTCCTCAAGCTCACTACCTCCTGTTTCTGAAGTTATTTCAACAAACACTGCCTGTTCTTCTAAGAACTCTTGCTCCATTGTACTTGTCCTGAATGTATTGTGGAGGATTTGAGTTTAACTGAAAGGCAAATCTAGGAACATAAAAATGATTGTGCTAAGCCCACACCAACTGTAGATAAAGTAAAGAAAACAATTAGTTTTAGTACGTACACGCCAAGAACGATTTTTTACAACAAAGAAAAATAGGACAATAATAATTAGGTGAACACTGTACACAAAAGGTAAGCAAAATTGAACTAATTCTCTAAGTATAGGAAAGCCTATGCCGCTCCACGGCAAAGGCGCCAAAAACTGTTCACCGTCGACTATGAGTGCAAGCACTCAAGAAGCCGCATGCAAGCGTACGTGGTCGCTAGTAATAAAATCGGTGAGTAATGGATTAAATTCCTCAGGGAACAGATACTAGGTTTTCTAAACTAATGTGTTAAATTGCTTAAAGAGAGTGTTTGTGAAGTAGTGAAAGTTGTAATTAAGTGTAGAGTTAGTTGAGTGATTAACGAAGGTCACAAAGGGCAAACTCTTAGATATAAAGCTCTAGGGTTGTATGGTGTTAATAGACTTGTTAGGGTTTTCTCATTGGCTTGCTAAAATATCAAGGTTGTGGATATGGGATTAAAATGGTAGAGATTACACTTATGTGCTCTCTGAGTGCAACCTACAAGATCTTACTCCTAAGGTACATGCTCTAATGCCCATATGTCTATGGGAATGATAAAAGCATTATAGGGCTAACCTCTGCAACTATCGTGGATATGCCTAAACTTATGCCTAAGTTATAGGCCAATTCGGTGTCACTCCTTCCACCCTATGTCTCTACTCTTCCTTCAAGCTCATATGCCTATGTGCTAGAGGATTAAGATACTTGTCGCCTTTCAACTAACAAGGATTAAAATGATAGATTCATAAGCACATCCACAAACATGATATCAAAGCGAAGCCAAAAAATATTGATCTTATGTCATAACATCCATACAACCCTAGAAAGGGTGTTTAAGCTACAATTACAAAAGATGAATCCAAAGCACTGACATCATACATGTAAACATCCATAATTAAGCTAATGAGAGTTCAAAACATCAAAGACTAAAGTCTAAAGATTCTCCCTCATAAATGAGTAGACCCCAGCTCCAGATTGTTGGGGAAAGCCCTCCAGATCAATACTCCAGCTCACCAGCCGCTACCTAGACCAAAGATATTAAACCCTTGCAGCTCAACCTTCTTTTATACCTAGCGCTCTTGACATCGCGATGTGTAAAAGTGACATCGCGATGCTCTCTTTGGCCTGAGATTCCTTCAAATCTTGACATCACGATGTGCAAAAGCAACATCGCGATGTGAATTTATCTTTGCAAAAGTGCTCTCAACTTGTAATTGTCATCACGATGCTCCTTTTTAACATTGTGATGTTTTCTCTCTGGACTTAACATCATGATGTCTTATTAGCACATCGTAATGTTCACCACTTTGCTGCTTCATTTTACCTGTAGCATAAAAGCTTCTCTCATTTTAGCATCTATCAACCTCAAACAGGTGTAAATTACTATTAAAGCACCCAAGATAGCAAATGTAGTCAAGTGATACATTTTAGAACCAAGATAACATAGTATTCATTCAATAATAAACCTTTCGACTCTAAGCACTTAGTAAACGTCTATTAAAATTGTTTTTTTCTAAGAGCTATCAGTGTCCATGTTCACATGCGTTCGACGGACCACATCCTTGCTTAGGTAGATAGTATCCTTAACTGAAGATTTGAGCTGCTCCAAGAAGGGTCCCGAGGTCAGTAATGAGATTACAGCTGCGCTGTGGGAAGGTTTGCGGACTATATTAGCCCACGAGCGTCCTTCTGATTGCGATCTAAATGGTTTTTCTTGCAAAACAGAGGAAGAGTAGCAAGCTTCTTTCCTCCAAAGAGCTCCGGATGAATAAGCTATGTTATCCTTATCGAGGGGTCCTGGATTAACCCCATGGATATGGAGGTTCTTATCGCGTTCCAAGGAATTTGTGGGGGCTAGTGGGCCCTTGTAGCAATCATTAGTCTCCATTATTCCTTTCCCCCACCTACCACTGTAAGTGGGGGATATGTTTGTCAAGAACAATGGAAGCTTGCCTCAGAAAAACCTCAAGACGGGGAACTTTTCGCCAGCAATGTGTGCAATTAATGAGAGTTGGTATATATATATATATATATATATATATATATATATATATATATATATATATATATATATATATATATATGATATAGTCAAATTTCACCGCATACATGTCTTCCCATCCGATCCCCCTATAAAGGAAACACGCACGGATCCCAAGAGTCACCACATGATCCCTATAGCAGGTATGGTCACTGTCACATGAGGGACAGAAAGGGTATCCGCAAGTCAAAAGTGATCATGGTGGGTAAAACGACAAGTGGTGATGGGACATGGACCAAAGCACGAGGCATGACAAGGGAACAAAGAGGGGGAGACCTTGGAAAAGGAAGATAAGTAATATTTGAACAAAGACTCTCCACCCCATGTTCTTCCAATGATCCTCCCACTAACTTAATAGTTGCAGTGGGATCAAGGTAACGAGGCCCACCCCTCTTGACTGTTATTTTTGTGTCCTGATTTTCATCTGTTGGCCTTGACCAGAGTTGATCCCTAGGAAACCGGTTTTCTTGTTAATAATATTATATATATATATATATATATATATATATATAGTCATGTTACAATGAGGCCGGCCTTACTACTGTTCAAATAAGGTCGACGCATTTTCATCCATTTTGAGAGTGTTTTTTTATAAATCCAACCGTACAGATGGAAAGAACATCAAAAAATAAGATAATATGTCGATTTTCATAAAATTTGGTGAGTTGATGATCATTCATCTTAAAAGGTGAAAATGTAATCCATTAAGATTTCTATAAAATTTCACCTGTTAAGATGAATGATCATCACCTCACCAATTGGTATGAAGATCAACATGTTATCTTATTTTTTGATGTTCTTTCCATCCATACGGTTGGATTTGTAAAAAAAAACTCTCAAAATGGGCGAAAATGAGGCGGGCCTCATTGTATCATATATATATATATATATATATATATATATATATATATATATATATATATATATCGGGCTTAATGTTACTATGCGTACCTTACTGACCGCAAGTATGCGGTAGCCCCATTTTAGCACACTTGCACAGTGTCTTAAGGAAATCCAACCGTATGGATAGAAAGAATATCGAAAAATAAAGGGTTAAAGCCATTTTTGGTCCCTGAAAACGGGACCAATGTTCATTTCCATCCCAAAATTCAAAATTTGTTCAATATGGTCCCTATGTATTGCATATTTTGACATTTTGGGTCCCTATATATTCCGTATTTTGGCATTTTTGGTCCCTATTGCTGACATGGCGGTCATGAGGAATACTAATAAAATGCATATAATCTTTTTATTATTATATTTAGGTCATTATTTTGTTGATGTGGAGTGATAAGTGGTAGTATATGCTGATGTGGACCGTATTGAACAACTTTTAAATTTTTGGGATGGAAATGAACATTGGCCCTGTTTTCAGGGACCAAAAATGGCTTTAACCCCAAAATAAACTAGCATGTCAATTTTCATACTATTTGAGAAGGTGTAGGGTCTTCATCTTAAAGGGTGAAATTCTGAACTGGTAAGATTTCTATAAATTTCCACCCGTTAAGATAAAGACCCTACAACTTCCCAAATTGTATGAAAATTGACATGCTAGCTTTTTTTTTATATTTTTTCAATCCACAGAGTTGGAAATTCTTAAAACACTATACAAGTGGGCAAATGGGAGACGACTTTAAATAAACAGTGTTTTGGCAGCCTTATAGTATCATTTTTAATATATATTTATATTAAAAATGATATTATGAGGTTGACCTTAAGTAAGGTCGCCTTATTTTCACCCATTTTGCGAGTATTGTTTGCAAATCCAACCGTACGGATGGAAAGAACATCGAAAAATAAGATAACTTGTCGATTTTCAAATAATTTAGTGACCGTATGATCATTCATCTTAAAGGGTGAAATTCTGAACCAGTAAGATTTTTATAAATTTTTACTTGTTAAGATGAATGATCATTCGACCACAAAATTTTATGAAAATCGATATGTGATCTTATTTTTCGATATTCTTTCCATCCGTACGGTTGGAAACCCTAAAAACACTCTCAAAATGGGTGAAAATAAGGTGACCTTACTTGAAAATTAATAAGGCTGACCTCATAGTAACATGACCCTATATATGTGGGTCATGTTACTATGAGGTCAACCTTACTACTACTCAAGTAAGGTCACCTTCTTTTCACCCATTTTGAGAGTGTTTTTTGCAAATCCAACCGTACGGATGGAAAAAACATCGAAAAATTAGATAACATGTCGATTTTCATATAATTTAGTGACCGCATGATCATTCATCTTAAAGGGTGAAATCCTGAACATGTAAGATTTTTATAAATTTTCACTCGTTAAGATGAATGATCATACGACCACCAAATTTAATGAAAATCTACATGTTATCTTATTTTTTGATATTCTATCCATCCGTACAGTTGAAAACCCTAAAAACACTCTCAAAATGGGTGAAAATAAGGTGACTTTACTTGAAAAGTAATAAGGCTGACCTTATAGTAACATGACCCATTTATATATGGGTCATGTTATTATGAGGTCGACCTTACTACTATTCAAGTAAGGTCATCTCATTTTCATCCATTTTGAGAGTGTTTTTTGCAAATCCAACCGTACGGATGGAAAGAACATCAAATAATTAGATAACATGTCGATTTTCATATAATTTAGTGACTGTATGATCATTCATCTTAAAGCCTGAAATTTTGAACCTGTAAGATTTTAATAAATTTTCACTCATTAAGATTAATGAACTTACGACCACCAAATTTTATGAAAATCGACATGTTATCTTATTTTTCGATATTCTTTCCATCCGTACGGTTGGAAACTCTAAAAAACACTCTCAAAATGAGTGAAAATAAGGTGACCTTACTTGAATAGTAATAAGGCTGACCTCATAGACTCATAGTAACATGACCCATTTATATCATGTTACTATGAGGTCGACCTTACTACTATTCAAGTAAGGTCGCCTCATTTTCACCCATTTTGAGAGTGTTTTTTTTCATATCCAACAGTACGGATGGAAAGAACATCGGAAAATAAGATAACATGTCGACTTTCATATAATTTAGTGATCGTATGATCATTCATCTTATAGCTTGAAATTCTGAACCGGTAAGATTTTTATAAATTTTCACTCGTTAAGATGATTGAACATACGATCACCAAATTTTATGAAAATCAACATGTTATCTTATTTTTCGATATTCATAATTGTTAAAAGAAATTTATTTTGTCTCTCTAAACCGAAATTGTTGATTGAAGACTCAATAAATAGGAATGACAATTTAAACCCATCCCCACAACATCCTCGTGACTCCACTCCGACTTGACGGATATCCAAATTTTGAGATGTTGAATTAATAACAAGTCAAAAAAAGGACCCCTTAGTCAAATAATGGCTAAAGAAAAGCCCCAATCCTTGTCGACCTGAAATTTAATAATATTATATTTACTTTAAAATAAAATTGATTCAGTATATTATTATTATTATTATTATTATTATTATTATTTAATAAGTAATAATTGTTAATTAAGTGTTAATTAAAATTTAAATTATTAATTATTTCAAAAATAAAAAACCTGGTTGGAGCAAAAAGAAGACTAATCAATCGAGATAGGGCTGGGAATGGCAGACCGTCTATTCTAGTGACAAAACTATGTTTGGAGAATAAATAAGGAACTTGTTATCTTATATTTTTTTTAATAAATATTTATTACCTCCAAAAAAGAAAGCAATAAGATTATATAATAAATAAACATGTAATCAAAATCAATTAATAATTTAGACTCTTTCTTGGATATCATTTGATTATTGTCATGGGTGTGAAGCTTGGAATAATACAAAGTCTTTGCACAATATTAATTCTTCCACATGTTCTTTGAAAATGGTAGCATGGCAGTCAAACAATTACAGCTGAATATGGTGGATAGGGAGCAAATGGGACCCAATTTTATAATACCAAAGGGGACACTTCTAGGTCTCATTATCACATGATAAAACCTATAAAACATAATACATTAGAGGTAGTCAGACTTAAGAAGTAACAATTCAAAATGAAGGATATGTTCCAACAGTGCTAATTATTGAAGTGAGAAATTCTAAAATAAGTGAATATCAAGAAGAATACAATACATTCTAAAAATAATGCTTTTGTTAACCTTACAAACTTGAGATGATGATCGATTGATTTCTTCTTCTTATTATTATTTTTTTTTCAAGTAAATATGGACAAACCACTAGAGTCTATAAGTTTTAAACATGCCTCGAAACCTCAATCTTTCCTTATTTGATTTTTTTTATGAAAATTGGTATTGATTGATTTATTTAACAAGATAAATATAAAAATAAAAGGGCAACCCGGTGCTACAAAGCTTTCACATGTGCGGGATCCGGAGAAGGTTCGAACCATATACTTAGGTTTATTGTATTCAACTTTATCGTTCATTTTTGTAAGAGACTGTTTCAATGACTCTAACCCGTGATCTTGAAGTCATATGACGATAATTTTACTATTACACCAAGGCTCCCTTCTGAAAAGAAAAATATAAAAATTAAAAAATTATTGACAATTATATATATTTATCCATGCCTTCCTATGCATAGAGGAGGAAAGTATTTTTGCCTAATGAATGATAAAGTTTTGACAATTACTGCTCCCCAAAGGAAGTTCAGAATGGGCAGTATATATAGAACCTGTTCAACGCAACTATGTTCATACCTTACAAGAGGCGAAGCTCGATCTCAGAACTTATCCATTAAGATTGAGACTCACCTCTTAGGAAGGGAATCCAATACAATAGACCATCATTGACTATGGACAACTTTTAACTTAGATGACTTCGACTGAGACTTTTCTAAATGCTGAATTTAAACTCATTCTTCCTCTAATACAAACGTAGTCTCACACCTGGTGTGTACATTTCATGTCACAATTAAATGAAAGAAAATAATGAAAATAAAAGATAGAAAATATATAAGAGCAATGAATAGAGTCAAAGCTCAAAAGAGAGAAAAATTCATGGTATGTAACCAGCCGCAATGGGGACGCACACCAGCCAATCATCTTACAGAAGGCAAACTAGAAATCAGAAATAAAGGAAACCCTCTTGGAACCCTCCTATATTTCATACATTAACTTCTCATTTCCTTACTAAAGACCACCCCCTCCGTGTTGACATTTTCCATTTGATCTCTCTACCACCTTCTCCTATGCATTCTCTATAAAACACACATCTTGTAAGCTTTCCCAAGGTTTCATTGTCCTCTCCTCAGAGTTCTAAGATTCATCAAGAGTTGTCAGTCTTTTAAGCATCTTCTTTCTTCTTGATAGGATTCCAAGCTAGGGTTCTCTTTCAAACTCTTTTTTTTTTTTTTTTCTTTTTATTCAATGGAAGTGGTAGAAGTTCCATCTTACTTCCTTTGTCCCATCTCACTCCAAATCATGAGTGATCCGGTGACTCTAGCCACCGGAATCACCTACGAACGAGAATGCATTGAGCGGTGGATGTTCTCCGAGAAGAATAACACATGCCCGGTGACGAAACAATGGATTTATGATGAAGAGCTCACCCCGAACAACACTCTTCGACGACTAATTCAAGCTTGGTGCACTGCCAATGCGTCGGCCGGTATTGAGAGGTTCCCTACTCCCCGTGCTCCGGTGAACAAGACTGACATTTTGAAGCTCCTCAAAAATGCTAGTACTCCTCAGTATCAAATGGATAGTCTCCAGAAGCTGAGAACTATAGTCTTGGAGAGTGACAGGAACAAGCATTATGTTGAGAGTACTGCTGGTGCAATAGACATGTTGATTTCCATCATCAAGAAGAGCATCTACAGTTTAGAGTCTACATCATCAAGTGTTTGTGATGAAGCTCTCATGATCCTATCCTCAATTAAAATATCTGATCAAGGCCTACTAAACCTCATCTCAAAGCATGAGGACTTGATTGATGCATTGACATTGGTTATAAAGAGATCGAAGTACCAAACTAGAGTTTATGCCACACTTTTACTAAATTCTCTGATTGAGTTGATAGCTCCTGCAAGGTTGATGGCAATCCAAGATCAGCTTTTCAAAGAGATTGTGAAGGTCCTGGGTGACCGAATATCATCCAAGGCCACAAAGGCTGCATTGAAGATCCTCGCCATGCTTTGCCCATGGGGAAGGAACCGTGTTAAGGTAGTCGGTGCCGGTGCTGTTTCGGTATTGGTTGACCTTTTGCTAGAGGAGCCAGAGAAGAGAGCTTGTGAGCTGATGCTTTTGGTGTTAGATATTCTATGTGGTTGTGCTGAAGGGAGGGCAGAGATTGTCGGGCATGCCATGGAATTGCCATTGTCTCTAAGAAAGTACTTAGAGTCTCACTAGCAGCAAGCGAAAAGGCGGTTCGAATACTGTATTCGGTATCCAAGTTCTCTGCAACTCCTGCTGTTCTTCAAGAGATGTTGAGTGTTGGAGCAGTGACCAAACTTTGCTTAGTTCTTCAAGTGGATTGTGGGCTGAAGACAAAGGAGAAAGCTAAGGAGATACTCAGGTTGCATTCTAGGGTTTGGAGGAATTCTCCTTGTCTACCACCTCAGTTTTTAGTCTTCTAATCCCTCATCTTAATGTAGTGATGATTTTATGTTCATGGTAACAAAATTAACACACATACTTTTTTTCTTGTCTTTTTTGCTTTGATTTTTCTCCTTTTGATTGAAAATGAGTTCAAAGTTCACTCATGTTCATGTTTGCTTTAATAAGCAATGTTCAACTGTGAGTCATGTACCTATGAAATGAATGAAATGTATTGAGGAATGAAATAGATAATACATATGCTAACTATGAAGATTTTTTTTTTTTTTTTAATAAATGCCTACAAGCCATTAGAAACAAGTTATTGGAATATGATTTGAACCAACTATTGAAGTTAGTTAACTACAAAAATTAATTAATCATTGAAATCAGTGCAAATTATTAAATATCTGATTTAGATCATTAATAGGACTTATGGGATCCAAAAAAGATGCAAAAAGTTAGCTTTCGGTAAAACTTTCAAAAAAATAAAAGAAAAATGAACACTTTAAGCCAAATAGAAAGAGAAATGAACACGCCTCTATGCGTCTTCTAACATTGCCGTTAGCATTTATCGAAAACTAAAAAAAAGAAACAAACTTGTGTATTTATGCACATATTTATCCTGCATAAAGTGCACAGGTGATGATGAGATCTTAAATATTCTCAATCCAACCTAAAGACTTAATAGAAAAATGATTTGCATCTACATTTCTGAAAATGATTTGCATCTACAGAATACATGCCTAATATTTTTAAGCAACAATGTTGAACTTATACGTACATATTTCCTTTTTTTTTTGTAATTATCATTAATTATGTTCCAAACTAGATCTATTAAGTTTGCTTGTTTTGAGTTGGCAAAATCAAGTTGAGGTTAATTGTTATGTGGTTGTTATGTGGTGTTGTATAATAAAATATCAATCACATGAAAATTAACAACTATTTTAATTTGGTATTGACTTACCAACCAGAGATTCACGTCTTCAATTCCCACCATCAAAATCATATTAGAAAACAACTGTAAGCTCACATTGATTAATGAAAAACAGTCAACTGCTATGAAATATTTTAAGGTTTAAACCTCAGCAACTCATCTTGTGATTGTGTGCCAATTAAATAGCTTGAAATGAAGACCATGTGTGGCTGTTTGTATCCAAGGGCTTTCAACTTTTTGTTTAAGTCCGAGTGTCAGAACCATATTTCAAACCATTCACATGCACTTGGAGAGAGAATAATTTGAACTCTGTGCTTCATTTTGTTGATTAAATTGTATATTATACATTTTTATGATAAAATGAACAAGTATTGAATGGAAGGCAAGTATTGGAAGGAAGGTAATCACTTCAGTTTAAACTCCCCAAAGAGATTAGACCTTATTTATTTCTAGGCTATCTATGATAAGGACTGAAAATATTACATGTTAAAATTTATCTATGACCCATTCAATGTGGGAAAAAAATAGACGAGTCTTGAGTTAGTTTAAGGCCTTAAAAAATATTGATCATCATTTCTTTAATTCTTAGCATTCAATTTTGAAATATCATTTTTTTTTATGGAGAAAAATATTCATGAGTTTTAAATGAACACATGACATGATCCAAACCGTTAAAGCAAAAATTTGGATAATCAATCATCCAACCGCTAAATGAATCTCCAATAGTGTCAAGATTTGATGAGTCAGGTCAGTAAACTATAAAAGAATGTCTCTAATACCCTAATAATGGGACGAAACCTTCAAACAAAACCTCTCTCCCTCTTTTGGTCTTTCTCTCTCTCTCTCTCTCTCTCTCTCTCTCTCTCTCTCTCTCTCTCAGTTTTGACTTGACTGTTAGAGAGTCCTCCTGAGCATGAGCGCTCAGATTTTTTTTTTCCCACGGTTCTATTCTCTTTCAAACCAGCGTTGGATACATGAAGACTGATCCTAGAAGGAGTTCTTGATCTAGGAGGCCAATGGAAACTAGAAGGAGAAACAACAACCGTGAAAGACCTCTCCCTAAAAAAGCTAGAAGAGTTCCCACTATCTTCAACCCATCTTCCTCGTTGATCAAGATCCGTTCAAATCCCAATAAAGAGCAGATATTTACATCAATAGTTTTGCGTTGTCCATGGGAAATATCTTCTTGTACAAGAAACCGGGAAGCTCAATTATGGCAAGAGGCAAGCGAAATTACATCCCTGATTAAGTGAAAGAAAACACTATATAGTGGAACGACGTTCAAGAAGTTGAGGAAACTTGTCAAGATGAGCGTATGCATGGTCCTTAAAGATGAAGTTCAAGATTCGAGATATTGAGTTCTTGAAGAAAAGATCGAGGTATTAACTCGAGCACTCTGAAATATAGAGCAATAGGTATCTCAGAGGCGGGGCGATGTTCAACTACCCATGCCCTAAAACCCAAAGATACGATCTACACGAGGAGGGAAGCAGAAATCGCCCCATCAACTAGTAACACAGGGTCACCGGAGCCACAACTCCAAAATGCAAAAAGAGCTCAATTCAAGGTCATATCGCTAGAAACGAAAGAACGCCTAGGTATGTTTCTAGGATGATTTTCCTTTTCATTTAAAAAATATTTGATGTTACACTACCTACGGGATATTCAGAATGCCATCGATTGAGACATGTAATGGTATCTCGGATCCTGTCAATCATTTAGAGTTCTTTAAAGCCATGATGTTGCTCCATGAAGCCTCTGATGACATCATGTGTAGGACGTTCCTGATCAGGCACGTAAGATGTATGTGCTCACATGCAAGTGCATGTGCCACTAAAGTAATAAAGTGATGAGATCGAGTATTGTATCCATAGGGAGTAATTATAGACTTAGCTAAGTACTAGTTTAATTTCAAGTCTTGGTTCATTTAATCTAACGAAAAGGGCAGATTTTTGTTCTACACTAAAATATAACTAGAAAATATAAAACTTTAATGGAGAGATAGGAAAGACTCAATAACATAACACTAGGATTGTATGCCTTCTTAACATGTTAGGGATTTTCATCTATGATTCACATGAGATTGCTAGACTAGTGAACAATGGCTATTTGGTGGTAGGACTAGGGGATCCAATGCTCGTCATTGGTTAAGATTCATGATTCCTCAATGAATACTTCTAAGATATCTAACACCATATTCCTATGGGTAGAGTAGAAAGTTTCAAACCCTAGATTCACTATCCCAACAGTGGGGCTACTACTATATATTCCTATACCACTGGACTCCAACTCAATGGGTCGGACTTCTGCCTTGTAATTCATAAACTGACCATATATTTAATTGAAATAAAATCATCGCAATAGATCTATCATTATCTTCCGAATAATGATTAAATGAACATGCTCACAAGCACATCCACAATAGCAAACAATCAAACATGAATAATAGAATATATAGGTTACATGTAAAGATGTCATACAAACCCTAGATTGAAAAGATTAGCTGATATTCATGGAGTTTACCACAGATTCTCAGCTATAAACATAACATCTCTGGGTAAAACAATACAAGAGAGATTGGAAAGAAAGATATTGCAAGCTTTTCTACCTTGGATACAGTCTTCCCCTCCTGTGATTCACAACAGGACACTCTGGATCGATACTTAAGGCTAGCACTTCGCCCCAAGCCACGATGGAGATCTGGAAAATTCACCAGCTTTTACAGACTAGAGAATTGGCGTGGCAATGTCAAGGTTTAGCGTTCCAATGCCAAATCTCAGCCACTCTCTGATAATTGGCATCATGACACCAACTCCTTGGCATCGTAACAGGGAATTTAGCCGAATCTTTTTGTTTTCAGGTTTGACTTCATAACACCAACGTCAGGCACTCTAGTGGTATTTTCCCATTCAACACTTTGCTCTAGAATTCTTCTCACCGGATACAATTTACTATAACTCGAATTAGTGTACGAATATGTATAATTCATGAGAAAAGTGCACTAAAACAAGTAGAGCACTCAAAGTTGGACTCATTCACTTAGTATAATAAAAATATAAAAGATCCGACCATAAACCATCATTTTTGGCTCTATAACCAGTAATAGAAGCCATCAAAATAGCTCTCTTTCGAGAGCTAATAGATCCCAACCACACTACAGAGTGTAACCCAAATGTGGTTCTTTAGTCTCCCACCGAAATTTGTCTCTTCTTTTGAAGAGTTGAGCAAAGTCTTCATCAACCATTTCATTATTAGCAAGAAACAAAAGAAAACAACAACTATGTTGATGAGAGTGAAATAGCATGAAGGAGAAATCCTTCGAAGCTATAGCTGTCATTTCAACATAGAAACACTCTAAGTTCCTGATCGCAATCAGACTTTTGCTTTAGCTGCACTGATGGAAGTAATACACCTATCTCCATTCGAATTCTCCCTTTTTAAGAAACATCCCAAAGATTTTGTTGAACTCTTGACTAGAGCGATGAAATATATCAATGCCAAGGAGATTCATGTAGTCAGGGGAGAAGAAATTAAACAAGAGAAACCAAAGAGGGAATGAAATGAGAGGCAAGAACCTCTAGCATTTCAAGGAACCTAGATTCCAACCCCAAGAAGTAATCAAAAGGAAGTATTTGCTTGTTTTTGCAACTATGCCCTATTAAAAGCAAGCTAAGGTTTACCATAAAACTATTCACAATTAAAATGACATATATAAGGACGAACCCATCACAGGGATGGACCCATCACACACTAGCACATCGAAGTCCTGTCTTCTTCCGTGCTAATCAATTCAAAATTAAAATGTGATAATCTAGGTTTACCATAAAACTAACATCTGTACAATCACAAATGAAGTATGTGTACAATCTTTACTAAATATCATCTACAAGAACAAAATATCTAAATACATCACAAGACTTCATACACATAATTCTCTCTATACATAGCTCAGAGCCTCTAGATCTCCCCAACTCACACTATATAATATGTTGCTAATATCCCTTAAGATCTAGCTATGCTTGTTGAGGTTGTACCTGAAGTCTATAGAGAGAGGGAGTAGTGAGCTTAAAAAGTCCAGCGAGAGAACCTGTCCTCACATGGGTTTTCATACTAAATGTAAATATTTCTAAAATTTGTATATCATATACACAAAACATGCTAGGTATGTGTGCATTGTTGACCAGAAACTTGATTACAAGCACGTAGCCGCACACAAGCTTACGTGGTTGCAAGTAATAAACCGGTAAGTACTGGATCGAAATCCCAAGAGAACGGAGTTTAGATTTCCCTACTTATGCTCAAGTGAGTGAAGAATTTTAATGTGTAGTAGTGAAGATAGTGATTTGGTATAATCGAGTTGTTGAAGAACAAAGAGATTAAAGGAGGTAATTCTCAGGATGAATGACCTAGGGTTGTATGGTGATGCAAGACTTGTTAAGGTTTTCTCCTTGGTTTGCTATGTTATCAAGGTTATGGATGGAGGTATATCAATGGTAGAGAATTGTACTTGTGTGTACTCCGGGTGTATCCTACATGATCTTATTTCTAAGGATCATGCCTCTAAAGTCCATATTTCTGTCGGCACATTGGAAGCATTATAGGACAACTCTCTACCAATACCATGGAATTGCCTCTACTTATTTCTAAGTGAGAGGACAAATCGGTGTCACTCCGTCCACCCTAATCCTCTACTCTACATACAAGCCTATATTTCTATCAGTACTTGAAGTTAAAGATACTTGTTGTGTTACGACCAAAAAAGATTAAAAAGATACTTGTTGTGTTTCGACCAAAAAGGATAATAAAGATTTGAAGTCATAGCATCCATATAACCCTAGATAGAGTGTTAAAGCTACCATTGCAAAAGAGACATCAAAAGCAATGAAAGCATCCATACAAAAATCCATAAATGAACTACAAAGGAGTTCAAAAAATTAAAGACAAGATTCTAGATGTTCCCCATGATAAATATACAATCTTCAACTCCAAGGTGTTGAAAATCGCCCTCAGGATCAATGCTCTTGTAGCCCGCCATGTCACACGCCCAGGCCAATTTAGGGACCTGAGGCACGCGTCAATGACGTAGGTACCTAAGATGAGACAAGCCCTAAATATGAATCAACAGATAACAAATCATAATATAAAATAAACTCAAGTTCAAAAGAACATAGAGTCATAAGGGTCCATGGGCCCTATACAAAGTCTGGTCCCTATACGGGTCCTACATAAAGTAAACAACTCTCAAGATAACAGATAAGGGAGACCCTCAGACCTCGGATCTCCAAGACAATCTCTCTCTAGCACCACCCCTAGACCTCGGAATCTGTAAAAGAGAGAAAGAACATATGCATGAGCTTTCGAATGGAAAGCCTAGTAAGTACCCCTGTGGGTCACAAAGACATAGCATAAGCATGTCAAGTAAAGGACCTCATCCCAAGAAAACATAACACTAGGGGTCTACCACAAATAAATTCAAAGGCACGACCCCTAACAACAGAAGCCCTCAAGCTCTTTGTTGAGTTTCAAAGAAAAAAAAACTCAAGGTTACTCCTGGCCGCTGGAGACCCGATACGCTGGCATGTAGACACGACCCTGCAATGTCGTTGGACCCTCGATTAAGTAACTTCGGTAGTACCACCTCTCGTACGTGTTAGCACGGTCAGCGTACCATTCCCACTGACCGGTAAGACCACCAGAGAATCGCCTCTCTGGCACAGCAGGCTGAAATGCCAGGGGGTCCTGTCCCTGAACATTTCCCTATTGGAGTCCCCACGCTCCACTGAGTCCGGGCAGTAGACCGCAGCAAACAGAGATACCAACATCCCGTAAACAACATACATGCTCAACAGGAATTGAAAACAGGCATGGATAGCATGTATGGAATAAAATATCTATAAATAAGATAAAGTTAAGTCCAAAGAAAACTCCGAAGAGTAGGTACTAGACAAGTGTGCTTACCTTTTCCTGGAATTAGAAACACTCCTAGTCTCCTCCTGAAGTGTCTCTAGAACTTCTCGAGGTTATCTGATAGTATAGTTTCTATTATTGTCAAAGTTCTGATAAAACCCTACACTTCTAGATGCACATGCACAACTCTCATTTTCGATGGGCCCAAGTCCATCAACGAGTCCTTTAGTTGTCTTTCAAACTTCACTTGGTTAACTTAAGTCAACTTTACTTTTATTTGTCGTATCCGAACCCTAATTATTCATCTTTATTTATCTTAGCCAAATTGGGCCCATCTCCTAAGCCCACAAAACCCTACTAATTTAGAGAGGGCATCTTTACCACATAGTTAGCCATGTCCCTAAGATTTAAGGCCTACCATATCTTGAGTGATTTAGGGTTCAGTTCCCTCTACCAATATCCTTTTTCCCTACTCATTATTTCATTATTATTATTTATCAACAAAACCAGTTCTATTTTAACCAATTGAGCCTAGACCACTGGGCCTTCAAGGCAATGAACCTATTTTGTTCATTATAACCTTTTTATTTAATCACTTGACTAAGCCCAGTCAACTAAGAAGATTATACTACCTATTAACTTTGACAAAACATTTTAACCATACAAGTTACTTAATCAATTTAATTTTGTCACACTTATATAGTCCCATAATTATTTTAACTGAATAATCAGTATCAAATTAATTAAATGAAATAATTATTATTATTTTCTTTATTTTATTTTCTCTTCTTCTTCAACCTCTCCCTCTTTCTCTCTCTCTTCCGCGACCGAGCTTTATCGGAGCTCACGGAGGCGGTGGCTCCCCTCCCTCCTCAAGAAAAACCCGTGCACTGCAGCCGTCTCTAACCTAGCACCGCCTGCGACACAATCGTGTGTCGTCCATCCCCCCCCTCCCCCCTCCGTCTTCTCCACTATCGCCCCCCCTTCCCCGCCGATAATTGTACCACGGCGACGAGCTCAACCCATCGTCGCGGACACATGCTAACGATACTAGAATGTAAAAGAGCAATGCGGGCACTTACCGAAGGTTTGAGGACGACAACGGAACCACCGGAGGACCTCCCAGCGTCGAGTGCAACTCCTGTCTTTCCGGCAAGCTCGAGAAACAATCCTCTCCCACAGCCCGTCTCGGTCTCTTTCACCAGCTGGAGCTGGTCGCGACGACCTCGAGCTCAGCAGAGAGTGCAAACCTGGCGGCGAACCACTCTTCCTTCTCCGCCTGTCACCTCGCCGGAAGAACGATTTCGGTGAAGTGTTGTGCTCCAACCATGGCCTGGTCCTTCTCCTTTTATAGGCCACGGAAACCCGCATCGAAAAAATCCACAACACGAAACCGCTGCTTGCCACAAAACGGCGGCGACTTCAGCGCTGCAGAATCGGGCGGAGTCTGAAGCGCCGCGCCAAAGGCCGGCTGCCTCGAGATTTGGTCTAGCGGATGTAAGGTAAGGATCATTCTATCCATTTCTACGGCTACGATTTAATTAGAGAATCTCGTATCCAGTAATCCGTCGATGGAGAGTTGAGATTTGACTAGCAACCAACGGCCGGATCTTTATCCAATGCCTTGGATCTCGTTCACATCCCCGATCAACGATCGTGATAGATCCAAGTAAAGTTAAGTGTATGGAGGGTTGAGATTATATCCTGTGCTCCAGATTTAACCCAAACCACAGATGAGTGGCCCAGATCAGACCGCACCGTGAGAGCTCTCTCATCCCCTTCTCCTTTGGTGCCTCGTATCTGGTTCACGATTAGCTTGATTAAAACTGCGCTTGCCACGTGGCTCAATGGTTACCCTTATAATGCCTCGTGATCAATCACGATCTGAGATAATCTAATCTCAGCCATTAATTCTATTGTTTTAGGGTTTTCTCTGGAAAATTATCCAGAGATCCCTCCTTTTATTTAGGTCACATTCAGGTCCACCACTGAGAGAGAGGACTATTTAACATAGGTTCTCAAAACTTTTTAAAATTACCAAAAGATCCTCCGGACCCTCCATTACCCCTAATTAGGGTTTTTGTCCTTAAATTTCTATTTTCTCCCACTTAATTAAATCATTTAATTCCTTAGGTAAATTTCTTTAATAATCCAATTTAAAGGAATTTAAAATTATTTTATTTCTATAAAATCCTTGGATTTTACACGCCACCCAGCAAAGATCCAAACCCTATTGATATGCCCCTTTTTTTATACCTAGCACAGTCAACATCGCGATGTTCCAAGTCCTCTGAGAAACCCTAAAATTGTGCCATCGCATCAGCGATGTGAGGCCGGACATCACGATTCGTTGTTCATCACTTTTGCAAATGGGTTTCCAGCTCGTGATTAACATCGCGATGTCATGAATAACATTGCGATGTTAGTTCCATTGATAATTTCTCAAAATCCTTGCATCGCGATGCTCAAGAGAACATCGCAATCTATCTTTTTAGGTGGATTTGGTGCTCAGTCTTGTTTAAGCATCGCGATGTCCAGATGTTGCATTGCGATGTTTTCTTCTGTGCTACTTCAAGTAACTTGTTGCACAAATACTTCACTCATTTTAGCATTTATCAATTACAAACAGGTGTAAATCACTATATACGTATACAAGATAGCACAAATGGACAAGTAGTATATTTTAGAGCCAAAACAACACGTATTCATTCAATAATGCACTTTTCAACTCTAAATATCTTGACAAACACCTACCAAAATGGCTCTTTTCCAAGAGTTATCATGCATAAATCGGCTAGTCATGAATGAATATGAATCCTGTTAAACTTGTAGTTCGGATCATAGTTGTTGAATCTAGATGTCATGCCACTCAAGCTGAAAACCCGATATAAATTATGAGAAAACATGGCAGTACATCATTCATGTGCCATAAAAAAAATTTGATCATCTACTCAGTGAAGTATGCACCTAATCTCATCAGCATATGGGATATCGTTGTACATATGTTTCTGTGATATTATATTTCCTATACATCTGTGAATGCTGCTTTGCTCGTTTTGAGCTGTGTATCTATGTTGTTTTGTTTTCTTTGCGTGCTATTGTACTTGTTTCAAGCTGTGCTCTGTGCTATTTTGTTTATTATATATATGTTTCTGTGTTGGTATACCCATATGTGCCCATTGATAAGGTGCATACTAGACTCTATATTCATATTTTCATGTTGTATGATCATTTATTCATTGTTGCTATATTATTTCTATACTCGACGTTGTACGGTTGTAATCTGTATGTTGTTTATACTCTCTATATAAGGTTTATTTGTCTTATGCATGCTACAATCAATGCAAAACAACTATATGAAACAGTGGAAAACATGCTAAGAATCGTTGTGGCCGTGTCTAAGCATGCCCTAAATAGGGCCAATCAAATTATTCATAGTGAAAATATACACTGTGAAAATGTTCATAACACATAGAAAACAATTTGCTTTCGAAATCATTGGAAAACCTGTTGTTCATTCAACTTCTTCTGTAACACCCATCTCCAAACAGAGGACGAGTGCCACACCAGCCAGGTCAGGGGGTGAACCCTAGGCCTAAGGCTGTATAACTTGATAAATTAAACATAAACAAACACTAATATCATAGAAAAACATAATGTCAAAGTACAACAACCGAATAAATCATAATGTCATACAAGCATATGTCTCTAACATAGGAGTTCAACACTCTCCTAAAATGAAGTACATAAATACAAATAACAACGGGATGGTCAGAGCCGACTAATGGATAGATAGGACCTCTCTCCTTTACTCTAGATACGATCAAGGTACCTGTCTACTACCTGCAAGAATACACACAAATAAGGGTGAGCTACTTGTGCTCCAGGAGGATATAGTACTGTCAGGTATAACTATATGTGTATAATACATGATAGCAAATCCAACATAATTTCATAAGTTGTACAAATACACATAATCTAAAGATACAAAGTGATTCAAATAACATGCTAGTCAATGCATTATCTTCAATCTATTATAAGCATGCCATTTTACATAGAAATCTTGTGTAAAATTTACATGCATGTTTATCTCAAACCATTTAATCATCGGTATCATAAATGATTCCCATAATTTCACTTGGTGGATAGAATCAACACCACTAGCCTCCACGGTTGGACTACGCGCTGCCATAAGGTGGGAAATACAAAATAATGTCATAATCTCAATAATATCGATATCACCTACATCCCTACCTCAATACTACGGAACAAGAGTGTAATCAGGAGGAGCCCTCACGGTTCGATTGAGCGTTACCGTCGGGGAAAATAGTATATACTTGTACTAAACACTCTACGAGTATGAAAATGGGGTTTTATTTCTTGAAAATGGGAAGTTTTAAAAATAGATAGTTTGGACTAAAAATCAGAGTTTTACAAATCACTCTTTTCCTACCTAGTACCGTACTCTCTGGCTCTATCAGAGAGCCACCACTGGTGTAGGAAAGTATGAAAGTAAGATGCAAAGAATCGATACTTCTAAATATTTCTCTTGTCTATTTCATACTTCATTTATTTATTCTTCGCATTTATTTTTCAAATCTCTTTTCCAAAACAGAAATCTATCAATAAGCATAATATGATTTCCAAAACTTAGGAAATTTCATGAAAATCTCTATCTCATGCTTTTCAAGTTAAAACCAACCTCTGCGAAGAAAATATGATAAAATATGGAAATGTACAATTTCGTTCCCTCACTTGAGTCTGTTAAGCTGCTAGGGTTGGCTTGGACCTTCGGTAATTCCTGCCTTGCCTTTCCCTTTTCCTAACATTTATAAACACTTAATAAGTCTCTAGGGTTCCATATCTATGTACCAAATGAATCATACTAGAATGATAAATCTTAAGGCATGCTCTTAGATTGCTCATCAAGGCCATAACACAAGTAATTAATAAGCATGCCCAATCCCTTCTACATTAACAAGGCAATTCTTTATACATGCTTTTATACACATTTAAAGTACGTCCTTTAGCATGATCACCTCCTATAACACACATGCATGGAGAAATGGGAGCATGAAAGTGATAGGGAATTAACATATATAATTTACTTGAAATTTCACTAGTATCTCCTCTATTTATTGGGTTTAAACGTTCCGACAATCATGCTCCATAACAAACAATTTAATCATGCAACTCACATCATACATACATACACACTTAAACCACTTCAAACCCTAAAAACCCCTTTCAATTACATGATTTCATTCTTAGAATTATTAGCCAATCGGGCCTCTAATTATTCAAACCTCGGCTCCCTGAAGTGTATGATTGCTCACTAGAGGAAGAAGAGGCCATCGGTGCTCGATCCTCGCCGGATAAGAGGGAAAACAGGCGTCAGAGGGCCGTAGGCGTGCACGGAGAGGGGCGGAGCAGTCCGATGGTGGGGCCGGCTGGACTTGAACCTCGCTGCGCTGGGAGTAGAAGGGAAGAAATTTGGTACCGGCCGCTGAGTTCCCCGGCCACGAGGAGGTGTGTGGGGTGGCGTGGTGGAGTTGTAGGCGGGGCAAAGTTGCAGTCCGATTGGTGGCGCAAAGAGAGAAGGGAAGAAGAGAGGGAGGTGAGGTGGCATCGGTCATAAGCCGCTATCTCACCGTAGGGGAGGTCGTCGGAGTTGGTCAGGAGAGAGGCGCCGGTGATCTAGGGCACAGGCTGGATTTGAACGAGAGAAAGAGGATGAAACTTTTCTCTAGGTCTCTCTCCCACACATCACCCTCTTTAATAGAATATTTAATAATTTAATAATAAAAGTCGTTACTGTAGCATTACGGTTTGCTTTCTCTTTTTCAAACTAGATCCTAGAAATCCGTCTTTTGATTATTTTATTATCATGACATACTGTAGCATCACGGGTTGTCTCCATGCCCGAGCAAGATCCCCTTTTCTTGCCTTTTTACCCAGCGAGATTCACTTCTCATGGGACTCAAACCTTGTCCGGTTTCTCCCACTCATCGTGCCTCCTAATTAATCTAAATTACTTAAAGCTTTAGTAAATTCCAATTATAATTAACCGGCTTATATTATCACTTGGCCTCCTACTATTTCAAGGAAAAGTGGTCTGGCCCAATAAGGCCTTCTCTTGGGCCCAATAGTAGCAAGGCTAGATTTTAAGCCCATTAATTCCCAATTTTCATTTAATTGAGGTTTAAAATGATTAATTCATTTTCCTTAGCGAATTAACCTCATTAAAATATTTGAGAATTATTAGATAATTTATTGGGAAAAATTCCTGGGTGTTACATCTTCTTACCTCTGTGCACTATACACTATAAGTTTTTCGTCATTCCTACTGAGTCCCCGACACCCTTCCCGCATCCTATACATGCCATATTATTATTTCTCATCACTACATATCAATTAGAATTCAATTCAAACATTAAAAGACTTTATTCGTACCTATACTAAAATGTCGGCTTTCTTAATTGATAACTAGGCTCTCCGACCCTTTTTAAGGCTTCTAATACTAAATTATTATCTTCTAGGTATTTCATATCCAATGGTATCCTTTTCAACCCATTTGGAATTTTCCCAAAAATGCTATAGTGTTGCAGTGATTTGCTATAGTACTGACTCTTTTTTAGATTTTCTTAAGAATTCGCAATGCGTGTCTTAGCATGAGTGACGCGTCGCTAAGTTGCTACAATAATATGGTTTGCTTTTTCCTAAGATTTTGAGATGCATCTTTCCATTTGAGAGACGTGATCTTAAATAGTCAGATGACCTGATTTAGGACATTATTCTGATCTTTACTTCTGATTATGACAAATTTAAATCTCAAAATTGAAGCCCTAATCTCATACAATCTTTTCTAAACTTCTAATACACCATCCTGCATTTATTCTCATTCATTTATACACCATTCCATCTATCTAATCCTCATGAATCCATCTTATTCTTTAAATTTCGATCTAAAGCCCTAATGTGCATGAAAACCCATTCTACTCATGCAAATGCTTCAATTAAGCTTCTAAAACACTTGTGGTTAACCTCTAAACTTCATATTTGAGGCATCCTCTCCTTTTCCTTGATTTCTCTCCAAATTCTCTTACCTCCACCGATATTCATATTGTAAAATCCACAAATTTTAGGAATAAAATTTTTCTTATATTCTACAAAATAAGATTCATAATTTATTTAGTTCCTTAAGCTTGAAGGATGGAAAATTAAAAAGCTTTAAAAAGGGAATTAAATTAGCTTTTGAGACCAATTAGGGATAATTGGGAGTTCAAGGACCTCTAAGTAATTTTGTACGGTATTAAGGACTAAAAGGAAATAGTCCCCTCTCTCAGAGAATGGACCAGAATGTAACCTAAAAACATTTCGGGGACCTCTGGATAATTTGACATGCAAAAAAAAATTAATTAAATTAAAAGCCCTTATAGTAGTGGATGAACGGACGAGATTAAAAGATCTCAGATTAGAGCTGATCTCTAGGCATTATTACGGCCTCAGTGGAGCCACGTGGTTCTCCAAGAGTCGTTCATCTGAGCGAGTGTTTGATGCGAGGAAATTGGAGGAGATCTGGCCGTTGATCTGTTTTAAATCACAGTCCTTGATCCAATAGGTGTCAGATCCCAGACAGGGGGTCAAGATCCAGCCATTGGTTGAGGATTAAATCTCAGCCTCCAACTGGAAGAAAGCTGTTTACGAGGCAAGATGGAGGGTGGTTTGCTAGTCACATGCTGGACCGTTGATCTTGATGGAGATTACAATCACGAGGTTGAAGCTTCAGCGGCCGAGAAACGCCGACCCCTCAGTAGGCCGACCGCAGCCCTTGTAGCTTGTCGCTGCGTTCATAACGGCTGCGAGGAAGGTGCAGCGTCTCAAGCTACCTTCACTGCGAGCGGCTGGAGGGATTCTCTCTACCCCGAGCTCTATAAAAGGGGAGCCCCCGGTCCTGCAGCACTCACCACCGCGGAGGAGAAGAAGCCTCTCGAAGCTACAGCAGCATCCTGACCGGGCCCTGGCCAGCGGGTTGCAGGCAGAGAAGGCTGTGGTGAAGGAGCCTATCAAGACAGAGGAAGGAGGGGGAGCACGTGTTTCATTACCAGCCCGGACAAGCTCGTCGGAGGTCAGGGAAGGACTCGCCAGGTTCCGGGGAGCTTGCTGAGAAGACGGTGCCGACAAACCCTCGTCCACAACTTCACGTTGAGTTTACCTCTCTTTCGTGGTTGTTAAAGTAGTGCTGCATGCCCATTGTCAATGTAAAAGCTCATCGGAGACGAGGCTGTGGCCGGTCGAGAACCCCGTGGTGGAGCTTGGAGGAGCCACGGCCGTCGAGGGAGCACGGTGCACCGAGAGAAACTTCGGGGAGGAAGAACGGGACTTGGGAGAAGTCAGGCCGCTGGAGGCTTCGTCGGTCACCGGTGGCCAATCGCAATCAGCGTGCGCAAGAGAGAGAGTGAATAACGAGGAAGAAGGTGATAGAATAAAAAAAAAACTAAAATAACACAGTGTAATGTTTTTAATTAAAACAGAAACTTAGGAATGATTAATTTAAATGAAACTAAAGTAGTGTGACCATTACATTGATGAATTGCTTTGCATAGTTGAATAACTATATGGGACCTTACTAGTGTGACGATTATTAGGATAGCTGAGTATGGGGTATGATTAAATTACTCTAGTGTGACAAAAATTATTTACAATGTGACAACGTAATAGAATTATTATCTATCTTATGGTTAATAAATTTTGTACAACCATATGAGTGTGGCGAGATGGAAATAGCTAAAATAACTTGTATAGTTACAGAGCTTAACGAAGTTAATTAGCTACTTCGATTAAAACTTAATCATATAGTATGTGACAAGATTAAGTTGTTAATCGCATGTTATAATTACAAAAAAAAAATTTCTTAGTAAGGTCGCTAAATAATTCTTAAGGATTTGTTTGAAAAAAAAAGATAAACTAACTAAACCCCAAACATGGAAGGACCCTACATCCTAAGGGTCATTGCTTCCCAAATGACTGAAATGCCCTTCTTTAGTAAAACGGCTAAGGTCAAGTAGGAATAAATAATGGGCCTAGCAAGGGACCCAATAAGAGCAAAAAACTAATTACAGATAACTAAATAGGGTTTAGATTTGACAAATGAAAGTAGAGTTGACTAAGTTTGACCAAATAGGACCTAAGGACAACTAAAGGACATGGAAATAGGGGGAAAAAGGACCAGTAACCCGAGAGATGGTCCTTAGGACCCGTTAGTGGGCCTAAGCCCAACAAGAACGTTGGACATGCATGTGAAACTAGGGACATAGAAACTTGTTGAGGCTTTGACTCTAATAGGGTCTATGTATGCCAGATACTCTCGGGGAGACGTAAGGCATTCCAAGGGAATCTAGGAAGACTTTTGGTCTCACCAGGAGGTAAGTACACTTGCCTAGTTCCCGCCCGGTTTCGGGTTTTTCTTGGACTTGCTATGTATTCTTATTACATGCCTTGTCATACATGCTATTTGTATCTGTTTTAGATTCCTGTTGAGCATGTATGTTTATTTTGGGACGTTGGTGTCCCTGTTTGCTATGGTCTACTGCCCGGACTCAGTGGAGCTAGGGAGCTCCGACAGGGGAATGTTCAGGGTCAGGACCCCCTGGCATTTCTGTCTGCCTTGCCAGAGAGGCTAATCTCTGGAAGTCTTACCTGTCAGTGGGCATGGTACATTGACCAGGTGTTAGCGTAGGGAGAGGTAGTTCTACCCAACTTCGGCCTAGGAGGGTCGAGCGACCAAAAAAGGTCATTACTTCTGACAAATAATTTGGACATCTTGGTCGGGAGTGATCCTTGAGTTCTCTTTGTAACTCTTCGAGCGAGCGAGGGTTTTACGTAGCAGGGGTCATACCTTTGGATTTTTTCTGGTAGACTCCTAGGGCTGTGTTTGTTAATATCGTGACCTTATTGGTTGACATATTGCCTATTTATGTCTTTGTGATCCGTAGGGGTACTTGCTGGGCTTTTCATTCGAAAGCTCATGTGTTTTACATTTCCTCTTTTACAGATTCTGAGGTTTAGGAGGGGGTGGAGCATGAGGAGAGGTCACGAGGAGATCCGAGGTCTGGGAGACTCCTTTGTCTTTTGTTTTGTGAGCATTACTATGTGTAGGACCCGTATAGGGACCAGACTATTATAGGGCCTATGGACCCTGATGACTCTATGTTCTTTTGAACACGAGTTTATTTTATATTATGGATTGTTATCTGCTTATCACCTTTTTAGGCCTTATATTTGAGTTGAGTTTGTCTCAGCTTAAATCTGTGATCTGATCGTGCGATGCTCGAGGTTAGGAATGCAGGTTGGGGTGTGACACATATATACATGAAAATCAAAAGCATAACATGAGGAAAAGGAGTCCAATCCTCTCTCTTTCACTTCCTAATCATCTCCCAAGCTCAAGATTAAGGGATTAACTCTTCTTCTCCTTAACTTCTCCTTGATCTGCTATAGTATCCGAGCTCTCTCTCTTTGGAGGCTATGGAGAGAAATGAGAGTTCCCCCGTTCTCTCCCTTTTCTCTCTATTTATAACCTAAACTTCTGTACTATAAGGCCAAAATGGTGATTCCCCTTTTCTTTTCTCATTCACACTCATAATTATCCCAAATGATTTAGTTTGGCCATTTTCATCTAATTGCCTCTCTTAGGCCTTAACTGTAACTTAATTGACCATTTTACCCGTCCTTGGGGTTTTTCTTCTAGTATTTCATTTTTAACTCTTTTAACTTCTGTTTCTCTTCGACATCCAAAGTTGTTTCTCCTGATGTCATCCTCTACAGTTTTTTATATTTGTACTATTTAAGGATTTTAAATTTCTCAAAAAATAGGGTCGTTACAAGAACAACCTTATACCCTAATTGCACTAGTTAAAAGCCACTAATTAAACTTCTCCTTATGTTAGATACATGTTCAACATTATGAAGAGTTAGCATATTTTTCATAAGTCAGTTTTAATTTAATGCTATCACTCCCTAACACTTGTGCAACATCTAATAAGAGAAGAACCATGATCTATCAGTAGGGATATTGGCTTTTGAATCAATCCACTACTAAGAATTGTGGTAAACTAAGTTGGCTAAAAGAAACTAACCTTAAAGAATAATCATATGGTTAATCTTCTACCCTGTAAATCTACCTCTATAAAATCCGAAGATTTGAGGGAACTATTTGTGTTCCTAATTATTTTTGGTTAATGAGTGAAAGTCAAAAAGGTTGGAGTTAATTGAATTTTTATCGGAATAAAAGTTTCCTAATTGCTCTTTAATTAGGAAGTTAAATAAATTTCCCAAAGATTGGAATTTATTGGATTTTATATGAAAAGTGGGATTAAAATGGATTATCTCTTAATTAAGGTTAGTTGGTAATGATATGGATCTTTTGGTAATTTCAGGAAAAGATGAGGACTTAATCAAAATTGTTAGTCTCTCTCACGAATTCAAATGAGAAGGGCCTCCATGTAAACCACAAAGATTGGTTGGTTTATTTATAAAAGACCATGTGACCTATACATGAAAGAACATTTGAAAGAGAGGGACTTATATGTAAACATTTGAAGAGATGAGGGCCTTATTGCAAAATAGGCATGGAAGCATACACGTGGTTTATTTTTGGAGTGGACGTGCATGGTTAAGATTATAAATATATATATTTAAATATATATATATATATATATATATATATATATATATATATATATATATTATAAGATAAAAGTATTGATATATAAAAAGAGATAAATACAAATATGGTGGCTGTGACGATAAGGATTATATAAATGTTTAAATATATATAGATATGGGTCAGAATTTTTGAATTCAAAGAAAATAGATTAAAATATTATATTATATTGTGTATATATAAATACACACGTTTATGGAAAGAGATCAAATCATGCAAGATTGATCATTTGATGGAAGGATGATATTATAACAATATGGTATATATATATATCCATGGAGGTTGGTTGAGGAGACAATAAAGGCGCGGGTCACCATGTACGTATTTCACTTTTTATTTGAATTGGACAGCTTCGATCAAGGGATGAGTTTAATTATGTTGATCTGACGGTTCGTTGAATTAGATGCGCGTGACAAGGATTGCATCCACATGCTCAACCATTCATCTTAGAGAACATCCCGATCTCGAGGCTGGGGAGGAGTTATCTACTATAGCGAGCCACCAATATCTCCGCGATTCCCCAATGTCCGCGCGCACCGGCCTAAATGAAGGCCCCCATCAGCGGGATAGTTTCTCGCCATGAACTCCATAAAAGTATACCCATTATGAACCCTAGTAGCCGTCAGTGTCACTAAGACAAGAGAAAGGCCGAGAGGAAGAGAGGTGATGGTGCTACCTACCAGTCCACGCCACCGAGCTTGCCGGAGAAGGAACGGGAGCACCGACCATCGCCAACCTCCTCGGTGAGTCTCCTTGCCTGAAAAAGCCCAGGTTGAGGATCTGCAAACATGAAAGCATGTGTTAGATCAATTAAACCCTTACATGAATGGATACAAGCGCTATTAGACACTTGTGAATGTATGCATACGCAGGAGGGGTGAGAGATATGCATGAGTTTCAACCATGTTTGCATGAGAGAGGGAGGGCAGTTGAATGGAAGGTCACCAAGATATATGCATACTCGGAGAAGAGGGTAGTGGGCACTAGACTTGCATGCATGGCTTAATGGGTTCATAGTTCACTACACTTTAACCTACAGGGTTACAAGGGTATGGGGTGCTAAACTGTGATAATGGGGCATTCAAGAAACTTTAATGAGGATGGTGTGAAATAATGGGATAGTAAGAACTGTAGAATTGTATGGTCAACTCATAGAGAGGAGGCAATACAAGATAGCTATGAGAGGTTATAGAATGAAACTCATCTTGTTTGGAAGGTTTTTCCACATCCTTGTAAGCATCCTGAACCTCTAAGAAATGCTTAGTTATTCTCAGGAATAAGCTTAGATTATGATCTTTTTTTTTGACATAGTAGTGTGAAAGGGGGTGGTACAAACGTCTTCACTGAGTTTCTTGAGTCTAGAGAATAGGCAAAATGTTAGAGGATAAGAGGAAGAGTTCTTGAACTCTGTTAGTGAGGGTTTGTAGTGGATCTGAGGGTGTTCTTCTTGGACATGTGTGTATAGTTGGTAAGAGCATGAAAGGGTTGATTAGTAGGATGACGTTATTAGAGAGCATGCTTGTGGATCTCTGTTGACATCTTGGTGAACATGAAGGTTAGATAGAGAGTGAATCTGGTCGCATGGAGAGAGAGGTTAGTCTTAATGATAACTAATGGGTTTGCAAGTTGATGGTGGTGTTCCTTGATGGCTGGGACTCAACTAGTGAATTTATGTGTGTGGGTGGCCAATAGTTGATGAAGATCTACGGGAGCTTGAGTCCTTGAAGTAGATGAGTGACGCTGGGCGGGGTAGCGATTATCCCGCAGACTAACCAGGTCCAAGGACCGCAAAGAAGAACAAACAAAGAACCAAAAAAATCAAAGAAAATACTCTGAAATTCATGAAAATATTATTAATCAAAATTCAATAATGAAAAACTAACCCACAAGCCGCGTTAAATAGCCTCAAAATATCAACCTAGAAACCTTATCATCTAATCTAAATTTGCTAAAATTGACAAATTATTATTTAAAACTAAACTTGTCTAAATTTAAAATTCTAACCAAATCAGATAACTCATAAAAATCCAAGATCAAATCGGATTCAAATCCTATCCTAATTTGACATATGAAATATTACCAAAAATAGAAAAAAGACCGAAAACCCTAATTTGGCGGATTCAATATTTTGGTTAAAGCCATTTTTGGTCCCTGAAAATAGGGCCAATGTTCATTTCCATCCCAAAAATTTAAAATTTATTCAATACGGTCCACATCAGCATATACTGCCACTTATCACTCCACATCAGCAAAATAACGACCTAAACATAATAATAAGTATATTATATGCATTTCATTGATATTCCATATATATACGTCGCAAGAATAGGGACCAAAAATGCCAAAATACGGAATATATAGGGACCCAAAATGTCAAAATATGCAATACATGGGGACTATATTGAACAAATTTTGAATTTTGGGATGGAAATGAATATTGGTCCCGTTTTCAAGGACCAAAAATGGCTTTACCTAAATATTTCTAAAAATAAAATAAAATAAAATAAAATAAAATTCTCTCTAATATGACGTCCCCATGTCGATATGCTTGTATGAAAGAGCTGAATTGGGGTTGGCCTGATTCGATATCGGTAGCCAAAGTTATGGCCAAAATACCAAACCACACCAAAAACCGACCCAATCTTGGAATTGACTTTCGATAACTTCCGTCTTTCACGTTGACCCGCCAACCCGGCACCAACATTTGACAGGCCTCTTACATCAGATCACCCGGGTTGGAAAGAACTTCGAGCCCGAGTTATTTGCACCTCATTGGTAGGTCTGGATCTCCGTGCTTGATCTCAATCAAAACCCTAGAGACAGAAAGTAGGTTAGTAGTGTTGGTTACCGGGCCAGGAGGATTTTCCTCCCATTGAGATACCAACACAATGCTAGTCCTATCATCGTCATAGATGTGCTCACCAATCTTGTAAAGGCCATGCCTTTTATGAATTAATGAATATTTAAGTTCCCCTAATTATGCTTATTAATTAACTCCTTTGACTGGAATGAATTATTAATAAAATAAGGGAGTTAGATGTAAGAATTTCCTCTCAAAAGTTGTGAGGAAGGAGGGACCTAGAATGGAATTAGTGAAAAGAGGAGGGCTTTAGTACAAAGGTGCATCCCTCCTCACATGCAAGTAATGCATGTAATTTCATGAAAGTAGAGGGGGTACTTACTAAAACACACCCAACCACACTCTCTCTCACAGGATTACATGCATGAGATTTCAACTATCTATAGAGGGGCCTTTATTAAGATTGCACTCTCTCTCTAGGAATGCAATATAACAAGGAGGTGCATGAAAAATATAAGAAGGATGGGGACTGAAATGCAAATAAGAAAAGAAAGAAAAAGGGGGGGCAGGAGGCCCTCCTACTCTGGATTCATCGTCCTTACCGCGTGGAACCCCAACCGTTCATTCGGTGATCGCTTGATCCAAGGCAGGCGCGTTTCCATCCGTAGCAGCAAGGTCCGTGGCCCGGAACCTGTCACCGCCCATCCAGCGGTTGTTCCATCCGAGGTAAGAGGCGAGAGGGGGACGGCTTTGTGGTGGTTGCGTCATTAAAGCCTTCACCTCAACACTACAGTGCACGCGCAGAGGATCCGCCATTACCTCACGGGATTCACATTCCCTTTGGCGAGGTAAGCGCGCGCGGATGGCAAGTCCCATCTCCACCCGTTGTCTGGCGCCTCAACCCCTTGTCCTCACCTGGATAAAGGGAGGTGGAACCCATTTGAAAAGATGGTGCTTTGTGGAACCTTCAACTCCAACCATTCGGCACTTTTGAGCTCAGGTGAGGTAGAAGGAGAGAGGAGGAGAATATGGCCTTGAAGGAGCTGAGGAGTTGCTACCCATCCGCCGTGAGGAAGTAAAGGACACTGTAAGCCTCCTGTCTATGAAGTTTTGTTACAGAGATAGTATTAAAGGGGAATATATAGTCTTTTGTTTGGGTTCTGTGAAGGACTAGATGTGGGAATAGGATGCATGCAGGTTTGATCATTGGTTTAGTTCTCTGAGAATGAAATAGCATGAGTGTGAAGCTTCTGTTAAGGTTGATAGAATGTGTGGATGAAGGCTTCTGTAGAGAGTAATAGTGCTTTGAGGAGTTTTACTATTTATGAAGTCACTATAGCTTATCAAAGAACAGGTCAGGTTTTACTGGAAGAGCATGCATGGTTTGAGTCCTTCATTAAACATAAAGTATGGTCATGAGGGGGGAAACTTAGACTTGAAGGCAAACCAAGGATCTTATTATATGGATTTATAGATCGAAATTTAGATTATGAAATGTATGGTTGTAAATTGGAATGAAGGCTTTGTATTTTTGGGATTCATAGAATTTGTCCAGGTTATGGATCAAAGGGAGAATTAGAATGCACATCAAATGTTTATTGAGAGGCCATGGTCAGGCCCTGAAGAGTTACTTTATCTATACTTAGGTGATCAACAAGCTTGAGATTAGATTCATGTCTATTGTGATTTAAATACATGCATGAAAGGTAGAAAAGGGTTGTGGCTTTGAGTTGGCTGAGTAATGAATGATTATATTGTTATTGGAAGCTTGCTGCTAAAGAATGATAAGGCTAAGGCTTGATTAGAAGCTTAAGTGAAGACTTGCTGCTAAAGAATGATAAGGCTAAGGCTTGATTAGAAGCTTAAGTGAAGAAATGCAAGAATTACTGTAGCATCTGCAGAACATGGATTTGTTCATTTTATTATGGGCTCTATTGAGTTGATAAAGAGCCCAAATCGTGGGGAAATGAAAGATAATGTTGGAAATACAATGTACTAGAAGTTTTGGAAGGAACCGTGAAGATTTGGACTTCGATTTGAAGTTTCGAGTTCAAGTTTTATATAGTTACTGTAGCAACCGACATAGAGTGAACTATTAATTCAAATGTTCTCCAAACAACTCGAAATTTGATTCCGATTGTCCTGCTACTTCGGGGGTATAATTAAAATAATAAAAATGATGCGGGCAGGTATTATAAGTCCTCAACTCGCCGGTTATAAATTAAGAAGCCGATATTTCGGCAAATACATAATTAGGGTATTTCAGTGCATATGTATTGAGTCTTGTTTGTTTATCAGATCTCGGCATAGAGCGAGGAGACGCGTCGAGAGGAGGTTGTAGCTGAGTGGATCTTGAATTGCGAATAGAGGTAAGTTACCTCTGCCTAGTACCCACTCTACGGAGTGTTTCTTGGATTTGCTACTGTGTCTGTTAGTAAGTCATCTTACCTAGTTCCCGCCCTGCTTTGGGCTTTATTGCCATATTCTAGATTTTGAGTACATGCCTGGGCACGCGAGTGCTTTTGCTTATCATATCTCCCCACTCGTTGATAGAGTGGTTTACTTGTCTTGATCGAGCATGTTCTTTACTTGATATCCATCTATTATTGCCTTGATGATATGCACATGTTTACCTGCTTGGTTCATTGGTATGTTGGTTGTTGGCATCTGTGGGATGTGTGTTTCTATACTATCTTTCCGCCCGGATCAGAGGAGTGTGGGTGCTCCAACTTGGAGCGTCTAGAAGAATTTGAGGACACCTGGCGTTACATGCGTCCCCGCCAGGGGCGATACTCTGGCCCGTCGGCCTTGTCCGGTGGGGCGATATCTTCGGCCGCGGTCGGTACATGTACAAAGGGTAGCTTGTACCGCGAATTCCCAACTACGGGACGATTCCATCTGAGGCTGATTGCTGACCGGGGTATACTTTGAGGGTTCAACACTTGGATGATCTTTCAGGCGTTGAGGCCGTAGTTGACATTGGAAGCCCTTTTCATTTCTTGTCCCTGGGTCTCCTAGATGGTTGGTTGTGCGGGGTGTAGCCCTACGTGTTGTTTAGTCATGTTCTTTGATTTGCTATATTTGCTTATCTCTTGATCTTCATGACTTGCTTACCCACCTTGCGAGGTGCTTACTGGGCTTTCCATCCGAAAGCTCATATACTTGATTTCATCTCTTTTCAGATCCCGAGGGATAGCTGAGCTGAGCTGATAGAGCCGTGCATGGGAGCCGGGATTGTGATTGAGGTTGGCAACCTCTGATGTTCGATCTTGTGTGAGAGAACACTATATATTGGACCCGTATAGGGTCAGACTTGTATTTGACTATTAGGGTGCCTGTACCCTAGGTGCTTATCTTCCGCTGATATTATACTCTGATTCATGTCATCTGACCTATTATTATTATTCCGCTGCACTTGTGTTGTTGCTTTGTGGTCACTTAGGCCTTGTGCTCGAGCGGGGCTCATCTCCGCTTAGGTACGGCCGGTCTGCTCACGCGCTTGAGGCCGAGGACTTTTGGGTCCGGGGCATGACAAATCTTCTCCTCAGGCTCGCCAATTTCCTCCTCGTAGTCGTTGTAAATGAGCGAGATCTCCTCCTCCACATCATTGTTGAAGATGGGCAAAATCTCCTCCTCCGCATCATCGTTGAAGATGGGCGAGATCTTCTCCACATCATCGTCGTACATGGGTTGGTAGATGGGTTGGCCAAACCTCTGATAGCTATGATTATGGTGCTGGACTTCCTCAGTCGGAAACTGCCCACGACAACCACAATCAAAATCGATCGCCGCCAGACACATTGATAATTTCTTAACTTGCCTTTGCAAATCTTTGATCATCAAGCGTTGGGTTAACTCCGCGACTTGCCTTTCTAGATCCTTGTTCATCGTCTCCAGGACGCTCAGGTCATGGTACTGGAATTCCTCAGTCGGAACCTGTCCAACCCGACGACCATGACCACCAGTCATTGATGTCGATGATGACGCTTCCTAGGAAGATGATGAGCTCTAATACCAACTGACGCTGGGCGGGGTAGCGATTATCCCGAGGGCTAGCTGGGTCCAAGGACCGCAAATAAGAACAAACGAAGAACCAAAAGAACCAGAGAAAATTCTCTGAAATTCATGAAAATATTATTAATCAAAATTCAATAATGAAAAACTAACCCACAAGCCTGGTTAAATAGCCTCAAAAGATTAACCTAGAAACGTTATCATCTAATCTAAATTTGCTAAAATTGACAAATTATTATTTAAAACTAAACTTATCTAAATTTAAAACCCTAAACAAATCAGATAACTCATAAAAATCTAGGATCAAATCGGATTCAAATCCTATGCTAATTTGGCATATGAAATATTACCAAAAATAGAAAAAAGACCGAAAACCCTAATTTGGCGGATTCAATATTTCTAAAAATAAAATAAATAAAATAAAATTGTCTCTAATATGAAATCCCATGTTGTGCGCACCGTAAAGAGCTTTCCGAGTTGGGGCCGAACGCCCGATTCTGATATCGGTAGCCAAAGTTATGGCCATAATACCGAACCACACCCAAAACCGACCCAATCTTGGAATTGACTCGATAACACGGCACCAACATTTGACTCGAGCCCCTTGCATCAATGAGTTAGTTAAAGAGGTTGGATTTAATTTATTTCAAATGAGTGGTTTGGGTTCAGTCGAATTCTAATAAGTATGGTAGGGTCAAACCAACTTGAAAAGGGTTGGAACCTTGAGCTGGGTTAGTCAAGTTAGAAGTGGTTAGTGGCCTGTCGCATGGCTGTCTCTTTCGAGGGCCAGCTGGGTCGTTTGTAATTCCCTGATCAGGACATACAGTACACCGTTGGAAAGATGAGGGAAAACCCTTTCTAAAAAGCCTTATATCAGCCAGATCGAGTTCCCAGATTAGAAGTTATGAGCAGTTCATTATGACAGCACAGAATTATTAGAATTCTGCACTAACACTAATGATAATAATAAACTACTTTGGTTATGGAAATGGTAATGAGATATAGTTGGATTTACTAGATTTGGACGTAAAGACATGTTAGGAGGAGATTCCGTGGGATTCCAGGCTTCCCGAATAGAGGTAAGATACTCTTGCCTAGCTCCTACCCATCTTTGGGTTTCTTGATTTTGATATTGCTATTTGTTAGCATGTTTGCTTTATTCATGATGATTTGTTGTTGATTTCATACACATACCTATTTTTTTGTATTGTTCCTTCGTTAAATATGTGTATGGTTGATGAGCTAGAGGCAGTGTTTACTGAACACAATTATTTGTTGATCGGCACGTAGCCGTGGAAACACGTGAGCTTTTGCTCCGTCCAGATAGGATGGTGTAGTTTCACTATCTGTTTGTTGGATGCTCGCTGAGCATACCAACCTGTGACCGGGACGATGCTGTGGAGACTTGTGGTGCTTGTATGCAGGCTGGGTAGGTATGAGTTAGCGGAGTATGCGTACTTATTGAGCATAGCCCCCTGTTGTTCGGTACTTGACCATGGAGACACACGGTACTTGTGTTGGTTGAGTACGTGTGTGTAGGTTGAGTTCTATTCTCCGTTCGAATTAGTAGAGCGTGGAGGCTCCAGTTGCAGGACGTGCGGGGATGAGGATACCCCGACGTTCTGGCATCCCATTCTAGAGGGGAAGTGAAACTCTGGTTGTCCACCTGTCAGTGGGATGATACGATACGTACATATAGGAGTGCTATCAGACTCGAGGGTCTGGATGTGACTAAGATTGATGATCGGCTGAGGCTGGTAGTTGTTGACCGGGGGATTGTTTGCTGAGCTTGTTCTTGGAATTCTTTTCTCGAGTCTGAAGGCTGTTGTTTGGATTAGGAGTCTATTTCGTTGTGATTGTTTGTGTGGACTCCTAGGGTTTGGATTGTGCGGGGCGTGACCCCTGTTGTTGGCTTCTATTGATGGACATTTTTGATATGTCTATTTTGACCAATTTGTTATTGTCTGATTTGGCTTCATTGTGATCCTTGCGGGGTACTTACTGAGCTTTCCCTTGGAAAGCTCACTCCACTTGCTTCTTATCTCTTTTAGGTTTTGAGGGATAGGGAATCAGATTCAGGAGCTACGCGAGGGATTGGGATAGCTTGCCGAGGTTTGAGGACCTCATATGATTTTATAGGACCCCTATAGGGACAGATTTTGTATAGACTACTGTAGGGTATTTGAACCTTGATTTCTTTTCTGTTGTAACTCTGATGATAAGTGCTTATATATTATTTGAGATATTTTGTTAATATTTGTTATCTGCTATGTCTTACCTAGGCCTTGTATTCGAGTAAGGTGCGCCTCTGCTTGGGTACGGCCGGTCTGTGCACGTGTCTAAGGCCCGGGATCCGGGTCGGGGCGTGACAACCTCTTTGGTTGGTCATATTGTAAAGAGCCTTCTTATTCTTCCTAAAGAAGCATTTCGATGCTAAATGATGGTCATAACCACAGACAGAGAAAAATCTTCCAAACATTTTTCCTTTGGGTTAATTAGTTATGCTATTTAGGATTAGGATTTCTAAATTATGGTTTGGATTTGAAATTCCTATTTTTTAATGTAAAATTCTTAGTTGGATGTCAGCCTTGTTTTTGAAATTCCTATTTTTTGAATATAGGATTCCAAAATGTTCACTTTAGCATTTGAATAATTTTCTTGACCAATTCTAACTTTATATACTCTTCTATTCTAATGGATTGAAGAAAAGATTGGAAAGTAAGAAGAAGCTAAGTTTTCATAAGATCTTGAGCACACTTACACCAAGAGGGAGATATATACTTTGTCAATTAGACACAAGATTGATAATCCTCGTCTAAATTAGATCCACTTCTTTTTATTTCTTGAATTCAGTGGTGGAAGCTATGAATTTGATCATTAATCGACATGTTATTTACCATTTTAAAATTATTAAAATCAGAAAAAATAAACCATACAACCCTCCATTGTCTCTAGGATATATATCTTCTATAACTATCCAATGTTCTTTTGAGGTTTTATTTTTCCTATAAGTTTCATAAAGCTCATATGATAAACAATTAAAAATTCAAAATCTACAATGGTATTCTATCTCATTAGAAAATTTAGTTGACTTTGGGGGCTTGACTCAAAAGAAGTAAACAAGAAAGGTTTTCCAATAGCAAAAAGAAGACCTAGAGTAACAAACCAAGCTTTTGATTGTTTTTGTCATTAGCAAAACTATTCCTTGGAATTTTTCAAGTTTGAAATTTGATGTGTCATCTAAACACATGGGAGTAAAGATTGAATTAAGATAAGAAATATTACTGGAATCAAGTTGTAAAAACTCCAAGAAATATAGGAACATACGTTTATTGATATATATGTTCTTTTAAAGTCACAAAACAATTGAGTTTCACAAAATATGTAACCAAAGAATCTGAATAGATCCAAGTGGTGCCCTTCCCTGGATGCCGAGTATAGCGGGAGCTTTTTAGCATCGGGTTTCCTAATAAAATTTAGGCAAAAGGTACAAAAAAACCCTTGTACTTTACACTATTTCTCAATTAAGCCCTTATGGTGATCTCGGGCTCAAAAAACACCCTAAGGTACTGGATAAGGTGCAAATAGGCCCATAAAAGTAACCCTGTTACCTTTCCGTCCGTATGTAAGGGTCTATGTGCACCCTTTTTGAGAACCTTTGGTTGTTTTTTGAGCCCGCCCGAGATTACCTTCTCCATTTAAAATAAAAAAAAGGAGGACTGGAATCATTCGTGACCTATTCGAACCTCCTCCATCGCCTTATCCATCGCGACCTAACCTCGAACCTCCTCCATCGCCTTCTCCATCGCGACCTAAAATCGAACCTCCTCCTCCATCGCAGAACCTAAAATCGAGACCTCCTCCATTGCCTTCTCCATCCCGACCTAAACCTAAAATCCAGACCTCCAACTAGAAGCTCTGGATTAGAAGTTCCACCTTGGCGCCGATTGAGAAAAATCTTGAAATTTCCTGCCGATTGATCTCTTCTCGCTTGTCAGGTGATGAAATCAGTAGCATTCCTGTGCTTCCATTCCTTGAAATTTCTTATTGTTTGTATCAATTGTGGATGTCCTGGTTGATTATTTTGTCTTGAAATTATGTTTAGGGTTTAGGGTTTGTGTTAGTTTATGGGGCTTGGGTGAATTATTATTAAATTCAAGTAATGCATTTGTTTGGATTTAGTTAAAGACTAGTAATCGATATGTGTTTTTTTTTAAATGGCAGAATGGATGAAGGTATTACTTTTCATCATGGGGGTAATTGGGTACTGAATCCAAAGTTGGAATACCAAAATGGGCAAGTTGAAATTCAAGAGAACTTTGATCCCGACACACATCAATTAAGCATATACAAAAGAAATACAGAGAAGACTATTGCTATTCAGGTGAGAGTTGGTTGTTCTTTTGTGAACCTGGAAAGAGTTTGCATGATGGACTTTTTTTAGCTGACAATGACAGTGCCTTTTATCGTGTATTGAATGATGACTATTTCACTGGTGAGCTAAACATATATAGTCAACATAGTGTGAGTGAGCCAGTGTATGCAGCAGAAAATATCTTGTTGCCTTGGCATGATAATGTACATCAGGGTCAGGGTCAGGGTCAAGATCAGGATCAGGATCAGGCTCAGGGTCAGGGTCAGGGTCAGGGTCAGGGTCAGGGTCAAGATCAGGATCAGGATCAGGGGCAGGGTCAGGATCAAGGTCAGGGTGAAGTTCATAGTAGGGGTGAAGTTTGTGGAGAAGAGGTACCTATAGCAACTCACAATGAGCAAACAGAGGGCAGTAATAGTAATATTGGTGAAGAAGGGATAGGAGAAGAAAGTGGAAGGCATGGAAACAGATACGATTCAAATCTACCATGTCCACATTTTAGCTTGGGAATGTGTTTTTCAAATGCAAAGGAGGTTAGAAAAGCAGTGGCAAAATACTCACTTGCAATGGGGAAATCAATACGATATAAAAAGAATGAGCCTGGCAGATTGAGAGTGGTATGCGAAGAAAATTGCCCTTTCATTTTGTATGCTAGTAGAGAAAGTAAAGAAGAACCATTGACAGTGAAGATATATAACAGTGAGCATACTTGTGGAAGGATATTTAACAATCCAAGAGCCACTGCAAGCTTTTTGGCTGAATATTTTTATAAGAGGCTACAGAAAAAACCAAATATGAAGCTTAAGGAGTTAAAAGAGTCTGCAAAGGAAGAGTTGCGGGTAAGTGTATCATTGGCCAAGTGCAAAAGAGCTAAGCGCATGGTTAAAGGACAACTTGCTACAAGTTATAAGACAGAATATGAGAGATTGGAGGCATATGCAGCTGAGATTAAAAGAACCAATCCTGGCAGTTTTTGTGAGATTCAACTATCTCCTGAAGGATTGAATCAAGTGAGAAGAATATTTTGGCGTATGTTTGTATGTTTTGAGGCATGCAGGAGAGGATGGCTAGGGGGATGCAGGCCCATTATAGGGATGGATGGGTGTTTTTTGAAAGGACCTTGTAAAGGGCAGATGCTTTGTGCTGTGGGTAAAGATGGAAACAATCACATGTTTCCTATTGCTTGGGCTATAGTGCCTGTTGAAGATAAGATAAATTGGAGGTGGTTCCTTGATTGGCTTATACAAGCCTTGGAGTTAAGGGATGGCACAGGGTTGACCATAATATCGGATATGCAAAAGGTAAGCTTTGTGTTTTACTTTTATAGTTTGTGCGATAATGTTTATTGTGTAGTATGTTGTGTCTTTAATCTATAAATAATTTTTTGTTGTTCTTCCATGTGGAAACAAGCATCACTTGTATATGAAATTTTTTTCCTTTATCTGCCAAATTAAACTCTTGGAATCATTAATTACTAATGCTCATCATTCATAATATTTTATAATCCCAATGACTGAAATCATTCATACTATTGTTTATTTTGTAGTATGTTGTGTGTGTCTTTATCTGCCAAAGAGATATAATCCCAATGACTGAAATACTCCTAACTATTTTAATTGGAGTCTACTGTGTTTAGAACATATTTAGTTTATAGATTATAGTTTCTTATTATTTTTTTTGTGATGTTTTTATTGTCTTTGTTTTAATTGTTGCCTTGGCTGTTTGTGTATTCTGTAGGGATTATTGCCAGCTGTTAAGGAAGCTCTTCCAGAAGTTGAACATAGATGGTGTGCAAGACACATCTATGCAAATTGGAGTAAAGTATGGAGAGGAGGTGAACTAAGGGAGAAGTTTTGGATATGTGCATGGAGCTCATATGAAGAAGAATTCAAAGAAAATATACAGTTAATTGCAAAGGAGCATGGAGAGTTGGTCGTGCAAGATCTATTGAAGTATAATCCTCATTTTTGGTGCAGAGCATATGTGAGTGCTAGGTGTAAATCTGACATGGTTGATAATAATGTCTCCGAGACCTTTAACTCATGGATAAAATGAGTTTTGAGATAGAAACATTACTGCTACTTGCTTGAAGAAATCGAAAGAAAGTAATGACAAGGATCGTTGAATTTAGAGATTTCTTGCGAAGATGGAATCATGAATATTCACCACTTGCATGGAGAAATATGAAGCAAATTTTCTAATTAGCAGCGAGTGTGACATATTGTTTAATGGAGATGATGGATATGAAGTGAGTCATGGAGAAGACCAACATACTATATTGCTCGAGAAGGGAACATGCACCAGTAGAATGTGGGACATTAGTGGAATTCCTTGCCCACATGCGATTGCAAAGAATTCATCATGCAAAAGGAATCCTTTGAACTTCATTTCAGGGTACTACAGTAAAACTATGTTTTTTAAGGCATATGAGTTTGCCATGCAACCAGTGAGGGGTTACAAGTTATGGAGGTGTAGTGAATATGCCTCGATTGAGCCTCCAATTGTCAAGAAACAACCTGGTAGACCAAAGAAGAATAGAGTGAGGGACAAGCATGAACCAAAGAAGGTACCAGCTTGTGGAAAATTTCCCAGGAAAGGTGGCACAATAACTTGTGGCATATGCAAGGCTAAAGGTCACAATAGATCCAAATGTAAAAATGCAGGTCAATCATCATATGGTTCATCAGGTCAACCTGTATCAGAAGTATCATCACAGGTGCCAGGAAATGTAGAGTCTCAAAATGAAAATGTACCTGGACCAAGTGTTTTTTCTGAAACATCTCCAGCAGTTGAGGTACCATACTTATTGAGTTATGTTTTTTTTATTGCAATTGATTGATGCTTGCAATTTACTTTACTGATGCTTGCAATTTATTTTTACTGATGCTTGCAATTTAATAGCAATGAATAATATTGATGAAGTTTAGATAGGGCATTTAAACCCAATCCAGTGGGGATCCTGTAACCCTGTTGGAAAAAGCCACTAGTAAGGACTAACACCTTGGCTTGGCAACTTTAAATAGTCACACCGATGAATACTTGGTTCAAACACAAAATTTCTCAACAGACTTAATAGGAGTCTCAAAATTTAAAAATAAATATTCAGTCTTCAACAATGCCACTAGGTTTGGAGATATAGCTTAAGAAAAAATAATCATCATTATTTATCAACAGTTAGATAGTCTAACTTCATCAATTTTTTACTGATGCTTGCAATTTATTCTCTTATGTTTTGTGTTCCAAATGATCAAGCATCAAAACAAAGTGGACAAATTGGCAAGAAAAGAAATATTCAAAGGCATTCAAAGAAAGTAACTAAAGAACTTGCTAGGAATTATGCCAAAAAAAGAAAGACAAATGAAGTTACTAGATTTGGGCTAATGATTGATGAAAGGACTGGGAGAACAACATGGCATGTAAGTATTTGTTAATCTCCAATTCAATTACATTACCTTTTTAATAATTTTAGTAACAATTTTTTAGGGTGTGCATTTTTATGTTAATTTTTGCTCATTTAGGAATCCCTCTCCTCAAGTAAGGTGATTGACCATGGAAATGTAACTTCTCCATCAGAAAAACATATAGAAGAGTGGTCTTTTAGATATGCAAAGTCTCAAAAAGTTAACATGCAACCTAAATCTAACTTACAGTTACAAAATAGAAGAAAAATCCAATTTGCTAAAGATGGGGTTGGACCAACTGACTTGCCTTTCAAACCAACTTCAGACCTAAGGTGGAAAGCCAAAGCTGCTGTTACTGGTGCACATTTGGAGCGCACAAGGCAAGAAATGATTTCAAAGCAAAAGGAAAATACCCGCATAGCTGCTTCTCAAGTTGTAGTACCCTCCTCTTAAACACCTGGTGCTTCTCAGATTTCAGCTGTTGCTTCTCAGGTTTTTGGAGCAGGTTCATATGTTTCAGGAGGCAATTCAGGACTTCTGGATTGAATGGAGTTGTTGATGTTCTTGCAATTCAGGACTTCATATGGTGTTGTTTAATTTTCGTGACTCTCCTCGGGTTTGAAGATGCTTTGAAAGCAAAGATAACCATATTTTGGGTAGCTGATAAGCTCTTAGCAGGTATTGTTTAATTTTCTGTTTTTAGTTAAGTACTAGTTGTATGCTCTTGTGGAAAAAAAGAATTCAGGACTTCTGGATGATGGTTATGCTACTTTGAAATGACATTAATTTGGATAGTATTTTTGTTTGGTGGCTATGTAATTTCAGTGTTGTAATGGGTCACAATCACTTATGTTTACCTTTTGACAGTGTTTTGTGGTTTCATGTAATTTATGTGTAATGGATGTTATCTTTTGAAAAATTTAAGCAGCTTAAGTGTCATTTTGTTTACTTTGTTGTTTAGCTTCAATTTGGCAATTGTTTCCATCTATGCAGCCTTTGCTTAAATTGTTCTATCATTTTAGCAGAAACTGGCTCAAAAAACACCCAAAGGTTCTCAAAAAAGGTGCACATAGACCCTTACATACGGACGGAAAAGGTAACGGGGTTACTTTTATGGGCCTATTTGCACCTTATCCAGTACCTTAGGGTGTTTTTTGAGCCCTAGATTACCATAAGGGCTTAATTGAGAAATAGTGTGAAGTACAAGGGTTTTTTTGTACCTTTTGCCTAAAATTTATCTTTTTTTAAAATATGAACTAAATTTGTAGAATATAGAAGAAGCAAAGTTAATTTGATATAATTGGCTGTAAATAAATATAAGAAGGGTCTAACCTTGAATAGACCAGCATGAAACATTATTAAAATTTCTATCAAATTACTTTTTGCCTTATTGAAACAAAAGCCAATCATGTGAGAATGACACGTGACCAAATGAAATGTTTACAAAGTATGTGTTAACCAATCAAAACACTCGAAGACAAATGAATGGATTTTCTAAGCACTTAGGGGTAATCTTAAAACAATTAAATGTTATAATAGTATTTAATGTTATCAAAATTTATGTTGACTTAGTATTTTAGCTTTCTATTATTTCTGTTATTGATAATGCCTGAAGATCAAGAGACTGACCTATTCTCTAGCTATGACCCATGTTTATGTGGAAGCCTTGTTATTTGCTTTCCTGTTACTTTCTGTGTGGCTTTATAAAGCCATCTTGCATATTGAATAACATAAGCTTTTCTTCCTTGAAAACTAGCTTCAATATATGGTATTAGAGCCATTCCATATCTGTGCTGAAGTTTTTCCTTTTTCTGCGTCTTGTAGCCATACTTAAAGATGACAACTGAGGGCAGTTTTGTTCAACCAGCAATTCCACGATTTGATGAGCACTGCGATTATTGGAGCAAGTTGATAGAGAATTTTCCTCGCTCCAAAGAATATTGGCACCTAGTTGAGACTAGGTTTCCTGCTGTAGCAAAGGATGCTGATCTCTCGGATGAATAAAGGAAGGGGTGGCGGATCACGAGATTAAAAGACTTACGAGCAAAGAATTATCTATTTCAGACCATCGATCGTTCAATCCTTGAGACTATCTTGGACAAGGAGACTTTGAAGGGAATCTGGGATTCTATGAAGAAAAAGTTATAAGGGAATGCAAGGGTCAAACGTGCACAGCTCCAAGCCCTTTGCAAGGATTTTGAGACCCTTCACATAAAGGAAGGTGAGACCGTCTCTTAGTACTTTGCTCGTACTCTTACTATTGCTAGTAAAATGCTCTTTCATGGTGAAAATATGATTGATATTACTATTATTGAAAAGATCTTCCACTCTATGATTTCAATGTTTGATTATGTAGTTTCCTCCATGGAGGATTCTAAAGACATGGACATTATGTCCCTTAATGAATTGCAAAGTAGCCTACTGGTTCATGAACAGCGCATGCAGGGACATGTTGTAAAGAGCAAGATTTAAAGATTACCCATGGTGACAATGTTAGCAAACCAGGCTGTGGTAGCTATGCCTTTCGAAGTAGGGGGAGAGGGTGTGGGAGACAAGGTTTGAACAAATCTCTTGTTGAATGTTTTTATTATAATGACCTCGGCCATTTTCAGTATGATTGTCCAAAGAAGGGCAAAGAAAAGGAACAACAAGACCACTATGCTGAAACCACTGAACCCCTACTATTCATGGCATATGTTGATGTTACAGAGACAATGGGCCAGGAGAAAGAGTCAAGAGGTTATTTTTCAGAATCTGAAACTCTAGAAATTGATAACTGCACGAATGAGATGCTTCTCATGGCTTATGTCGAGAAAGCACCTGATGAAACGACATAGTTCTTAGACTTGGGATATAGTAACCATATATGCAGACACAAGGAATTCTTTTCAGAACTGGATGAGAGCTTTCGCAAGTTTGTAAAGCTAGGCGACAACTCCAACATTGGTGTAATGGGAAAAGGCCACATTCATCTCCAAGTCAATCATGTTTTACAAGTTATTACAGAGGTATTCTATATTCCAGATTTGAAGAATGATCTCTTAAGCATTGGCCAATTGTAAGAGAAAGGTTTGGCAATCCTTTTTCGATATAACAAATGTAACGTGTACCACCTCGAGAGAGGTCTTATTATCGAAACTGCTATGTGTCTCAATAGGATGTTCATGCTTCTTTCCAATGTTCAACTTCAAGATTAACATTGCTTTTTCACTCCAACACAAAATCTGGATTATATCTGGCACTATCGGTAAGGTCATTTAAGTTTTGGAGGTCTCAAGACTCTACGGTAAAAATATATGGTTCATGTGTTGCCGCAGTTGCAATATTCTAGCATGTTATACGAAGATTGTGTTATGAAAAAACAACACAGAAGTTCCTTTCCATAAGAAAGTAATTAGAGAGCATCACAACCACTTTAGCTCCTTCACTCGGATATATGTGGGCCGATTTCTCTTATCTCTAACAGTAACAAGCTTTATTTTTAAAATTTTATTGATGACATTAGCCAGAAACTATGGGTATTTTTCATAACAGAGAAGTCAGATGCTTATAGAATGTTTCAACTTTTCAAATCGAAGGTTGAGAAAGAAACTGGCACTAGTATCTAGTGTTTGCAAACTGATCAAGGTGGGGAATTCACATCTATTGAGTTTATGGAGTTCTGTATAACCAATGGGATATATCGTCAACTCACCGCTGCCTACACTCCTCAGAAAAATGGCATGATGGAAAGAACAAATTGAACAATCATGAATATGGTCCGAAGTGTGCTCACCAGTAGACGAGTTCCCAAAACCTTTTGGCCTGAGGCTGTCAACTTGGCGGTTCACATTCTCAACAGAAGCCCTACACTTGCAGTTCGAAATAAAGTGGCACTAAACCATTTGTTGCTCATTTTCGAGTGTTTGGATGTCTTTCTTATGCTCATGTTCTAGATAGCAAATGCACCAAATAGGACAACAAAAGCATAAAATGTGTTTTTTTGGGAATTAGAAAGAAGTCCAAAGCATATCGCTTGTATGTTCCACTTTTAAAAAGAGTGCTTATCAGTCGTGATGTTATCTTTGATGAAAAGGAAAGTTGGCTCTGGGATGATAGTTATATTACATCAATTCAAGCATCTCTTGATTGGAGTGACACAGATGAAGACAACAACAATACCATCTAGAATGAAGCCATAAACAAAAATTCAAGTGAGGCTGGTTATGAAGAATGTAGTGGATCCACAAGTGCTGATAATTATGGTAGCTATAATGATGAGAATTTGGAGCATCAAACAGCTGAAGACCACACAACTGTCGATCTTACTTCCAATCCTGCTGAAAGGCGTTCTCAACACCCAACAATCTATATGCGTGACTATGACAGTGGCGAGGGCCTCTCCGATGATGATCATCAAGGTAATTTTGCTTTATTTGTTAATAAAGATCCTTTCACCTATGTGGATGCAGTTCAAAGTGCTCAATGGAGATGTTCTATGGACTCTGAAATTGAAGTCATTCGGAAAAATGATACAAGAGACCTTACAGATCTTCCTCATGGCGCAAAAACAGTTAGGGTGAAATGGGTATACAAGACTAAGCTGAAAGAGCTTGGGGAAGTTGACAAATACAAGGCTTGCCTTGTCGGCAATGGGTACATGCAACAATATGGGGTGGATTATACAGAGGTCTTTGCACCTGTGGCTCGCATGGACACTATACAGTTGGTGCTTGCTCTATCAACTCAAATGGGGTGGTCTCTGTTTCAATTAGATGTTAAGTCAACATTTCTTCATGGTGAGTTCAAGGAGGAGGTGAACGTTGAACAACCCCTTGGTTATGTGGTAAAAGGAGCAAAAAAGAAGGTGTATCGCTTACGAAAAGCCTTGTACCATTTGAAACAAGCTCCACGGGCATGGTACAGCCGCATTGAAGCTTATTTTCTGAAAGAAGGGTTTGAGAAATGTCCTTATGTAACGCCCCGACCCAATCACGGGACCTCGGGCACGTGTGCAAACCGGCTGTAGCCGAGTAGAGTCGGACCCCACTCGGATACAAGGCCTAAGTGAGTAAAGATGATAATGCAAATAAACAACTTAATTTATTCAAAGATAACAGAGTTCAGCGAAAATAATTAAAATGGTTCATATACCCTACAAATACTAGGCCCTATAAGGGACCTACAAATAAAATGTCCCACTCAGAATAAGAAAATAAATAAGGTCCTCGAACCTCTGCAATCCCCCGACCCACGATCGGCTCCTGCGTACTAGTGTCCTACGCCTCAGGATCTGTAAACAAGAAGAAAAACAAGTGCATGAGCTTTAGAATGGAAAGACCAGTAAGTACCCCTGCTGGGTTCAAGAAATATGATATCAATGAATATGAACATCAAAAGCAAACTCGCGGCACGCCCCTCAAAAACAAACCCTAGGAGTCTACCACAAAAACAAACAAGGTAACGACTCCTAGTTACAGAAGCCCTGGGGCTCTGATATGAGTTCCAATGGAAGCTCCACAAATGTCTCCCCCGGTCAGTACCATCAGCGAACCTGCTGAGAACACGACCATCCGGTGGCTACGGCCCTCAGGTCGTATGTCGGTAGTGCCACCTCTCTACGTGTCGACACGGCCAGCGAATCATCCCCACTGACGGGCAGGACAACTAGAGTATCGATCCCTCTGGCATGGTAATGCCGAAACATCAGGGTGTCCCGTTCCTGAACGTTCGCAAAAAGGAGCTCACCTGCTCCACTGAATCCGGGACGAAGAACAAAACAAGCAGGGATCCCAACATCCCGAAACAATCAATCATGCTAAATAAAGATTTCAACAAATCATGGAAGCATGAATGAATACAAGGCAATATGTCACAATAAAGACATGTCAATAAAATCTCCGAAGAGAGGAACAAGGCAAGTGTACTTACCTAAAGTCACAGAGTCTCGTGCTCCACGGGACCTCCCGACGCATCCAAGTCAAAATCTGATAAGGATAGTTCTATTAATTTACTTGTCTATGAGTATGGCATCTATAATGCATGCTCTAACGGACCAAGTCTAACCTGCAAGCCTTCCCTCGTGTTATCGTATCATTTTACCTTAAATGACTATGCTTATTTATTTTCAATTCCAAAAATTGGATTAGTCTGGCTTACATATATTTTACAGATCCCTCTTATGACAAAGGAAGTCGGGCTCTGGTGGTTAGAGCTTACAAAGCCCATGAGAGGGGTCTCTAGTTCAAAATCCCTCTCCTGCAACCTTTTTATATTTATTTATTTTCTTTTTTTGACTAGCCCATTCTCTGTACTTAACTAGGTCCAACCTATTCTCATGACTTGGCTAGCCTAACCATCTTTAGTTGGTTAGCCCAAACCCATTCTACATGATAAATTTTATTAATACCGACCGATTAATTAATCATGCTTTGGCTTGAGTCCACCTAGCCCAGTTGGTCGAACCCAGTCCTTTAGATGCGACCAAGCCCAACTTGTTAATTAATCAATCAATCAATCAACTAATTAACCAACTCAATTAAACGCTAACTTAGAAAATTATCCAATTAGCTAACCAACTTAGTTATCTACTAATCAATTGAGCATCTTACCAATTGGTTAGCCCAACTGTCATAGCTGATTGGACTCAATCCTAGTCAATCCTCTTGATCAATCTTCACCATCATTAACCCCTTTTTAATTAATCAAATCCATTAATCAAAATAATTAGTTAACAACTAATTATCCAATTAGTTATTCAACTAATCTATCAATTAATTAATTATCCTAAATTAATTAATCTTCAATTAGTTAACTTACTAATCATGTAATTATCAATTAATTAAACCAATTAATTAGGATAATAACTAATTAGTTGACAATTAAATAAAACTAACATTATTACTAATCGGTTAATTAAAATAACCAATTAATCTAACGGTTTCTCCTTCTCTTTTATCTCCTTCACAGGTCGAGACTTCACCAACAGCCGTGAGGCTTCAGTCCAACGCGGCGACCTCAGGTCACGCCCGGTGGCCGGAATCACCCCGTCGCGGAATCTACGCGAGCCGGCGGTGGCTTCCCGGCCGTGGTCTCCTCCTGGCAGCAACTCCCTGTTGCCGCTCCTGACCGGTTTCTCTTTGGCGTTGTCCCGTCCTTTCGACGAAGAAGCTTTCTCATTTCCTTTCTCACTCTCTCGACATCGCACTCTCTACATGCGTGCATGAACGGAGGTGAAAACGAAATAACAGAACGTTGGCTTACTAGAGAGGTTGATGACACGCTCGTGATGCCTCACCGTCGGCCGGAGATGGACAAGAGACGACAGCGCCCTTCCTTTCTACTGAGTTGCCAACCGTGAGGGTGCTCTCTCTCCCTTCTTCACCTCCCTCACCGTGATTGTGGCTCACCGTCGCTCGTCGGAGGTGCTGGTGATTGAAGAACACCTCCACGTCCTACCTTTATAGAGGGTTGAGGTGCTAATCTAATCGGATCGCGATCCACTGAATGAGATCGCCATGCAAATCACTCGCCCACCTTACCATAATCGGCGGCTTCCTTAAACGGAGAGAAATTCTCGCGGTGGCGCGCTGGAGAAGAGGAACAGCAGCTGCCTTGAGATCGTGCCATCTCCCCCAGATGGACGGGTGGTGGCCAGCTGGCCGCACTGCGATCCAAGTGTACATCTTACCTCTTTGGGCCGATTTATTTGAGCGGCTGGATTGAAGTCTTGAGATCAGTACATCTTGGATCCTTCAATCCCAACCGTCCAACCGTTTGTATAGAGACTAACTCCGGTCTTTTTGCGGAAAGGTCCCTCCTCTTTACCATGTGTACCTTTGGGTCCACTGGACCGTGAGAGGACGCTATTTCTTTTAAGTCCCTCACCTTTTCTATTTTACTGATTTGGGCCCCTCACCGTAGACACCCACTATTACTTCATAGTCCTCAACCTTTATAAATTTACTATTAGGTCCTTGGCAGCCAAATATTTTAAATTTATAATTTAAATTCATTTTCCCTCTCCTTCCTCAATTAGACCTAATCAAACCAACTTAGGACTTTCCCGATTTAATTAAATCAATCATGAATTAATTAATTTAACCTTACTTCCTTACTTAGTCCAATCATGATCAACTCAGAGGGTTTCCTAATTTAATTAAATTGATCACTACCAAATTTAATTAAATCAACCACTAACTTACTTAAATAAATTATGAAATAATTTATTTATTCTTTTTAAACTCTTCCATGCCCATTTTACCAAAATGCCCTTTTAGCATAATTAATTAGAAATTAAATAGAGGAAATTTTAAATCCCTTTTATTCAAGAAAAATCTTGGATTTTACAATCTCCCCCCCTTACAAAAATGCCGTCCTCGAAATTTAGAGTAGAGCCCCTAGAACTCATCCTGAGACGAATAACTCCGGGTAATGCTTCTTCATGTCCTCTTTGCGTTCCCACGTGGCTTCCTTGTCGGAGTGATGGTTCCACTTCACTTTCACAAACGGAATGGCTCGGTTTCTAAACTGTCGTTCTTCGCGGTCTAAGATCTCCACCGACCGTTCCTCTTAAGCCATGATGAATCACCCGTGATGGAACACATCATGAACTTGGGATAGGTTCGAGGGTAGAGCTAATCTGTAGGCCACGGCTCCTGCCCTTTCTAGAATCTCGAAGGGTCCGATATTGGGTGGAGCAAGCTTCCCACGCCATCCAAATCTCACCACTCCCTTCATTGGCGAAACCTTCAGAAACACGACATCTCCAACCTGAAACTCAAACTCGGTACGCTTCAGGTCCGCATAACTCTTCTGTCGGCTTTGAATAAGCTTCAGTCTCTCCTTGATTATTTGAACCTGCTCTTCTGTCTGGCTGATGAAATCTGGTTGCTTTAATGTCTTCTCAGCCATGAGCTTCCTTTCACCCACATCACCCCAACATATCGGTGTCCGGTATTTCCTCCCATAGAGTGCCTCATATGGAGCCATCTGAATGCTCGCCTGATAACTGTTGTTGTAGGCGAACTCCACCAAACTCAGAAGCTCATCCCAAGATCCTGTGAAGTCCAATGCACATGCTCTCATCATGTCCTCCAAAACCTGAATGGTCCTTTTTGACTGACCATCCTTCTGTGGGTGGAAAGCTGTGCTAAATGCCAGACAGGTGCCCAAAGCCTCATATAAAGCCTCCCAAAACCCTGAGACAAACCTAATGTCTCAATCAGAAGTAATCGACACTGGTACTCCATGAAGTCTCACAATCTGATCAATATACAGCCGAGCCAACTGCTCCAATGTCGCACCCGTCCGCAGAGGTATAAAGTGAGCCGACTTAGTCAATCTGTCGACAATGACCCAGATTGACTCCTTTCCCCTCTGAGTATGCGGTAGCCCCGTCACAAAATCCATATTGATATGCTCCCATTTCCACTCTGGTATGGGTAACGCATCGTGAATGTCGGTACCGGCCGATGCTCCGCTTTAACTAGCTGACAAGTGACGCATATGGCTACAAACTCAGCGACATCCTGCTTCATGCCCTTCCACCAAAAGTGGTCCTTTAAGACTCTGTACATCTTGGTACCACCGGGATGAATTGCATAGCCTGAGTAGTGGGCTTCCTCAAGAATCTCATTCTTTAACTCAGGAACTTTGGGCATACAAACCCTATCATCAAACCTGAGAGTACCATCCTCATGCACTTTAAACCGTGTCGGCTCTCCGTGCCCAATCTGACTCCTGATCTCCTCCAGATCTATATCTTGCCCTGAGCATCTCTAATCCTCCCCAACACTGAGGGTCGTATGTGCAAGCTGGCTAAACTAACCTCCATCACTGGCAGAATGATTTCTGACTCCAACCTCATGATATCCTCCAACAAGGGTCTCTGAGATGTCAACAATGCGGCGATTCCATAGTTGGACTTCCTACTCAAAGCATCTGCCTCCACATTAGCATTGCCCTGGTGGTAATGAATACTCAGGTCATAGTCCTTGATCAGCTCCAACCAACGCCGCTGTCTTATGTTCAGTTCCTTCTGGGTAAAGATGTACTTGAGGCTCTTGTGACCTGTGTATATCTCACAAGGTACTCCATAGAGGAAGTGTCGCCAGATCTTCAAGGCAAACACGATCGCTGCCAGCTCCAAATCATGTGTGGGGTACTTCTCCTCGTAAGGCTTCAATTGACGGGAAGCATAAGCTATAACTCTCCCATCCTGCATCAATACACACCCCAGGCCAGTCTTGCAAGCATCACTGTACACCGTGTACCCCTGCCCACTCTGTGGTAAATCCAGAATTGGTGCTGACACCAATCTCTTCTTCAATTCCAGGAAACTCGTCTCACAAGACTCCGTCCAAACAAACTTGGTGCCTTTTCTAGTCAACTTGGTCATAGGTGCAGCTAGACGGGAGAATCCCTCCATGAATCTCCGATAGTAACCTGCCAACCCCAAGAAACTCTGAATCTCCCTGATGGTGGTTGGTCTCTTCCATTCGACGATTGCCTCAATTTTCTTGGGGTCCACCGAGAATCCAGCTCCGCTGATCGCGTGCCCCAAGAAATCCACGCTGTCCAACCAGAACTCACACTTGGAGAACTTGGCATACAACCGATGCTGTCTCACTAACACGACTCTTAAGTGCTCCATTTGCTGCTGGCGACTACTCAAGTAGATCAGTATGTTGTCGATAAAGACCACCACGAACCGGTCCAAATACTGCCTGAAGACCCGGTTCATCATATCCATGAACACCGCTGGGGCATTAGTGAGTCCAAAAGGCATGACCAGAAACTCATAGTGCCCATATCTTGTCCGAAAGGCGCTCTTTGGGACGTCCTCCTCCCTGATCCGCACCTGATGATAGCCAGATCTCAAATCAATCTTTGAAAACACCTGAGCTCCCTGCAACTGGTCCAGAAGGTCATCGATCCTCGGTAGGGGGTACTTGTTCTGCACTATCACCTTGTTCAGTTCTCTGTAGTCGAATCCTCGGGAAACACATCTGCAAACTCATTCACCACTGGCACGTCTGCTACCGTGGGTCCACTGTCCTTCTTAGCCTCCAAGATCGAGGCCAAATATCCGACATACCCACCATCTAGTAATCTCCGAGCCTAGAGAGCTGAGATCTTACGAACCAACGAACAGTCTTGGCTGCAACGGAAGGTGAACTCCACTTCGCCTAGCATCTTGAAGTACACTCTCTTCTCACGACAATCAACCATCGCGTGCACAGAAGAGAGACAATCCATACCGAGGATTACATCGTAATCCCTCAGGTCCATCACATGAAGGTTGGTTGGCAACTCCCGCCCCTCTATCATCACTGGGCATGCCGGCGCCATCTTGTTCAGCATCCTCGCAGCTCCAACTGGGGTTTCCACGCGCAACACATATGAAAGCTCTACCGTGGGTAGTAAATGTCTCCATGCAAACAGTGCAGATACAAAAGAATGTGTGGCACCCGGGTCAAACAATGTGCATGCATAAAAAGAACTAACAGTGATCGTACCTGCAACGACATCCGCTGATGTCTAAGCCTCCTCAGTGGTCAGGTGATAGACGCGTCCATGCGTCGTGGGCCTCTGCTGTACTGATGGCTGAGCAGAAGTGGAAGTCTGACCTGCTATCGCCTTCCCCTTCCTATCGCCTCACAGCCGGTACGTGGAGCGGATGCCTCTGAGGCTACTGAGCTCCAAATGACTGTTGAGGCCCCTGAGTGCCTCCCCCTGTACTTTATCCAGTCCAACGCTGCGGGCACTGTGCCTTCTTATGATCCAAACTACAACATAAGAAGCATCCTCCGGTAAGTCTTGGACACTGAGACTGCTTGTGGTTGCCCTTACATTCAAAACATTTCATCTTGTGCGGCCCCTTGGTCCAACTGCCCTTGCCTCCAGATGAGGCTGCCGATCCTGTTGGCTTGTTGTAAGGCTGGGACCTGTAATTTGACTTCTTATGTCCCGAGCTCTTCCCAGAAGACTGTCCTGGCCCACTGTTCTGTGCTTTGTCTTTCTTGTCTTTCTTCGTTGGCCCCTATGGATTTTTCTGACAAGATGCATCAATATACTTGGCGCGGGACACCACATCGACATAGCTGGTGCACAAATGACTGGACACAATCTTCTTCAGTGAAGGCCTCAGTCCCATCTCAAACTTCCTCACTTCGCTTTCTTCAGTGGGTACCATGTCAGGAATAAATCAGGCCAGACGATCAAACTCTATCTCATACTGTTCAACGGTCAAACCACCCTGAACTAGATTGTTGAACTCTTGAGCCATCAGTAGTAGTCTTCCTCTGGAGAAGTACTTGGCAAAGAATGCCTTCCTGAACTCCTCCCATGTCTGAAACGGTACACCGTTCCTCAGGCGTACCTCACCAAGGTACCAGTCTTCAGCACAGCCACGCATCAGATATGCGACTGTCCTAACCTGATCAATGTCCTCTGCTTGGTACATCTCAAACGTTCTTTCCAGTTCCCTGATCCATAACTCAGCCGCCTGTGGGTCAACGGCTTCATCAAAAGGCTGGGGAGATGGCCTCCTCATCTCAAAGAATCGTCGGGCCTCGCCGTGGCGTGTGGCGTGGAGTGGAGGCGGTGCTTGATGTTGCTGTCTCTGTTCTTGGATGTACTCCATCATCTCTCGCATGAGATCCATCACTACCACTGGGGGTACTTCCTCTCTCACATCTTGGTCCGCAGCCTTACTACGGCCTGCGATCCCGAATTGAAGCGAGCTCGGCCCACCATCTCCATAGTCACCGGGCGGTGGGGGAACCTCCTCCACCGGGGGCTCAGGCGCCTGCGCGATGCGAGGCCGTCCTCGAGGTCGTCCTGTCCCTCCTCTTCCACTCATCCTGCTTATTGCCAAACAGCCTGTAGGGTTAGCTCATAAAACATCACACTGGAAAGCAAATAATAGTCTTTATTTATTCTATAAACTCATAAAAGATAATCGTAGTTCATACAACAAGATAGTTTGCAAGACTACATTTTATTCAGCCTAGTGACAAAAAATCTAAGAAATAACTCAATCATCTCTATCTGGTGACAGCGGAGTGTAAGTGACCGGTGCCCTGTCTGGAGACAATGGGGTGTAAGTGACCGGTGCCCTGTCCGGAGACAGTGGGGTGTAGTCCATCGGTGGTCCCCCCTCCCGTGTCAAGTACACCCTCCTCACCGACCCTGCCGGTCCAGGGCGGTCTGCTGCCGCCCAGCCTCCCCTCCTAGCACCGTATTGAGCTGCATGGCTCCTACGATAGTCCAGAGCGTCGCTCACACAATGGTGAACCCTATGCCCCTCTCTCCTCTGCCACTGGAGTAATGTCTCTACTGCAGCCTCGATCCTACCAATGCGTCGGATAGTCGCATGCACAGCCACCCTCAACTCGGCTAGTACGCTCGCAGCATCTTCAGGCTGAGGCGGTGAAGTGTTCTCCCTCACAGACTCCATTTCCTCAAACGATGCCGACACGTCGAAGTATCTAGCTCCGCGATATCCTGGTCTCGACATCTTGTTTCCTCTGCATTTAAAGGAAGAATGTCAGTCTAACTTGTTCAAAAATGTCACTACCCATCCCAGCACTCAGTTCAACTACTTGACTAAGTCACTAGGGCAACTAGGGTGTCCATTATCTGCATCCTCTGATACCACCTTAATCTGTAATGCCCCGACCCGATCCCGGGACACGGGCACGTGTGCAGACCGGCTGTAGCTGAGTAGAGTCAGACCCCACTCGGATACAAGGCCTAAGTGAGTAAAGCAGATAATGCAAATAAACAACTTAATTTATTCAAAGATAACAGAGTTCAACGAAAATAATTAAAAGGGTTCATATACCCTACAAATACTAGGCCCTATAAGGGACCTACAAAATAAAATTTCTCACTCAGAATAAGAAAACAAATAAGGTCCTCGGACCTCTGCAATCCCCCGACCCACGATCGGCTCCTGCGTACTAGTGTCCTACGCCTCAGGATCTGTAAACAGGAAGAAAACAAGTGCATGAGCTTTCGAATGGAAAGCCCAGTAAGTACCCCTGCGGGGTTCAAGAAATATGATATCAATGAATATGAACATCAAAAGCAAACTCGCGGCACGCCCCTCAAAAACAAACCCTAAGAGTCTACCACATAAACAAACAAGGTAACGACTCCTAGTTACAAAAGCCCTGGGGCTCTTATATGAGTTCCAATGGAAGCTCCACAAATGTCTCCCCCGGTCAGTACCATCAGCGAACCTGCTGAGAACACGACCATCCGGTCGCTACGGCCCTCAGGTCGTATGTCGGTAGTGCCACCTCTCTACGCCATTACGACCAACAAATCATCCCCAGCGTGGGCGGGACAGAGTATCGATCCCTCTGGCATGGTAATGCCGGAACATCAGGGTGTCCCGTCCCTGAACGTCCGCAAAAAGGAGCTCACCTGCTCCACTGAATCCGAGACGAAGAACAAAACAAGCAGGGATCCCAACATCCCGAAACAATCAATCATGCTAAATAAAGATTTCAACAAATCATGGAAGCATGAATGAATACAAGGCAATATGTCACAATAAAGACATGTCAATAAAATCTCCGAAGAGAGGAACAAGGCAAGTGTACTTACCTAAAGTCACAGAGTCTCGTGCTCTACGGGACCTCCCGACGCATCCAAGTCAAAATCTGATAACGATAGTTCTATTAATTTACTTGTCTATGAGTATGGCATCTATAATGCATGCTCTAACGGGCCAAGTCTAACTTGCAAGCCTTCCCTCGTGTTCCCGTGTCATTTTACCTTAAATGACTATGCTTATTTATTTTCAATTCCTAAAATTGGATTAGTCTGGCTTACATATATTTTACAGATGCCTCTTATCACAAAGGAAGTCGGGCTCTGGTGGTTAGAGCTTACAAAGCCCATGAGAGGGGTTTCTAGTTCAAAATCCCTCTCCTACAACCTTTTTATATTTATTTATTTTCTTCTTTTGACTAGCCCATTCTCTGTACTTAACTAGGTCAAACCTATTCTCATGACTTGGCTAGCCTAACCATCTTTAGATGGTTAGCCCAAACCCATTCTACATGATAAATTTTATTAATACCGACCGATTAATTAATCATGCTTTGGCTTGAGTCCACCTAGCCCACTTGGCCGAACCCAATCCTTTTGATGCGACCAAGCCCAAGTTGTTAATTAATTAATCAATCAATCAATCAACTAATTAACCAATTCAATTAAATGCTAACTTAGCAAATTATCCAATTAGCTAACCAACTGAGTTATCTACTATTCAATTGATCATCTTACTAATTGGTTAGTCCAACTGTCTTAGCTGATTGGACTCAATTCTAGTCAATCCCTCTTGATCAATCTTCACCATTATTAACCCCCCCTTTTTTTTAATTAATTAAATCCATTAATTAAAACTAGTTAATCAAAACAATTAGTTAACAACTAATTATCCAATTAGTTATTCAACTAATCTATTAATTAATTAATTATCCTAAATTAATTAATCTTCAATTAGCTAACTTACTAACCGTGTAATTATTAATTAACTAAACCAACTAATTAAGATAATTACTAATTAGTTGACAGTTAAATAAAACTAACATTATTACTAATCAGTTAATTAAAATAACCAATTAATCTAACGGTTTCTCCTTCTCTCTTATCTCCTTCTCAGGCCGAGACTTCGCCGACGGCCGTGAGGCTTCAGTCCAACGCGACGACCTCAGGTGACGCCCGGTGGCCGGAATCACCTCGTCGCGGAATCTACACGAGCCGGCGGTGGCTTCCCGGCCGTGGTCTCCTCTTGCCAACAACTCCCTGTCGCCGCTCCTGACCGGTTTCTCTTCGGCTTTGTCCCGTCCTTTCGACGAATAAGCTCTCCCATTTCCTTTCTCACTCTCTCGACATCACACTCTCTACATGCATGCATGAATGGAGGGGAAAACGAAATAACAGAGAACGTTGGTTTACCGGAGAGGTTGATGACACGCTCATGATGCCTCACCGTCGGCCGGAGATGGACAGGAGACGACAGCCCTTCCTTTCTGCTGAGTTGCCAACCGTGAGGGTGCTTTCTCTCCCTTCTTCACCTCCCTCACCTCTCACAGTGATTGTGGCTCACCGTCGCTCGTCGGAGGTGCTGGTGATTGAAGAACACCTCCACGGCCTGCCTTTATAGAGGGTTGAGGTGCCAATCTAATCCGATGCGATCCACTGAATGAGTTCGCCATGCAAATCACTCGCCCACCTTACCATAATCGGCGGCTTCCTTAAACAGAGAGAAATTCTCGCGGTGGCGCGCTGGAGAAGAGGAACAACAGCTGCCTTGAGATCGTGCCATATCCCCCAAATGGACTGGTGGTGGCGCGTCGCACCGTGCAGTCAAGTGCAATGTCACCTCTGTTGGACGATTTGAGCGGCTGGATTGAAGTCTTGAGATCAGTACATCTTGGATCCTTCAATCCCAGCCGTCCAACCGTTTGTATAGAGACTAACTCCGGTCTTTTTGCGGAAAGGTCCCTCCTCTTTACCATGTGTACCTTTGGGTCCCTGGACTGTGAGAGGGACGCTATTTCTTTTAAGTCCCTCACCTTTTCTATTTTACAGTTGGGCCCCTCACCAGAGACACCCACTATTACTTCATAGTCCTCAACCTTTATAAATTTACTATTAGGTCCTTGGCAGCCAAATATTTTAAATTTATAATTTAAATTCATTTCCCCTCTCCTTCCTCAATTAGACCTAATCAAACCAACTTAGGACTTTCCCGATTTAATTAAATCAATCATGAATTAATTAATTTAACCTTACTTCCTTACGTAGTCCAATCATGATCAACTTAGAGGGTTTCCTAATTTAATTAAATTGATCACTACCAAATTTAATTAAATCAACCACAAACTTACTTAAATAAATAAATTATTTCATAATTTATTTATTCTTTTTGAACTCTTCCATGCCCATTTTACCAAAATGCCCTTTTAGCATAAACCCCAATCAAGCACAACCTAAAATCAAAATACCCAAATGAAAGGGAAGATTTCATTCACAGAGTTTTGAAGATCTTACCTTCTCCTTGGAGTAAAACTTGGAGATCTCCCCCTTTCGCTTCACTCCCACTCCAAATCAAAGCCGTGAAGAATGAGTCCCTTCTAGTGCCTTCTCCTTCTTTCTGTTTTTCTCAACTTTACTCTCTCCCTCCCTTTTCATCTCTATTTTAGTCCCAACTTACAACCTAGGGGAATTATCGTCTCACCATTCTACTACTCATTAACAAACTTAACATTCGTAAATGACTCATTTTGTTCATTTTCATCTAATTACCTCTTCTAGCCCCTTAATAATTTTATTTTACCATTTTACCCTTAAAGAGAGGCTTTTCATTTATTAATATTTTTCCATCCCCTTTAAGTCCAATTTCTTATCTTTAACTCTAAATGTCACGGCCCGAACCACGGCTCAGGCACGTAGACAACCGGCCGCACACAAACAGGGACTAGTCCCCATTCAGGCGCAAGGCCTTAAGAACTCTTATACAATAAGTATTCAGAGTTAATAATAACAGCGGAATCATAGCTAAAAGATGAAGGGAGTTCGTACAACTCCATACAGTACAATATCGGGTTTACGCGAACCCAAGACTAGGATCCAAATTCAACCACCCCTAGAAATCCATACAACAAAGAAATCTAAATTACAAGTCTCACATGTAATAAAAAGAGGCACGCTAGAGACCTCAAGACAAATAGAAGTAGCAGAGTCGAAATTTCAGATATCCCCTCCTAAGCTCGATCCTACTCCTCCCCGTCCGAACCTGAGTAATACATGAATCGAGTGCATGAGCCTAAAGAATAGGCCCAGTAGGGTCGCAAATAAATCAATAAAGGTGGCGAAAGCCACTAGGAAAGAACAGAAATAAAAGAAGTACAAATATGCAATAATAACATCACAAGCAAGTAATAAATAGCTGGAATGCGGATAAACCCACAGATGTACTCAATCTCTGGCATATGTGATACTGAGATGTCTACGACATCTACGACACCATCGGTATCGTCTTCGGCCGAAGCCGGACTAAGCTATAGCATGCATGTGCACATGGTCAGAAAATGCCGCTCTCTGACTGAGCCAAGTGGCCAGATATTATACACCCTCTGCCAGGGTCTCCGTCCGATGGAGCACCAAGTGCTCGTGGCCAGATATTATACGCCTCACGGGGCCTGATGACCAGATATTATACACCCTCTGCCAGGGTCTCCGTCCGATGTATCATGCCTGAAAGTAAGAGATTGATAGTACTAATACCTAACAACAGGTATAAATATATATATATATATCCAAGGCAGCAACATCCTGAATATACAATGGTCGGTGATCTCATCGAGATCGGGAGTCAATACGTATTTAAGAAGTAAACTCTACTCAAATACGCATAAGAAGAAGAATGATAACAACAATCCCCTCGAGATATAAAACCAACACATATGAGGAAAACCATCTCAAATATATGTTGGGAACCTCTCGAGGAAATAAGAGTACCAAAAATCGAAGTGGGGTAGGAGGAAGGAATACTCACAAACCTCCCGTGCGAGAGCCTACCTGATCTGGAGAGAAATCCCCTAATCCTCGTCGCGTCTCACGCGTCCGGGTCAGGATCTAGTAAATAGCATACACTCTAGTTAATTACACTTGATGTTCACAATCATGCATAATTAAATGGTTTAAGTGTGCACACTAGGCCCCTACCAAACTCCGTATTTTTACTCTAGCGCGCAGTCACCGAGAACTGCCAATAACTTTCAATCCGCAAGTCAGATTTCCCCGATTTAGCTCTCATTAGAAAGTACTCTTTCCCCCCTTTCTAACGACATGCTAATCGTGTCGATTGGAGTATCATTGCTGTCCCGTACTTGTACCCTGAAGGGGAAGCCCGGAACCGATTTTGAACGAAAATCGGACAGCACCTCCCCTGATTATCTGCTCCCGATAATCTACAAACATTCACACAATAACATCCAATACACTTGGATTTCCACCATTTCATACATCCATATAAAATACATGAATACATACAACTATAGATCATTACTTCTTCATAATATTATCATGCTTCTAACCCCTCCCATGCCTCTTCCATCCCTTAATTAACATTCATGCAAGCCCATGCCCTTAATCTCAACCATTTACCCGATTAAAATCAAGTTCCTCACACAATTAAAACCCTTAGTTGGTTTAGGGCTTTTACCCCAAAATTAGGGCTGTAGGTCGAGGTAGGTAGGAAGGCGTCGCTGCCGGAGGAGGGTCGGTCATCTTCGCAGGCGCTTCACCGGGAGGAGTGGCTGCGACGCTGGCCGCGCTGCCGCAGATCGACGCTGGAACGCCGCCTAGGCGCTGAAAGTGTCCGGCCGCATGATGGGATTAGGCCGGGCGGGGAGTCGTGAGGGTGGCTGGGGCCGGCCGGCCGTGGGCTGGCCGGCCGGTGGCGCAGCGGCGCGCAGGGGACGCTTGTAGGGGCCAGCGACGCTGGGGACGCAGCGACGCCAGGGGACGCTGGTACGTGGGACGCTTGTGGGGCCTTGTGGGGCGCTAAGGACGCAGTCTTGCTGGTAGCAGGCCTTGTGGGTTTCCGGTGTTGGCCGGCGGGGTTCGCCGGTGGGGTGGCCGGTGCGCGTCGTCGAGAGAGAGGGAGAGAGGGGCGTGAGTAGATTCTCAGATCTGAGAATTTGGGGAGAGAGAGAGATGAAATGTCTTTCTCTCTCTTCTTTGTTATAACATAAATAATGAAATTCTTTTTATTATTTCCTAAAAAGGATAAAACCCTCACATGTCTACTATTCCTCCACATGAGCACTATGCATTCACGGGTAAGTGATCTATTTCTTGTCGGGGCCCACTGTGATAATTCTCTCGTCCTCATGCCCGACCCAGATCCACGAATCTCGGGTCGATGGCCTCAGTGGTACGAGTGCCCTGTAATATCTCGGAATATATCTTTCGCCGCACTGCATCCGGAATACCGGCTTCGGTCAAATCCTTACGTCACGGAGTCTTTGGCATCACGGTTGTCTCACCCCCACTGCATTCACTTTTCAGGGATTTGAATATTTATTCATTTTCTCTTCTTGATAATTAATCTGAATTAACTAACATATAATTAATCTGGATTTATTAACAACTGACTTATTTCGATTAATTAACGTTTAATTAATCTGGATTATTCAGACATGTGATTTTTCCCAAAACTTCACTGCTCATCATATTGAATTGTCATTTAAAATTTCTGGTAAATAAAAATCTTTATTTATTTCGGGGCGGGTTTTACACTAAATGAGTCCCCTATCTCATTCCCTTAGTACTATGCTGGTACACTATATAGAGAGTTAGAATTTGTATAAAAAATTATGACATTATAATGAGAGTATAAGAAAATCAATATGATGTCTCAACTTTCTGTAAACATGTTGTTTAGTATCCTCTATTTATGTTGATAACAGACCTAGTTTAAGTAGGGAACTTCCTCCATCTAGAACATACGTATTTCTACTATTGTGAGGTTCTTATTAATTAGCATCCTTTGTATGTCTAGAAATAGATTATTTTGCATACAATCCTCCAACCAGTTTTTCGTGCCACCAATTTGTGGATTGCTGGTTTTTTAATGTTACAGTCATGTTGGCCACATCTATATCTCTTTGTTCAACAACACCTTTTCAGAAGTTTGAGGTTTTACTCAAGGGGAATATCAGTGGTCTAATAGGTATATTTCGAAAATAGTTTTGTGTGATGGAATTCCTACAAATAAGAGCATCCCTTGTAGTAACCTCCACTACCATTTTCCAATGAGCGCCTCATTGAAGAATCTCAGGTTAAGAATTCCCTAATCCCCTTACTTGGTCACATAATATATCCCAGTTAACTAGTCGGTAAGTAGTTGGTGGCTGATCCACACTTTTCCACTTGATGTCCTTATAGATCCCCTAATATCATGGATCACCCACTCGTGGAGTTTATATATTGTCATCCAGCAGTTTGGGATAGGAAAAAGCACCAAGTTCTAGAGGGTAACCCGACCTCCAGTTGACATTAGCCTTTCTTTCCATCCACTAAGTTGTCTTTTGATTTTGTCAGTCAGGTGCTTTTAGTATTCTCCTTTCAGTTTTGACCTTGATGTAAGCATACCCAGGTAGTTGATTGAGAGTGTTGCGTGTTTATAATTCATTAGTTGGGCAATCGTAGTTGTCACGCCCCGACCCAGATTCTGGGACATCAAGCACGCGCAGAGATCGGCCATACCCAAGTATAGGCTCGTCCCACTTGGATACAAGGCCTAAAATGTCACAGATAACAACAAATCCAAATATAATTAATCAGAGTAACATGATAACAAAATGTAGAGTAGCATAAATGTTACGGCCCTACAAGGGTCCTACAAAACTCTTTCTCCCTCATAAATAAAAGCGTTGGGTCCTCGAACCTCAGCAACATCAACACTCGAACAGCTCCTGCGTCGAGTATACTCCTTAGGATCTGAAACAAAGTCAAGTGTGTGTGAGTTTTCGAAAGGAAAGCCCAATAAGTACCCCGCAGGGAAACAAACAGGCATGTAATATCAATATCAAATATCATGAGAAGTAAGAAAAAGTAAAAACAATGTCCATAGTCATGAAAATAAACTCAAGCAACTATCCCCCGGACAGCCCTAACACCCTTGGTTGGAAATGACCCTCCGGTCGTGGATCAGTAGCACCACCTCTCGTGCATGTCGACATGGTTAGCAAATCAACCCCACTGACAGGTTGGACAACCAGAGCATTACAACCCCTCTGGCAAGGAATGCCAAAATGTCAGAGTGTCCTCGGCCGTGAACGTTTTGCTAAGGAGTCCCCACACTCCATTGAACCGAGTAGATGAAAGAACTCAGTTGGCACATGCCGCCTGACCAGCACACAGGATCATATGCCCATGACCAAGTGTTGGCCCAAGGGTGGACATGGCCAAAGAGCATACCAACAAACAGATAGTGGCAACACTATCTCTAGCATAGCAATCTCATACACATAAGGAAAGATGACAACTACTAGCAATTATGTGTATGTATTCAATCAACATAGAAGTAGGGCATGCCAAATAGAATAGCATAATTCAAGCAAGAAACCTAGATAACGGGTGTAAGCTAGGCAAGGTATCTTACATTTGTCGGAAACTTGAAACTCTCTTAATTTTCCTCTTGACGTGTCACTAGTCTTCCATGTCGATATCTGGTAGTAAAGCTAGTATTAGTGTCAATAATAGTAACAAAACCCTACACATTTATATGCATAAGTATAACTCTTCCTTTCTCTCTCTCGGTGGGTCATAGCCCAGTTAAACGGGTCCCACTCGACACTTCATGAGGTTACTATTTCTTCTTTTCCAAAATTAGGACTATAAGTTGACTCTCATTTTTATCTTGGTCAACCTAGAGTCAACCGACCAACCTTGACACACCATTATTATGTTTATAGTTCCATTTGGTCGAGTCTAACTACTTAGAGTTATTTGGGCCCATTTTTATGGGTTAAACAAGCCCATTGGACTCGGACTGGCCCAACTCTATTTAAATAAGAGGGCCAACCACTATTATAGCGACCTCTCATGGCCTAGAGGTTAAGGCCTTACTATGAGGGTTGGGGGGTCATGGGTACAAATCCTACTCCTTACAACCTTTTATAAATTTATTTATTCTTTTTCTTTGGTTAATTAAAAAGACCTGGTTAGCTCAACTCAACCTATGGGATCTTCTAACTTAGCTTCCTTTAAATTAGATCCAAACCTTAGCCCTACAACTTGATTGATTTAATCCAATTAATAATTGACTTGGTTAAACTTAAACACTTTCATCAAATATATTTGATTGATTAATTAATTTGTCTTGATCATATCGGTGGAGTCAATTCAACTGGACTTGACCCAACATTCAAACCGAACCAGTTTTATTTGGGTTGAGTCAAACCTAATTCTTTTGATTCCTAGTTAGCCAAAATTGACTAACTTAACTAACCCAACCAACTAACCAAACCGGTTTAGATTAAACCCATTTAACTTAATCGATTTAATTAAACAAATAAACTAATTAAATTAACCATGCTTTACTAATTAATTTAATTATTTAAATTATTCGTTATCTTCTTCCTTTTCTTTTCTCTCTCTCGGCCGAGCTTGACCGGAGCCATTACCGGCGAGCACGCAGTCAACCGAGAGCTGGCCTGAACTCTTCTCTGACCTCTCCGTGAGATGCCACCCACGCTGGGCTCCTCCCGGGAAGGTGGCCGGTTCCACCACCCTCTCTAGAGCTATACTATCCCGTCTGGAAACTCCTTCTCCTCCGGCGAGCTCGAGTAAGCGTCAAAATGTATGAAACTAAATTTTAAAGACTGCTGTAGGGAGAGAAGAGACTCACAGAGAGCTTGCGACGTTCTCAGCACCTCCAGAGGTTCTCCGGCGACTGACGAACTCCAACAGCTATCCGACGAGCTCGCTGCACCGGTGACTGAACAGCAACTCAGTTCTTCCTCTCTCAGCCTCTACTCCACCTAGAGACAACTATGGATGTCGCGAAGTCGACGGACCCCAGCAGCCAGCGCTTCACTCCTTTTCTAATTGTCGGCGCTGGAGGTTTCCCTCTCTCGGTGGCTTCTTTTCTTTCCGTTCATGCTCGAGGATGGGGTCGCCCTTTTATAAACTGATGAAGACTAAGAGGAGGGCGAAATCACAGAACGGTTTCACCCTGATGGTCGGCCTCCCGGTGAGTAACGGCCGGAGAAGGAGGCAGGGCTCGTGACGCCGTTTACAGGTGTTTTAGAGGAGGCGGCGGTGCCTCGCAATCGGTGTTCCCAGACGGACATTGGAAATCGTCTGCATCTACACCAAATTAGATGAGCACCTCATAGTGCGCCACGTGGCCGCCCTGATCTCTATCGTTGTCTTCTCGCGATCAGCCTCTTTCAAATGTGCGCTTCTCATCGCGCCACGTGGCTTCACAGATCTTCTAATAACTCCCCGAGATCAGTTACAATCTAAGAGGATTTCATCTCAGCCGTCCATTAATTTGTATTAGAGTTTTCTTTGTACTTTTACACAGAAGTCCCTCAGCTATTAAAATTATAATTAGGTCCTTCTTCTATGAGACGGACAATTTCTCTTTAGGTCCTCCACACTTTAGCTTATTACCAAATGGCCCTTGCAGACCACCTTTTAACTTTAAATTAAATTAATCCCCGCTTAATCAACCAACTAAACTAAATTAGGAGTCAATTTAATTATTCCTCATTTCGTTCTAATATTAGAATATTTTATTCCAGAGAAATTCTCGGATTTTACAGTAGTCCGTTGCTTTTATTGGGATGATGGCGCTCTTGTTGTTGTTCACTTTGAGTCCTATGAGAGCCTCATATATAGAGATAGAAGATGAGTTTATGGATATTGATTTGTGTTGAATCCCCCATACATAGAACTAGCAGATCATTTGCATATTGCAGAGAGGTGATTACCTCTCCCGTACTTGGCCCATATAACAATTCATTGAAGACGTTTACCTCTACCGCATTTGATAAATCACAGTGTAAACATTTGTGACTAGGATGAAAAAGAGTGGGGAGAGGAGTTTGCCCTGTCTTAGGCCTTTTTTATGTGTCACATACCTTGTGGGGGATCCGTTTATATGGAAGGACACTTTTGAGGAGTGAAGAATCTCCTTTATCCATTATATCCACCAGGTACCAAAACCACATTCTAGCAAAATTTCCAAGAGGAAGTCACAGTCGACATTGTCAAAGCCTGTTCAAAGTCTACTTTCATTAGCGTCAGATTTCTCCTTCTTTTCTTCATTTAGAGGGTATTTGTTTTGAAGGATGAAGAGGGATGAGAAACTCCTCAACCTTGACTTTTTATTTTTAGGGGGCGTTTGTTTGCTTGTAAGTGCTCATCCTTTGGATGAGAATATCCAGGGATGTGGATATCCAAAAAAATAAATGAGTGTGTTTGGTTGGGTAGATATAAAAAGTGAATATAGATTTTTTGGCGTTTGGTTAGGTAGTTAAAAAAAAAGTGGATATAAATTTTTTGGTGGATAAGGGGATGATGTTGAAACTCTCCCAAAGATGTCGTGAAGTTATCCCTTAAGTCTTGATTTATATATATATAACTATTTTTTTAAGTAACATAATTAATTAATATTTAAGTTTTTATTAGTATTATTTAATTTTTATAACAACATAATCAATTAATATTTAAGTTGTTATCTGAATTAATTAATATTGATATTAGGGTAAAGATGTGCATTAATTTTATTAAAATTGAATCCAATCCCTCCCATTCTACATCCATTTTTCAAAGTTACCACCTGAGCATCTTCAAAGTCAACAATCCAATCAAGGCATTGCACTCTACATGCATTTTTCAAGGGATTTTGACTTTCAGCCGAACTGGCTGAAGGTTGCAATCCACTTTTCAAGGGATTTGCACATCCCAAGCAACTCTACATCTATGTACTAATGCTTACTTCAAACATATAAAGTTAAAAGTCAAGGATGTAGCATTTCTTATCCACCTATATCAAGCATATCAAACGCCTTAATGTTTGTTTATACCTTTAAAAAAGGGATGGGGATATCCCGAGATATTCACATCCCTAATAAACATGGATGCAAACTTAAGGCCAAATTTGGCATAAGTCATCATCCATCTCCTCAACTCTTCTAATTAATTTAATAAATATATATAATTAATCATTAAATAATTTAATTAAATAATATTTAATAATTATTAAAGATGATTGGATAAATTAAACAATTCAACCTATATGATACAAAATTATTAATATTTGATTAGCGTTATTATTTTGACTCTATATAATTATAAAATATTAATATTTGAAATAAATTAATTCTTAAATTAATAATTTAATTTTTTTAATCTTTTATGTTTATTTATTTATCATGTGACAATATAAAATATAATTTATTAAACTAATAATATTTAATATTACTTAGTATATTAATTTATCTAATTATGCATTTTAAATTATATCATAAAATTCAGTATTATAAACTAATAATATTATACCTTAGCCAAAAAACTGGTTCGAGTGGAGGCTGTCTCCGGTTCAGGCCAACAGATAAAGTTTTCTTCAGCTGACGGTGATGTCGAAGAAGTCCTCTCGAAGAGTTCACCTGGAAAGTGACAATAATAAGCATTGATGGAGGGGGGAGGGCCGTGTAACCCAAACCCGCTCTGACGGTTAATTTATCCAGGAGATCGTCGGGAGCAAAGGAGGAGAGGGAGTAGCAGAAGGAAGATCAAGAGTCTATTGTTCCGAATGTGCTTACCTTAGCTCCGGCTCCCTTCACCTCTTTTGGAGCTCTCTTGTGCCTTGGGACTCGGGCCCTGTCACATCACCCCTTTTGTTGTCTTGTTGGTCATCATGAGAGGTAAGGTGCGGGTAACCCTTTTGCATCTAAGGCGGGAGGGATCTTACCCTACAAAGGCATGGTGGCTCCTCTTTGTGTCTGTTCTGCATTAATGGAGGGCGCGGGGATGTTGACACATGGGTGGCAAGATCCGGGTTTATTATTATATTTTATAAGTTGATTAATATTAATAAATATATATTTTTAATTATGAAATTATTAAAAAATTAATATAATTTATTGTATTAAAAAAAAGGGTTAAAGCCATTTTTGGTCCCTGAAAACAGGGCCAATGTTCATTTCCATCCCAAAAATTTAAAATTTGTTTAATCCGGTCCACATCAGCATATACTGCCACTTATGACTCCACATCAGCAAAATAACGACCTAAACATAATAATAAAAAGATTATATGCATTTCATTGGTATTCCACATGGCCATGGCGTCGTGATAGGGACCAAAAATGCCAAAATACGGAATATATAGGGACCCAAAATGTCAAAATATGCAATACATGGGACCATATTAAACAAATTTTGAATTTTGGGATGGAAATGAACATTGGTCCTATTTTCAGGGACCAAAAATGGCTTTACCCCTAAAAAAAACTAACAAAGACTAAATACTCAAAATTTTCACACCATCTTTTTTCTATCTTTCGAACCAAACACAATCAAACATACAAATAAAAACATACATCCTTATAAATCCACATTCTTGGATATCTACATTCAAAGGATGAGTATTTACAAGCAAACAAACACCCCCTAGTGGATCAGCTCTTTTGTTGTGATGATGTTGTCCGATATGCATCGTTCCTTTATAAAAGCAGTTTTGCTTCCATGTGTTGGTTTTGCAATAACTTGTAAAACCCAAGAATTTTAGGGATTTAAAATTTCTTTTTGGGTTTTATTTAATTGGAAAATGAGGAAAACCCCCGAGGTTTGATCAAAATGAAATTTTGATGGAGAAAAAAATTTCTAAATTTTCTTTATTAAAGAAAATTCCCCAAACTTTGAATACATGGATTTGTATTTACTCCCTTTAATTAGTTTGGTAATTAAACCAAGAAATAAGAGAAAACCCTAGTTGGGTATAATTGGGGCTACCAAGGGTATTTTGGTAATTAAGAGGAATGAATGAATTCTTGGGATGAATTCATTAAATAAAGGAAGGATTGGTGGTTTATTTAATTAAAGGAAAGAGGGTAAAATAAAGGATTAAAAGGTTTAAAACCCTAATTAGGGTTAGTTGGGAGTCAGAGGGACCTCTTGGTAATTATGGAAAGTACTGAGGACCAAACAGAAATTTCTCTCTCTCACAGTGAAGGACTTAATTGTGACTTAAGAAAATATTAGGGACTTGCGAGGAGTTGTCCTCTTTCACAAGCTTGGGCTCTGGTGTAACCTAAAAATATTTCAGGGACCTCTGGATAATTTTCAGAAAGAAAATCTATTTAGAAGAGGATGAACGGCTGAGATTAGACCATCTCGTACCGTGTTTTATCTCTAGGCATTATAAAGGCTCTCATAGAGCCACGTGGCGAGTTGAGATGGAATCCATCTCATCGTATACCAAATACGAGGCAAAGGAGAAAAGGTTGGGTAAGGATGATCCTACCGTGCGGGTAGTTTATAACCGTCGATCTAAGTGGTTGGTGGATGCTAGGAAAATGGAGAAAATCCGGCCGTTGAGTGAGATTAAATCTCAACCGGTCATCTTTGATGATAACGAACTCAAGGCCAACTGCTTTTAATTTGGACCGTGGAAATAAGAGATGTGATCTCGGCCCATCTCATGGAAGTGCCGATCCCGAAGCACGGCGACCCCATCACTAACCGAACGGCCACGGCCATGTGGCGCCGCCCTTCTCCCCCGGGCGTTTCGCGCGGAACAGCCGACCGACGAACGGCGAATAAAGCCGGGAGCGTTACCGAACGCTTCGTCTGCCCCCGGCCTATAAGAACCCCACCCCGGCTCGCCCTGAGACAGTGAGAAAGAGAAAATCAAGAAGGTCGCCGGCGAGGGTTGGTCGGAGAAGGGGGATTCGGCCACAGGGGGTCTCTGTCACTCCTGTTGGTACCGGAAGAACCGGAATTAAGGTATGAATTCTCTACCGGTTTCAATTTCGCGTTTGATGCATTGATAGTGCGGTTTAGGGCTCGCCGGAGTGACGAACGGAACCGGTTGTGGGGAGGCTCCGGGAGAGGGAATTGGGAACCACGGATGCGCGCAAGCTATTGGCGCGGCCGAGACGGGGCTCGTGGCGCTGTTGGCCGGCGATAAAAACGTCCAGGTGGAGAGATGGATTTCCCGGCGAGCTCTCCGGTAGGGCTCGGCCGCGACTGGAGGTAGGAGAAGATAAAAAAAATTTAAAATTAATTATTAACTTAGGTGATGGTTAAATTTAAGTGAATATTAATAACTTTGGATGTGACAAACATTAAGGGGGTTAATCAACTGTTTTGAATTAATGTTAAAAACCTAGGTGGTGTGACATTATTAAGGTCATTAATCACTGTTGATTAAAATGATTTGTATGGAGGTGTGACAATTATTTGATCAATTATTTTGGAACATAGTAGTGTGATGAAATAATCATTAAATAAGGAACTTGGTTAATTATAGTTAACTAAGAGTTTTAAAAAGGGTTTAAAACCTTAGTGTGACAATTAATTGATTAATTGATTAATTGATTTGTATAGTTGATATAACTATATGGGACTTTGGCAGTATGACAAAAAGCAATTAACTATTATACTTGAGTATAATCCTATGGAATTATAGGTGTGACACAATCAATTTGGTTAACTAACTAGGTTAATTAAATTGATTATATGGGAAGCTTGGTAGTGTGACAACATAATAGAATAATTTATTATTATGTGTGACGTATTTAATTGATTAATGGTTGGTATAATTTAAGAGATTACTAAGGTTATTAAGTATTGTTAATAGACCGTCTAATGTGACAAAGATTAATCAATTAAGTTGAACCAATCTATTGGGTTGATTAAATCAAACAACTTGGTTGAAAATTAAAAGGATTGGGTTCAATTGGATTTAATCATTTGGTGATTAAACTTGGGTTAACCTTGTTTGCCGAATTGGGCTTGGGCCCAAATTGAGATTGAGCAAATTAATAAGATGTGACTCGATTAATTAAGTAAGAAGACTAGGATTAGTCTATTAATCGATTGATCTAACCTAACTCTTGGAATGTAAATTTGATCAACTTAATTTGGATCAAGGGCTTGGATCAATTTAAGAAAATCAAAATAATTAGACTAAGTTGATTTAACGTGATGACTAGTGCTTAGTCTAGTGGGTAATTGAGTTAGTCAACTTGATTAAGTTGAACCTTGGAGTTGGATCAAGTAATAAGATTAGTTCTACACCATTATTTGAATTTATGGGCCAACTAATCAAGTTAATTGGCTAAGGTTAGTCAAGTAACAAAGAGGGATCGGGTTGAATCCAAGCTAGTTAAATTAATTTGATTTAATCAAATGACTTGGGTTGGTCCAGTAGCAAAGTACTTTAATCCTAATTTAAGTTAATCAAAGACTTGATTTGAATTAAATAAATGGGTTAGGTTAACCCACTAATTGGATTAATTGGTGAATTAGTTAAATGAAACTTGGTCAAGACTTAGTTATAAAGTTGAAAGGTTGGAATTATTTGGGTGTTGTCTTTGGGGTTTATGAGGGAGGTTTGGAATGGGAAGGGTGCCATGGGGGTTATGAATTTGAAAGGTTGGAATAATTTGGGTGTTATCTTGGGATTTATGGGGGAGGTTTAGAATGTGAAGAGTTGTAGAGGTTACACTTGTGAGGCCTATATAAAGCATGTAATCTTGAAGCTTGGCATAGAGCAATAGCAAGTTTGAGAAAGTTTATGGGCAATTGGGAATCAAGAAGAGAGGTGAGAAGAAGGAAGGAAAGAGAAGAAAGCTTGGGAGACTAGGAATTTCTGTTCAAAGGAGTGTTGAGCATGCTTTATGTTCATTGCCATCCGACCATTTTCACCGTTCGATCGTGCTGAAATTTTGGTGAGATTATTCACGACTCTTTATTCTTCATTTTGAACGGTTAAGATTGTTTTTGGTGTCCGGTAGAGTAGGTTTCTGGGGTGTGAAACAGAACCTATCACTGCTGATTTCCTGCACCGACCAGTTTCATCATCTGCTTCAATCGGATGATCATTTCTATTCTGATCGAGCTGATTTTTGGTAAGCATAGTGAAGACTTGTCCTGACCCAATCTAAACAGTGGTGATCTGGTTTGGACGGTCAGTTTGTCTTCAGTGTCTGTAGACATCTATACTCGGTGAGTTTCTTTAAATTCCTGCATCTCACTTATGTGTGGTGATAAATATGAGGATTCATATATGTATGAATGCATGGGTTATAAGGATAGATGGGGGAATGAATGAGTAAAGAATTGGTCCAAGGGTTGGAGTTTGATCTCCATGGGTGGTTTCATGAATTGAATTTATATACATGATCATGAAAAGTGTAAATCCAATCTATTCCTATCTTTGAAGGTTCATGAAAGCATAAACATGGGTAACTTGAGGTTACTCGTTTATGGGAATGATTTAAGGATTAGCATAGGTATTGTTTGATAAGAGGGCTAGAGAACTTGGTTACTGTTAAAGAGTTATACATGCAAAGGTCAATAAAAGGGTTTAGCAAGTGGGCCCAATTTGAATAAAATGACTATAGATAACCAAATAGGGTTTAGACTCGACAAATGAATGCAAAGTTGAGTAGGTTTGACCAAGTTGGGTCTAGGGTCAACTAGAGAACATGGAGACATGGGATAAGGATTAATAACCCGAGAGATGGTCTTTAGGACCCGTTAGTGGGCCTAGGCCCAACAAGAACGATAGGCATGCATGTGTAATTAGAGATATGGGGATTTATTGAAATCTTGACTCTAATATGGCCTATGTATGCCAGATACTCTCGAGGGAGTTGTAAGACATTCAGTGAGGCTACTAGGAAGACTTCTAGTTCCAACAAAGAGGTAAGTGCTCTTGCCTAGTTCCCTCATTTATTGGCTAGTTGTTTTCTTGATTTAATGTATGCTATTTGTTAGCATGTCTTTTGTTTGGTACACGATATTCTTGGATGCATGCACATACATATTATTTTGATGTCTTTCCACGGTATGTGTGTGATTGGTGTGCTAGAGGTAGTGTTAATCGATCACGAGGATCCGTTGATCGGACGCGGCCGTGGCGTGGAAACACGTGAGCCTGTGCTCCGTCCGGATAGGAGTGCGTGGTTTCACTATCTCTTCGTTGATGCTCACTGAGCATACCAACCTATAACCGAGGCGATACTGTGGAGGTTCGTGGTGCTTGTGTGCAGGCAGGGCAGGTATGCGTCAGAGGAGTATGCTTACTCATTGAGCATAGCCTCCTATTGTCTGGCACTTGACCATAGAGAAACACGGTGCTTGTGTTGGTCGGGTGGGTGTGTGTAGGTTGAGTTTGTTCTTCTGCCCGGACTCAGTGGAGCTAGGGAGTTCCGATAGGGGAATGTTCAGGGGACGGGACCTGGCGTTCTGTCTCCCTTGCGAGAGGCAATTCTCCTGGTGGTCTTACCCGCCGGTGCCATTGTACACCTGGCACCGTAGTAACACGTAGGAGAGAGGTAGTTCTACTCAATTGGCGCATCGGAGGGTCGAGCGACCAAAAGGTCGCGGCTAAAAGAAATAGCCGTGGACATACCGGCGAGGTGATTCTTGAGTTTTCTTGAAACTCATCACGAGGGGCTCGAGGGCTTACATTTACTGTGGGGTGCATTACCTTTGGATTGTTCACGGTAGACTCCTAAAGTTGTGTTTCTTGGTGTTGTGACCTTATTATTTGACATATTGCTCATTTATGTCTTGTGACCCCGCGGGGGTACTTACTGGGCTTTCCTTTCGAAAGCTCATACGCTTGCTTCCCTTATTTCTTTTTCAAGTCCCGAGGAGTAGGTAACTTTCGGACTCGGGAGTTGAGCTGCAGGGGTTGGGCTGATTTTGTAGAGGTTCGAGAACCTCGTGTCACACTTGTTCTTGAGGTGTTGTTATTGTAGGACCCTTATAGGGCCTTGACCATGTGTAGGGTATGTAAACCCTTATTGATTTAGATTTTCGTTGTGACTCGATATTATCGATTATTAAATTTTGAGGTATTTGTTATACGCTATGATTTCCTTAGGCCTTGTATCCGGTGGGGTTCGCCTCTACTTGGTAATGCGGCCCGATCTCTACTGTGGCCTTCGAGGTCCCGGGATCCGGGTCGGGGCGTGACATAACTCCTTGGACCATGTTGGCAATCACCTTGGTGATGATTTTTATGGAGCAGTTAAGTAAGCTAATTGGCTTTTAGTCTATGATGCCTATCTGTGTCTCGTTTTTTGGGACAAGGGTGATGTGGGTCAAATTTTACTTTTTCAAGATTCACTCTTGCTTGGTGACACTCCCAAAAAATTTGTTTTAGGTCTCCTTTAATGAAGCTCGATCCTTGTTGATAGAAAGTCTTCAGAAGGTCATCCTGCTAGGGGGCTTTAGCCTCGTGTAGTTCCTTAACTACTAAGTGTATTTCTTCCTCTAAGAATTGGTCCTCAAGGTGCATAATGTCAATGCAATCCTCTGGAATAATTGTCTCCATCTGTGGTGAGCCTTTGGGGTCATACAAAGCAAAAGATGGAGCAAAAGTGGTCTTGAATCGTGCCTGATATCTCTTTTAAGACCGTTATCGTTCTTCCCTGGTATTGTATCTAACTTATCAGGTTTTTTGTTTTTCACTGGTTTGTTATTGCATGGAAGAACTTTGTGTTTGGATTACCCTCCCTTAACCATGTGACTCGGGATCGTTGTCGCCATATAGATTCTCCCATGGCAATTATTTTCTCATACTTCCTTTTTGTAGAGTTGTATAAATGTTCTTCTTCATAAGTCAACGGCCTTCGTTCCAAAGAAGAATCTATTGATTCGACCCCTTTTCGTAACACCACTTTCTTCTTAACCTACCTTTCATTCATTATCCTACTCCATTTCTGATGCAGGAGGCTTGAGTCAAATGTTGCCGGGTTGGCGGGTCAACGTAAAGATGGGAAGTTATTGAGTTAATTCCAAGATTGGGTCGGTTTTGGGTATGGTTCGGTATTTTGGCCATAACTTTGGCTACCGATATCAGAATCGCGCGTTCGACCCCAATTCGGAAAGCTCTGTGCGGCGCATGACATGGGGACGTCATATTTGAGATAATTTTAATTTTTTTATATTTTTAGAAATATTTTATCCGCCGAATTAGGGTTTTCGGTCTTTTTTTCTATTTTTCGTAATATTTCATATGCCAAATTTGGATTGGTTTTGAATCCGATTTGATCTCGAGAATTTAGGAATTATCTAATTTGTTTAAAGTTTTAAATTTAGATAATTTAGTTTTAAATAATAATTTGTCAATTTTAGCAAATTTAGATTAGATGATAAGGTTTCTAGGTTAATCTTCAAAGTCTATTTAACCCTGCTTGTGGGTTAGTTTTTTATTATTGAATTCTGAATAATAATTTTACTTTTGAATTTTCAGAAATTTCTCTCTGTTTATCTCTCTTTGGCATCTTCCTTTCGACCCTCCTTTAGATCCGGCTAGCGCACGGGTTAATTGCTACCCTGCTAGGTGTCAATTTCCTTAGCATGCCTCTTATCAAGGAGATTTTCTTTGCATGGGTGTAAACTCCATGTCCTTGGAATTCACATTTTGTCTACCAATGTTTCACATGTTCCAAAAATCCCTCATTTACCCATCCTCTGTTGAACTTGAAGGGGTAGTGCTTATCATAGTGTATTCCATACTTAGGACTAATTGGGGTGTGGTCCATGCATATACGTGGTAGTGCCTTTTACTAGATTCTGATATATTCAATTACCCATTCTTTGGGGAGGAGGAATCTGTCTAGTAGTGCAAAAGTCAGGGATTCCCTATTATTTGTCTATGTTTACTATCTTCACCTAAGCGGGGAGTGCAGGAGTTGTAACTATTACATTAGTGTATTAAACTCATGTTTATCTCTCAAGCTGAGGGAGCCTATATTCCTTTCCTCCTTGGTCCGAGTTGAGTTGAAGTCTCCACTAAGCAGCCAAGGTCCATCCCATATGTTTCGTATGAGTCATAGCTCCTCCCAGAATAGGCTCTTACAGGCTCTTTCATAGGGTCCATATGCTATTGTGCACATCCATTCCTTTCTGGAAGCTTTCATTTTGAAGTTTATTGTGACCGTAAAGGATCTTATATGGCTGTTAATCAGATCCATCTCGAATTCCTTCCAGCCTATATAATATCTGCCTCATGTGTTAGAGGAAGGTGATATCATGTGCCTATTATGGGTAGCTCCACCAATTAATTTTCATATTCCATTGTCGACTGAGTCAAACTTTGTCTCTTGTAGACAAAATACCTTGATTTTTTGTACTTGGATGAAGTCTCTAAAGAGGAAGCATTTCCTACATTTCCTAAATCCGCTAATATTCCAGGTGATGACTTTCATTGGAGAAACCATACATGTTTGCCCAGTAGTTTGGGGGGCGGTTAGCTTAGTTACTCCCTATGATCCCTTTGATTCGCTTACCTCCTCTATTATGAGTTTAAGAAAGGTGGTTGCACCATCCTGGTGGGTTTCTATTTAGGGTGGTTGATATTATCTCCCTATCAGGCTAATCAGAAAGTGTTAGGGGAATAGTGGAGAGGGAAGAGTGTATGCGTTCTGATTCAAAGTAGGTTGAACACTTTTCAGGAGCCACTTCTGAGTTTCAAAGGAGGGGTTTCTTCCGGTAATTTATGTTTGCACAAACTTTCCTTAAGCCTTAAGAAATTTTTCGAGCTACTCAATGCCTTCTCTTGTTGAAAAGATTAAGGGTTGTCCACCTAGGTCAGGTAGTGTCAGTAGTACCTGGATACTGTTCCCCCTACTGGTGGACTGTTCATGGGTGATTTTATTTACTACTAGTGCCCTTGCCTCATAAAAGATTCCAGGACCCTTATCTGAGAGCCATCATCTTCATATCTAGTTCAATGCTTGCTCTAACATTGAATATGATTTTTTTATTTTGAAATATGTTGTAGGGGTTAGTATGCCTAGTGTGGAATCGAAAATACCCGCCTGGCATCGTGTTTGTGAAAAAACACCAGGCGATACATCGAATCAAAAATGTCATATTTGTTTTTATTTGTGGGTTCTTCCATTCCTAACAGAGGCAAGCCCCTATTATTAATTACCCCATACATATTCTTAAGAACCAACGATTAAGGGCAAAAGTACAAATAAAGGCAAGAGAAATCAATATAATTTGACAATTAATTTATTTGCAAATTATAACTTTATTACATATATTATATATATGTATATATATTATTGGGTTTTATATATATATATATATATATATATATATATATATATATATATATATGACGCCAGCTTGTATACTTAGCCGCCGCCTTCTAATTTGCACCGCTATATCGCGCCTCAAGATACGCACTTCATTGCCACCTCAATGTGTGTGTTCATCGCCGCCTTGAAATTTGTATTTTATAGTCCGCCTCAAGATGCATGCCATCATAAATTTTAACCCCCATTTCTTTCCCCTTCACATGTAACCAATAACACCTTAGTCAACCTCAAGAGTCACATGTCACCAAGAGGATAGAGTGTTACATCCCATAAAGTAAGCTCTAATAAGCCTATCTTCATATTTCTCATAACTCATAAATGGTGTGAAATTTGCATTAGCCTAAACCGGATGTTCCCCCTTTTTTTTTTTATAAAACTCTGTACCAATTTACATCAATGCCATTTAAAATGAGCACCTCTCATGAGTTCAAAAGCTTAGTAACATAATTTTATAAATCCTTCATCATTGCCCATGTCATAGACTAAGGCATGACTAAGCTTGAGATATATCTCCTTCCAACCATCATCTATGGAAGCACAAACTGAGTCAACAGGTCATTCTTCCAATAAATAATTCCGAGAATATCACCCCATAAGACAAAGCGTCAAATTTATAAATCAATTCCCTTGAAGATACATATAAAGAATTTTGTTCATTGTTCCAAAATTCAACATCAAATCAACTATTTGTACAATAATCTTCACTGTATAATCAATGAAAGCTTTCCATCCTTTTTATTTATAATGAAGAGTTTATCTTAATTTCTTCTTTTACAGCAATAGATAAGTGCTATTTGCTCAGATTTGCAAATACATGTTCACAATCACATGTTTTCCAACTTCTTTCATAGAGCATTTCACAACTAATTATAAAGAAAGTTCATCTTTTCTTTTATTGCTCCTTGATAACAAGCCTTAACTTGGATACTTCTCCTTCAGTGGGATGGAGCTCTTGAATTCATTTCCAAGTATAAACTACCTTCTTGAACTTGAGTGTATTATTTCAAAGGATTTGAGTAAGTATCTTCAATAATCTTCATGACATCCCACTGTGGCATTTCATCAATTAATTGATATGCATATTATGCATCAGAGATCTTTGCATCACACTTACAAAAGAGCTTTCAAAACTACACTCCCACAAGTCTGCAACTACTTAACAAAGCCGAATGACAATCAAAACTTGTTTGCATTCACCAAGGTTTTGTTTAAACATACCATCAAACACCTAGCATTTCAAATGGCTCCTACATTAGATACAGTCAAATGAAACAAGCATCATCCAACACCCATACTTATATTTAAGGAAACTGGACTCCATCTCCATGATGAGTGTAAACACTTCAGCAGTTCCAATAAAGATATGAATCCTTTAAAGATTTACCATCAAGAATCTTGGGTTCTCTTCTAATGTATTCAGCAAACAAAAGCTTGCAGGCTCACTTGATATATTATCTAAAGATAAGAACTTATCTTTCAAAGCTCCTTTGCTACATCCTTGGAGGCTTCTTTGATCCATCTTCTAAGACCACAAGAAAGGAGAATCCAGTTGTGCTATGCTTGAGTTGCTTCAGAGACATTCAATTCTGGACAGATTTGTATGCAATTGGATTTGGTGCTCAGCTAAGTAAGCCAAGACTCACTAAGAAACAAGCATAATCCTTTGCACCGGATTTTGCTAATGACTTGGTCTCTTGTTCTTGAGGAACCTCATACTCAATCAACACTGACGATGACAGCATAGCAGGTGAGATCGGGACAGCTTGGCTGCGAAGAAAAGGTGCGGGGCAACAGAGCTCCCATCCTCCTCTCCTTCATAATATAATATGATATGGGGAAAAATGGTAACACATGGCTCTTCCGGATGATGACATGTGCCCCATGGAGATGCCGACACGTAGCTCTCATAGATGTTGATACAAGGTTCCAAGTTTGGAGAGCAAGTCAGGCTGAGATATTTAAGAGGATTGGGATATTTGAATGGGATATTTGAAGCAAGGGATATTTTCTCTCTCATGGTCCCACCACAAGAATGATCATTAATGCCTCCTAATGAGCAACTTGGCAAAGCGGAAGGAACAAGAAGACCAAAGAGAAGGATAAGAAGGACTGCAGGCTCAGAGGACCAAGAGGATGAAATCATAAAACTCTTATTCTTTCTCTCTGACGAGAAGCACTTCCCAAACCCTCCAAGCTCCATACCCGGAGACCACCAAGCTCTCCATAGAGCCATCCATGAAGCTCCCATGAGCTATGAAGCCCTCCATGATGCTAGTCCTCTTTTCCTCCATGGCCGGATCTCACCACTCACCAAGGCCGGCGGCCCACTCGGATGAGAGGATCTTCTTCTGAAAGCTAGCTCCAAGCGCTCTGGATAGAAAAACCTCTCCAAGGTTCCAAGGACTCTAAGCCGATCAAACTCCTCCATGATTTCCGATAAACTCCGACTCTCTATATAAGCTCACTAGCAAGCTCTCTTAAGCATGAAGTCTTTCTTTCTCTCTGCCATGAAGTCTTTCTTTCTCTCGGCCATGTGAGGTAACCTTTATGTCTCTCCAAGGGACCTCCAGACATGGAAGCTCTATGCATGACTTTATTAGGACTCATCCTCATGGTTTCATTATTTATCACTAATGTGGCATGGATGGCTTCATTATGCCTTATGCTCACTGATTCATTAATATGCCTCATGCTTGTGGCTTCACCATGCCTACAATGGATACGAGCATTGTATTTTCTGATCTCCTGGCATTTTACTCCTCTTAAATTGTACCTTGAAGTCTTATACCCTACCGCTACATAGTGGATTGCCTCCTCCGCGAGGCCCATAGTTTTTTCCCCTGATTCACGCGGTTTTCCATGTAAAATGGGTGTGTGCTTTATTTCTATGCCTTGAATGCTCTTATTTCTCCTTCTATCATCTAGTCCCTTAAATATAAATTCTTGACCGTTAGACTAGATCGGTGTCAATCTCTAGGCAATACCGGTTTTTAGCCGTAACAGTTTGGCGTCGTCTGTGGGGACAGATCAAAAAGTTATGTCAACTATAGCTGACCAAGTCAATGCATTGTTTCCTAAATGCGACACCATTACCACTTAGTAGGAGCAAGTTGCTCGGAATCTCTTCAGCTACTGTTGTTCGTAAGATTAATGACCAACTAGTTGAACAAATCAGCCCTACTTGTAGGGAGGTCTCTAGAATTGACTTACCAATTGAGCGACAATAGGATAGACTATGCCATCCACAGGCCTGAAAACAACTAATAAGGGTACATTTTGATCCTATTTCAGTAAGATAATCACTTTGGAATTTCCATCAAGATCAAATGAATTCTCACCTTTTCCATCAATTAGAATCTCAAGTTTGTGAGAAACATGGACACTCATTGGAATCTCTTGATTTGTCCATAAACAGTCTTAACAATATTGAAGGTGAAATTTCACCAAATCTTGTTGCTATGAGTTTTCTGAACGACCTGAACCTGTCGCACAATAACTTGTCTGCAAGAATTCCTTCGGGCTACCAACTTCAAACTGTAAATTATACATTGTTTTGCATTAGAAACAATGGCTTGTGTGGTCCCCCTTTATGTCAAGTCAAATACATTGGTGGTTGAAGATCTAGTCAAAATTGACTGATTATCTTATGACCAAAGTGGAGGTTCCTTCATCCAAGCATGACATCGCATATATAGCCTTGATCCATTCGAGCAAGCTACTTTGAGTGTCATTTTTCCCGACCAATTCCAATTTGTTAGCCTATTTCTTTGAAGCTCCATGCTTGGTCAAAATAGACCCTAGCGAGTTGAAAGTGGAATCATCTGGTTGAACACATGAGTCTACCATTAGCTTCTCTAGATCTTCCATCTGATGCATAAAACTAGGTCAAGCTATTAAACCTTAAGGTTTCTGTAACAAAGTCTTGAACCATGTAATTCATTAGCAATCCGATATGCTTCATCAATTTGCCCCCTAATCTTTGTTTACAAACTTATCATCATACAACAATATTTCAAAAATACAATTTCATCACTCAGAAATTGTTTGTTCTTAGTAACTTGAGATCTAGGTAGGAATAAACTAGAAAGGAAAGTACCAACTTGGATTGTAGAGAGCCTAAAATTTCTAAGGATACTCTGGCTTCAACACAATTTGGTGTATGGTGACATTCCTCAGGAACTATCATTCCTAAGACTACTCCAAAATTGTTCAAGATGAGGTTGACAAAGAGAATTTGTGAAAGGAAATAGCTGATTTGAAGGAAAATTTGGTTGAAAGAATTGTAGAAAAGGACAATCCATTTGAGAATAAGATTCAGAAATTGCATCATTTGGTTTGTAGTTTGCTCTTCATTGCCAGATAATAATAGTCACAATGCTCTACCTGGTTCTACTAATATTGAGCACTTGGAGGAGTTACTAAGGAAGCTTATAGATAAAATACTATTCATATCTATAGAGAAAACTGTGCCTGAAGTTTTTGAGACGAAGCTTATTATGGATAAGAGTGACTTACCACTTGATATGAAGGCATCAGATACCACTTGATATGAAGGCATCAGAAGATGTTCAAGGAGGTAAAGATCAAGACTTAATGGCTTTGAGATTAGAGCTTGATGAAGTAAAACGTGATCGGCTTGTACATGTTTTGGATACACTGCAACTTGCAAAGTTCCATTAGCAGTGGGCTGAGTTGAGGCTTTTATTGAATGAGCAACCCTTATTTTAAAAAATCCAAACACAAAGCTTGAATAATTTCCAACCTCATTAGGAATAAAATCTGACAGTTGATTATCTCATAGAACCAATGCTCTCAAGTACCCGAATTTCTAGAGCTCTCTAGGGAACTCAGCTCCAAGGTGGTTCTGGGCAAGACCCAAAATCTTCAAACTCCAACAATCACCAGGTAAATGTCTCCAAGTACTTTAGTCTACCAATAGAAAGAGGCAAATTATTTGTAAGATTCTTAGAGTACGCTCCGAATTCTGCAAGAGAGACCATGTACCGAACCTCCTCAGGAAAAGGCTTGGAAAGCTTATAGTTACACAAATTGAAATGCATCAAGGAGGTCAAATTGCCTACTTCAGAAGAAAGAAATTCCATCCAAGAGAAGGTTAAAGTCAACATCAATATTAGTCAAGTGAAAAAGTTTGCCAATACTTGGAGAATTAGTTCCTGAAAGATTCGTGGACCTGAGATATGATACATGGCTCTTCCGGATGATGGCATGTGCCCGATGGAGATGCCGACACGTGCTTTCATAGATGTTGATACAAGGTTCCAAGTTTGGAGAGCAAGTCAGGCTGAGATATTTAAGAGGATTGAGATATTTGAATGGGATATTTGAAGCAAGGGATATTTTCTCTCTCATGGTCCCACCACAAGAACGATCATTAATGGCTCTTAATGAGCAACTTGGCAAAGGGGGAGGAACAAGAAGACCAAAGAGAAAGATAAGAAGGACTGCAGGCTCGGAGGGTCAAGAGGATGAAATCATGAAACTCTCATTCTTTCTCTCTAACGAGAAGCACTTCCCAAACCCTCGAAGCTCCATACCCAGTGACAATCAAGCTCTCCATAGAGCCATCCATGAAGCTCCCATGAGCTATGAAGCCCTCCATGATGCTAGTCCTCTTTTCCTCCATGGCCGGATCTCACCACTCACCAAGGCTCGGATGAGAGGATCTTCTTCTGAAAGCTAGCTCCAAGCCCTCTGGATAGAAAAACCTCTCCAAGGTTCCAAGGACTCTAAGCCAATCAAACTCCTCCATGATCTCCGATAAACTCCGACTCTCTATATAAGCTCACTAGCAAGCTCTCTTAAGAATGAAGTCTTTCTTTCTCTCTGCCATGAAGTCTTTCTTTCTCTCGGCCATGTGAGGTAACCTTTATCTCTCTCCAAGGGACCTCTAGACATGGAAGCTCTATGCATGACTTTATTATGACTCATCCTCACAATTTCATTATTTTTCACCGATGTGCCGTAGATGGCTTCATTTTGCCTTATGCTCACTGAATCATTAATATGCCTTATGCTTGTGGCTTCACCATGCCTACAATGGATATGAGCCTTGTATTTTCTGATCTCCTGGCATTTTACTACGCTTAAATTGTACCTTGAAGTCTTGTACTCTACCGCCACATAGTGGATGGCCTCCTCCTCGAGACCCGTGGTTTTTTCCCCGGATTCATAGGGTTTTCCACGTAAAATTGGCGTGTGCTTTATTTCTATGCTGTGGATGCTCTTATTTCTCCTTTTATGATTTAGTCCCTTAAATATAAATTCTTGACCGTTAGACCAAATCAGTGTGGATCCCTAGGCGATACCGGTTTTTAGCTGTTACATAATATAATATATATATCTTCTCTGGCGGCGACAAACCGGTCCAGTGGTGACGAGGTGGTGGAGAAGCTTCAGCGGCGAAACAGTGTAGGACAGAGGGGGCTTCCATCCTCTCTCTTTCTTGAGGATATATGATATATGTATACATATATCTATAATATAATATGAATATTGATTTCCTTGTAGCTTGAGGCTTTTGCTTTCTTCTCCGGCGGTGTCGCTGGTGATGAAAGGATACAGGACAGAGGGTGGATTTCCCCTTCCTATTCCTTAAGAACATAGCATATATAGTTATAATATGATGTATATCAGCTTCCTCCGACGAACGGGCTTCTTTCTCCAGGAATTCGCTAACGAACAAGGGTAGAAGATCGTGAGGCATCTCCAGTGATGGCGGGTGCTTGCTCTTTCGGCATTTTTCTCCAGCGGCTTGGCAGTAAAAGGCCGGGGCTCCCATCTTCATATATATATATATATATATATATATATATATATATATATGTATGTATGTATGTATGTATGTATTAGTTGTTCCTTGAATGCTGGTGACCGTCAGACTTCGGCGGCAGTCGGGAACGACGTCGGGTTTCGGCGAACTCGGCGACACAGAAGACACCAATCTTCGTCTTCATATAATTATTCCTCTGCGGACAATGTCTAGCAAGGAAGGTTGACGATCTGGTGAGAGTGGAGGGCTTTGGTGGTTCATCGGCGAACAAAAGCAAAGGCAACCTTCTTCTTCATGTCATGTACGAGATATAATATATATAATATAATATATAGTATATATAAATATGTGTAATATAATATATAGCATATATATATAGTGTTAGTACTAAAATTGGATTTAGGGCCCAATTTCAGCCTAACAATTGAATTTATATTTATAGGGTGGCTATCCTAGTGAGAAATCGAAAGAGAATCCAAGCAAGAGAATGAAAAACCGAATTTACGTGGAAAAACCCCTAAGAAACGGGGAAAAAACCACGGGAGAAAGAATTCTCACTATGAATGATCAAGAGTACAAAAGATCTTACAACCATTCTTCAAATGGAAAGGGAACAAGAGAATGGAAAGTAAATTTTGCTTCCAATTTGGCAGGGCTCCGTCGCTTGGATCTCAGCTTATCCAAATGAGTTGTGATCCTTGCCTTTTATAGGCATCGGTTGTGTGCTGAGCACGATTCTCAATTTAATCAATGCGTGTCTACTACCGTTAATCCAAATCGACTAAGTGCCCGACTAACCATCTTAGTCAAGCTTTCTAAATTTCCGTAATTGTTCTAGAACTTCCTAGAATGTCGAGTTTTGTCCAAACCGTCCCTTCTTCTAGAAGACCGAGGCGATACGCGACAATTAAGGGTTCCGTTATGCCTATGTGGGCACGACAAGGTCCTTTCCGATATCGATATGTTTCATAACGGTTTCGTAGCAGGTCAATCCGATCCGGTATGGTACTCCATGGCGAGTCAACCCGATCCGGTGAATTATCCATATCGGGATATTATATTGTAGTGCCAATATGAAGTTCTAGATTGATGTTGAATCATGCGATTTATGCGGATGGCCGCCACGTGTCTCGCTACTTTCATCCCTATCAATAGTCCCCCATCAAGTATGCTTGCGAATTAAATGAAGCTAAGCATTACTGTAATCAGACTATGCTGGAACTATTAGATCAACATCTTCTCCAGTGTCTTTGCTCAATGCTTTTTCTTCTATTCGTGCTGTACTTTTGCGACTTATTTGCTCGCAACATTCCTCTTCATTTAATGGTTACTATTCTGCATTGATTATGCCTCATTCCTTAGTGTAAAGATGTGATCTCTAGAGATTGTAGCGAGATAAAACTCATGATATCATTGTCCTTTCGTTTTTCACGTGTCGAGAATCTGAAGCGTTTTGGATTTCCGTTTGTCCCCAACCGTCAGATGGAGGGTTTTGCATAGTCACTAACATTAATTTTGACCGTCGATTTAATTCTAAAATAGTGTTGGAGAGCCCACCTTCGAATTTCAAAATTGTTTGGGAACGGCGCCTTTGGCACAGAGTTCTCTTTGTCTTGCTCTTCGATTCGCTTTGTCCTTCTTCAAGAAGCCAGTAATTCCTTGATTCTCAGAAAGAGTTCATTTACTCAGGTACGAGGCTCTTCTTCTCTTTCAGGATTTGGATTTCCATCGTTTTAGGGTTCAGATCTCCATTGTTTTAGGGTTTGCTTTGTTAGTTTTCTTTACGATGCCAAAACTCGCTAGAGACCCTAAACGCTGCTCCTACTCCATCGTTAGTATTCTTTCTGAAGCTAAAATAGATGATTTAGCAAAGAAGTATCATCTTTCTTCTACCAATATCTTCTATTGGGTTCCATCCGCTACTGAGCACGCTTGCTCTCCGTCCCAAGGAGGTGATCTGGTTGTTTACCAAGATGCCCTTGTAGCCGGACTTAGGTTGTCTTTTCCACAAATTTTTGTAGATATTTTCCGTCACTTTAGCTTGAACCCTTCCCAATTAACTCCCAACTCTTGGAGAATCCTTTGTAGCTTCATCGTGGTTTCGATGCTTTGTGAGGTCGAACCAACCGCTCATCTATTTAGTCTTCTTTTCAATCTTAACCAAGATAGGCAGTCTGATTGGTATTACTTTGGTGCGAAATCCGGTGCTGCTTTTCTTGGTTCCGTTCCCGATTCGATCAAGGGTTGGAAAAGCAAATATTTCTTCGTTTCCAATAGCGAGAACTGGGGTTTTAGCACTAAATGGGGAACTCCTTTTACCCCATCGGGCTCCAAAGCAAAAGAAAAACCAGCTGAAAGTGACTGGTTTAAAAGATTCGAGAAGTTCAAGCACACCGCATTAGATAAATTCTTCTTATCTGATAGAAGGCTCCAAGAGTGTGGATTGTATTTAGCTTTAGGTAGGATCACTTTAAGTCTTTGATTCATATCTTTTGAATGATCCTTAACTATTGTCTGATTTAGACTTGCTTTACTCATCTTCCTTTTTTTTTATTAGAGAGGGATATGCCGCCAAGAGTCTAGTTGAAAGGATGCTGGCCCTCTCCTAGGCAGATAAATCCAAGAAGAAAAGAAAAGAGACCTTGAGTGAGGAGGTTCCTAGTTCCGGTACCAAAGAAGTTGAGAGAGCTCCAACTGATAATGTTCCTTCTCAACAGCCTGTCGCAAAGCAGGGAAGCGAACCCGATGCTCCTATCAATTATGAAGTGGTAACAGCTCCCGTTATTGCCAGCCTTTCACCTGTTCTGATCGAAGTTCCAGTTGTTAAAAGGAGGAGATTAATGAAGACTATAGATAAAGCCAGTTCTGTCTCCGTTCCACCTGTTCATGTTCCTCCAGAAAGAATTATTAAGGACTTGGTTGGTCCAGTTCAGGAAGGAACCACCACTTCTTCTTCTTCCCTTCTAGCTACATCGAACCCCGATATCTCTATTCCCGATGCGCCCATTGTCTTTCCCCACACACTTCCTATCGAGTCGGGTTTCGATATGCAAATTCCTGATCTGCCAACCATCTCCAGATCGAATGAACCTGCTCGATCTGAAGGAAATATTTCTTTCGAATCGGAACCACTCTTTCGTCGAGAGAAAGGTGTGGGTCTAGCGCCTTTCTCTGTATTTTTGGCAATTTTAGTTTCATTTTACTCTATTTCATGCCGGCTAATTTATCTTCCTCATTTTGATTTCAGGAGTGACACGGACGGTGGATCTTTCCGTTGGTTATTCGAGTATCCGAGGTTCTGGATCCAGAGTACTAGTTCATCGAAAGGATAATGCCTTGCCTGTTGATGTCAAGGTTGTTAAAGATTCCCTCCGCACTTGGCGGCAGGACAGCATCAATAATCATCTGAACCAATTCAATGTAGAGGAATCCTGCGCCCATCTTCAATGGTCTATGGCCTCGGTATGATTTTGACTTTCTTATCAATTGAGAGCATAATTCTACCCTTCTCTTTTTCTGATAAAAAGTCCTTCCTGCAGACTGTTTTATGGGGTGAACGGGTCGAAACATTTTGTAGCCAAAGTAATGCTGAGATGAAAACCCATATCTCCCAATTAGAAGAGGAGAATAAAAAGCTCTTGGAGAATTTTTCTCTTAAAAATGCTGAAGTGACCAAGGTGTCTGAAGAAAAAGAGCTTGTTATTGCTGAACTAAAACAGTCACAGAGGGCACATGGTTCATTGAAAGTCGATCACGAGAGTATGCAAGCTTCTCTCTCTCTTTCTGAGCAAACTGTTAGTTCTTTGAGGCTGAATTTGGATCAATTCAAAAACGAGAGAGATTCTATTGTTCGTGAAAACAAGAAACTCTCTGAAAAGATATCTGAGCTTGAACGTAAGGCATCTATTGAAAATGAATTGAAGAAAGTCTTGAGAGCGAAGCTCAAAGAGGCTGAAGAATTGGCCAGGAAAACGAAGGAAGAGAATAGTCTGCTGTCTGAACAACTGGGGGCTAAGGAAAATCTCCTCTCCAATGCTCAAAACGAAGTCCTCTCTACTCAACAATCGAACGAGATTATTAAGGATGAAATTTCCTCTTTACAGTCTAAGCTGAATGAGAGTTGGAGAAGATGCATGGAACTTGGGGAAAAACTTGCTGCAGCGGAGAAAAGGGAACTTTCTGATGATGAAATCCGCAGAATAACATCGGAGGTTTATTCGATTCTGAGCAGTGTCCATTCCATTGACCCTTCAGTTAATTTTCATCAGACTCCTTATGATGATGTGGTGGAGCATTACTTTGAGAAATGTCATGGAGGAGCAGAAGGAGATAAGGGTTCTGTTGCTGAAGAGGTCAGGGTTGAACTCCCAGCTGCTGAGAAAGCGAAGTCCGATGCCCCATGCCTAGATGGGAATCATGCTGCATCTATATCGGAAAAAGGTGCCTCTGATACGATAGTTCTTTCTCCGTCCGCATTAGATCCAAAAGAAATTCCAGAGTGCGGAACAGTCATATCAGATCTTGATCCGATATACAAAGCAATCCTAAATCATGAAGCCTCAATTAGAACTTATCCTGCAGTCATTGAGATTAAAGACGATACCACTACCGAAACATGTAAGCCTTGATTTTCTTTTCGTCTGATATCCTGAATAGTGCAGTTGTTCAGTCGTTTCTCCTTTAACTAGTTAAAGCTACTTCTCCTATCCCAAGTGGAAAGCTGCTTCTGTTATTCCAAGTGGAGGTGATGCTCCTGTTATCTCAAGTGGAGGAGATGCTATTGTTATTTCAAGTGGAGAAGGAGCTTCTGAAAGTGTTAGGGTCGCCTCAACTGACGCAAATAGAATGACGGTCCCTGAAGCTGATCAAGGGAGCAAATCTTCCACTGTGCGTAGGAGGGAAGGTTAGCTAAATTCTGTTAGTTTTCCTTTGCTTCTTTTTAATCATTCCATCCTTTCTTCTTCTTCTGTTAGATCCACCCGAAGTGAGATGGCTTCGGAGTGAAATTGAAGAATTAAAGGTTGTTCAGGAAAAAATTCGGCACGATAAAGCAAAGAAGTCTGGCGAAGCTCTTGAAGTGAAACTCCGTGGTCAAGCCCATCGGGAGAACGTTGCAAGATATAGCAACTGGGACTTCGCCTAAGGAAGAAATTTGTGGCTTTTTGAAGTTCCTCATCCCGATATTAAAATTTGGCTCAAACTGCATAGCTTGTTTTGTGTAGATCTTTTGTATGAATATTCTGATTGTTTCTTTGTTCCCTCTTTCTTTTTTGAGAATGAATGAGGTTGCCATTTGATTAATTTTCTCTACTCGTTAAGTAACGATCCTTTGATGTTGGTTCATTTCTGGATACTCACATCGGGTCCAGCGATGTTCCTGACACTCATTTATGGCGAAGACATTATATCGTATCAGCCGGCACTGATTATTTGATTGTCCATATCGGACTGGACCCGCCTCTGAATCCTTTCTTTGGAAAACAAAACATCAATTCCGTCAAACTGAGCCTTTAATTCTGAAGCGCTTTCAGTTTCAATGAAGCATTCTTTTGGAAAAGCGAAAAGTCACCCTTCTTGGCTCGAAACAAGACGTCTGACGTCTTTTGATATCCTGGGAATTGAAAAGAAGCGTCTAGCGTCTCCTGGTATTTTGAACCTGCATTAACTGTTTTCGCAAAACCCTCAATATAAATAGGGGAGATTACAACTTGTTTAGGGTATCTTTCTTCTTCGCCATGGGTAACAACAGTTGTCCTTCTTTCTTCAAGTTCTTCCTTAACGACAACTCCCTTTACCTTTGGATTCCTAGAGCTTTCCCCAGTCATATGAGAGTATTTTTTGAAGCTGGGCCTATCAGACTGCGGGGACCCAGTGGAAATTACTGGACAGCTGCATTGTCCATGTCGCCAGAACTTGGAGATGTCAGGTTCACTGAAGGTTGGGCGGATTTCGTGAGGGATCATCAACTAGTGGAAGGAGAACAGCTCGTTTTTGTTCTTCGAGAGGACTTATGCTTTGAGGTTCATATTTTCGAGAACAATCAATGCCAGAAGGTATCGGCCTTTCATGATCGCTCCTTCCCAAGTCCACGATGGCGTTTAAATTTCGATTTTTCTACATTTTCTGGCTCTTTTTAATTTTTGTATTGTCATTATACTTCTTTATTCTTGATCAATAGATTTCTTTTTTTTGCTAATCTATCTCCTTCTGATTGTTTCATTTCTTGAAATTTCTCATTCTCGTTGTTGTTGTATGAAGTTGACGCAATTTGTAGTCGTGACCCGCTTGTATGATGACTCCTGTGATGTTTGATTAGTGCGATTATCCGCCCTGACACAATCTTCGTCGATGAATGATTGGCGTAGTTGTCTTCTTTTTGGAGATTCTTTGGTTTGTTGATTCTCCAAGACTGGTGTGCTATGTAGGTATGATAAATCAGCATGGTTTGCTGGAGCCGGTACAATACGCTTTTGCCGATATGATCCGTTGGGATCGATATGGCTTGTTGAGCCCAGTATGGGTATTGGGGCTGACACGATCCGTTGGGATCGATGTGGCTTGTTGAGCCCGGTATGGGCATTGGGGCCGACACCATCCGTTGGGATTGATGTGGCTCGTCGAGACCGGTATGGTCTGTCGACATCGATATAGTATGACGAGACTGGTATGGTCTGTCGAGATCGATATGATCCGTTGGAATCGTTATGATCTGGTGGGGCCGGTATGGCTTGTTGAAATCGATGTGAATATCGGGATCGATATTGTCTGTTGAGCCCGATATGGGCGTTTCGTGCTGATATGGCTTCTGGAATTGATTTCTCTTTTCTTTGTTAGTAAATAAGTTTTTTCAAAAAATAGAACGGAAGCAAAAACACATAAATGGATGGAAGTAATCAATTTTATTGATAGTACCTCCGTAGATGCTCTGAATGGTATGGACGCTTGAGTCTGCGTCCATCGATTTTAGAAAGCCAGTATGTACCGGGCCTTACAATTTCTTGCACAATATATAGGCCTTCCCAATTGGTATTGAGTTTTCCTATCCGACTCTTGTTTCCTTGAAAGATGTTCTCTCTCAGTACAAGGTCTCCTACTTGGAAGGTAACTTCCTTCACCTTGACATTGTAATATCTCTTAACCTTCTGTCGATATGCTGCAGCTCGAACATTAACGCAATCCCTTTTTTCTTCTAGTAGATCCAGTTCGGCCCGGAGCTGCTCTTCATTTCTCGCCGGATCGAAGGACTGCGTTCTTGGTGTGGGTAAAGTGATTTCAGCTGGGAGCACAGCTTCGACTCCAAATGCCAACGCGAACAGAGTCTCACCTGTCGGAGTTTGAGCAGTTGTCCGATATGCCCATAGGGTATTGGGAACTTCCTCTACCCAGTTCGACCCATTTCTGAGAACTCTCGTCTTCAAGCTATGCAAGAGAGTTCTGTTGGTCACTTCTACTTGTCCATTTGCCTGTGGATGAGTGACAGAAGTTAGCCTCGATTCAATGCCAAGATCAGTGCAGAACTTCTTAAATGCTGGATTGTCGAACTGGCGGCCATTGTCTGTGATGAAAGCAACAGGTAAGCCGAAGTGGCAAATAATGGATTTCCATAAGAAGCCTTGGCAAGCCTTTGCTGTGATCGACGCTAGTGGTTCTCCCTCCACCCACTTAATAAAGTAGTCGATCGCCACAATCAAGAATTTCATCTGTCGCACAGCTATGGGAAAAGGCTCAATTATATCAACTCCCCATAAAGCAAATGGTCTTGTTCTCACAACTGTGGTGAGCGGTACCGGAGGAAGCCGCTAAATGTTAGCATGGCGTTGACAAGCATCACATTTCTTCACAAAATCAATTGCATCTTTATTCAAAGTCGGCCAATAGTATCCTTGTCTAAGGACCTTGTGACTCAATGCTCTTCCTCCCAAATGATCTCCTACAATCCCTTCATGGATCTCCTGAAGAACATATTCCCCTTCTGATGGCCGTAGACACTTTAGCAAAGGGAGAGTAAAAGATCTTTTATAAAGCTGCCCATCCACTACACTATATCGGGAAGCCCTTATAGTGACTTTTCGTGCTTCCTTCGGCTCTTGAGGGAGAGTCCCATCCTTCAGATAACGCAGGATTGGATCGATCCAACATGGCTCCTTATCGATCTCCATGAGTTCTTCTGGTGGTCGACAATCAATTGTCCTTATTGCTAGGTATTGAATATTGAGTGGTTGTTCAATACTAGTATTTGCTGAGGCAATCTTTGATAGGAGATCAGCCTGCTGATTCTCCGCTCTAGGAATTTTGGAAATGTGAAATTTCTCGAAGCTTGTAGTGAGCTTCTGCAACAAAGACTTGTATTTCACCATATGAGCTTCCCTCGCCTCAAATTCCTCACTCAGATGGCCCACAACCAGCTGGGAATCTGTATTAGCTTGCAGATTCTTTACACCAAGGCCACGAGCCAACTGCAATCATGCTATCAAAGCCTCATACTCAGCCTCGTTATTGGTAGCTTTGAACCCAAACTTCAGAATGGTAGAAGTGTTCCACCCCGACGGAGATTGCAGGATCAGTCCTCCTTCTGAACTATCTCCCGTTGAAGATCCGTATGTGTGTAAAGTCCACTGGGATGAAGGGTCATCCCTGACTTCTGACAACTTGATGTTTGAAGGATCATCATCTGTAGTGGTTGTTAGCTCAGCAATGAAATCTGCAAGTACTTGGGCCTTTATCGAAGTACTCCGCCAGCTCAAGTACCCATCGGGAGAGGCGCCACGATCTGTCTGGCCAATGTAAAATTTGTTTCAATGGTTGATCGGTCAATACCCTTATCCGATGTGATTGGAAATAAGGGCGGAGCCGACGAGCCGCAACTACCAAAGCATAGACCAACTTTTCAAGAGAAAGATATCGGGACTCAGTATCAGTGAGGATCTTGCTCGTATAATACACAGGCTTCTGCAAATTATCCTCAATCTTCACCAGTCTGAGGCCCGACAGCGGCGCCGATTCTGAGATAAGTAAATGTAGAGTTTTTCCCCTGGTTTAGGCTTTGCCAATAAGGCTGGTGATTGCAAATACTCCTTCAACTGTACGAATGCTTTCTCGCACTCTTCATTCCATTCAACTTTTGGAGCCTTTCTCAATGCTCGAAAGAAAGGAAGATTCTTTTCTCCTGACTTGGATATGAAGCTTCCTAAAGCTGGAAGTTGGCCGTTAAGTCTTTGTATCTCCTTGATTGTTCTAGGGGATCTCATTTCTAGAATTTGCCATTATCTTCTCGGATTTGCTTCCAATTCCCGATGTATGAGCATAAATCCTAGAAATTTTCCAGATCGGACTCCAAATGTACACTTGTTGGGATTGAGGCTCATCCAGGTGTGCTTTCAAGTGCGACAAAAAGTTTCCTGCAGATTGGTGATATGTCGTTCCACTTTGTCGCTCTTCACTAAAATATCATCAACATAGGCTTCCACATTTCTTTCGATCTGGTCTTTGAAAACCTTGTTCACCAGTCTGTGAAAAGTGGCAACAACATTTTTCAGGCCAAAAGGCATAACTTTATAACAATATGTTCCTCTTCCTGTGATGAAAGAGGTTTTCTCCAAATCGACTTCCGCCATCTCCATGTGATTGTATCCCGAGTATGCATCGAGAAAACTTAGCATTTCGTACCCTGATGTAGAATCTACAAAGTTATCAATTAAAGGCAGGGGGTAGCAATCCTTGGGGCAAGCTTTATTCAGATCTGTAAAGTCCACACATATTCTCCACTTTCCTGTGGATTTTTTCACCAATACAACATTTGACAACCACTCAGGGTAATATACTTCACGAAGGAAGTCAGCCTTCAGAAGTTTGTCCACTTCTTCTTGGGCAGCTTGGAGCCGATTAGGAGCGAAACTCCGTCGCTTTTGTATAACTGGCTTGTGTCCCGAATCAACATTAAGTCGATGCTCTATAAACTCCCGTGGAACTCCTAGCATCTCCTCCGCTGTCCAGGCAAATATATCGGAGTTGCTCCTCAAGAGATTCAGTATCTCCACCTGCTGATCTGACGGGAGATTTGCTCCTATCTGAACAGTACGCTCCGGTTGTTCTTCCTTCAAGGGTATGGCTTTTAACTCTTCAACTGGAGTGGGGCGGCGTTTCTCCCTCTCATCATCCTCTTGTTGAATATCTTCCATGGTGAGTGCTTCTCTAGATCGGCTGCTCCCCTCACCGTGCCCTTTGAGCATTGTGGCGTAGCATCGGCGGGAAGCCAGTTGGTCACCCTTTACTTCTCCACAGCCATTTAATGTAGGGAATTCGATCACCATGTGATATGTTGAAGGGACAGCTTTCAACAGATTGATTGATGGCCTCCCAATGATAACATTGTAGCTCGAAGGGCATCGGACAATCAGGATGTTAATGATAGCAGTAGTAATTCTCGGGGGAGTGCCAAGAGTCAAAGGCAGAAAAATCATACCGTCGGGTTGTAGTGGACTTCCGTTGAACCTGATGAGCGGAGACTTTATCGGCTTCAAATTCTCCACCGGTAATTTCATTCTGTCAAAAGCTGATGAGAATATAATATGCATCGAACTTCCGGTGTCGATGAGGACTCGCTCTACAGTGAAGATCCCGATCTGGGCCTTAATAACTAGAGCGTCATCATGAGGGTAGTGGACACCCCTCAGATCTTCATCGGAAAAGCAAATTTGCATAGGGGAACGTGGCCTCTTTAAGTATGTGACATTCTGAACGGATCCAACCGTTCTCACATAGTTCTTCCTCGACCTTAAGCTTTCTCCTCCATATCCTGGGCCTCCAGCAATAACAGTTACACGTGTGTCACAAGGAATAATAGGTTGAGGAGGTGGAATATGCTCGATCTCCGGTTCCTGCTCCTTCTGTAAGAATTGATCCAGTTTTCCTTCCCTGATAAGACCTTCAATAGCATTCTTCAACTGGATGCAGTCCTCAGTGAAATGCCCCTTATCTTGATGGAACTTGCAGAATTTCTTGCTCCTCTTCCTCTTTGGGTTATCCTTCATAGGTTGCGGAGGCTTTAAAATCTTTTGATCCTGGATATGGGAGAGAATTTCTTCGAACGAGGTGTTAAGGATGAAATAGTTGTGGTACTTCTCCACCCTTTCGGGATCATACCCCTTGTGTGGTGGGGGTCTTCTCTCCTCAAACCGATCTGCTCGGTTTAGATTTCGACCCCCTTCCCTCTGAGGTTTATCACCTCTCGAAGCTCCTTCTCTCCAGTCCCGATACGGCTGTGGATGATGACTCTTCTTCTTGATTTCTTCAAGCTGCAAGAGATCACTCTCTCGCCATTTAGCCTTCATTTTTTCAGAAACTATATATTTAGCAGCTAAGCTCTGGAAATCTGAGAGACAGGTTGGAGGCTCCCTAGTTAAGGAATCTTTAAAGGGCCCATCCTTCAACCCTTTTACAGCTATTCCCACAACTAGAGCAGAATTCATGTCCACCATGCCATTAATCTCTTTATTGAAGCGGCTAATGTATCCGCGAAGACTTTCCTCCGGTCTCTGCCTGAATCCCAGCAACATCATGGGATTCTTCTTCATTTTCCTATTGCTGGCAAAATTGTAAAGGAAAAGATCAGAAAGTTGCTGAAAATTATGTATAGTTCCTAGGGGAATCCCCCTGAACCAATCATGAGCATCGCCACTAAGTGTTCGAGGAAAAGCTCGACACATGACGGCCTCTGTGGTTCTATTCACCATCATTTCATCCCAATAACTCTCCAAGTGCTCCTGGGGATCAGAAGTCCCGTCGTAAGAGCGAACATTAGAAGGCCTGAAATGATCTGGAAAGGGAGCTTTCCAAATCGCCCTTATAAAAGGGGAAGTAACATGGGGAACAAGCTGCTGGACTCGTTCCCTCTCCGTCATATACCGCCGCGAGGGAGACTAACGGCGATATAGTGAGTCACGCCGTGGAGATTGGCGTCTGGGGTGAAATGGTATGGAGATCGGCCTCGAGGGGAAGGATGTCGGTCCGATGAATGGTGTCGCCCTCTAGACCGATATGTCAAAGATCGGGTCCTTTGCCTCGGATCGGAAGATCGGTCTGGAGAACAGGAGATCCCCCTCTTTCTCCCTTCTGTAACTTCGTCCCCTCGATTATGGCGATCGTGATGATGCGCCGGATTTGAGCTTCCAGCTGTAGGCTCCTTGCTCCGATATCTCTCCGGAGAACGTGCTTGATGTTTGGGCGTCACGGGGAACCATAGTTTGGGAAACACGCTGCTGACGCGCTTCCTGAAGAGCTTGTTTCAGTTCTTCAATTTCCTGCGCCATCTTTTTGACGCATTCTGGATCATTTTGAACTCCAACATTCGCCAGAGGAACTTCAGTTCCAAGAGGCGCTGCACCTTCTACTGGAGGGGTTACTGAAACTCCTCTTCCTTCCTCTTGAGATTGGAATCTCTTTGATCTTCTCTGTGTAGTAGCCATGAACTTTTCGCTCACTGTCCCCACGGATAGCGCCAAATTGTTAGTACTAAAATTGGATTTATGGCCCAATTTCAGCCTAACAATTGAATTTATATTTATAGGTTGGCTATCCTAGTGAGAAATTGAAAGAGAATCCAAGCAAGAGAAAGAAAAACCGAATTTACGTGGAAAAACCCCTAAGAAACGGGGAAAAAACCACGGGAGAAAGAATTCTCACTATGAATGATCAAGAGTACAGAAGATCTTACAACCATTCTTCAAATGGAAAGGGAACAAGAGAATGGAAAGTAGATTCTGCTTCCAATTTGGCAGTGCTCCGCCGCTTGGATCTCAGCTTGTCCAAATGAGTTGTGATCCCTGCCTTTTACAAGCATCGGTTGTGTCTGCCAGCTGTTAATCCAGCTAAGTGCCAGCTAACCATCTAAGTTGTTTCCATCTGTAATTGTTCTAGAACTTCCTAGAATGCCAGGCTGTCCACAGCTGTCCTTCTCCTAGAAGACTGGAGGTGATACGGACAATTCTGGGTTCCGTTATGCCTATGTGGGCTTGACAAGGTTCTTTCCGATATCAATATGTTTCATAACGGTTTCGTAGTAGGTCAATCCGATCTGATCTTGTATGGTACTTCATGGCGAGTCAACACGATCCGGTGAATCATCCATATCGGGACATTATATGGTAGTGCCAATATGAATTTCTAGATTGATGTTCCAATCATGCGGTTTGTCTGGATGACTGCCACGTGTCTCGCTACTTTTATCCCTATCATATAGTATAATATAATACCTCACTGTGTTGCCTCACTTTTCCTTTTCTTATTTTTCTTTCTCACAGAAAGCTCTCCAAGAAGCTTTCTCTCTTCTCTTTACCCTTTTTTTTCTTTTCCACAGTCGCCCCTATTTTCAAAGAAGCTCTCTTCCCCCTTTTATTAGTTCTTTCCCGTTTTTGATAGGACCGAATCAGAACCCCCAGTTGAATCAGAACTTCGCGTCAAATCAGAACTCCCCAGCCTTGTAATGGGATTCAAATTTGAATTTGATTTTTTTTTTTATCTAATTTTTTTGCCTCAGGATGTGTATTCTTCAACTATCTCGAGATTTGCATTCTTTAAATCACCTCGAGATCTATTCTCGGGTGAGATTGCCTTAAGATTTGTTCTAAGACAATCTTGGAGTTTTGGAATTATCTCTGGATATGTGTTCCCTGGCTATCTCAAGGTTTAAAATCGCCTCTAGATTTGTTCTTGGACAATCTTGAAATTTATACCCTCGACTTGTCTTGGGATATGTATCCTTAACTGGAGATAGGATTAAATGATATCCTATTTGTTTGTTTATTTATATTTTTGAAAAAAAATCCTGACTCAATTAGGATTAAAATATCAAATTTATTAAAACTAGGATTTCAATTTTTATTAAGATTGGGACATGGAATATTTTTTTTCATATATAAACACCTAGGTTAACAATTTTCTTCATTTATATTGGTTTCCTTAATTTTTATCTGATTTTAAGGTTCATATAGGCCATTGTTCACAACAAATATGGGCTCCTATAGTTTGGATGGACTGATTCGGAGTTAGGTTGGTTTAGTAACACTGCTAGCTTGAATGAGAGGTTTCCTTTATAGGTTGCTGTCTCTATTTCTCCTTTCCTCCCAAATTTCGGTGACCCCACAGGAGGTCTATTTCTCCATTGTCCAATATCACCTGGATTGTATGCTTTCTACTCACGATACTATAGTATATTGAGTCAGGAAGGGACCTTCCCTTTCACACCCGGAGGACCACACAAAGCTCATCAGAAAACCTTCCTCCCTAGTCATCAATGCGCATTAGCTCGCCGATGGGTTTGAAGACCCGAGAAACAGTTACCTCTATTATGTCTAAGGAATATGCCTATATCCCTTTTCCATATGTTTATGATAGAGAGTCAAGGTATTATGGACCTAGCCTAAGTATTGACTATGGAAGACCACTACATATGTCTATGCGAATGGAGTTAACTAGGCTGTCACCCCGCTCTTCCATCCTATGATGCACAGTCATCTACTCCAACATGAACGTGATTGAAGCTTGCACATAGAAACAGTTTCTCACGGCCCAGACTGACATGGTCTCAAGCAAAATCAAGACCACACAGAGCTCGTCAGCGAACCTTCCTCCACAGTCATCGGTGTGTACTGAGTGTTCAAGGACCAGTCCCTGTTGTGTACCTCCCTTTTCTAGTTGTCCATACGTACCCCTTCTTCCTTGGTGCAAATCAAGGCTGTCGTCTGGTGAGCTCGGGGAGTCGGTGAGAGGTCCTTCTCCGTACAAACGCTCTTCCCTTTTTCCTTGGTATTAGTCTTTGTTCTATTAGACGGGCCCACCAGGCATGAACTTTTTGGGACGTCTTTTTTTTCCCCCAATGTCAGGCGTGATTTTATGGGCTCCTATAGCTCTCTTGAGTGCTTCGAGCCCCGCCGAGGAACTCCTACCGAAGCATAGGTTTCCATAGACCGGGGAGGATCTTGTTGGAGCTCTTTGTCTTGACTCCAGAGTAGTGCTAGCTACCCTCTCTCCAGCTCGATCGTGAAAGTGTGATTTCGGGTGTCGATGCTTACCTTGATTGTTGTTGAAAGATGTTGTCCCTGTCGTATCCTTACCACTGCCCGCACAATATCCACCACCTCTAATCCAAGCTCGTCAATGAAGATGAGCTCTCTAATGGGTTTTAATAACATTACCGCTGAGTCCCTATTCCAGCAAAAAAGTGGTAGGTGTCGTATGGCGACCCATCTCCTCTCCTCGTCAGCCGCCCATAGATCAACGGCCCACGTGGTGAACCTAAGGCTAAAGTTGGGAAGGTGGACGACCCTCGCGCTCTCCAACTCTCGTGCCTTCTCCGACAAGGGAAAAGCCACCATAAACTAGCCATCGATAAACAATTTGGCCGTCCAGTTCCAGTTGTTGTAGTTAAGGGCCTCCTTTAGTGCTACAGTGATGGTCCTGCTGGTAGCCACCCCTTCTCAAACCTTCGTCACCGTAGTGATGGAGAATCTTCTTAGGGCTTCTTTCCCCATCGTCATTTTGCTGTCCAATGCGAGTGAAAGATGATGGATGCTGTGTTGAGTTTCTTTCTTCTCCGGTAGAGCGTGGTCAGCCTTCGGGAGATTCTGTTTAGATACAGTGATGCCCTTACGGTGATGTTCAAGTGCTCCTTGATCCTGAGATGGTCTTCGCGAGCTTACTTGTCATTTTGGTTCTCTTGGTTGACTGCACTCATGGGAATTATGTCTAGTCCTGGCACATCGTCTGCATACTATAGCTTGCCATCAGCCATCGACCTTGTGTCCTGGCCTTAAACATTGTTCACAGACCTGGAAGGGGTTCGCCGGCATCTGGATCATGGACGAGGAGCGCCTCGGTAGTTCACGGCCTTGCAGCGGTCGCCAAGGAGCTTCCTTGCTATCGTCGGCGACGCTTGAAGTGGACCTCTATCCACTCCCCTTAGTCGTAGTTCACTTGAGGTCAAAATAGGGTGGTGAGAGCCGAGACGATTAAGTTTCATATGTCTCCTCATTTCACTACATTTGCGTACATTAAGTTCTCTCTTTGGGGCTTCCTGGTCTCCGTCCACCTTTTAGCTTCCCTATTGTCCATGCCACTGTAGTTCCCCTCTCCAGTGATACTCGGCGCTTCCAGATGCGAGCCATGTTGATGACGTTGCTACTTCTTCCTCATCACGCAAGCGTGCACCGCTATCCACCGGTAGTTGTTTGTTATATAAGACATTTTATCAAACATGTGAGTTGCATTGCTTTCGATTTGGGTTCAACAGGTCTCTGGGATTCTAAAGCTCAAGTGTACAAGCAAACCATTACAAGCATTCTCACACTCTTGGCAACAAAGAAGAAAAAGACATAAAATGGGTTCGTGCTTCCTCTCTTCCAGCTCCAACGAGTGTAGACTATTGCTTCTCCCCTTCTTCCTTCAGAGGTCACTCACCTATGGTCAGGCTTTGTAGCCTTCGCCTTTCTAGTGCCCGTTTTCTTCCAATGGCCTCTCCATTCCTCTATCATCCTTCGAGTGTTTCTCCACTCCTGCATCATTCACCGGAGGTCAAAAGTATGCATTTTCAACTCTCGCCATCCATGCGAGAGTTTTTCCGCTCCTATTCCTTTCATATTCCAGCATGAAATTACTAAGTTATATAGTTATTATTAAAAATTTATATAGTGCCTATAAAAGTCCATAAATAAATATATGCCCCCATAAAGATTGTATTTATATATATACCCCTACAAAATACCAATATATATATATATATATATATATATATATATATATATACGAGAGTGATATTATAAGGCTGGCTGGATTATTGTGCAAGTAAGGTCGCTTCCAGTTTGGCCACTTGCACAGTGTTTTAAGGATTTCCAACCGTATGGATGGAAAGAACATCAAAAACTAAGCTAGCATGTCAATTTTCATACAATTTGGGAAGTTGTAGGGACTTCATCATTACGGGTGAAAATTTATAGAAATTTTACCTGTTCAAAATTTCACCATTTAAGATAAAGACTCTACAAGTTCTCCAATTGTATGAAAATTGACATTCTAGCTTTTTTTTCGATACTCTTTCCATCCATAAGGTTGGATTTCCTCAAAACACTGTGCAAGTGGGCCAAAACGAGGCGACCGCACTTACACAATGATAAGGTCGGCCGCATAGTATCAATCCCATATATATATACAGACGTGTTACAATCCCGGAGCCAGTTTTATCTTAACATTGTGCGTCCATTTCGCCTCCCATTTGGCCCCTGGGCATGTTTGAAGGGATTTTTAGCAGATGGGGATAGGAAGATAAACCGAAGAATTGGCTAAAATGTTCATTTTCATCTAATTTAATCGCGTTTTGGTCCTCCCACTAAAAGGTTCTTATTTTATAAAAATATGAACAATTTAGAATTTCAACCGTTAAGTGGGAGGATTAAACGGTAACCAAATTATATGAAAATGGACATGTTAGCTTATTTTTTGATGATCTTCCCATCCGTATGGTTGGAAATCCTTCAAACATGCTTTAGGGGGTCAAATGGGAGGCGACCGGGAATACACAGTGCATCCGGCTGACCGCATCTCATCAGCGCCCTCTATATATATATATATATATATACATATATACATACATATATATATATATATATGTATATAATTCTATAATCCTAGGAATGACTATAACTTCTTTGTTTCTCCTAGCTCATCTATTGAGAAATCTAAAATTTTCTGGCTATATGCTCTTGTAGCTTAATTCTTCCATCACCAATTTTCATACCAAGGAATTTGACATTCTTCTTAAAAAAGTTTCGTTTTCTTCTTACTAATGATAATACTATGCTTTATAAATTCTGCAAAGACAATTTGTAGATGACTAATATGATCTTCAATGTTTTTACTAAACACTAGAATGTCATCTATATAGGCCAGAACAAACTTGTCATACTTGATAAAAATTTCATCCACTTTTCTTTGAAAGATTGTTGGAGCATTTTTTAATCCAAAGGGCATAACTAACCATTCGAAATGTCCTTCAGAACAAGAAAATGTTGTCCATTCAATACTATCTGGGTGGATCTTTACTTGCCAAAAACCTGACTTACAATCAAATTTACTAAATACCTTAGTATTCTGAATACTGTTAATTAATTGATTTTTATATGGAATATCATAACTATCTTCTTTTGTATTATCCATAAGTCTTTTGTAATTTATAACCACCCGAGATTTTTCGTGAACTATTTCACTAGGATTTCTCACAATAAAAACTATTAATCTGTTTGGAGAGATGGTGTATGCTCTACTCGGTACTCACTCAATTATCTTGTAGGACATGGTCAATTTTAATTTTTTTTATTTTTTTTAAGATATTTCACACAAGATCCACTATTTATCGTCTTCTTCCTTATGACTATATGTAGAGTCGTTCATCTTTACCTAGGTCAATAGCAGAGAAGGACTGAGCACATAAGAACCAAGTCCGACACAGGAACAAAGTCATTACCTCTCGAACACCCAAATGAACCCTTGGTGCCTTCACACGGCATGACGGGTATATGACTGGGAATTTACAACCTCAGGCCTGGACTTCACACCTACTTCATAGAGCCTTGTTGGGACTTTACACCTACTTCTTATGGCAATCTTAAGGACTTTCATCTAGGTCCACTATATCTTCCCGACTAAGTAAGAACCGAAAAACCACATACATACAGTAAAAGGAGAGGACTCAAAACAGATTCAACAACGACATCCTCTTCGTGTGAATGAAAAGTAAATTATAAGTGCGATGCATACAGACACGAAAATACACCAAAGAGTATAGAAAATAATTTGGTAGGCCATACCTTTAAGATAAAAGAGGTTTCCCTTTCAAGGGGACGAAAGAAAGAGTTTACACGAAAGTTGAAATTACTCCAAGCTTTATTGCTTCACCAAAATGTTTACAGGACTTGGACTCGCATAGCACACATATTGATATGAATATTTGAAAAAACTCACAAAGCTTTCAAGGAGAACAAGTCGTTCTTGAAGAGTAGCTCTTGATTGATGGATGGCTGCTTAGAAACTCAGAATGAGCTTCCTTATATAGACAAGTGACTTGCACCGCAAGTAAACTTGGAGTGCATGTCAAGTAAGCATCAAAATCTTGGGATTCATTTCTTGTATGCCAAGAAAGAATAGTCATGATTATTATTCTCACAAATCATCATATTCCTTATTTGGGGTTCAAGAAGGAATATATTCATTTTTTGTATGCCAAAAAAGAATATTATGATGATATTCTACTACTCATGAGATGCTCTCATGATTAATATTCTATATGATCATGCCAAGTGCACATGGGCGGCAACCTTTGGGTAGTTATAGACTACTGGCATGATTAAGTGCACAGAAAAGTAACCTTAAACCCATGTCTTGCCATCAGGCTCGATATGGGGGCTAAGGGATCAGTTACATCCGCAGAGGCAAGGTTCTGCCTCAAGTTCTTTATCCGAGAGAGAGATGGAGTGGTGGTTGCTGCGTTGTCTGCTGCAGGGTTGGTAGCTGGTGAAGGAGGCGGAGCCCCGTATGGAACATATGTGTCGTAGTGCAGCTTGTATAGGTAGCTCTCTTGATCTCTCAAGTAATTTAAAAGGAAAGTGTCGCCGAGACTCGTTTGGTATTGAATGGTGTTGACGGTGGCTTCAGTAAGTACCATTTGGCACTATAATTCTCCATCATTTGAGAAGAGTGGGTTATGTTGAATCGCTGGATCATAAAAGATGAAACAAAGAGTGTCTGGTAGAAGGCGGGAAAAGTGAGCAGGAAGTTCAGACGGTCACTGGTGAACTGCATGGAACTTAGCACAAAGTTCAACCTTTTCTGCTTGGAGCTTGATCAGCTTCTGCTTGAGATCAGTAACCAGTAAGTGGGCGGCTGACTGTTGTGCTTTCACTAGGTTATCAACAACTGAGTGCTGAGTTTTGATAACATCAGATATGATATGGACTTCATTGTTGAGGTCGGTGAGTTCATTGGCTAAGAGTTCTTGAACTGAGAGTGGCAATGGGCGAAGGTATGAGAATATGCTCTGTTGTGCTGGAGTGAACCGGCTAATGAGGATATCAAGGTTGAGATTTTGAGTGGAGCTGTTAGATTGAGGAGAGGCCATAGAGAGAAGGTTTTTGGAGGCTTTGGATCGTTTCAGTAATGGAGTGTGTTGCATAGGAGAGGCTTGATTTTTGAAGTGAAGCTGAACCTGCCTATATATAGAGAGAAAAGTTAGTTATAAAGAATCCTATTATACTAGTCATAAGGAGCTAGTATAGGGACGTGACTTAAAGGAGATTCCGATTCTGGCTACAAAAAGAAATTATGCCGCTAAAAATTTAAGATTCGTGGCTAAGAATTGAAACTTGCTAGATGCGATGTAATCCTTAAAGAATTAGTGCTTCTTTTGTAGCTATTATGCTCTAGATGCTAGGAATGATTGACTAAAAGGTAAAGAATAAATTCTTCTGTAGTAGCTATCATGCTCGAGATGCTAGGAATGATTGGCAAAAAAGCTAAGGAATATGGCTAATGACAAAGATTCTTCCTAAAGAATCACATAATGGCTATAAGGGGTTACTCCACTATCTTTTTCTTTTTTAAATCAGATTCTTTAGATTTGAACAGCTTCTGCTTGAGGGCAGTAACCAGTAAGTGGGTGGCTGACTATGGTGCTTTCATTAGGTTATCAACAACGGAGTGCTGAGTTTTGATAACATCAGACATGATCTGTACTTCATTGTTTAGGTCGGTGAGTTCATTGGCTAAGAGTTCTTGAACTGAGAGTGGCAATGGGCGAAGGTACGAGAATATGGTCTTTTGCGCTGGAGTGAACCGGCTAATGAGGATATCAAGGTTGAGATTTTGAGTGGAGCTGTTGGATAGAAAGAAGGTTTTTGGAGGCTGTGGATCGTTTCAGGAATGGAGTGTGTTGCATAGGAGAGTCTTGGTTTTTGAAGTGGAGCTGAACCTGTCTATATAGAGAAAAGTTAGTTATAAAGAATCCTATTATACTAGTCATAAGGAGCTAGTATAGGGACGTGACTTAAAGGAGATTTTGATTCTGGCTACAAAAGGAAATTATGCTGCTAAAAATTTAAGATTCGTGACTAAGAATTGAAAGTGGTTAGATGCGATGTAATCCTTAAAGAATAAGTGCTTTTTTTGTAGCTATCATGCTCTAGATGCTAGGAATGATTGACTAAAAAGTAAAGAATAAATGTTTCTTTAGTCGCTATCATGCTCGAGATGCTAGAAAATGATTGGCGAAAAAGCTAAGATTCTTCCTAAAGAATCACATAATGGCTATGAGGGGTTACTCCACTATCTTTTTCTTTTTTAAATCTGATTCTTAAGATTTGATGGGCTCAATAGGGTCTTGCTCAGGGCTAGTGGCTTCTTGACTAAGATTCTTCTGTCCCATGGTTAACAAGTCTGGATTTATGCTAAGCTTAATGCCTAATGAAGAACTCTGAATATCTCTTTTGATTAAAGTATCATCAACTATTTTTTGGATGATTGCTACTAACAGATTATAATTGCTACTGCCTATCTCTTTATCTTCTTGGCTTTTTGGGAAAGCCAAACCCATCACAAGATTTGATAAGTCTTTACCTGCAACCTGTTGCACAGGACTAGCCAATGATGTTTTAGCTTCATTGATATCTTTTGACGATATTTTTGGCAAATATCCAACCATCAACGGATTTGAGATGTCTTTACCAATTGCCGTTTGCATTGGACTAGCTGTTGGCTTGTCAACCCCAACAGTGGTTTTGATAGCAGGAGATACATAATAATTGGGACCGAGATGGTGCTTTGCAAAAGTAAATGTATTAGAAGTATTTTCAAAACCTTTATAAAGAGGATTTTTAAAATCTTTTACACTGTCTAAGATCTCTGACTAAGTAGAAAAGACTCCAGTTGTAAAACCGGCTATAACTGCATAAAATTTGAAATTATGTCTAGTATTATACATATTAAAATGCTTAGCTAATGCATTTATGCAAGTATGAAAATATTTTGGGTCTGTATTAATTTTATTTTTTGCTATCCAAAGATTATATAGAAGACACTGCTGTTCTACAGAGACTGAGATATGCGGTAATGTTTTAAAAGAGAGATTGGACGTAGGTAAACTTTGTAAAGGAATATTACCAAATTTAATAAAGTCTGGTTGAAAAGAAGCTGGTAGCTATCTGCCTTTATTTTTTGACATACCTAATCTATTATCTGACTGTTACGTCAACTACATAAACAGGTTTAGCATTAGAAACAATTATTTGTCTACTTAAGGCATCTGCTAGCTTATTATCAACTCATTTTTTGTGCTCGAATTTGATATTGTACCCATTACCATTAATTCAATCTAATAAATTTAACCATCTACGCTTACTACTCCTTTTTTCATGCATTTTATTATAAAGGCTTATTATAGCTTCACAATTTGTTCTAACAAGAAATTCTTTCTTTCCTAAAATATGCATACGAAAAGTATCTAGGGCATAGATTATTGCTAGAACTTCTGCATCTATACTACTAATATTACCACTTTCTCTATATTGCCCACTTGCATATCCACAAATTTTTTCGTTACTATGACTAGTGAATTTGTGTGGTTTGGCCTTTAGTACTGCTCCCCAACCAAGGCTTGATCCATCGGTCTCAATTATATTGTAGTCACTATCTAATGGTAACTGTAAATCCGGAAGTTGTACTACTAAATCTTTTATCTGTTGTACTAACTTTCAATCTTCTAGGTTAAAATGTATTTTGGCCTTTTGAAAATATTTTTGCGTATAATGGGCAAGCAAGCTTGCTTAAATATTTAATAAAGCTTCTCGCATAATTCAATAATCCTAGGAATGACTGTAACTTCTTTGTTTCTGCTAGCTCATCTACTGAGAAATCTAAAATTTTCTTGGCTATATGCTCTTGTAGCTTAATTCTTCCATCACCAATTTCCATACCAAGGAATTTGACATTCTTCTTAAAAAGTTCCATTTTCTTCTTACTAATGATGATACCATGCTTTATAAATTCTGCAAAGACAATTTGTAGATGACTAATATGATATTCAATGTTTTTACTAAGCACTCGAATGTCATCTATATAGGCAAGAACAAACTTGTCATACTTGGTAAAAATTTCATCCACTTTTCTTTGAAAGATTGATGGAGCATTTTTTAATTTAGAGGGCATAACTAACCATTTGAAATGTCCTTCAGAACAAGAAAATGTTGTCCATTCAATACTATCTGGGTGCATCTTTACTTACCAAAAACATAACTCACAATCAAATTTACTAAATACATTAGCATTCTGAATATTGTTAATTAATTGTTTTTTATCTGGAATATCATAACTGTCTTCTTTTGTATTATCATTAAGTCTTTGGTAATTTATAAACATCCGAGATTTTCCGCGAACTATTTCACTGTGATTTCTCACAATAAAAGCTGTTGATCTGTGTGGAGAGATGGACTTACAGATGAGTTGTAACTTTAATAAATCTTCAATATGAATCTTAAAATCTTCTTTATCTAAATTTAAAAATTCTATTTTTACCATTTTAATTATGTAATTTGGATTAAGAATATCTAATTTGCAGTAAATCTTATTATTTTCCCAATACTTAAGGGGATTTTCTCCAATTATTTCTAGGTAATCCAATTTTTTTAAAAGATCATCAATATCTGTTCTATTTCTAATAGAAGTCATTTCTTGGTATATTTTAGTATTGTCTAAGAAATTTACTTCAATATCTGGGGTATCAATATAACTAACTTCTACTTCCCATTCTTTATTATCTTCTGATTCTATCAAATCTGTTTTACAGGTTCCTCTTATAGGGCATAAGCATGGTTCTGCTGTTTTTGTTTTAAGGCGTTTGACCGTAAGGTGAGGCTTTGCTGGTGTAATAGGGAGAAAAAGAGAAGAACGGCCGAGTATAACATAATCTTTTGTAAAGGTCATTTGTCCATTATCAGACATAATAAAGTTTAAACCTAAGACAAAATCTGTTGTATTATTCATTTTTTTTCTCTTCCATACATGAGGTAAAGGAAACTAATCCGAAAAGGAGTTACAATTTGTATAAAAACTAATTTTCATATTTTCTACGTAAGTAAGATAACTGTTATAACTACCATCCATTTGTTGTCCATAAGTAACTTTTTTAGCAGTTGTTAAATACTGTGGTGGAATGTGTTTTTCATTTATAATGCAATGCGTACTACCAGTATCTATTAAAGCTTCTAAATAAATTTCTAACCCATCTTAGAGGGCTAGCTTTACTTTGACTGAGATATAGGACATTCGTTCATCATTGAATACTTGTTCACTATCAACAAGCGAGTATTCACTACATAATTGGTTGTCATTAACAAAAGGTGTTGAAGAAGACGAGGGAGCATTTCTAGCTAAATTTTGTTTAACTATTTTTAACTCCTCTTCTACAATATCAATTCTACTTTCTAAAATCCGAAACGACTTTTATCCATTCTATGTTCAGTATTAGCAAGAACTAAGGCTACATCAATTCGGGTTTGAATACACTTAATACATCCTTCTATATAGCATAAAGCGTATTTTGCTCTATTAAACTTACTAGGAAAAAAAGTTTTAAATAAAACAAGGGATATTATCAAGACCTGTTCTAAGCTTCCAATCATGATCACAAATCTGTACATCCATTAATTCATTATCATAATTTAGAAAGTAATCTGAATTTAAATTTCAAGGATCATTAAGATAAGAGTAAAGAGATGACTGGAATAAACTAGGTTCTAAGACCAGTGTTTTATTATCAAAGTAATAATAAAGTTCTAATTCAGAGACTATAGGAATGTTGTCTATATGTGCTAGAAGAATTTGTGGGACATTAGGAATATGCATACATATATTTTTTATGTACTGCTTAAAGATATATTCTAAGTAATAAAAATCTATTCCAATGTGCCATAAATCAGAGGTGTTGTGAAACAATTGTAGACAATCATTCTGAAGCTTTTCGATGTTCAATTGTTTAAATAAATTTGGATCTACTTTGGGTAATTCCAGAATTTCAACGATTTCCATAAAGTTTAAATCAAAATTAAAAAGATTATCTTTTTTAACCATCTCATCAACAAATGTATGTTTATCACTGTCATCACTATCAGATTTATAAATTTCTTTTCTCGACTGAATGGCAGAAACAATGCTATAAAAGGATTCAGTGTCGGACATAAAAGCATCTATAGCAATCAAATCTTCCTGAGTGGTTTCGATTAAAATAGAGTTATGATCTCTACTATTTTTCTTTTTAGGACAAGTGTTACTTAGATGATCTTCGCTACCACATGTAAAACAAGACAATTTATTCTGGTAATTCCTATTGGGCCTGAATTTACGTACATGTTTATCCTTGACTAAGTAGGGTTTTCTCTTATTTGATTTTCTCACAAAATAAGTTTTCTTGAACGGCTTTTTAGATTTCTTTTTGTAAGGTTTCTTTTCTTTTAGGCCGTAAGCTTGACTAGTATAGATCTGATTACAGAATGAGTATTCACCTTTCTTAAGCTGTCTTTGGATTTGTATGTTTGTACATTTTTCTTTGAGTACATCTAAGATAAACTAAGTTATATTAGGTTGAAAAACTTGTTCCATAGTAGTCCATTTGTCTGAAATTCCTAATCCTAACGCTCCAGGTAATTTTCTCATTAATTTACTACCTAATTCTTGACTAAATGAATTTCCTGAGATACAACAAAAGTGAAAGTATTCTAAGAGGAATGGTTTAATTTCTTTCCAATTTGCTAAGCTAAGCTGTTCTAAATGTATGACCGCGTTTTTCTGAAATTCCATATTTCCAGTGTTTGGATCTCTTCCTATGATTAGAGTATGAATTTTATTGACAAAGTTAGAAGGATTTGATCCTAAACTCATCATATATTGAAACTCTAAATGTTGTTCTCGTTTATAATTTTCCCATAAAACTTTTACGCTCTCTTCTAAGAACGTTTCCAAATATCTGAACATTTCTTCTGTATCTGGGTCTTTAAAATTCCTTATATAATCTGAGATGACCTAACCCTTCCATACATCAATGACATTTGACCATATTTGTGGATCATGTGCTGTGATATTTAAAATATGACCTCTATTTTCGCCTTGAATTTTATAGGTTGTTCTAAGGGCATTCTTTTGCCTCTTGGTTTAATGTTGTCTGGAACTTGGATTCGATCAGTGTAAGGCATTCGTGGCACTTGACTATAATTATAGACTGTAGGAAAAGGTGCTTGTCCTTGGTGAACCGTGCCACTTTCTCATTCCATGAATTCTTTTAAGCTTGCGGTGTCTTTGTTGGATATAATATAGTCGAGAACGTCTAAAAATAATGCCTTTCTAATATTGCCTGTGTTATCATAGTACAAAGATTCGAGCTGATTTAATTGTCCATTTGAAATTAAATGCTTTTCAAGTTCTAATAATTCATTAGGAGACAATAACATTTCTAGTTCTCGTGGATATAGAATTTGATCCTCTGGTAGTTCGTACATCTCAATGTTAACTGTGCTACAGTCCTTTGAAGCTCTGATTCTTGCTCTTGAGCAAGGTTCCGTTTTTTATATTCGGTAAAACGTAATGATGTCTCTCCTTTAGTATTTGTATACATAAAGGAATCTTCGGGGACCAAAATCTCATCTTTTTTGGAAAAGAGATCTAAATTCCATTCTTCCCCTGCTAATATTTCTCGTGAAAATTTTACTGGTTTAAGTTATACCTTTATTTCCTATTAAGTTAACGACATCATCCACACGAAATTTAAAATGAGTACTACTAGTATTAGTTACCTTGCCTAGGAAACCTATGCAAAAAAGTAAATTTTTGCCTTTAAAGCGCTCATATCCTTTGGTTTGCATTCCAACTTTTATATTATTAGCAAATTCGATAATATTCATTATGTAATCCAGGCTACAATAAAAAATACCACCATTATTATTCATATCAACTTCAGTAATGCCTAGCATTGCTTGTTCTGTGCCTGCCCATCGGTCATCATAAGCACAACATAAAGCTTTAGTACCTAAACCTTTTCATCCTAGACCTTTAATGCCAATAACTATAAGTCCGAGATGAATTAAATTTAACTTTTTAACAAGTTCTTCAAGGGATTCATCGTCTACAAGATTTAGACTTACCATATCAGTGCTGGTACAACTTATTTGTTCTTCGCGACAGTGTTTGAATAAACCATTATTGATTTCAAATAATTTTGTTTTATAAAGGACCTTAGGATTTAAAAGATGGAGCTGATGTGTACTAAAGAGTTCGATATCTTTATCAATATCGATTAACTCATCTAATTGAACTTCATCTTCCTTATTTTTTTGGAGAATATTACTAAAAAAGTTTTGAGATCGGTTTCCACTAAAACTAGCTCGAAGCTTATCTATATTTTGGATGGCTCGGGAGGAACTTGGTAGAAGAGCCATGGTTTTCGTTTAGCTTCTTTTTTGCCTTCTAGTTTTAACCGACCGAATTGGTTTATAAGATCATTTAAGTCGGGTTGGGGCTTAATATTTTTTATATTTTCAAAAATATTCTTTATTTCAGAAGTAGGGAAATCTTCGAAATTAACCTTTTTAAGTAAATTATCTAATTTAGTTTGTAAAATCTTTTGGGTTTCTTTAATAAAATCTAAATTACTAGAGACTTCTTCTAACTGTTTGGAAATGCTACTCACCTTATCTAATTTTTCCAAAATGGAGTTCAGGAGGTGAGATGAAGGGGACGCAATTTTGTCAATCCGAAATGAGCACTAGCTTTGATACACATGGCCAATTTTCAATTTTAAATTTTTTTTTTAGATATTTCACACGAGATCTACTATTTGTCAAGAATTAGGTAGTAAATTAATGAGAAAATTACCTTGAGCGTTAGGATTAGAAATTTCAGACAAATGGACTACTATGGAAAAAGTCTTTCAACCTAATATTCCCTAGTGTACTATTGGACAGTGAGTTCAGTTTATCTTAGATGTACTCAAAGAAAAATGTACAAATATACAAATCCAAAGACAGCTTAGGAAAGGTAAATACTCATTCTGTAGTCAGATCTATACTAATCAAGCTTACGGCCTAAAAGAAAAGAAACCTTACAAAAAGAAATCTAAAAAGTTGTTCAAGAAAATTTATTTTGTCAGAAAATCAAATAACAGAAAACCCTACTTAGTCAAGGTGTAACACCTCAATCCCACATAGGGACACGTGTCACACCAGCCAGCTCAGGAGGGTGTCCCGAGCCCAAGGCTGTCAAAACTGAAACAAAAAGCTGCGGAATAAACTGGAGACAGTAATAATAAAACATAATAAGTCTGGAACTCATCCGAAAAAGAAGAGTCATATCTGATTCAGTACTCCACTGACTATACGTCAGGGTCTAGTCTCCAAAAGTAAAATAAGTAGATCTACAGAGTGCACAACAAAAGAAACAACTATGGGACGCCAGAGCCATCTACGAGTCTTCACTTCTCACCGAGTCTAGTCCCTACTGGGCTCTTCTCTGCTACCTGCACAAGGTAGGTGAGAAAAAGGGACTGAGCTACAGAGCTCAGTGAAATGTGACCCCTACTGTCAAGTCCAATAAGACCTATGCATCTAGAAAATATAATCATGTATAAAGGCAGTAAAGCATGTAAGTCTGTGCATTATCTTTCTCCTAAACATGAAGAGCATCTAATGCAATGTACGAGTAAACCAGAAAAGTCATCAGTCACAAACATGCCTAACTATGCCTCAATGAGAAGTCTAGATATGTGAGCGTCTGTGGATATGAATGCAACTCTGTAAGATCACTTGCTAAGATCTCATATAAGTAGCCGTGAGGTATCCCCCAATCTGGGCTGTATGTGAAGCCGCGAGGTCTCCCCAGATCTGGGTCTTCACTCGTGGTACCGAGCACCCCAAAGAGTTGGAAAAGGGTTTTAAGATAAATACATTTTGAAAACAAGGTTTTGATGCTAGAAATTCATTTGGAAACAAGAAAACCTTTCCCTTACTCAGCATCACGCTCTGCATAGCAAGGACTGTCTAACAGGATGCAAAAATCGATGCTCGCATCATTTATCTATCTCGTATTTATCTCAATGATCTACAGCTAATCATATGCAGAAAACATCAATCTACCTTAGCTGTAAATAATCAACATCATTCTCAAAACCGAGAATAAATCATACCCGATGAATACAAACTGAAAACCCGATAAATCACGAAAAAAAACACAAGAATATACAGTAGGTCCACTCACATGAAATCCTAAGCAAGTCAAGTCTGACTCGGACCTCCCGAAGATCCCGTCTTGCCCTCTTCTTTTCCTTTTCCTAGTAAACGCAATTAAATCTAAAATAAGTGCTAGTCCCAAATCCATCACTTCCTATTTAACAATATCTTATAATCAATCATGGGCCCTGGTCCATAAAGATTAAGGCCCAATACTCAAGCAAATTATTTCATTTACATATCACTAAACAAATAACTTGGTAGTAAAGCATGAAAACTCCAATTTAAGCATCCCCTAAGTTACCTGATTACCCTAATTACCACTGTTCCTCATGTCCTGAAATTAACTTCTAACTCAGCTTAATAATAACTGGCTCAACCATACTTTCTCATTTCTACAGTCACTAAATACCAAAACCACCTTGGCTTTCCTTCTCAGATGACATGGTATTAAATAGCCACTAAGAGGGATTACACTTGACCATATTTCGAAGCTTTATAGCTGAAGCACTCATTCACTTACTCACATTACACTAAACCATTTCAATGAACAGTTGTTGGGCATGAAGGAGAAGCAAAACAATAGCTCATTCCCCCACTCCATATCCTCTGGAATTAATGCAAATCATCTCCTCTTAATTCATGATGCTAAACCAATTCAGTTGGTCTTCTAGACATCATCACAAGGTATTACATCAACAACAACAACAACAACAACCCCTATAACAACAAGAACAATAATAGTAACATCGAGTTCTCAATGCACCCCCCAAGCATCATCAACATTCTGACCATTCGATCCTGATTACACCTTCTCCAACTAGTCTATACTTAGCTTCCTCACAGCCTCTGCCTCTCGGGTACTATACAACATATACCTTCAAGGTCCTGTCCTAAACATCATATACCAACTCCTCTCTTTGGAACCATGAATTCAAAATCTACCAAGTGGAACACCACTACAACCTCAACAGCAGCTACATCAACTACAACCAAGCTTCAACATCATCAACACAATACACAAGATCATAGCTCAATTTTCTCTATAACCTTACAACATTACAATCATAACAGAAATAAAAAAAACTTAAGCAAAACAAAGCTTCTCCTACAGAGCTCTTAAGTGACAATTCAGCGAATACCTGTTGGGCATTAAGAAATTCCTAAAGAGCAACTCTACTCTGTGCTCACTCAATTCCGATTGAATACAAACCAAGTTACAACCATATTACAGCAGCAAGAGAATCACCTAAATACAAGGATAGCAGGCCCAAAACAGAACACTAACAGCTCAACTAAGCATGCAATACAATCATCAACTATGTCTGCCCATATACTTTCACTGAGCCAAACCTTCGAACACTTGATAGGCATAATAAAATTCCAAAAGACATCTCTTCTCTTTATCTCTTAATTCCCAATGAATACAAAATAAAGCAAGCTACAACACTCTAACATACAACATCTTATCACAACGACAACACACACCTTATCACATTCAGTTCAAAAGCTTACAAACATCAGTTCAGAACAATTAACAGCACAACACTACACTGAGCCTCTTCACTCAACACTACCTGGCAGAAGCTTGCTTGGTGGACAGATCAACAGCTGGCCGAAACACTACAGGATCTCGCGCAGACGCCGGCCAGAACACGACAGGAGTTCGCGCAAAAGCTGGCCAGAAACAGTGACTTCGAGACCTGTCTCAGGTCTGGCTGGGGCTGTAATCCTGACCGGGCGGGCATCTGAAGCGCAGGCTGTGCTCGTGCACTCCTCCATCTCAAGAGTTGCGTGGCAGACAATCACTCTCCCTGCACATGCACAGCGCCACCTCCACCTTCAGCTCCACCTCCAGCTTGATTCTCATCCCAATGACCACCCTCTCCCTGTCTCACTGGAGAAGGACCAACAGCTCCCCCTCTTTGATCCATTTAGCTATTTCATCTCCTTTTTCTCTTATGATGAATTACCAAATCAGCCCCATGCTTCTTTCTAATGACCAAGCCAGCCTTATGTCTAAAGTTCACTCAATTAAATTGTTACATACCAAAGTTGTTACTTCAATTACCATCCGATAAATTAGTTAAAGAGTTAACATTATCCATTCATCTCTCTTCACACAAGTTTGGCCGGGCCCACTTGAATAGCAACCCTATGTTAAGCCCATTAATCTAGAGCAATACCTAAATCAAGATTAAATTCTTGTTAACACCAAATTAAGTATGTACTATTTATGCAATATGAGACCAGAAAAACCGGGGCGTTACACAAGGAAAACATGTACGTAAATTCAGGCCCAATAGGAATTACCAGAATAAATTGTCTTATTTTACATGTGGTAGCGAAGATCATCTAAGTAACACTTGTCCTAAAAAGAAAAACAGTAGAGATAGTAACTCTATTTTAAACGAAACCACTCAGGAAGATTTGATTGCTATAGATGCTTTATGTCCGACACTGAATCCTTTTATAGCATTGTTTCTGCCATTCAGTCGAGAAAAGAAATTTATGAATCTGATAGTGATGACAGTGATAAACATACATTTGTTGATGAGATGGTTGAAAAAGATAATCTTTTTAATTTTGATTTAAACTTTATGGAAATCGTTGAAATTCCGGAATTACCCAAAGTAGATTCAAATTTATTTAAACAATTGAAAATCGAAAAGCTTCAGAATGATTGTCTACAATTGTTTCACAACACCTCTGATTTATGGCACATTGGAATAGATTTTTATTACTTATAATATATCTTTAAGCAGTACATAAAAAATATATGTATGCAAATTCATAATGTCTCACAAATTCTTATACCTCATATAGACAACATTCCTATAGTCTCTGAATTAGAACATTATTATTACTTTGATAATAAAACACTAGTCTTAGAACCAAGTTTATTCCAGTCATCACTTTACTCTTAACTTAATGACCCCTGAAATTTAAATTCAGATTACTTTCTAAATTATGATGCTGATAATGAATTAATAGATGTACAGATTTGTGATCATGATTGGAAGCTTAGAACAGGTCTTGATAATATCCATTGTTTTATTTGAAATTTTTTCCCTAGTAAGTTTAACAGAGCAAAATGTGCTTCATGCTATATAGAAGGATTTATTAAGTGTTTTCAAACCCGAATTGATGTAGCCTTAGTTCTTGCTAATACTGAACATCGAATGTATAAAAGTCGTTTCGGATTTTAGAAAGTAGAATTGATATTGTAGAAGAGGAGTTAAAAATAGTTAAACAAAATTTAGCTAGAAATGCTCCCTCGTCTTCTTCAACACCTTTTGTTAATGACAACCAATTATGTAGTGAATACTCGCTTGTTGACAGTGAACAAGTATGCAATGATGAACGAATGTCCTATATCTCAGTCAAAGTAAAGCTAGCCCTCTAAGATGGGTTAGAAATTTATTTAGAAGCTTTAATAGATACTGGTAGTACGCATTGCATTATAAATGAAAAACACATTCCACCACAGTATTTAACAACTGCTAGAAAAGTTACTTATGGACAACAAATGGATGGTAGTTATAACAGTTATCTTACTTACGTAGAAAATATGAAAATTAGTTTTTATACAAATTGTAACTCCTTTTCGGATTACTTTCCTTTACCTCATGTATGGAAGAGAAAAAAAATGAATAATACAACAGATTTTGTCTTAGGTTTAAACTTTATTATGTCTGATAATGGACAAATGACCTTTACAAAAGATTATGTTATACTCGGCCGTTCTTCTCTTTTTCTCCCTATTACACCAGCAAAGCCTCACCTTACGGTCAAACGCCTTAAAACAAATACAGCAGAACCATGCTTATGCCCTATAAGAGGAACCTGTAAAACAGATTTGATATAATCAGAAGATAATAAAGAATGGGAAGTAGAAGTTAGTTATATTGATACCCCAGATATTGAAGTAAATTTCTTAGACAATACTAAAATATACCAAGAAATGACTTCTATTAGAAATAGAACAGATATTGATGATCTTTTAAAAAAATTGGATTACCTAGAAATAATTGGAGAAAATCCCTTTAAGTATTGGGAAAATAATAAGATTTACAGCAAATTAGATATTCTTAATCCAAATTACATAATTAAAATAGTAAAAATAGAATTTTCAAATTTAGATAAAGAAGATTTTAAGATTCATATTGAAGATTTATTAAAGTTACAACTCATCCGTAAGTCCATCTCTCCACACAGATCAACAGCTTTTATTGTGAGAAATCACAGTGAAATAGTTCGAGGAAAATCTCGGATGTTTATAAATTACAAAAGACTTAATGATAATACAAAAGAAGACAGTTATGATATTCCAGATAAAAATCAATTAATCAACAGTATTCAGAATGCTAAAGTATTTAGTAAATTTGATTGCAAGTCAGGCTTCTGGCAAGTCAAAATACACCCAGATAATGTTGAATGGACAGCCTTTTCTTGTCTTGAAGGACATTTCGAATGGTTAGTTATGCCCTTTGGATTAAAAAATGCTCCATCAATCTTTCAAAGAAAAATGGATGAAATTTTTACCAAGTATGACAAGTTTGTTCTGGCCTATATAAATGATATTCTAGTGTTTAGTAAAAACATGGACGATCACATTAGTCATCTACAGATTGTCTTTACTGAATTTATTAAACATGGTATTATCATTAGTAAGAAGAAAATGGAACTCTTTAAGAAAAATGTCAAATTCCTTGGTACGGAAATTGGTGATGGAAGAATTAAGCTACAAGAGCATATAGTCAAGAAAATTTTAGATTTATCAGTAGATGAGCTAGGAGAAACAAAGAAGTTACAATCATTCCTAGGATTATTGAATTATGCGAGAAGCTTTATTAAATATTTAAGCAAGCTTGCTGGCCCATTATACGCAAAAATATTTTCAAAAGGCCAAAAAACTTTTTAACCTAGAAGATTGAAAGTTAGTACAACAGATAAAAGATTTAGTAGTACAACTCCCGGATTTACAGTTACCATTAGATAGTGACTACAATATAATTGAGACAGATGGATCAAGCCTCGGTTGGGGAGAAGTACTAAAGGCCAAACAACACAAATTCACTAGTCATAGTAACGAAAAAATTTGTGGATATGCAAGTGGGCAATATAGAGAAAGTGGTAATATTAGTAGTATAGATGCAGAAGTTCTAGCAATAATCTATGCCCTACATACTTTTCGTATGCATATTTTAGGAAAGAAAGAATTTCTTGTTAGAACAAATTGTGAAACAATAATAAGCCTTTATAATAAAATGCATGAAAAAAGGAGTAGTAAGCGTAGATGGTTAAATTTATTAGATTGAATTAACGGTTATGGGTACAATATCAAATTCGAGCACAGAAAATGAGTTGATAATAAGCTAGCAGATGCCTTAAGTAGACAAATAATTGTTTCTAATGCTAAACCTGTTTATGCAGATAACGTAACAGTCAGATAACAGATTAGGTATCTCAAAAAATAAAGGCAGATAGCTACCAGCTTCTTTTCAACAAGATTTTATTAAATTTGGTAATATTCTTTTACAAAGTTTACCTACATCCAATCTCTCTTTTAAAACATTACCGCATATCTCAGTCTCTGTAGAACAGCAGTGTCTTCTATATAATCTTTGGATAGCAAAAAATAAAATTAATACAGACCCAAAATATTTTCATACTTGCATAAATGCATTAGCTAAGCATTTTAATATGTATAATACTAGACAGAATTTTAAATTTTATGCAGTTATAGCCGGTTTTACAACTGGAGTCTTTTCTACTTGGTCAAAGGTCTTAGACAGTGTAAAAGATTTTAAAAATTCTCTTTATAAAGGTTTTGAAAATATTTCTAATACATTTACTTTTGCAAAGCACCATCTCGGTCCCAATTATTATGTATCTCCTGCTATCAAAACCACTATTGGGGTTGACAAGCCAACAGCTAGTCCAATGCAAACGGCAATTGGTAAAGACATCTCAAATCCGTTGATGGTTGGATATTTGCCAAAAATATCGTCAAAAGATATCAATGAAGCTAAAACATCATTGGCTAGTCCTGTGCAACAGGTTGCAGGTAAAGACTTATCAAATCTTGTGATGGGTTTGGCTTTCCCAAAAAGCCAAGAAGATAAAGAGATAGGCAGTAGCAATTATAATTTGTTAGTAGCAATCATCCAAAAAATAGTTGATGATACTTTAATCAAAAGAGATATTCAGAGTTCTTCATTAGGCATTAAGCTTAGCATAAATCCAGACTTGTTAAACATGGGACAGAAGAATCTTAGTCAGGAAGCCACTAGCTGTAAAATCCATGAATTTTAGGAATAAAAATTTTGTTATATTCCATAAAAATAAGATTCATAAATTTTATTTAATTCCTTAAGCTTGAAGGATGGAGAATTAAAAAGCTTTAAAAAGGGAATTAAATTAGATTTTTAAGACCAATTAGGAATAATTGGGAGTTCAAGGACCTTTTAGTAATTTTGTAAAGTCTTGAGGACTAAAAGATAATAGTCCCCTCTCACAGGCTTGGACTTAAATGTGACTTAGAAATTGTTCAGGGACTGCTGGATAATTACCCAGAGAAAAACCCTATAGAAATGGTTTAACGGTTGAGATCAAAACATCTTGGATCAGTGTTGATCGCGAGGCATTATTAGGCCATCTGTGAGGCCACGTGGTGCGCTGAGAGGTGTTCATCTGGGAGTGTGCTGGATGCGAGGCAGATAAATAAGATTTGGACCGTCGATCTAAAGTTAATCTCAGCCTTTTGATCTAGATGTTGATGGATCCGAGGCATAAAGTTGTGCTTCCGACCGTTGGATGAGATCCAAGCGATCTTCGCCATTGATCGGTGGAGTGCTGATCACGAGGCACAGCTTGCCCTCCTCACTCGCTTCCTCCGCCAGAGAGCCGCCGCAAGTGCCACCGGGCGCCCCGCCGTCTTCCCCGGACATTACGTGCGGAAAATTAGCTCGCCGGAGCGGCGAGTTAAGACGGGGACGTTGGAAGATGGATCGCCTGCCTCCCCTCTATAAAAAAAAAACCTCGCCTCGGTTTGCCTCAAACAAAGAGAAATGTAAGCTCGTGAGTCGCCGGCGAGCTTGGTCGGAAAAGGGAACAACGGCCACAGGGAGCGTCTGTCGCCATTGTCACCACCAGAAGGATCGGAGACCAGGTAGGAATCTAATTGCGGTTTCAAATTAGTATTAGATGCATTGTTAGCACGGTTAGGGCTCGCCGGAGAGGGTGACTGTAAACGATGGTGGAGCGGCACCGGGAGGGGGTAGTAGGTGGTGTGGATGCATGAAAGTTAAACATGAGGCCTCGACAGAGCTCTGGATATCATTTGCAGGCGGTGGAAGCTCTCGGGCGAGGAGATGCCTTTTTCCGGCGATCTCCTCCGGTGAAGCTTGCATAGAGAGAAACAAGTCGCTAACAGAGGGGCTGAAGGCCTGTGAATGGATCCCAGACGAAGGGGAAGTTCGGTGCAGTGGAGACACGGCCAAGGCATCACTCCGGCGACGTCGTCGGGACTCCGGCGGGTCACGGCCGTAGGTTGAGAAGAAGAAGTCGAGAGAGAGAGAACGAGAGAGAAGAAGAAGAATTAAAAGAAAATAATTTTTAATAACTATTTTTATTATTTAGTTATCAGTTTTATTTAATTGAGAAAATTAAAAAGGGTATGACTTTTTTGGTGTATTAATCGATAAATATTTCTAAGCATGAAATGAACATTTGATTGATTCATATATTAGTATAACCTTAGTATTTGATTTTGATGGTATGATGATTTAAATGGTTATTTACAATCATGATATTTAAAGTGTCACATTTTATTGGGTTAAATATTTAATTAGTTTGATTAAGATTAATCAAATAATTAGATATGAAAAGCCTAATGAGTTTTGATAATGTGACAAATAATTTTAAACTTGAGGATAATAAATAAATTATTTTCCTTGGAAAATAATTAGTTAACCAACTAGTTAGTGGTTAACTAATAAAAAGGGAAAAATAGATTAGTTTTCAATCTATTAAGGCTAGACATTTGATTAATCTAACGGGGTATAGTTAGATTAATTAAATTGTCTAGTTAGTGAATGAGAATGGTTAGACTAAGTTTAATTAGTTAAGATTAAACTAAAGAACTAAGTCATGAACCTAGTTTAAAAGATTGAACTAACTGGTTGTTACATTAAACCAGTTTTAATTAATTAGTTTAATCAGTTGGGTTAAGTGGACATTAGACTTGGTTAGCAATGAGTCAAATAAATTGGGTTCTAACCAAAGACAAAAGGGAAATCAATTTAATGGTTAAGTTAAATTGATTAGAAGCGGAATTAGGTCCATTAGATGGAGGGCCAATGGACCGGGCATAAAGAGGTGGACCAAATGTTAAAAATAAAATAAGATAAAAAGGGCTCAATTAGTCGAACTAGAACTGGATTTATTATTAACTAATAATAAAGATGGTTGGTAGAGGGAACTAAACCTTGAGTCAACCAAGTAGTAGGTTATGACTTTGGACCCTAAAGTCATAGTTACTCAAATGACGAAAATGCCCTTTTCTTAGTTTAAAAGGGCCAAGACCAAGCTATAATGTGTAATGGGCTTGAAATAGGCCCAATTCAACTAAAGTGACTAGGGATGACTAAATAAGGTTTGGACTCGACAAGTTGACTAGCATCGACTAAGTTTGACCAGGCTGGGTCTAGAGTCAACCAAAGGAAGTGTAAACTGGGAAATAAGGATTAGTGACCCGGGAGATGGTCCTTAGGACCCGTTAGTGGGCCTAAGCCCAACAAGAACGAGAGTCATGCATATGCAACTAGTAACATAGGGTTTTATTAGAATTTTAACTCTAATAGAAACCCTATCTGTTAGATACTCTCGGGAAGTCCAAGAGGCGTTTCAAGAGGTGACTAGGAGGACTTCGAGCACCAGTGAGAGGTAAGTACCTTTGCCTTGTTTCCCCTCTTTGTAAGTACACTTGCCTAGCTCCCGCCCAGTTTTGGGTTTTATTGGCTTTGGTGTTGCCTTATTTGTTATTGCTTTTCTTGATTTCGTGCTTGTGCACGTTACTTTCATGCCTTGGATGTTTGATTCCATACTCGTGCATGCTTGTATGCCCCTTTGGGGGTATTGCTCCATCGATATCATAATTTGATATGATTGCACACACTCGTATTTTGATCTCTTGGATATCTACGCTTGTTGAGATGATAGCAACCTGTAGGGTATGCTTGTGAGTGTTGAGTGTGCCTACCTGTTGACCGGCACGTAGCCGTGGAATCACGTGAGCTTGTGCCGCCGTAGGTATACATCAACTATAGCTTTGTTTAAAGGATTCTCCCATCCTCGTGATTCTTTGTTTCCGCCATCGGGGTACATCGGTACTCTTTGTTTCCCTTGCTGGGGTAATATCGGTAATCTTCGTTTTCCATGATTAGGGTAAAACTGTATTTGGTAAACTTTGTTTTCCGTCAATGGGATGATATCTGGCTGACAAGGTACGTCCCATGTTTTGGATAGTAGCACTACTAGACCATGGACCGAGGATCGCTTTCGGCTTAGGCCATGACCGACTAGGGAGATGACTTATGAACTCGTGAGTACTTTGTTGAGATCTTGTGGTTATGAGCCCCACCGCTGTAGAATCCTGTGGTTTTGTCTTGAGCGGGCGCCCTCCGGGTGTTGATTGATGATCTTTGATCTTTGGATTTCCTTGAGATTCCTCGCAGTGGTACTTATCGGGCTTTCCTTCAAAGCTCATGCGCTTGTTTCCTTTATTTCTTTTTTCGTGTCAGGAGTAGGTGACTCGGACTCGGGAGCTGTGCAAAGGACTGGGTTGACTTGTGGAGGTTCGAGGACCTCATTCTTCCTTTGAGAGAAAGATGTTTATATTGTAGGACCCTAATAGGGTCTTGACCATAAGTAGGGCATGTAGACCCTTAATGATTTTACTTTCGTTGTGACTCTGATTTTATCCAATTATTAAATTTGAGTTATTTGTTATCTGCTTCTATTACTTAGGCCTTGTATTCGAGTGGGGCTCGTCTCCACTTGAGTACGGCCGATCTGTTCACGTGCTCGAGGTCCCTGGATCAGGGTCGGGGCGTGACACTAGCCCTGAACAAGAACCTGTTGAGCCCATCAAATCTTAAGAATCAGATTTAAAAAAGAAAAAGATAGTGGAGTAACCCCTCATAGCCATTATGTGATTCTTTAGGAAGAATCTTAGCTTTTTCGCCAATCATTTTCTAACATCTCGAGCATGATAGCTACTAAAGAAACATTTATTCTTTACTTTTTAGTCAATCATTCCTAGCATCTAGAACATGATAGCTACAAAAGAAGCACTTATTCTTTAAGGATTACATCGCATCTAACCACTTTCAATTCTTAGTCACGAATATTAAATTTTTAGCCGCATAATTTCCTTTTGTAGCCAGAATAAAAATCTCCTTTAAGTCACGTCCCTATACTAGCTCCTTATGACTAGTATAATAGGATTCTTTATAACTAACTTTTCTCTCTATATATAGACAGGTTCAGCTCCACTTCAAAAACCAAGACTCTCCTATGCAACACACTCCATTCCTGAAACGATCCACAGCCTCCAAAAACCTTCTTTCTATCCAACAGCTCCATTCAAAATCTCAACCTTGATATCCTCATTAGCCGGTTCACTCCAGCACAATAGACCATATTCTCGTACCTTCGCCCATTGCCACTATCAGTTCAAGAACTCTTAGCCAATGAACTCACCGACCTAAACAATGAAGTACAAGTCATGTCTGATATTATCAAAACTCAGCACTCCATTATTGATAACCTAATGAAAGCACCATAATCAGCCGCCCACTTACTGGTTACTGCCCTCAAGCAGATGCTGATCAAGCTCCAAGCAGAAAAAGATGAACTTTGTGCTAAGTTCTATGCAGCTCACCAGCGACCATCTGAACTTCCTGCTCACTTTTCCTGCCTTCTACCAAACACTCTTCGTTTCATCTTTCATGATCGAGTGATTCAACATAACCCACTCTGCTCAAATGATGGAGAATTCCAGTGCCAAATGGTACTTACTAAAGACACCCTCAACACCATTCAATGGGGCGAGTCTACACTTTCCTTTTAAATTGAGAGATCAAGCGCTACCTTGACACTCGACACATATGTTCCATACGGTTGCTCATACTCCTTCAGCTGACTACAACGCCGGACAGCGGCAACTACCACTCACCATCTCACGGATGAAGAACTTGAGGCAAAACCTTGCCGCGGATGTAATGGATCCCTTAGCCCCATATGAGGCGATGGCAAGGCGTGGGTTTAAGGTTACTTTTGCATGCATGATTCCTTAATCATGCCGCAGTCTAAAACTACCTTGCCGCCCGTATGCGATTGGCATGATCATATAGAATATTAATCATGAAAGCATCTCATGAGTAGTAGAATATCATCATAATATTCTTTCTTGGCATACAAGAAACGAATATATTCCTTCTTGAACCCCAAGTAAGAAATATGATGATTAGTGAGAATAATAATCATGACTATTCTTTCTTGGCATACAAGAAAAGAATCTCATGATTTCGATGCTTACTTGACGTGCACTCCAAGTTTACTTGCGGTGCAAGTCACTTGTCTATATAAGAAAGCTCATTCTGAGTTTCTAAGCATCCATCCATCAATCAAGAGCTACGCTTCAAGGAATACTTGTTCTCCTTGAAAGCTTTGTGAGTTTTTTAAAGTATTCTTATCAATATGTCTGCTATGCGAGTCCAAGTCATGTAAACATTTTGGTGAAGCAATAAAGCTTGGAGTAATTTCAACTTTCGTGTAAGCTCTTTCTTTCGTCCCCTTGAAAGGGAAACCTCTTTTATCTTAAAGGTATAGCCTACCAAATTATTTTCTACTCTTTTGCGTATTTTTAGGTATGCGTATGCATCGCACTTATAATTTACTTTTCATTCACACGAAGAGGATGTCGTTGTTGAATCTATTTTGAGTCCTTTCCTTTTACTGTATGTATGTGGTTTTTCGGTTCTTACTTAGTCGGGAAGATATAGTGGACCCGGATAAAAATCCTTAAGATTGCCATAAGAAGTAGGTGTAAAGTCCTAGTAAGGCACTAAGAAGTAGGTGTGAAGTCCAGGCCTGAGGTTGTAAATTCCCAGTCATATACCCCTCATGCCTTGTGAAGGTGCCAAGGGTTCATTTGGGTGTTCGAGAGGTAATGACTTTGTTCCTGTGTCGGACTTGGTTCTTATGTGCTCAGTCTTTCTCTGCTATTGACCTAGGTAAAGATGAACGACTCTACATATAGTCATAAGGAAGACGACGATAAATGGTGGATCTCGTGTGAAATATCTTTAAAAAAAATTAAAAAATTAAAAAATTAAAAAATTAGCAATGTCCTGCAAGATAATTGAGTGAGTATCGAGTAGAGTATACACCCACTTGAATACAGCGTTTTGTACCCCCCTATAATTTTAATACAAAACGTTGTATTCAAGAGGTTGTATGCTCTACTCGGTACTCACTCAATTATCTTGCAGGACATAGCCAATTTTAAATTTTTTTTTTTTTTTTTGATATTTCACACGAGATCCACTATTTATCGTCTTCTTCCTTATGACTATATGTAGAGTCGTTCATCTTTACCTAGGTCAATAGCAGAGAAAGACTAAGCACATAAGAATCAAGTTCGACACAAGAACAAAGTCATTACCTCTCGAACACCCAAATGAACCCTTGGCACCTTCACAAGGCATGACAGGTATATGACTGGGAATTTACAACCTCAGGCCTGGACTTCACACCTACTTCCTAGTGCCTTACTGGGACTTTACACCTACTTCTTATGGCAATCTTAAGGACTTTTATCCGAGTCCACTATATCTTCCCGACTATGTAAGAACCGAAAAACCACATACATACAGTAAAAGGAAAGGACTCAAAATAGATTCAACAACGACATCCTCTTGGTGTGAATAAAAAGTAAATTATAAGTGCGATGCATACAAACACAAAAATACACCAAAGAGTAGAGAAAATAATATGGTAGGCTATACCTTTAAGATAAAAGAGGTTTCCCTTTCAAGTGGACGAAAGAAAGAGCTTACACGAAAGTTTAAATTACTCCAAGCTTTATTGCTTCACTAAAATGTTTACATGACTTGGACTTGCATAACAGACATATTGATAGGAATACTTGAAAAAACTCACAAAGCTTTCAAGGAGAACAAGTATCTCTTGTAGCGTAGCTTTTGATTGATGGATGGATGCTTAGAAACTCAGAATGAGCTTCCTTATATAGACAAGTGACTTATACCGCAAGTAAACTTGGAGTGCACGTCAAGTAAGCATCGGAATCATGAGATTCTTTTCTTGTATGCCAAGAAAGAATAGTCATGATTATTATTCTCACTAATTATCATATTTCTTACTTGGGGTTCAAGAAGGAATATATTCGTTTCTTGTATGCCAAGAAAGAATATTATGATGATATTCTACTACTCATGATATGCTTTCATGATTAATATTCTATATGATCATGCCAACTGCACATGGGCGGCAGCCTTTGGGTAGTTTTAGACTACTGGCATGATTAAGTGAATCATGCACAGAAAAGTAACCTTAAACCCATGCCTTGCCATCAGGCTCGATATGGGGGCTAAGGGATCCATTACATCCGCAGAGGCAAGGTTTTGCCTCAAGTTCTTCATTCGTGGAGAGAGGTGGAGTGGTAGTTGCTGCGTTGTCTGCTGCAGGGTTGGTAGCTGGTGAAGGAGGCGGAGCACCGTATGGAACATATGTGTCGTAGTGCTGTTGGTAGAGGTAGCGCTCTTGATCTCTCAAGTAATTTAAAAGGAAAGTGTAGCTGAGACTCGTCTGGTATTGAATGGTGTTGAGGGTGTCTTTAGTAAGTACCATTTGGCACTGGAATTCTCCATCATTTGAGCAGAGTGGGTTATGTTGAATCACTCGATCATGAAAGATGAAACGAAGAGTGTTTGGTAGAAGGCAGGAAAAGTGAGTAGGAAGTTCAGATGGTCGCTGGTGAGCTGCATAGAACATAGCAAAAAGTTCATCCTTCTCCGATTGGAGCTTGATCAATTTCTGCTTAAGTTCAGTAACCAGTAAATGAGTGGTTGACTGTGGTGCTTTCAGTAGGTTATCAACATCGGAGTGCTGAGTTTTAATAATATCAGACATGATCTGTACTTCATTGTTGAGGTCTGTGAGCTCATTGGATAATACTTCTTGAACTGAGAGTGGCAATGGGCGAAGGTACGAGAATATGCTTTGTTGTGCTAGAGTTAACCGGCTAATGAGGATATCAAGGTTGAGATTTTGAGTGAAGCTGTTGGTTTGAGGAGAGGCCATAGAGAGAAGGTTTTTGGAGGTTGTTGATCGTTTTAGGAATGGAGTATGTTGCATAGGAGAGGCTTGGTTTTTGAAGTGGAGCTGAACCTGTCTATATATAGAGAAAAAAGTTAGTTATAAAGAATCCTATTATACTAGTCATAAGGAGCTAGTATAGGGACGTGACTTAAAGGAGATTCTGATTCTGGCTACAAAAGCAAATTATGTTGTTAAAAATTTAAGATTCATGGCTAAGAATTGAAAGTGGCTAGATGCGATGTAATCCTTAAAGAATAAGTGCTTCTTTTGTAGCTATCATGCTCTAGATGCTAGGAATGATTGACTAAAAAGTAAAGAATAAATGCTTCTTTAGTAGCTATCATGCTCGAGATGCTAGGAATAATTGGCTAAAAAGCTAAGATTCTTCCTAAAGAATCACATAATGGCTATGAGGGGTTACTCCACTATCTTTTTCTTTTTTAAATCTGATTCTTCAGATTTGATGGGCTCAACAGGGTCTTGTTCAGGGCTTGTGGCTTCCTGACTACTATTCTTTTGTCTCATGTTTAACAAGTCTAGATTTATGCTAAGCTTAATGCGTAATAAAGTACTTTGAGTATCTCTCTTGATTAAAGTATCATCAACTATTTTTTGTATGATTCCTACTAACTGATTATAATGGCTACTACCTATCTCTTTATACTCTTGGCTTTTTGGGAAAACAACACCCATCACAGGATTTGATAAGTCTTCACCTGCAACCTGTTGCACAGGACTAGCCAATGATGTTTTAGCTTCATTGATAGCTCTTGATGATATTTTTGGCAATATCCATCTATCAACGGATTTAAGATGTCTTTACCAATTGCCGTTTGCATTGGACTAGCTGTTGGCTTGTCAACCCCAACAGTGGTTTTGATAGCAAGAGATACATAATAATTAGGACTGAGATGGTGCTTTGCAAAAGTAAATGCATCGGAAATATTTTCAAAACCTTTATAAAGAGGATTTTTCAAATCTTTTACATTGTCTAAGACCTCTAACCAAGTAGAAAAGACTCAAGTTGTAAAATCAGCTATGACTGCATAAAATTTGAAATTCTGTCTAGTATTATACATATTAAAATGCTCAGCTAATGCAGTTATGCAAGTATGAAAATATTTTAGGTTTGTATTAATTTTATTTTTTGATATTCAAAGATTATCTAGAAGACACTACTGTTCTACAGAGACTGAGATATGAGGTAATGTTTTAAAAGAGAGATTGGACGTAGGTAAACTTTGTAAAGGAATATTACTAAATTTAATAAAGTCTGGTTGAAAAGAAGCTGGCAGCTGTCTGCATAAACAGGTTTAGTATTAGAAACAATTATTTGTCTACTGACGGCATCTGCTAGCTGATTATTGACACCTTTTATGTGCTCGAATTTGATATTGTACCCATTACCATTAATTCTATCTAATAAATTTAACCATCTACGCTTACTACTCCTTTTTTCATGCATTTTATTATAAAAGCTTATTATAGCGTCACAATCTGTTCTAACAAGGAATTCTTTCTTTTCTAAAATATGCATATGAAAAGTATCTAGGGCATAGATTATTGCTAGAACTTTTGCATCTATACTACTAATATTACCTCTTTCTCTATATTGCCCACTTGCATATCCACAAATTTTTTCATCACTCTGACTAGTTTATTTGTGTTGTTTGGCCTTTAGTACTGCTTCCCAACCGAGGCTCGATCCATCTGTCTCGATTATAATGTAGTCACTATCTAATAGTAACTGTAAATCCGGGAGTTGTACTACTAAATCTTTTATTTGTTGTACTAACTTTCAATCTTCTAGGTTAACGGTTTTTTGGCCTTTTGAAAATGTTTTTGCTTATAATGGGCCAACAAGCTTGCTTAAATCTTTAATAAAGCTTCTGGCATAATTCAATAATCCTAGGAATGACTGTAACTTCTTTGTTTCTCCTAGCTCATCTACTGAGAAATCTAAAATTTTCTTGGCTATATGCTCTTGTAGCTTAATTCTTCCATCACCAATTTCCATACCAAGGAATTTGACATTCTTCTTAAAAAGTTTCATTTTCTTCTTACTAATGATAATACCATGCTTTATAAATTCTGTAAAGACAATTTGTAGATGACTAATATGATCTTCAATGTTTTTACTAAACACTAGAATGTCATCTATATAGGCCAGGACAAACTTGTCATACTTGGTAAAAATTTCATCCATTTTTCTTTGAAAGATTGATGGAGCATTTTTTAATCCAAAGCGCATAACTAACCATTCGAAATGTCCGTCAGGGCAAGAAAAGGTTGTCCATTCAATTCTATTTTTCCCGTTTTAATTATGTAATTTGGATTAAGAATATCCAATTTGCAGTAAATCTTATTATTTTCCCAATACTTAAGAGAATTTTCTCCAATTATTTCTAGGTAATCCAATTTTTTTAAAAGATCATCAATATCTGTTCTATTTCTAATAGAAGTTATTTCACTGTATATTTTAGTATTGTCTAAGAAATTTACTTCAATATCTGGGCTATCATTATAACTAACTTCTACTTTCCATTCTTCCCTATCTTCTAATTCTATCAAATATGTTTTACAGGTTCCTTTTATAGGGCATAAGCATGGTTCTGTTGTATATGTTTTAAGGCGTTTGACCGTAAGGTGAGGCTTTGCTGGTGTAATAGGGAGAAAAAGAGAAGAACGGCTGAGTATAACATAATCTTTTGTAAATGTCATTTGTCTATTATCAGACAGAATAAAGTTTAAACCTAAGACAAAATCTGCTGTATTATTTATTTTTTTTCTCGTCCATACATGAGGTAAAGGAAAGTAATCCGAAAAGGAGTTACAATTTGTATAAAAACTAATTTTCATATTTTCTAGTACGTAAGATAACTGTTGTAACTACCATCCATTTGTTGTCCATAAGTAACTTTTCTAACAGTCGTTAAATACTGTGGTGGAATGTGTTTTTCATTTATAATGCAACGCGTACTACCAGTATCTATTAAAGTTTCTAAATAAATTTCTAACCCATCTTGGAGGGCTAGCTTTACTTTGCCTGAGATATAGAACATTCGTTCATTATTGCATACTTGTTCACTATTAACATGCGAGTATTCACTACATAATTGGTTGTCATGAATGAAAGGTGTTGATGAAGACGAGGGAGTATTTCTAGCTAAATTTTGTTTAACTATTTTTAACTCTTCTTCTACGATATCAATTCTACTTTCTAAAATCCGAAAATGACTTTTATCGATTCGATGTTCAGTATTAGCAGGAACTAAGGCTACATCAAATCGGGTTTGAATACACTTAATACATCCTTCTATATAGCATAGAGCGTATTTTGCTCTGTTAAACTTACTAGGGAAAAAATTGCAAATAAAACAAGGGATATTATCAAGACCTGTTCTAAGCTTCCAATCATGATCACAAATCTGTACATCCATTAATTCATTATCAGCATCATAATTTAGAAAGTAATCTAAATTTAAATTCCAGGGGTCATTAAGTTAAGAGTAAAGTGATGACTGGAATAAACTGGGTTCTAAGACCAGTGTTTTGTTATCAAAGTAATAATAAAGTTCTAATTCATAGACTATAGGAATGTTGTCTATATGTGCTATAAGAATTTGTGAGACATTAGGAATTTGCATACATATATTTTTTATGTACTGCTTAAAGATATATTCTAAGTAATAAAAATCTATTCCAATGTCCCATAAATCAGAGGTGTTGTGAAACAATTGTAGACAATCATTCTGAAGCTTTTTGATGTTCAATTGTTTAAATAAATTTGGATCTACTTTGAGTAATTTCGGAATTTCAACAATTTCCATAAAGTTTAAATCAAAATTAAAAAGATTATCCTTTTCAACCATCTCATCAACAAATGTATGTTTATCACTGTCATCACTATCAGATTCATAAATTTCTTGTCCCGACTGAATGGCAGAAACAATGCTATAAATGGATTCAGTGTTGGACATAAAAGCATCTATAGCAATCAAATCTTCCTGAGTGGTTTCGATTAAAACAGAGTTACGATCTCTACTGTTTTTCTTTTTAGGACAAGTGTTACTTAGATGATCTTCGCTACCACATGCAAAACAAGACAATTTATTCTGGTAATTCCTATTGGGCCTAAATTTACATACATGTTTATCCTGGACTAAGTAGGGTTTTCTCTTATTTGATTTTCGCACAAAATAAGTTTTCTTGAACAGCTTTTTAGATTTCTTTTTGTAAGGTTTCTTTTCTTTTAGGCCGTAAGCTTGACTAGTATAGATCTGACTACAGAATGAGTATTCACCTTTCTTAAGCTGTCTTTGGATTTGTATGTTTGTACATTTTTCTTTGAGTACATCTAAGATAAACTAAACTCGCAGTCCATTAGTCCACTGGGGAATATTAGGTTGAAAAACTTGTTCCATAGTAGTCCATTTGTTTGAAATTTCTAATCCTAACGCTCCAGGTAATTTTCTCATTAATTTACTACCTAATTCTTGACTAAATGCATTTCCTGAGATACAACAAAAGTGAAAGTATTCTAAGAGGAATGGTTTAATTTATTTCCAATTTGCTAAGCTAAGCTGTTCTAAATGTATGACCGCGTTTTTCTGAAGTTCCATATTTCCAGTGTTTGGATCTCTTTCTGTGATTAGAGTATGAATTTTATTGACAAAGTTATAAGGATTTGGTCCTAAACTCATCATATATTGAAACTCTAAATGTTGTTCTCGTTTATAATTCTCTCATAAAGCTTTTATGCTTTCTCCTAAGAACGTTTCTAAATATCTGAACATTTCTTCTATATCTGGGTCTTTAAAATTTCTTATATAATCATAGACGACCTGACCTTTCCATACATCAATGACATTTGACCATATTTGTGGATCATGTACTGTGATATTTAAAATATGACCTCTATTTTTGCCTTGAAATTTTATAGGTTGTTCTAAGAGCATTCTTTTGCCTCTTGGTTTAATGTTGTCTGGAACTTGGATTCGATCAGTGTAAGGCATTCGGGGTACTTGACTATAATTATAGACTGTAGGAAAAGGTGCTTGTCCTTAGTGAACCGTGCTACTTTCTCCTTCCATGGATTTTTTTAAGCTTGCGGTGTCTTTGTTGGATATATTATCGTCTAGAACATCCAAAAATAATGCTTTTCTAATATTGCCTGTGTTATAATAGTATAAAGATTCGAGCTCATTTAATTATCCATTTGTAATTAAATGCTCTTCAAGTTCTAATAATTCATTAGAAGACAATAACATTTCTAGTTCTCGTGGATATAGAATTGGATCCTCTGGTAGTTCGTACATCTTAATGTTAACCATGCTATAGTCGATTGCAAGATCTTCAGATAACCTTTGAAGCTCTGATTCTTGCTCTTGAGCAAGGTTCCATTTTTTATATTGGGTAAAACGTAATGACGTCTCTCCTTTAGTATTTGTATACATAAGGGAATCTTTGAGGACCAAAATTTCGTCTTTTTTGGAAAAGAGATCTAAATTCCATTCTTCCCCTGCTAATGTTTTTGGTGAAAATTTTACTGGTTTAAGTAATCTAATACCTTTATTTCCTATTAAGTTAATGACATCATCCACACGTAATTTAAAATGAGTACTACTAGTATTAGTTTTTTTTGTTTTTTTTTGGTTAAAGTGGATAAACCACATTCATTTATTGATTGAAAATAATACTACTAGTATTAGTTACCTTGCCTAGGAAACCTATGCAAACAAGTAAATTTTTTCCTTTGAAGCGCTCATATTCTTTGGTTTGCATTCTGACTTTTATGATATTAGCAAATTCGATAATATTCATTATGTAATCAGGGCTATAATAAAAAACACCACCATTATTATTCATATCAATTCAGTGATGCCTAGCATTGCTTGTTCTGTGCCTGCCCATCGATCATCATAAGCACAACATAAAGCTTTAGTACCTAAACCTTTTCGTCCTAGACCTTTAATGCCAATAACTATAAGACCGAGATGAATTAAATTGAACTTTTTAACAAGTTCTTCAAGGGATAATAATACTAGTACTAATAATAACATAATTATAGTGTAAAAGAAGGGTGAAGAACAAACTTTTAAATTTCAAAAAAATATATATATAATAAAATTTTTCTGCAAAATATTAAATTCAATAGGAATGTGCGAATTCTAATTATAATGTTACCAAACAGGTCCTTAAAACAGTGAACCCCATCACAATGCCAGAACAATAGGTCCCATTACATTATCTAATATTATTTAGAAAAACTTCGTACACGATAATGCATAACACTAACTTAACATCCACATTGTTTTCCAAGCAACAAAGAGGGACACTTGCCATTGCCCCTCCCTTTTAGGGCTTTAAAAGAAAAAAAAAAAAAAAAACATGAGCAAGGGAAAATTTTAATTCTAAACCATTAGTTCCTCAAGGAGCGGGGAAAATAAAAATTAATAATTACAGTTAAAAAAAGAAAAAGATACATTATAAATTTGGGGAATTCCAACCGTTGGAGTGCCGTTTCATGTCGATTTCCCGTTTCCCACGTCACCAGTGTTTCCCATGTGACCCGCCTTTGTTTCGCGGGAAAAAGGAATTCTTCGGTTTGGGGATTTCGTTGATATCCATCACTTGAATTGTCCTTTGCTTTTTAGCTGATAGCATGGCATCATTTCCACCGCATCATCACAATATATAAAATAAAAACAAATTTATGTAAAAAAAAACCTAATCCTGAATGTAACTAACTACTACTAAAAACAACTTGAAATCAATACTATTTGATTAATTTGATTGAAACTCTAAAACCTATAAAAATAAAACTCAAATGACACAGAGAGAGGTAAAACTTGTAAATCCAGCTCAACATTTGTTACAACACCATTATTATTAAATAAAACAATTATTAAATCCATTTGCAGGGATACACATGCAAATGAGCTTTATTATTTAATAGTTAAGGATTCTTCTTGCAAACTGTGCTATGAAAGCTCCAAATTGTTTAATGTCCCTACAAAAATTGATATTTATTTATATATGCCTACAAATTGATATTTGTTTTTTTTTTATTTATATACTCTTGTCCTTAAATTAACTCATGATGGTGTCAAAAAAATAATTAAAAAATAAAAAAATTTATTTAAATAAATTTAATAATCTGCCTTTCTAAATAAGTTTTCGTTATTTAAAATTACCTCGTGAAAAAATTAAAAATAATTTAGACATTTTTAACTATTGTTAGGCTTTAATTATGATTAAAACTCCAAATTATAACATAAACTAATTGTGACTTACAACAGTCATATATAAACTATAAAACAAGTTTTCCAAAAGTATGCAAATAAATAATATTTTTATAAAAATATATACTTTGTAGAGACATGCTAGCAATTTTTCTATAATAGTTTTAATGTAAAAAAGATGAAAAATTCTATACTACCGTGGTTTTTTACCCGTATCACCGTCGGTACCCACTAAGATACAATACAGCCGTATGGGTGCTACCGTGCTAGTTTATATATTTTTGAGTAAGATTTGCACGGTATGGATGCCTTCACGGCAGTGTAGGAGGCACCAAAAAGGATTGAATGAAGTGTACATCTAGGAATCCTCTGATTGCTAGACAATTTATGCAAGGGAAATACTTATACCATTTTGTGCTTCTTGGTAGTTCTCATGCAACCTTTTCCTTGCCGACGCCAGCCTTTCCGGATCAATCAAACCATCTTTTTCTTTTTCATCCTTTATCACTTTCTGCCATTAATTAAATTTCAAAAAATTATTCAAAAAATAACAAAAGTTTAACTTTCAAAAAAGAAAATTAAGTAAATTTCTTTACGGGAGGAGGTGGTGGTGGGCTCGGCTTTGGCGGCGCCTCTCTTTGCGGAATATTCTTCCCTCGAGATTCCATTTCCAATCCCAAACCACCATCTATTTTTACAAAAATAAATAAGTGAATAAAATCCAATGATTTAAATTTTTCTATTTTTTTAAAAAAAATAAAGAAATAAAATTCTCACAAACTCACTGTGTGGATTGGGTGAGTAACCGAAATCCACAACCTGCAAAAATAAAAATATAATAAATAAATAAATTTTAAGAATCTAAATAATAATAATAATAATGGGAAGTTGAGTGCCTGGTGCCCATTTTGATTCATTTTCCCTGACAATTGCTGAGGAGAATACGGGTCTGCTGCCATTATTTAAGAAAATAAAAAAATTTTGTTAAGAAAAAAATTTCAAATTATAATTTTTCAAAAAGAAAATATAAAAAAATCGCGGGAGAAGCACCATCGGAATTCGACTTCACCCAGTCGTCCACCAGATCCTTCCACTTCCTGAAAATCAATACCCGGTATCCGATTCTTTTACAAACTACCCCTCTAAAAAGTATCAAATTAACTAGAACTAGAAAATATTTGGAGAATTTTTAAGGAGTGTAAAGTAAAACCTCACGAGCAGCTTCACTAATCGGCGGACTTCGCCGGACGAATGTTTGCGTAGCCCGTTCACGTGCCTCCCTATGTCCGTTTCCTAAATTTTGAAAATAAATAAATTATAAAAATTCAATGAAGGGAAAAGAAAAATAATTAAATAATTTGGAAAACTCTCACCTTGAGAGCTTTGAAGGTGATCTCCATGTCCGCGAGTTTTTGGAGGCGGTTCACCAGCACCTCTTCAGGCTTTTTTTTTATTATAAAAAAAATTAAAAATAAATATAAATCAAATTTCAAAAATAGTGAAAAATATCGGGGGTGGAATTCACCTGATCGGGATCCTCGATGCGCTCTTTGATGGCGAGGATCCGGCGCTGCTCGGCGTCGATCGGAAGGTCAGGATTCATCCGATGGTCTTCTTGATCCTGATCGCGATGCTGCTCCCCTTCGTCGTCATCGTCGTCCTCGGGGTCGGATCGAGGGGTAGAGGGCGAAGCGGAGAGCTTCGCTTCGGGGCTTGAGGTCTCCTTCGCTTCGCTCCATTCATGGCCGAGATCCTCAGGGGCGGCACAGCTGCGGCACTGAGTGGGCTCCGGCGAGTAGAGGCGCTTGACGATGGCGTCCCGTCGCGAGCGCAGCTCCCCGGCGTGGTCCCTCGCCGCGACGGCGATCGCCGCATCGATCAGCGCCCAGAGATCCACGCCGTAGCTCGTGAGCACCACGCGCACCTCCTCCGGATCCATGGATCAGGTATGCCCCAACTCGATCACGATCGCGAATTCCTACGAAGATCGCATGAAATCCATCCCGAAGAACCGATTCGAGATGGAAAGGAAACCCCAAGCTTTGGTACGGATCGCGGGGATGGGAATCAAACCCGGGAGCTCGGCCTTATCTTTTCGATTTTTCTTAATTTTTTAGTATTTACTCGCAGTATAATTTTTTATTGAAATTATTGAATATTTTCACATAAACGTCCCTATAAAATTCACCAATTCGATACAAATAATCCTAAGATTTATATATATAAATATATAATGTCTATTCCATAGATATTATAATATAATATAAAAATTATATTCAAATTATAAAAAGTAACTTACATGTATTTTATCAAATAAAGTCTGATATTTTGATTGAGTTAAAGAAGGATTTTAGATATTAGGTTTTAACTTTGGACTATGTATTTATCTGAAAATCACATAAATAATACATATTGTTTAGCATTTTTATTTAGTGGCATATGATATTGATATTCTTTTTGGTACGTTGTCATATATATTAATTTATGGGAATGGTCCGAGACATCGTGAGCTTTGTCGGCTTGTACGGACCATGTAATCTGGACACCTGGCCTTTAACTGAGGGCACCGCCACTGCTGGTTGTGCAATGCTTTGTATATTAATTTTATTTAAATATTTTAATATTATAAAATTAAAGAATTTAAGGTTATAAAACCTAAGAAAGAAAAATGTTAAAAAAAAAAAGTAAATGACAACTTTGTTAAAAAAAATAGTGAAAATTATTTTTGTATAGCCTTAGACATTTTTCCATTTGACTGGACAACGACTCTGACATTTGGTAATCCTTATTAGTACTTCCTTGTTTAGATTCTTCTCCACCGGTCACTCCACTCAAAAAGCTGTCAAGATTTTTTAAAAAATATCAACTTTATCCCTCGGTGCTTTGTTAAGAGATCTTCTTCCCATACATGTTTGAACGTCATTCCTTCCCTTTGCTTGCCCAACAAGCTTCATCATTTCCTCAATCTTTCTCCAATGCCTAATGAGAGCAACTTCAGTTGAACTTCTGCCCATTCATTCAGCAGGTTGCCAATGGGGACCTTCTTTGTGATTGTAAGGTACAAAAAAGAATACACGTTGTTGAGTTTGGCACATTGTCAACGTGGCAGTCTGTGTTAAAGGATATATGCAAACTTGGAGTCTAGAAGCTACCCATGTGAGAGTGAAGTACGTCGTCCTAAACGATCACTAGACTATATGTCACATTGAGTTAGATGTGGATTTCTTGCTGATATGCAACGTGTATGGTATATTCAAGAAGATCGTTCTAGACATGATCATTGAGAACATGGGTGTGACAACGGAGGACTGAGCACAGTCATCCAAACCCCATAATTAAGGTTGTTTGTTCTTTGCTTCAAACAACTGTGTTGTTTGTTTTGGAATGGAAGTACATTCCACCTACATTTGCCGATAATTATTGGGGTGTTTGTTTGTTTGTTGTTTTCCTTTCCCAGTGTTTTGTTCAGGGTTTCTGATTATTTTCTGAGGTTCTTATTTATTTTTCATGGATTCTGTTTACTTTTTGGAGTTTACATCTAGTAAACAGCTAAAGAGTTTATTTTTTGAAATTTCTGCTTGGTAAATGGTTGAAACGCTTATTTTTTGGAGTTTCCGCTTACTAAACGGCTGAAACGTTTATTAATTTTAATTTTAGATTTTCGTTAAGTAAACAACTGAAGCTTTTATTTATTTATTGTTTTTTTTTGTGACGGGCCCAAGGGGTGTTAGTTAGAAACGGCTTAAGCATTTATTTTTTGGGGTTGGCTTACTAAATGGCTAAAGCGTTTATTTTTTAAAATTTCAAGCGTTTTTTTTGTTTTGTTTGTTTTTTGTTTTTTGTTTTTTTTTTGAATTGTTCCGTAGTAAATGGATGAAAAATTTATTTTTTCAGATTTGAGCTTAGTTAAAGGCTAAAGCTTTTATTTTTTGGGGGCTTAAGCGGCTTAATGATTCGTAGCAATTAGCTGAGAGATTCGTAGAGAAGCTAGACAAAAGAAGTAATAAGAAGGGTGTGTGCAAATGACCATACATTTTCGCTCGATTATTTGATTTGGGCGAATGAGAGCTTGTTGGAAACAATTTTTGATTTCCCACAAATATCGGCATTGTGCCAAGTGAAACGTTTGGAGGGTAAATCCCATCGTTTCAGGGGGTTTTTAGCCCATTTTCATTTTTTGGTTTTTCTTCAATTTGGGTATCGTGTTTCACTTTAAATAGCTGATTTTAATCACCATGAAATGCATTCTTCTTATCAATAAAAGTTTCCTTTGAATTTCAGGATTCAATTTTCTGGAGGATTCCATACCTTTTTTTTTGTCTGTTCGAGTGTTATCAAGCAAACACTTGTTTGTGTGTTTTATGAATAAGATCTTTTCTCTTTGCTTCCTTTTTTCTTTACTTCCGTTTGGCGTCATTTATTATTTTGCATAAACTTTAATTATCTTCATAAAGTGTTTATTATTTTCTTAAAGTGTTCATTATTTACTAAAGTGTTTATTATTTTGCCTAAGTGTTTTTATTTTGCTTCAACGCGCGATTATTTTTGTCAAGCCCCAAACCTGACCCGAGGAGCCGATAAATCGACTACATCTAAGCAAGGATGAGCCCCACCTGGATGCAAGGCCTCAGAATCAACAGATAATTAATATAGAGCTAAATATAATAAAACCATACAGGGGAAACAATTAAGGGTTTAAACAACCCTATAGGGTACAAGGGGTCATAACATCCCTACACGGGTGCTAAATAATTATATAATACTCAAAAGAATCAAGATACAACTAATTACTCTAAGGTTCATAGACCTCAACTGAACTCATATGTAACACCCTTATTCTTTCCAGGACCCAGGTGTCACACCAGCCAGGTCAGGGAGTGAATCCCGGCCTAAGGCTGTATAAAACCATTAATTACTCATAATCAAACTAATATTAAGGAAATATAAAATCAAGTACAATACTATTACAAACCATACTGTCTCAAAGTCTCACACAAGACTAGATAGGAGTTAACATACTCCTCAAATAAAACATCATGAAATAAGATAAACAACATGGGCCAGGTGGTCAGCACCAACTGAGGGGATCCAAACCCTAACTCCCACTCTAAGCAGAGCCATGACTCTGCTTACTACTTGCAAAAGATCATTCAACAACAAGGTGAGCTACAGGAGCTCAGTGAGGTACTAACACTGCTGTCAAGATTAACATACCTGTATACTTTCAATTTTAGATAATAAGAATAACGAAAGGCGTAATACAAAGACCGAATGATATTTAAAACACGGAAAGCAGCATGCTGATCATGACAAAAGTCATGGTAATGTTCAATTAATTCAAATGATATACACTTATGCATTTCTTTAATCTTTTATCATCATCAGAATGGGAAATGAATTCCACACAAGTCAAGGTCCTCCCAGGTTGGTCCGTATCAACAACCATGGGGTGACAAGCTGTGGAATCAATTTCTCATTATCTATCATATTAGTGTCATCTATACCTCTACTTTCATACAGCGGCACCGGAGTGGAATAAACTAACACTCAGTATCTCTCCGGTCGGATCAACTCATCGGCCATGAGCTATACGAGTATATACGTATACTAAGCACTCGAAGAGTACGGGAAGGGGGTTTTGTTTTCTTGAAATCAGGGTTTGAAAGCAAATTTAGTTGGGCATTAAAAGCGAGTTATATAAACCACCCCTTCCCTACCTAGTACCGTACTCTCTGGCTCTATCGTAGAGCCACGTCTGGCGCATGCATGTATTCAAGTATGATGCCTAATATGTCTATCATGGCAATTTCTAAATATGCGTAATGTTTTCACATGCTTTTCATAAACATAAATTCAAACTCCGAATAAATCTGCAAATCATGCTTGAAAACTGAAAAGCATTTCATGAAAATCATAACGATTTCATAACATGAAATCCCAAAGATCAATTCGATCAAAATACAATAAAATGCGAAGATTTACAGTTATGTTCCCTCACCTTAGTCTGAGTGACTCCTAAGGCGGGCTAGGTCCTTCCACAGCATCGGCCTTGGCCTTGCCCTTCTCTTGTCCTGAAAATAAAAATACAGATTTCTTTAGGAATACGGAAATCGTATTCTTAAGACATTCTCATTCTATACCATTAAAGCACGATAATACCATCAATTAACTAAAGCATGATCTCTACTAGTATGAACTCTGTATTCCTACAAAATTTTAATACGATATTGCCCATATTTAACAAAATTAAATTCTAATCATCGGTGATTACCATACAACTACTAACATGCTTGTTTAAACATGATCAATAGTTACGCAAGATCTTAGAGCTTAAATCAGCTCTAATTTACTTAAGTTTTTCTACAAAAATTCGGCAGCACCTCCTCTATTTGGAGACCCCCAGAAATTATACAAACATACATTGATCTACATCTAGTTATTCATACAAGCATATTTATTCATGGATTATCCTCCATTCTCTGTTTAATCGTCATTCTCTCATCAAGCTTAATAGATTGACAACATCACTAGGGTGTTAATCGAATTAGCCAATTCATTCCCTTCTGAAATTAATTTCATGAATACTATGCTCACAGCCCGATACCAACCTCACCGACGTTCGGAGTCGCCGGAATATCTCGTCGGAGCCGTGGACAGAGTCAGCTAGAGGGGCAGACAACCGGCTTGGGAGTGCCTACCAGCAGTCACCGGCCTAATCGTAGAAGAAGAGGAGACAAGGAGTCCTGGTGGCGGAGCAGAGGGAGCCTGAGTTGCAGACACAAGGACAGGGCAGATCCATAGGTAGGCCGTGCGCGATCTCTAGACCGGAGCTTCACCAGAGAAGGAGGCAACGCCGCTCAACAGCACAGGTCCGGCGCCGGACTCAGGTCGCAGGTCACGCGGCCGCGTCGCCTCGAAGGATGCCGGCGGAGTTGAACAGAAAGAAGGGGAAGGCGCGGGTACAGCTGCTCGACCAACCGTGTGAGGACGAGGAGAAGGGATCGACGAGGTTGAGGCTCTGTTAAGGGTTTCTCTGAGGGTTCGAAGCAGATAGAGAGATTTATTCCTCTCCCTCTCCATCATCCACTTTACCTTTAATAAAGTAACTCATTTTTTTATTATATTAAAATCAATATTTAACTAAACTACTGTATTATCACGAGTGAAAGTTGTCCGACCGAGATCCCCTAAATCCAGATCTCGGTTGGCTCTCGTCCCTTCAATTATTGTCCCCTTTTGTTAATCTTGATTTGGTGATGTTTAATAACTAAGAGACATTATTTAAATAACGGTCTTATTAATCAGGCTATCTTGTCACGGGTCAGATAGTTGCTCGACCGAGATCCACGTTTCTCGGCTTTTGACTCTGCCAGCCGTGCTTTATCTGAACTCACATTTTTGTCCCTTTTCTCCAACTAAACAATTGAAATTAATTAACATTTATTAATCTTCCAATTAACAAACCGGGATTAATCTCTTTAGTCTATCTCCAACTATTTCATGTCTAATTGGCCTGGGCCAATACGGCCTGCGCTGGCCCAAATTGTTGCGAGACTGGACTTTAGATTTATTAATTCTCTATTTTCTCTTTAATTGGGTTTACAAGTAGGTTAATCTCTTTTATGTGCTAAGTAATCTCAGTAATAATTTCCAGAAAATAATTTATTTAAACGTGAAAATTTTCGAGGCGTTACATCATAACACAGCTAGGATGCCTCAGGGGGACTCCCTTCCTATACCTCGGTCCTAGCTACTGGTCGTGATCTGAAAAGGGGAAAAACAAATGGGTGAGCTCGGAAGCTTAGTGACGCCGAGCAGGATAGTGATTAAACTGCTAGCGGTGGCAACCAGGGGATTATCAAGAGAGCAAGCAAGGGGGAAGACAAACAGAGAAAAAAGCCTCTGAAAATTCAAAACAAAAGTATTATTTAATATTCAATGAATAAAATTCAACCCACAAGCCGGTTTTAAATAACTTCAAAAAACTAACCTAGAAACCTATCATCTTATCCAAATTTGCCAAAAGTGTCAAATTTTGATTCAAAGCTAAACTTATCTAATTTAAAAACCCTAAAAAAATTAGATAACTCCTAAAAATCTGAGATCAAATCGGATTCAAATCCTATCCTTAATTGGCATACGAAGTACTACCAAAAATAGAAAAAACACCAAAAAATAAAGAAATGGCGGGGAAAATAACAGAATTTGAGGATGAAGGAAAGGTCCACCGGGGAAAATAGCAGAATTTGAGGATAAAGGAAAGGTCCACCGGGCAAGCCTAGTGGATGTCACTTGCTCGTCGAGACGAGCTTTCCGAATTGTGGTTGAGTGCGCGAATCCGATGCTTGTAGCCAAAGTTATGGCCAAAACACCAAACCATGTCCAAAACTGTTCCCCAATCACGGAATTGGCTCGATCACCTTCCGCCTTTACGTCGGTCCGCTAATTCATGATATGCTGAAGCCTGCATGGTGCATTCAGATAGTTCAGCATCATTTGACTTGGGTTCTCCTGCATCAATTAGGAAGTACCCACTAAAAATATTGAAGTCATGCCACATTTTTAAATCAAGAAACGATAAAAAATCTATACAACCGTAAAACATACCAGGATTATTCGCTTCAAAAATTTAGTAATAGTACTATGATATAGCTGATATGTAATTCAAGCTCTAAAGCAGGTAATATCGTAAAGCAAATGGTAAGTTGTCATAATCAAACTCAGTATTCAAACCGCTGAACAAGAAGAAAGCGCTGAATAAAACAGGTCAAACACGCAAGCTACATCTCCATGGCTATAATATAATGTAATATATATCGTGACGGGATAGGTATATCACGCGTCAGAAATGCAGATCGACCATATTCGGAGTGGACACGCATGTCCGGTAGTGCTACATAACAGGGAAACGTGTCGACACAATCAATTCTACGCCAACTGGCTGAGTAATAGGATAATAAATCAGCTAGGTTTTGAGATGTGTAAAAACCAGTGATACAAAATAAATAACACGTGTCAACCTAGTTGGTGCCTAACACATATGTGTACATGGCCAGTCTAGACATTGTTGTCGTCTGGCTCACGTCTTTTGATGGTCTAGGCCGACACGGTTGGTATCCAACTCATGTACTTGTACGGCTAAGGCTTGACTCACGGGTAGACATAGTCAACAAGAAATAACATTCAAATAAGTTTTAAAGAATCAAAAAGGCGCATGCAACCTAGGCAAAATCCATCAGATGTAGGCAAGTATGCAGAATCATGGAATTTAACACATAAATCAGGAATAGCGAATCCAAGAGTAATAAAATCGGAAAAAACATGAATAATGCTTGAACTACAATTTGGACTATGCATTTTAGGGATTTACAGGAAATAAGCCAATTAAACAAGGTTTCCAGATAAATTATATTTTTATTAGAAAATAAAGTATTTTAAATATACTTACAGTGGATTTATATTGTGTAAAACTTACACTCTTTTTTTTTTATGAAGTAATACATATCCCAGATTCCACTGTCACGATTCTAACCTCAGTACCATGATTTATTAAAACAAGAATATTCTCTAAAAGACTTCAATACATAATCTCACATGTCATGTTGTCTATGATCAATCTATTTACATAATCACTATGTTACACCCTATGTTTCGTCCATGGCATTACTGTGATACTAATCAAGGCAATTTTTTTCCTCCCAATTTACTAGATGCATGACCCCTCCATCATGCTCTCACTACAGTTCTCTTAGCCCGGTTAATGGACACCCAACTATACATAATGGGTCAAGGATTTGACTGTGGTTCATGGTTTGTACCCCTCTAAATATCAGGAACCTCCAGTAACCACCTAAAGGCCAATTGGTGGCATAACTTACGCATGAGAGTGAGGAAGCACTTTAGACATTACTTACTTCATGGAGCATTGATCCTGACATTTGACACCAGACCTCAGGAAGTAAAATATGGGCTATAACCGAGTAGAGACAAACGCAAACTCCCAACCAGCACTTCATTCTAGTCCCCTAGGGTGGACAACATACGTGGCAAATAACCACGTCTACCCCTCCTTCACCTGAATGTATAGGACAGTTAGTTTTACTAAAGGTTGAGCCTTCATAAGTGCATAATTATACATATATTTCTATTATATTTACAACCACTTATCCTGTTCCTTCCATTGATTTCTCTATTTTTGTCCTCCTTGGGGTTTATTTTGTGATTCAGCAGGTACATATGTACCCTGAGCGAAAGGAACAGGAAGCATGACAACTTAGTGCGAAAGGAACTAAAAATGCAACTTGTAGAGAGCTAGTTCCCTCTTTATTGGCAATTCTTGTGCATCATCTTTCTATGCCTATGCTTGTGATGTCTATGGTTTCATGGGCATGAGCCCCTGATCATAAACCTAGTAAGGTTGAGTACAGCACGAGGGTGTTATCGCTGGTCATTAGTACAGTTATTATTGAGTTAGCCTAGATTTCATACCTTTTAGGTCTCAGTTAACCCAATGTGATAGGGTGTGATTAGCACGTCCAGAGATCGTCTGTTACATATAGGTGTTTTCCGTCATACCCTCCAAGAACCAGTCTCCAGATAACTAGTACCAGGAAGTCAATCATTAGCAAGGGATTCCTAGGCGGATTGTGATCCAAGGTTCCATGTCTTATCTTTGATTACGCACAATCTACCAATTGCTTGCGTTAGTTTCCTAGATTCCTTCTTTAGCTTAATTAGTTAAACTACCACAACACCATCAAAATTTTAGGCTAGGTGATAGGGGATAGTTAGTACTAGTATACCAATCTATGTGGATTCGACTACCCTATCAATTGGTACTTTATTACATGATCGACTCCGTATACTTGTGGGTTAGTCGTCGCACACCTTGTACGTGCATCAAGTTATTTGCGTCGTTGGCGGGGACTGCAAACGCTAGGAATATTAGAATTTGTTATTATAGCTATTTTATTTTATTTTATTTCATTTTGTCCAAAAATCCAAAAAACAAAAACCATATAATTAAAAACATAAAAAATATATTTGCTTTCGGATTTGATTTCGCTTTTCTTGTTGTTTAGGTGCTAGTGCATGACCAGAAGCAGTGTTCCATATGCAATGGAAGTACATGATCCAAATTTTGAGCATTACCTTCACAGTCAAATAAGAGAAGCTCTTACCAAGACAGTTGTTTGTGTAAAAATATATATATATATATATATAATACCAGGTGTCAATGTTTGAAGGGGTCAATGAAATATATAGCTCAAAGTATCTTAAAATTTGAAATAAAAAATGTATATATGGTCGTATCCCGAGGTAAGCTAAAGACATAGATCCTAAGGCAGGCTAAGGACACAGATCTCGAGGTGGACTAAGGACACATATCTCTAAGTAGGCCAAAAACACAAATTCCAAGATAACCTGGGAATACACATTCAAATCCTAAGATAACCTGGGAACACAAATCTCAAGGCAATCTTAAATCTCAAGATAGGCCGAGAATACAAATATTGAGGCCATCTCAAATTTCAAGATATCTCGAGAACATAAATCTCAAGACAATCTCAAAAAAGTACAAATCCTAAGATAGCCCGAGAACAAAAATCTCGAGTTAATTTCAAAAAATACATATCCAAGAGAGTCATGATCTAGATTATGGTCATATGATGATTAAAATTTGAATTCAAGGTTATAACTAAGTCTAGATTATGATATTAAAATTCAAAATTTTGGTGTTATCTAGATTATGATCTCATGATGATTAAAAATAAAATTCAAATTCAAGGTTATACCTAAATCTAGATTAGATTATAATCATTAAAATTCAAATTTTTGATCCTATCTAGATTATGATCTCATAATGATTAAAATTCAAATTCAAGGTTATACCTAACTCTAAATTAAATTTCAAATTCAAGGTTAAATCTAAATCTAGCTTATGATCATTAAAATTAAAATTCTGTTCTTATCTAGATTATGATCATGATTAAAATTCAAATTTAAGTTTTCATCCAATTATGATTAAAATTAAAATTAAGGTTATACGTAAATTTAGATTATGATCATTAAAATTGAAATTCAAAATTTTAATTTTATCTAGATTATGATCTCATGATGATTAAAAATCAAATTCAAATTTCAACCTTATCACTAGGTTGTGAGAATCTATAAATAGAGGGGAGACTTTTGGAGGGAAGATGAAACAGAGGGAGATTGAAAGAAACAGGAAAGAGAGCTAAATCAAGGTACTCTTTTTTCACTCCTATAATCAAGCCATGAAACCCAACCCCCTCTGGCTGCCTTCTCGGATGTTTCCCCGTCGTCCCCTTTGTCGTCACCACCGCCTTCGCCATCATTGTCTGCCTGCTGCCATCAGCCACATCCTATTGTCACCGTCTGAAAGATGGAAATCTAATAATCTCAGGTCAAGGCCTGAATTTTGGAATCGAAAGATGGAAATCAAATAATCTCGGGTCAAGGCCTGAATTTTGGAATCGAAAGATGAAATCTAATAATCTTAGCTCAAGGCTTGAATTTTGGAATCGGAAGATGGAAATCTAATAATCTCGAGTCAAGGCCTGAATTTCGGAATCGAAAGATTAAATCTAATAATCTCAGGTCGTGGCCTGAATTTTGGAATCGAAAGATGAAATCTAATAATCTCATGTCAAGGCCTGAATTTTGAAATTGAAAGATGAAAATCTAATAATCTCAAATAAGGGCCTATAAAAAAATAGTAATGAAATAAAAAGTAGTAAAATAAAAAATAAAAAAATAAAAAAAGGAGAAATAAAATAATAAAATAATAAAAAAGAACGAAATTGAAAAAGGAAGAGATGAAAGTAAAAAGAAATAAAAAAAGAAAAGGTTAAAAAGGAGAGATCTTCTATATATATATATATATATATATATATATGATAAGGGTGAAACCAGTAGAGACACGTGGGAACACATCACCTTGACACGTGGAAGGATCTCACACCCTCGATCACTAGCCGAACCTCAAAAAGACCGAAGAATCCTTCCAAAGGAACACTCCGAAGGCAACCCCGAAGCGTCCTCCGAAGAGACCTTCAAAGACCAAACCGAAGAGTGATTAGAAGAGCCTCCTGAGCAAATTCCGAAGGAAGAGGAGTTTCCGAAGGGCCTTTCGAACAACCTTCCAAACGGTCTCCAAAGCAAAAGAGAATTCCGAAGAGCCTGCCGAACAAACTTCCGAACAAGACTCCTCTTCCCAAGAAGCCATGGACCCTTCTAGAAGAAGTAACAAGCCGACCCAAAAAACCGAAGAGGTTGTAACCAAGCCCTATAAAAAGCCATGACCTTACACTTGTAAAAGGGATTTGAACTCTTTGTATACCCGCGTTCCACCTCCTCTCTCCTCTCCCTGAAAAAGTCGCTCATAGTGGAATTTCTCTCTCCAAAGATTGGAGCCCCGATTCAAGGGGTTTTCCACGTAAAAGTCTTGGTGTTTCGTTTTCTTGATTCCCTCTCCCTCGATCTTCTTGGATTCTTTCCCCATAAAAACCTTACAAATTTAAGTGTTGACTTGGTTCTTGGGATCTTCCCGAAAATCTCGTTAACATTTTGGCGCCGTCCGTGGGGACTGCGATCAAGAAGTCATGGCGACCACAAGAAGATCAAGACAGAGCCAGAACCAAGAACAGACGAGTGCCATTCACCCAACTCCGCCCCCTATTGAAGCAACGCCTGCCCCAACCGGAGCAACACCGCCGCCCCCAGACGAAGCCCCTCGAACAGCCGAAGAGGACCTTCCGCTTGGTCCCCAAACCATGGAAGTCCCGGGGGATCGCTTCACGGCCATGGAGAGGCAGATCGCCGACCTGGTACACAGCATGGTCGCGGTCGAGCGCCACGTCGCCCAAGCGACAGCACCGCGCGATCCACCACATCGCCTAGAGAACCGGGAATATTCCGCGACTCACTCCCCCCGGCACCATGTGCATCCACCACCACGGGAGCGGAACCATCGGTCCCTAAGCCGGAGCCCCACTCCACATTATCTCCGGGGGAGAGACCGCTCTCGGCCTGATCACGGATACCTACAGAGGCGTCCTGCCTCTCCGAGAGGATTCGGATCTCCCGAGCCATATTGGGACCACCCATCGCCTCGACATCGTCCTCCGAGAAGGGACTCTCCTCAGTCACGCCCGCCTCGGCATTATCCATATGGGCGCTCCCCGCCAAGGTATAGATCTCCCCGTGATTATCAGTTAAGGGGCCGCTCTCCTCGACGCCATCGCTCTCCAGAGTCCTACCACGGAGAGAGAGTCAGCGACCGCGAGAGGGTCTTGACTCATGTTCCGTACATGCCCTCACCCTTCATCAGGGCAATCTGGGAGGCCCCGTTCCCAGAGAAATTCCAGCCCCCGAACATCAGATATTACGATGGCACCACCGATCCCTACGAGCATGTCGAGCGTTACTGCGCAGAAATAATGACTAATGGCCTCAATGAAGTGGTCTTATGCCGCGCATTTCCCAAGACCCTCACAGGAATCGCCTACGACTGGTTCAGAAGCCTCCCCCTTGAGTCCATAGCCAGCTTCAGGCGACTAACCGAACTCTTCTTCCGAAGGTTCGCCAACCGCCGAAGGCAGATGAAGAACCCTGTATTGCTCCTCAGATGCAAGCAGATGGAAGGGGAAAGCCTTCGAGATTACTTGGACAGATTTAGCAGAGAGGCTTCCGGGATGTCGCACCCCGATTCCATTATGGTCGTCGGCGCGGCATTAGATGGGCTTCGGGATGGTCCTTTCCTCGATGCAATCTCCGGATCTGTTCCTAAGGACCTCCCCGAACTCATGAACCGAGCGCAGTCTTTCATCGCTAGCGAAGAGTTCAAAGCTGGCCGGAAGGAGGAAACTTTGCAAAGGATCAGGGAGTTTCAGAGGGAAGAATCCCGATCCGAGAGATATAGAGACCCAAGGCAAGGGGAACGGCGGACCCGAAGGGAGCCAGAAATAAAGCGAGAAGAGTTCGCCCGACGAACCGATCGCGGCCCGCAGGAGCCCAGGAGACCTCGGCTCCCAGGAAAGTATGATAACTACACCAACCTCAATACGACAAGGGAGAATGTGCTGATGCAAATACAACACAAAAAGCTTTTGAAACAACCGAATCCCATAAAGGAATCCGCAGCCATGAAACGGAGCGGGAAGTTTTGTGCCTACCACCAAGCTAAAGGTCACACAACCGAGGACTGTGTACACCTGAAAGATGCCATTGAAGACCTCGTCAGGGCGAAGAAACTCGATCAATTCTTGCAGCAGGAGCCAACGCCCAAGGCGAACGCTGCACCACAGCCAGTCGCCCCGCCGGGTGCCGTCCCCTTGCACTTCATCGCAGGAGGTCCTGGCTGCGGAGGTGAGAGCTCCTCCTCTCGGAAGAATTACGCGAGGATGGTGGGGGCGGTACACGAAGAACCACCTCAGAAGCGAGTCCGCCCACCAGAGCCCATAACTTTCTCAAACGAAGACCTACGAGGAGTCTCCCAACCCCATGACGATGCCTTGGTAATAGCAGTCAAAGTAGGGATCTTCATTATGTACAGAGTGCTCGTCGATACTGGGAGTTCGGTCGACATCATTTTCTGGGACGCCTTCGAGCGAATGAAGATCGGTCCGGAAAATTTAAAGCCCACCAAGTCCCCTCTAATGGGATTCAATGGAAGTCCACTTCAACCCGAAGGTGTCATAACTCTTCCAGTTACCCTCGGCGACCCTCCACGAGAAGTGTCCTCCATGATCCAATTCCTGGTGGTTCGGTGCCCCTCTAGCTATAATGCTATCATGGGAAGACCCTCCCTGAACACCTTCGGTGCAGTTCCCTCCACTTATCACATGATGTTGAAATTCCCGACTGAGCATGGGTGTGGAGAAATAAAGGGTGATCAAGCAGCCTCTCGGCAGTGCTACGTCAACCACCTGAAAGGCCGAGGAGGACGATCCAACGGACCGCCTGAAGCACTAACCCTCGAGGAGCTGCTCCCCAAAAATGAAGATCGAGAAGCTCGTCGTCCGACGCCAGCAGAAGAACTGAAGGCGTGTCAACTTGATGACGAAGCCCCCCAACAAACAGTACAGCTCGGCAGCGAACTCACTCCTGCGCTCCAAGAAGAACTGCTAGCGCTCCTTAAGCGAAATGCGGACATCTTCGCCTGGTCCGCCGAAGAAATGCCAGGAGTACCTCGCACCATCATAGAGCACCACCTAAAAGTGGACCCCTCTTCGAAACCAGTCATCCAGAAGAGAAGGAACCTCTCCTCGGACCGCCTTGAAGCCGCCGAGGAGGAAGTCAACAAACTGTTGAAGGCGGAATTCATTCGGGAGGTCCAGTATCCCGAATGGCTCTCTAATGTAGTCCTTGTAAAGAAAGCCAATGGAAAATGGCGTATGTGTGTAGACTTTACGGATCTCAATAAAGCCTGCCCCAAGGATTGCTACCCCCTGCCTCTAATAGATAACCTTGTGGACTCTACTTCTGGCTATGAGATGCTTAGTTTTCTAGATGCGTTCTCAGGATATAACCAAATCCGAATGGCTAAAGAGGATGAGGAAAAAACCTCATTCATCACCTCCAGGGGGACATATTGCTACAAGGTCATGCCCTTCGGACTGAAAAACGCAGGGGCAACGTTCCAAAGGTTAGTAAATAAAGTCTACGCAAAGCAAATTGGAAGGAACGTCGAAGCCTATGTTGACGATATTCTTGTCAAGAGTGCAAAGGCCGAACATCATGCTTCCGACCTCCAGGAGACTTTCGAAGCATTACGAGCCCATGGCATGAGTCTCAACCCAAATAAATGTGCCTTCGGTGTTCGCTCGGGGAAATTCCTCGGGTTCATGATCACAGAGAGAGGAATCGAGGCCAATCCGGAGCAAATTCGAGCCATCATGGAAACCAGGCCCCCAAGAACCATCAAAGAGATCCAGCGCCTCAACGGGAGATTGGCCGCTCTTGGAAGATTTATCTCTAGATCCGGAGAGAGGAATCTCCGCTTCTTTCGCGCCCTTCGAGCAACACCAAAGTTACAATGGACGGAGGAATGCAACAAGGCCCTCGACCAACTGAAAGCCTATCTCCAGTCACCCACCCTCCTCTCCAAACCGAGGGCAGGAGAAGAGCTCTACATCTACCTTGCGGTCACAGACTGGGTCGTCAGTTCAGTTCTCACAAGGGAAGAGAACAAGATACACAAACCTGTATATTACACCAGCAAGGTACTCTCTGATACCGAGTCAAGGTACCTCCCTCTCGAGAAGCTCGCCCTCGCATTGGTAACATCAGCCAGAAAGCTTCGCCCCTACTTCCAATCCCACAAAATAAAGGTGCTCACGGATCAGCCATTAAAGCAAATACTCCACAGGCCCGACGCCTCGGGTCGTCTAGCGAAATGGGTGATCGAGCTCGGAGAGCACGATATCAGTTATGCCCCCCGAACAACCATCAAGGCCCAAGTCCTAGCAGACTTTATCGCGGAACTTACCACCACTAAAACCGAGGGACCCGAAACCATGGATCCCTCGGAGACACACCCAGCTTCTTCTCCCCAGTGGGTCTTGCACACAGATGGTTCGGCCACCACGGAGAATTCCGGAGCAGGGATAACCCTCCGTTCCCCCTCGGGATGGAACACCTCCACCATCCTCAAGTTCAACTTCAAAGCCACAAACAACGAAGCTGAATACGAGGCGGTGATAGCAGGGCTACAGCTCGCCCGAGGCCTCGGGATCCAAAATCTGCAGATAAATACCGATTCACAGCTCGTGGTGGGTCACTTGACACAAGAATTCGAGGCTCGGGAGGAGAACATGTCAAAGTACAAAGCCGTAGTACTGCGCCTCATGAAGAGCTTCCAGAATGTTCATATCAACAAAATACCCCGGGCAGAAAATCAAGAGGCGGACTTCCTATCCAAGCTTGCCACCTCGAAGGAAGACGTCCAGCAGCTCGTCAACATCCAACATCTGACGGCAAAAACAATCGAATCCCGTCCCCCCGAAGAACTCCTCGACATAGAAAACGAACATTGTTGGATGGATCCCATCTTCGACTACCTCAAGAACGGAACGCCCCCACCAGACCCGAAGATCTCTCGAAGCATCGCAGTCCGATCCAGCCGCTTCAGCATCATAGACGGCCAACTCTACAAGAAGTCTTACTCCCTGCCGCTCTTGAGATGCCTGCGACCTTCCGAAGCGGAACGTGTCCTCACGGAAATCCACGGAGGAGTGGCAGGAGATCACCAGGGTGGTAGAGCTCTTAGCCACAAAGTCCTTCGACAAGGATACTATTGGCCGACCTTGTCAAAAGACGCTATCGAGTTCACTCGGAAATGCGACGCATGTCAGAGGCATTCCAACATTCAAAAGAAGCCCTCCGCTCACCTAACCCCAATCGTGGGTTCGAGACCATTCGCCCTATGGGGAGTGGACATTCTTGGTCCTTTCCCAGTCGCCGCTCGGCAGTTAAAATTCTTAATAGTCGCCATCGACTACTTCACCAAGTGGGTAGAAGCCGAACCTCTATCCAACATTACGGAAAAGGCGTGTCGCTCCTTCCTTTGGAAATCAGTTGTCTGTCGATTCGGAATTCCCGTAGCCTTCATCACAGACAATGGCCGCCAGTTCGCCAATTCCGCTTTCAAGGCCTTCTGTGAAGGGCTCGGGATCGAACATAGACTCACGTCAGTTACTCACCCCCAAGCGAACGGACAAGTCGACCGAACTCTGCTTCACGGTCTGAAGACTAGGGTCCTCAGCAACGGCACCTCGTGGGCAGAAGAGGTCCCGGCGACCCTATGGGCCTACCGAACCAACACCCGAACGCCCACAGGGGAGACCCCCTTCGCCCTCGCCTTCGGGGTGGAGGCGGTAATCCCTCCAGAGATTAAGATACCCACCCTTCGGACACAATCATTTGATCAAGCAACCAACGAGGAACAACTCAGGGCCGAATTAGACCTCCTCGAGGAGAAAAGAGATTCGGCGAATCTCCGAGCAGCGGCCTATCGTCAAAAGGTAAAGAAGTTTTACGACGCAAAAGTAAAGGAAGTCACCTTCCAGATAGGCGACTTAGTCTTGCGAGAAAACAAGTTCGAAGGGAACAAGAGCAAGACAGGAAAGTTAACCCCGAATTGGGAGGGGCCCTATGTCGTGACCGGAATCGTGAGACCAGGTACCTACCGACTCGCCAGGATGGAGGGGAAGAAGCTCAAACGCCCCTTCCACTCCGAAGCGCTGAGGAAGTATTATCAATAAGGCCTCATCTTTGCGCCACGATAATACATCCGCTAGCTATAGTCAATGCCTTGGAAAAGAAACACTTCGGAATCAGGGTATCGCGCCTTGATCGCGAACCGCTTCGATTCCACTTCGGAATCAGGGTTTCGCGCCTTGATCGCGAACCACTTCGATTCCCCTTCGGAATCAGGGTATCGCGCCTTGATCGCGAACCGCTTCGATTCCCCTTCGGAATCAGGGTTTCGCGCCTTGATCGCGAACCACTTCGATTCCCCTTCGGAATCAGGGTACCGCGCCTTGATCGCGAACCGCTTCGACTCCCACTCGAAATCAAGACCATGGTCACGAGCCACTTCCATTTCCTCTCAAGAACAAGACTTTCACTACTTCAAGTTCAAGAAACATGTCTCTATCAAGTTGCAAAAAGAAATAGGCACATATATGGCGAAAGCAACGCAAGATTCATTCAAAACTAGACGTCTTCAGTACATTCGAAACGTTCATGGAACAAAGACTATACAAGTTACAAAAGGAAAAGCAAAAAGAGCCCCTACGGCAACGAAGTGCCCTCCGGAATAGGGGAGGCACCGATACAACTCTTGCCATCACCACCTCTTCCTTCGGAGCCCTCCTCTCCTCCGCGGCTTAAAGTCGAAGCACCTTCCAGAGATCGCCCCCCAACCGAAGCAATTTCTTCGCCACGAGCCGTTTCAGGAACAGGACCTGCAACGACCGACTCAGTGAGCTACACAAGAGCAACAAGAAGGAAACAGTGCACGAAACCTTACCCTCGGGTTCGTCCAAGGAGAGCTCGTCATCCGAGAGCTCGTCGTCAGTTTCTACATTCGGATCTTCACCAGCCAAGGTCTTGAGGGCCTGTTTGTATGATAGAGTGTTGAAGTTTATCGACAAGGTCCCCAACACCTCGGAGGAGACAAACTTCAGCACCAGCTCCTTGAAAATCTTGAAGGCCTCCTCACCTCCCTTCTGAAAGCCAGCCCCGTACCCCTGATCCTTCTCCTTGTACAAGGCAGAAACAGCTTCCAGCTCTTTTATACGACCGCGACAGAGGCCCAAGGTCTCTTGAAGGGAAGCTATCTCCTTAAGAGCTCGCTCCTTCTCCTCCACCGCGGCGCTTTTCTCGGCACCTACTCGGGCCAAAGAACCATCCTTCTGCTCCGTCTCCCTCACCAACTTGTCCTTCTCCCCTTGAAGAAGAAGGATTGATTGGTTAGCAGAATTCAGATCCGAGGAGAGCTTCTTGACCTCGGCTTGGGAAGAAGCGAGGCTCCCCTCAGCAGCAAGACATCGTTCCTCGAAGCTATCCTTGGACAGCCTGATCTGCTCCACCGCTTCCTCCAGCTCCTTCACCCTCTCGCCTCAGGCCTTCACGCGACCCTCCAGCTTTAATTTCTCCTCCAACAAGCGTTCGCACTGGGCAGAGGACAACTTAAGGGACCCCTCAACCCTATCCTTCACCCCCAGCAAGAGAGAAAAATCAGTCCGAAGCCTCTGGTTCTCCGCCTCCAGACTTGACACGGCGCTTCGGAGATTGCGGCTCGCCTCCAAATAGCTTGCGGCTCGGTCCATCATCACCCCACTCTAAAAAGAGGATACGCACTGTCTAAGTACCAAGCATCCAGAGGCCCTTAAAAGATAGAAATTGGAAAGAACTTACCGAGACCGCAGCCAGACGCATATGAGCCGCCAGCTCGACTTCGTCGAGACATCGCAACCGAACCTCCATCTCCTCGGTCCGAAGAAGTTCCAATGAAACACTTGCCAGCGCGGGATCGTGACACAAGAGGCCATCGAATGGATTGAACCCGAGCCCCATGGAGCCCATCGAGGATTGACCCACGTCCCCCGCCTCGGACGCTGGGCGCTTCATCTTCTCTGACGGAGGGACTAAGTCATGTCCTCGTTCCAGCTCTTCAGAACGAGCAGTCCCGTGGTCGCCTTCCTCTACGACACCGCAAACAGAACCCAAAGCATTCTCTATCTCCCGTAACAAGAGACCCCCTGAGTCAAGCGGTTCAGAAGAAACGCTTACAGAGGAAACACTTCTTGCGACCTCGACCTTCTTCTCGCGTTCATCGAGGGGAGCGAAGTCCTCCTCGGAAGCGGTTCCTTCCCTCACGAGAGGAGTCACCTCGCCTCCATTCTCCTCTTCGGGAACCGCAATTATGGTCACCTTCTTCTTCGAAGCAACTGCCTTCTGATTCCGCTTCAGGATCTTCCGCGGACGAGCACTTGCCTCGGTTTCCCTTTTCTCCTCTCCCCGAGGGGATTCCTCGGTCCGCTCCTCCGCAACTCCTGTAGCCCCCTCCTCAGCAGCAGAAGCCTCCTCCCCCTTCCCGATAGACTCTGGAGGCTTATCACTCAACGTCGAGGCCTTCCTCTTCTTCTTTTCAAGCTTCGCAGATCTCAACTTGGCCTCGTCAGCTCTAACTCCAGCCAGAAGGATATTCAGCGCGGTTTTCGCCTCGATCGGATTACCTGCAAAGGTGTTCATATAAAACACATCAGAAAAATGCAAAGGCATTGGAATCTTAGCGAAAAGAAAGGTGGGTGAACAAAACGAAGACCCTACCCAGGGCCGGACAAAGATCACAGGCTTGGAGAATCTCGTTAGTCAAATATTTATCAACAGGAATATCGAGCCACTCCTTGAGCCGCCGAAATTCGGAAGCCTCCTCCGGCGTGAATTCCTTCCTCTCCAATGGAAGAAGCTTCGGAGAACCCCATTGGGTCCGAACCCCAAACCCTTTGGAATTGGAAACAAAGAAAAACTTCGACTTCCACTCTTTTATTGACGAAGGGACAGGGCCGAGGAACCTCCTATTCCCCCGAGCCCCAAAATAGTACCAATCACCCTGTCTCTCCTTACTCAAGCCGAAGAAAAGCTTAAACCGAGAGACTGTGGGCTCAAGCCGATGATAACGACACATAATTACAAACCCACATAGACACCTCCAAGAATTCGGGGCTAATTGAGACGGACAGACATCGAATTCCCTAAAGATATCTACGAAAAGCTTCGGGAATGGCAGTCGAAGACCAGCCAGAAGGGCATCATAGTAAATAGCGATTTCACCGTTCTCAGAAGGAGAACTCGCACGTTCCGAAGGCGCCGGAACTCTATACTTCAAAGAAGATTCAACTCCAGTAATCTTATACGCTAAAGCTATCTTATGAATCGTCTTTGCAGAAAGGAGGTTAGGGAAAGAGGGAGAACAAGCGTCTGGTTTTTTGGCAACATCAGCGACAGTCTCAAGGGCTAAAACGGGAGGATCGACCAACGGAAAAACAGCAGAAGGAGCAGAAGAAGAAGATGGCTCACCTGCAGCCATGAGTGACGACCGGAAGAACACTGAAAAGCCCTTTCGCATGCACACAACCAGAGCTCGCGGCAAAGCAGATGACTGAGATCTCTTGAGAGGGAAAAAGCCTTTTCGAAAGAGGAAGACGCGATGGAGGAGGGTATAACAAACACGATTTCCCTCCCAACGGTTCAGATCGCCTCTCCAACCAGCGCGTAATCAGAGCCGGACGCGTGGACCAAGCAGCGGAAGGCTCAGATCAAAGCACAGATCGGAGCTGCCATGGATTCACGCCACGTAAGGCAGCAATGGAACAGTCACAATCATTACCCCTACCAACGCCTGCGGAAAAGGAGCCTCGAAAATCTGAAAATATACGGCGCATTTAATGCACCCCGAGCCAGTGATTAGACCCTTCACCTGCTCATTCAGAGCTCTACCTAATTCGGGACCGAAGCGGACGTATCCTCCCCATACATTCATACCGAATCATTCTTTGGAAGATCTCGCCACAGGTGCGCACCGTCACCTGTATGCTTAGCTTGCGCAAGCATACTAGAAGGGGGACTGATGATAAGGGTGAAACCAGTAGAGACACGTGGGAACACATCACCTTGACACGTGGAAGGATCTCACACCCTCGATCACTAGCCGAACCTCAAAAAGACCGAAGAATCCTTCCAAGGGAACACTCCGAAGGCAACCCCGAAGCATCCTCCGAAGAGACCTTCAAAGACCAAACCGAAGAGTGATTAGAAGAGCCTCCTGAGCAAATTCCGAAGGAAGAGGAGTTTCCGAAGGGCCTTTCGAACAACCTTCCACACGGTCTCCAAAGCAAAAGAATTCGAAGAGCACACTTAGAACAAACTTCGAACAAGACTCCTCTTCCCGAGAAGCCATGGACCCTTCTAGAAGAAGCAACAAGCCGACCCAAAAAACCGAAGAGGTTGTAACCAAGCCCTATAAAAAGCCATGACCTCACACTTGTAAAGGAGATGGAACTCTGGATATACCCGCGTTCCACCTCCTCTCTCCTCTCCCTGAAAAAGTCGCTCATAGTGGAATTTCTCTCTCCAAAGCTTGGAGGCCCGTGGTTTTTCCCCGATTCAAGGGGTTTTCCACGTAAAAGTCTTGGCGTTTCGTTTTCTTGATTCCCTCTCCCTCGATCTTCCTGGATTCTTTCCCCATAAAAACCTTACAAATTTAAGTGTTGACTTGGTTCTTGGGATCTTCCCGAAAATCTCGTTAACAATATATAAAACCGGAAGACAAAAAGTGAAGGGCATCAAAACAAAAAATTAAAAAAAAAGATGAAAAAAAAGAGGGGCGTGAGGAAGAGTAAAAAAAAAATTAATAAAGAAAAACAAATAAGTAAAAAGGAGAGAGAAAGAAGTGAGAAAAGACAAGATATTAAAAAAAAAAAGAGATGAAAAAAAATCTGAATATTCGAAATATAAAAAAAATCTGAAATTTAAGATAAGCCCTCAAAAAATTCTGAATTTTAGGAATATAAGAAAATCTGAATTTTCAAAAAAAATCCTCAAAAAAAGAAAGTTAGGCGGAGAGAGGAAAAAGAGACAAGAGTTAAAAAAAAATTCTGAATTTTCAGAATATAAAAATCTGTATTTTTAGAAAAAACCTCAAAAAATTCTGAATTTTCAGAATATGTAAATTGATTTTCAGAAAAGTCATCGAAAATTTCTAAGTTTTTAAAGTTTGACGAAGAAAAAAAATCCTCAAAAAAATTCTGAGTTTTAGGAAAGAATAAAAAATCTAAAGTTTCAGAAAAATCCACAAAAATTTCTTTAATTTCAAATAAAAAAAGAGAGAAGGCAAGGAAAGAGGCAATATATATCTACATAAAAAATATATACATAATATGCATCTCGATGTGATGATAAAACACGCATCTTGAGGCGAAAGATGAAATATAAATTTAAAAAATGACATGCATCTCAATGTGATGATGGAACACGCATCTTAAGGCGTATAATAATATACAAATCATACAAATTTCAAAGCAATGAAGTATGCATCTCAAGGCGGTGAAGCACACATCCCCAGAAACGACATATATCTCAAGGTGACTATGGAAAGTGCATCATAAGGTAGTCAATGAAAATTAAATCACAAAACAGTATTGGTTTCGAGGTGGCAATAGAACACTTATCTCCAGGCGATTGATAAAACCCAAATCTCAAAGAGGCACACATCGCGATCTGATAAAGTAACAAGCATCTCAAAGTGGTCGATATAAAATACAAATTCCAAAGTGACACTCATCTTGATGCGATGATTAAATACGCATCTCGATGCAACCGATTAAATATAAATCCTGAAGCGGCATGAATCTCGAGACGGTGATGGAACAGGTATCTCGAGGTGGCTGACACGACCCCCAAAGTGGCGATGGAGTACTCATCTTGGGGCGGCCAATAAAAATATAAATCCTAAAGTGGTGCAAATCTCAAGGTGGCGACAAAGCATGCATCTTGAAGCAACTGATGAAGCATAAATCAAAAAATGACAAAGCATACAAGACGGCGTCATATATTTATATATAAATAAATAAATAAATAATGTATATATGTATATGTAATGATATGTCTATATGCATATGTAATAAAAAGCTATGATTTACAAATAAATGAAATCATTTTTATTCATTGTCTTTACTTTTACTTTTTGCCCTTAATCGGAGGTTCCCAAGACTACTCTGTCTGGGGTAATTAATAATAGAGGTTTGCCTCTATTAGGAATGGAAGAACCAACAATAATCTAAACAAATATGACATTTGTGATTCGATGTGTCACCTGGTGTCTCTTCGCAAACACGATGCCAGGCGGGTATTTTTGATCCCACAACAGCAACATTGGAATCTAGTGTGGAAGTCAATCAACCATAACCGATGACGGCACCAACCCGATCCATATCGGATTTTGCTAGGCCAAAGTTGGATGGCATCGGCTCAAGCATCAACCGCCACCAGTCACAAGGCACAATTACGAACTAAAACCGTAAGTCATCCAAATGGTTAAGCACTCGTACCAGTTTGATGGTTTTCAGGATGGGGACCCATATGCATACTTGCAGAGCTTCCAAGAAATTAGTGACACAATTTGAGTACACGTAGCACCTACAGACAGCGTCCGCCTAAGCTATTTCCTTTCTCAGTCAATGGAAGAGCAAAACAATAGTTGAATTCCTTGCCCCCATGGTTCCATCACATCGTGGGCTCAGTTGGCTAACAAATTTATGATAAGTTATTTTCGCCGGCGAAAATAACAATGTTACGAAGCGACATCTCCTCTTTCAGACAGATGGAGTTGGAAACACTATACGATACTTGGGAGAGATATAAAGATATGCTCAGAAGGTGTCCACAACATGGTATAGAGGATTGGATGCAATTACGAGCATTTTATAATGGATTGAATGTAGCTACAAAGCAGATGTTACACGCAGCATCTAGTGGTTCACTATGCAGCAAGGATTCTAATACAACCAAAGAACTGATAGATAACATGGCCACCAATGGATATTAGTGGAGTTTTGAGAGAACCAAACAGGCAAAGTAACCGTAATTCCTGAAATGGATTTTTAATAAACCTAGCATCTAAGGTGGAGGCAATCAGCTAGATGTTGGAGAGAATCAGCTGTCAGCAACAAGCACCTATGATGATGTATAATACATATGGGAGGAAATTAGAAGATGGTCAAGTCGAACAAATGGAAGAAGTTAATTTTGTGGGAAGATCTCAGAACAATCCATATAGCTCCACATACAACCCTGGTTGGAAGAATCATCCTAACTTCTCCTACAGAATCCCAGGGCAACACCCAAGGCAACCAAGAACAAACCCACCCTAGGGTGCTCATCCACCACAGCAAGAAAAGAAAGGCCCAGGCTTTTAGAGCTTGCTCGCACAATACTTCCAAACAAATGAAACACGACTCGCTAAGCATGAGGACATGATGAGAAACCATGTAGGCATCATTACAGAACATCGAAAATCAAGTGGCTCAGATAGCTAAGTCCTTTGCAGAATAACAAGTAGGCACTCTCCAAGCAATACAGAAATCAACTCGAGAGAATCCCTCTAGGCCATTACTCTCAAAAGTGGAAAAGAGTTGACTACACTACAGAACAAGGAATTAGGAGACACACCTATCACACACCCCAAGGAAAATAAGTCTTATGCTGAGGTAAAGTTGGGCACAAATAAGGAAAAGGACACACCAACGGTGCTTGAGTATAAACCAAAGTTACCTTACCCAACCAAGTTGAAAAAGGACCAACAGAATTAGAAATTCAGGAAATTCTTAGACATTTTCAAGGCATCACATATTAATGTTCCGTTCATGGAAGCACTTGTACAATTGCCACGATAAGCAAAATTATTGAAGTATCTCTGGCAACCTTCAAAGAACAGTGTTCGGCTATCCTCACCAACAAGCCGCCACAGAAAGATAAAGGCCCAGGGAGTTACATAATTCCCTGTATTATCAGTGGATTGGTGGATGAAAAAGCCTTGGCTGACATTGGAGCAAGCATGAATCTTATGCCGTACAAAATACTCCAAAAGCTAGGGATTGGAGAGCCAAAACCAAAGTGATACTTCAGATGGCAGACAAATCAATTTGTCATCCTCAGGGAATAGTCAAGGACGTGCTATTAAAAGTCAATAAGTTCATCTTCTCAGTAGACTTCTATATTTTAGACCTAGATAATCAAATAGAGGTGTCCCTCATCTTTGGAAGGCCAATCTTGCAAACTTCATAGGCACTATTCGACATAAAAGATTATTGAATAACCTTGAGGGTTGGAGAAGAAGTAGTAGTCTTTAGACTCAAGGACGCGATGCTACATCCCATGGAGTTTGATGACTCTTGTTATTTTATCGATCACATTGATGACTATGTTTCTAATTTTGTACATGGTGAATTAATAAATTAAGGACCAGCTGGATGATCTATTCGAGAACGAACCACCACCTTAGGAAAATCCCATTGGAGAGGTAAAAGAACCTAAGCAAACAATACCGATCTCTTGCACACAGAAAAGGAGATCGTAGAAAGTCTATATAGAAGAAAAGAAATCGTTCCCCATCTTATGCAATGTGGAAATCAAGTCCACTCAAGAGTAACTTCTGTGAGTATAAATTCATCTCCTCTTTGAGTGTACAAATTGCAGGGCGCAACCCTCATAGCGGAGAAAGAAAGAGGCTCCATCTTTTCGAACCACCTTGAGTTTAACTGGTACGTCAAGCTAGTGATGTAAAACAATCGCTTCTTTGGAGGCAACCCACGCCAAGCTCGGATGGTTCTCTAGTTTTCTGCTAGTTTAGTTTAGGGTTTTAGTTAGATATATACTAGTGGTCAATTGCATTCGTTTGATGATGTTTCCTTGATTAAGTGCTTCCCAAGGTGTTTAACGACTAATCCCTTGTCTTTGGAGCCACTAACACACAGGTTGAGAAGAAAACAAGGCGAACATGAATTCCAAAAGCTCATAGAGAGATGCACAGGATGAAGCACGGTCGTGTTCAAGGCCGTGCACATCTCTTGAAATCGAAATTCAAATCATGCAGACATTAACACGACTGTGCTCTTAAGTTACATGGGCGTGCACTTTTTACAAAAAGAAGCACAGGCATAAGCATGGCCTTGTTCTAGATTGTGCATATCTCAGGAGATTAGAAGCTAAAGAACACGGTTGACCAACTGAGAAGCACGACCATGCTCGACTACCACGCCCTTGTTTAAAGGCATACTTGGGGCAGACGAACCAAAAACTAGGTTTTGTTATTTGGATAAACCGTGTCGTCGCACCTGTTCATCGACCCGAATCTCCGTCCCCTTTCAATTCGATAACTCACCCGAGCCTCACTAGCAAGATCTCGCTGGATCCCATCTAGCCATCCTTCAATTTCATGGGAGTTAGTTATGGCTTCCGTCCATCATCGACTTATGTGCACGGCCGTAATCCCCATCATTCGACCTTCTTGCACGACCTTGCATCCCCTCCTCCGGCAAACCATTACCGAGCACGATCATGCCACCGAAGAAGAAGACAGCAGCAGGGCCACCAAGGAAGAAGCATGAAGGAGAAAGGAGCTCCTACCCTCGACCCACCATCGTCCGCCGTCATTCCATCGAAGCTCACCTTTACCATACCAATGCACGCAAGCCGATACTACCATCTATGTCAGCTAAGGTTTGGTGAGGCCTGACACATCAATTGGGTCATCCTTGAGGAGGTAGGCCTCGCCACTGACGTTCTCTAGTTCCTTGCGGTAGGATCGTGGGATCACCTACTTTCCATTAGGGAGTGGACCTACCGCGAGCTCATGCTTCAGGTGTTGGCGAAGTTCCACATCAGTCTAGGCGTCACTTTGTGGTACCGAGAGGGCTAGATTGACTTTTAGATTGGGGAGGCCCTCTACCAGTTGAGCTACATAGATTTTACTTTTCGGCTTGGCCTACATGACGACGAGTTCACCAGGATGCCCAAGTATGAGCAATTGGACTTTGACAGACCAGCAGGAGAGACACTGGAGTCTTGCTGGAGGAGGTTGATCAGGGATCCAGTTTATGACCCATCTAAGGTGAAGGCCTCTCAATCGCTGCTTCTCCCTCCCTTAGGTATGTCCATGCCATCCTTAGTCACTCGATCACAAGATGGGGCCTTAGCACGGGAGTTGTCAGAACCAGAGACTTCCTCTTCCTCCAGAGCATGTTGGATAGATTCCGGATCAGTCAAGGATGAGTTTTCATCCAGTTCTTTTTGCATCAGGCATTCGATTCTAGAGTAGGAGCTCTATTTGCTGGATCATACATCAAGTGACTAGCCTAAGGGATATGCATCCTCTCCGATCATGTGACTGGGGCGAGGACGATAGTTGGGAGATCCATCCGGATCACCATGGAGACCCTGAGATCGATGAGGATGCTGCGCCACACAAACTTCATAGGGCATCATCTATACTATCGCAGCTCCCGAGGAGCCACTGCCGATTCTAGTGCAGCACCTCCGAGACCCAACTCAGCACCACCACCATCACTAGCCCCAGTTTTATCCCAGGCGGACAAAGACGTGCTCCTTCTATGGCTAATAGGAAGAGTACAAATGCCTCCTTAAGCCGCTTAGGGGATCCAAAGATTCCACCCCACCAAAGTGTCCACAACACCGATCACGAGGGATACGAGAGTTGTCGCTGGAGACACTACTGATGAAGATCACATTGGGGACACTGCTACAGCTACTGAGGGAGATTGGGCCTACGAGGACTCTTTTGATGATGATGGCAATGAGGAGTCACCCCGCGATTGAGGAGCATCACCACTATCTTATTTTTCTTTTAACACTTTTGTATTTTGATTTTTATTTTAGTAGTCTATCTGTCACAATCGAGGTTTAGTGTCTCTACATATACTTTGGGGCTTCACTTTGTGCCTTCAAGTTTTTAGGACGGTTTGACTGGTGCACTTGGACAAGACCATATTTGAATGGACTAGATACACCACTTCACATATATTGAGTAAAGTCCATACCACCTCTCTTTCCTTTTCTTTCTTGCATGACATATTCACTTTGTTACATACATTGTGTGCATTGGGGAAAATGCACAATTTAAGTGTGGGGATGGGATTAGTGGTTGAATGCTTACACTGCTTATGATGAGTGTTGATTTAGGATGATCTACGATGAAAGTATTGTGGGAGTCTTCTTCATATCTAGGTAGACACTAGTGTTAATTGTATTTTTTTTTTCAAAACTATACATATATCATAGTTTTACATGTATCTGATACCTCACTAAATTTGAGCAAAAACCCTGACTGTGTTGTCACTTGTCTGCTTAAGCTTGGGTTCTATCTAATTTGTGACCATTAGTTTATTTATCTGAAAAAAAAAGAAAAAAAAATAAAAAGAAATGTTTATCATTGAGGGGTGAAAAAGAAAAAAAATATCCGGAAAGTCGGATCCAATAGGGATGCCCTACTGGCGGGAAAGTCGAATCCAATAAGGATACCCTACCAAAAAAGATAGTGAAAGAGCTATCACCTTTGAAGTGTGAAAGCCGCCCTTGAGTAGTCGGATCTTAGGCATCACAAATGTTCACTTGATGACATATTAGGGGAAATAGCTACCTCATAGGATGTATATAAGTATCACCTATTTAGAAGAATCAAAAGAGTTGATTTAGTGAATAAGGTCTACAACTAGTCGGGTTAAGCTTGAGTCAGTGAGAGATACCATGGAAGGGGTTATACACACAAGTGGGGAGTCTGAATATAAGGTGAACATATTTTCTTAAAAGAACCCCAAGTCACTTGATACCTTATCTTTCTGGGTATTGGAGGACTACCAATTATTCTTTTGAGGTCGAAGATCATGTACTTATCTATTGTTTTATTCTCTTTGCTTGAGGACAAGAAAACGTTCAAGTGTGGGAATATTTGTAAGTACATGATTATACATATATTCCTATCATATTTAGACGCACTTATCCTATTCCTTGCATCAATTTCTCTATTTTGTGCTCCTTTGGGTTTGCTTTTCTTATTGAATAGATAAATAGGTACCTGGAGTAAAAGGAACAGGAAACGGGACAATTTAGTGCGAAATGAGCTGAAAAGCCAACTTGCAGAGAAGTACATGGTCGTGTATCTAATCTACAAGGGTGTGTATTTTCCCGTACAACTCTATGATTTTTGAAAATGCGTAAACTGCGTCGCGTGAAGAGATGCACAGGTGTGCATCAGATCTACACGCCCGTGCTTCACAGATATGAAACCTATTTTATTTCTTTTTCATTTATTTATCTAATGTTCAAGGGTTTGTGATATAACCTGCAGAGGAAAACTATCACGCCCGACCCGGATTCTAGGGCCTGCACGTGGATAGACCGTCAGAATCCAAGTAAGGCGCACCTCACTCGGATACAAGGCCTAAGTAAGTAACAACAGATAACATAATAAGACAGTAAAACTCAAATATAAAATTAACAGAGTCTTAGCGGAAAATAAAATAAAAGGGTCCAGATGCCCTACATAATGCCGGGCCCTATAAGGGTCCTACAATAATAGTCTCTCACACACAATGAAAATAAAAAGAGATCCTCGGACCTCCGCAAGATAACTCGACCCTCGATTGGCTCCTGAGCTCAAGTCTCCTACTCCTCGGGATCTGAAAAAGAAATAACAAGTGTGTGAGCTTTTGAATGGAAAACCCAGTAAGTACCCCTGCGGGGTTCATAAAATCATCATAATATCAATAAAATGATCATCAAATCAAGCAATGGGGACACACCCCTCAAAAGCTATCCCTAGGAGTCTACCAAAAACAATCACAATGGTACGACCCCTAACTACAGTAGCTCTCAAGCTCTGCAACGAGATCCAAAGGAAAGCTCAACAAACGTCTCCCCCTGCCAGCATCATCAGCAACTTGCTGAAACTCGACCCTCCAGTCGTACGGCCGTCAGGTCGTATGTCGGTAGCGCCACCTCTCGTACGTGTCAACACGGCCAGCGAATCATCCCCACTAACGGGCAAGACAACCAGAGTATCGTCCCTCTGGGATGACAACCCGAAAGCCAGGGTGTCCCATCCCTGAGCGTTTCCGAAACGGAGCCCCCATACTCCACTGAATCCCGGCGGAAGACCAACAACAAATCAAGGATACCAACATCCCGAAACAAGTCAAACATGCTTAACAGAATTTCAAACAATCAAGAAATCATGAGTGATCTCAAAAAAACAAGGCAATAATATCATCAACATGATAATGACAAAGCCAAAGAAAACTCCGAAGAGTGGGTACGAGGCAAGTGTACTTACCTCAAACAATGACATCCGGGATCACTCAGCAAAAATCCCTCCTATCACGTCTCTATGTCGCAACCTGATAGTAGAACCTATATCAGTATCGGCAACACCTTAAAATCTCTAGTTGAACATGCAAGGTGCACTATACGTCCCAAGTCAAAACGTGTAGCCCTTCCCCTGTTTTCCTATGTTATTGGCCTTAATTGACCAAACCTGAATTTTCAACAAACAAACTAAGGTGGCCCGGTGGCTAAGGCCCACTACATAGCTTTGAGAGGTCTCTAGTTCTATTCCCCTTACTCGCCACCTTTATTCTTTTAATTTGGTTTCCCTTATTTATTTAACGCCCTCTATTAAATCAAACAGCATATAATGACCTAGTGGTTAAGGCCCATTATACTTCATGGGGAGATTTTGGTTTCAAATCCCCTCTCCCACCATCTTTCTTCTTATCTCATCATTTGGTTAGACAAGCCTTAATTAAATAAACCCGATTCATTCAACCACGAAAGCAATAGGGCCCTGTTGGTTAAAGCCCACCATGATGTATAAGGAGGCTTGGGTTCCATTCCCCTCTCCTACAATCTTTGACTCAATTTATTAACATTTCCAACTTGGTTGAACTGAATCCAAGTTCAATTGACTAAACCTAACTGTTAATCCTCCAAACTTAGTTTCTATTGGGGCCCTTCCTATTTGATTTTATCCAACCAACTAACCTCTTCCAACTTATCCCATGAATCTTATTAACTTAATTGACTGACCCAAACCAACTTGGCCAATTTGAATCAGCAAATCAAGTTGGACTCAACCAGTTTATACTTAACTCTAACTCAACCTAGTTGCTAGTTGATTTAGACCATTAACTGATCAGTTAAGGCTGAACCCAACCCGTTTACTTTTAAAATCTGGACCCGCGCTCATCTTCTCCGGACTGGGCTTCGCTGGTGATGGTGATGCTTCGGGTGGCCGGTGTCATCTCCGGCTCGAGGTCCTCGCCATCTGGGGAGGCTCTGCAGATCGCGGTCGTCTCCTGGAATGGAGAACCGACGGGTTCCTCCTCTCCTTGTCGGAGAATGCCTACTCACATTCTACTAATCCCTCTCCGGCATCCAGCTCGCCACAGGCGACAGAGCATACTCATAAAGCCCCACTGATATCTACCCATAACGAGCTACATGCATGATGCTTTTCAACAAAGAAGGAAAGAAGAACGGAACCTCACCGGAAAAGTACTATTTCTTTGGTTGCTCTTCCCTACCGAGACTAGCCGCTCGTTGCCCGAAGTTCATCACCACTCCTCGACAAGCATCTAATACCCATTCGCTTACTTGATAAAAAAAGAGGTCGAGGAGGTTGTTGCACCGTCTCTCTGGCGAGGGTCAACCTCTTCTTTGACGATTTTAAACAACAAGATGGAGACAGAGGCTTACCTGGCGCCCATCTCACTGCCTCCTGGCTCCTCCTTCTCTGGCTTCGTCAGAGAACAACTCCCCTCTCTTTCTCTCTCCCTCTCTCTCAACTCCTTACCATAGAGAAGGATTCGTCGCCGCTCAGTGGTTCTTCCTAGGGTTCTGACACGGCTTCCCTCTTATAGGGCTCGTAGTGGGAGGCCTGTCTACTGTCAATCCCGGTGATGAGGGGATTTGATTGGCCTAATTTCCACTTATTTCCTTTTCCGGCTAATTGCGAACGCGGAGAAGATCGCCCAACGGCGGAGCTTACGCTGAGAAGATGATATACGGTGCCTCATGATCGTTCCTTGATCAAACGAGCGGCTTGGATCGTCGTATGGAATCCAATGGTGTTTATGGGCCGACCGTCTCGCACTTCCAAAGATTCTCCTTAGATGAAAGGTGATAGACGCATTAGATAAACGGCTAGATCCACATCAAGTGCTTCGAACTTATTCAGTCGCCTGTGATGGACGGCTTGGATAAATTCATCGATCACGAGATTTGAGCTGCAGAGATCAAATATCCTTCCTAGAACTTATAACACCGGCCGATGAACGGTCCGCATCATTTCATCAAAAACGGTATAGATGGAGGGTTTAGATTAACGCTTAGTGCCTCGAACTTACACTATATCACGAGATGTTATAATCGCGGACCGTTGATTCTTTTCCAAGGGTTTCTATGCATGATTTTCTCGTAATTTTTGCACATAAACCGTTGCCTTCTTTAACCTTTACATGAAGGTCCCTTCTCTGAGAGAGAGGCACAATTTTCGTTATGTCCTCAACTTTTCTGTTTTCATATCTAGGTTCCCCTTTCAGAGAGAAGTAAATTTACTTTCCAGTCGTCAACTTTTCTGTAATTACGATTAGGTCCTTTTTAGTCTCTATTAAACCTAATTAGGGTTTTAATCCATTAAGCCCTCCCTTTCCAAATAAGTCCATTTTGGGCAATTACTTTAATTACCAAACTATTCAAATAGAATTTAAATTTCATTTATTCCAATAAAATGTAGGATTTTACAAAAACATTGGCAGTGACTCTTTATTACCTGATTTATGATCTAATCTGTTTTATCTTTGACAAGAAAGTGAACTTGGATAATTCAGTTCATAACATTGTGTGCATACTTGGAATTGTGGCAGGCCTTGCATATCAAAGAGTAAGAAAAGAAGCATTGTGAATTCCTTGTGGAGAAAGTGTTCCTTTTTTAATTGATTTGTATTGTTCTTGATTGTAGTGTGGATCAGAGATGGTAGCAACAATGGAGATAACTGAAATATCCAGCCCTTTCCTGCATGTATGAGACATCATTAAGGAACTTGGCTACAAAGATACAAACCTCAATTTGCCACTTGATGTTAGTATTCTCTAACAAACTATTTTCTACAGAAATGTTAAATTTCTAAAGATTAGAGGAATTCAGTAAAAACATAGGGAACAAATGAGAGTTAAATTAGTAATGATCGTATGATAATAGTAATAATAATACCAGTTTTTTTTGTTGCAGATTTTATTTGCAGTTATCTTTTCAATTGCAATGATGATCAAGGGACCATACCTCGCATATGCAACATGCTCTTCTGATTGCACTAGCTATACTATTGAAAAATATTATTTTAGTGAGCTAGACTACAAGATAAAAGCTAAATTGTGAAAGATTTTAGCGAGGGAAATATTTCATCGCAAAGCTGCTAGAAATTTGTGCCAGATACATATTTAGCTAGTAAATAGCGAGGGAAAACACTCCGTTGCTAAAGTTGTGCACCAAGATGTTGTTTTTAGCTAGGAAATAGCGAGGAAACAACACATTCGCTAATTCCATTAGATAACAAAACCACATAATGAATTAGCGAGGGAGAAATCAGTTGCTAAATTCATTATATAATGATAAGGGTGAAACCAGTAGAGACACGTGGGAACACATCACCTTGACACGTGGAAGGATCTCACACCCTCGATCACTAGCCGAACCTCAAAAAGACCGAAGAATCCTTCCAAAGGAACACTCAAGGCAACCCCAAGCGCCTCCTCCGAAGAGACCTTCAAAGACCAAACCGAAGAGTGATTAGAAGAGCCTCCTGAGCAAATTCCGAAGGAAGAGGAGTTTCCGAAGGGCCTTTCGAACAACCTTCCAAACGGTCTCCAAAGCAAAAGAGAATTCCGAAGAGCCTGCCGAACAAACTTCCGAACAAGACTCCTCTTCCCGAGAAGCCATGGACCCTTCTAGAAGAAGTAACAAGCCGACCCAAAAAACCGAAGAGGTTGTAACCAAGCCCTATAAAAAGCCATGACCTTACACTTGTAAAGGGGATTGGAACTCTTTGTATACCCGCGTTCCACCTCCTCTCTCCTCTCCCTGAAAAAGTCGCTCATAGTGGAATTTCTCTCTCCAAAGCTTGGAGGCCCGTGGTTTTTCCCCGATTCAAGGGGTTTTCCACGTAAAAGTCTTGGTGTTTCGTTTTCTTGATTCCCTCTCCCTCGATCTTCTTGGATTCTTTCCCCATAAAAACCTTACAAATTTAAGTGTTGACTTGGTTCTTGGGATCTTCCCGAAAATCTCGTTAACATATGTGAAAATTATCCATTATCCATCATTCCCTCCATTTAATCCCTTAAAAAAATCTATTAAAAGATGCAAATAATAAATTTAAATTTCAATGTTTTATTTCTTTATTTTTCTTTGATTTCTCTAGATACCTTATCACAACCTCATTATTCTAACAAATAATTATTTTTAACTAGATACAGTCTTGCAGATTATCTTGAAGGTGGAAGAAAGAGAACTTTTTTAGAAACTGGACAAATCATCAAGGTAATTTTATTTCAAAAATTTTGCAACATTCATTTTTATAATATTTTTTTTTGAATGAGTGGATAAACCACTTTCGTTTATTGATTAAAATGAACTTAGGTTGTTACAAAGATCCATAGTTGGATCTGGGGGATACAGTCAAGCTATCAAAAGAGCGTCGTGTCTTCAGGAGTGGGGATATGTTGTTCCCTATCTTCGTCTTCAAAGTCTGCCCTTGAGGATCTCTGCCTTGTTCTGATCTTGGTGATGGCTAGGTTGTGTCTGATGAGGTCGTGGCTTGGTTGTAGTTGCAGTTGTCTAGTGGCGTGTGCGCTGCTGAACCATGAGAGGAAGAGGAAGTTGGTATGACGATTCAGTCCTTGGTAAACACGATGTTTATCTGTGAAACATCGCCTATTCCTTTCATACCAGAGACTCCAGGTCACAGCCATCACAAGCAAATTCCAGCCTTTCCGGAGGTCTTTTACCAGGTGCTTGGAGATCTGGGATGGGCCCCAAAGATCTTGTATCCTTGAGGGGTTGGTTCTATTGCCGAAGATCTGTCCATAGTGTAACCATATAGCCGCTGAATAGTTGCACTGGAGAAGGAGATGTTCGGTAGTTTCTTCTTCGTGGTTGCAGAGGTAGCATTGTGTCCTGTCCCCGGTCCAATTCCTCTTTGCTAGGTTTTGTAGCGTGGGAAGCTTGTCTTCTAGCTCTAGCCAAGCGAAGAGTTGGACCTTCAAGGGTGACGGTTGTGTCCAAAATTGAGCAGGTAGGGAGCTTTGCATTCCTCCATCCATTCGAAATTGGTATAGCGATTTAACTGTGAAAGTTTGGTTTGGGGTGAGACTCCATGATCTTTTATCCTCTTGTCCGGGATCTACTTGGGTTAGGAGGTTCTGTATTTTGTGGATCAGGTCTGTTGCCTCTTGTGACAAGGGTCCTGGCCTGAGCAGTTGCCCCCTTCGTTGTTGTTGTTGTTGTCTTGCCTCCATGATTGTGTTGTCCGCCTTGACCCACAAGGACTGGAGTTCAGGGCATAGCCTACTTGGGCTTTGACCGTTAATCCAATTGTCAAACCAGTGCCAGGTTGAGTTACCTAAGCCTGGTTTGGTGGTTATGTTTGTCATTGTAAGGTCGCGTTGCTCCATGACTCCTTTCCAGAAATAGGATGTACGGGCGGGGGTTCTCCTGTATGGGTTCACTTGAGTACTCCTAAAATATGCATGCTCTATTATCCTTCTGCAAATTCCAGATTAACTTTTTAGTAGTCTCCACCACCACTTTCCGAGCAGGGCCTCATTGAAGGCTTTGAGGTTTATGATACCCCAACCGCCTAGTGCTTTGGGTCTAGTTAGTCTTCCCCATTGAACTAGGCGGTACGCTTTGGACTCTGGGTTGGCTCCTCTCTAGAGAAAGTCTCTTCGTATTCGTTCAATGCGATGCATGACCCCTTGTGCTAGTTTGTACATGGTCATCCAGTGGTTGGGAATTGATGATAGGGTTGAGTTGAGTAGTGTGATGCGACAGTGTATTATCGAGGCCCCGATTGTTGCGTTGGAGTGCGTCGAACCAATTGGTACTATAGCGCTTTTGTCGTAGTTTATTCAAAGTCCTGCTAGGCCTTCAAACATGTAGAAGATGAGTTTCAGTGTCCTGAAATCAGTTTCCTTCCCCGAGCTGAGTATTAGCAAGTCGTCCGCATAGAGCAAGGTTGGTATCTTTTCCTCTTCATTGCCAAGTCTGTAACCTCCAAAGATGCGCGCCTCAACCGCTTTTGTCATCATTCAGGTGAATACCTCAGTGACGAGGATGAACAATAAGGGGGAGAGCGGGTCCCCCTGTCGTAGTCCCCTTTGGTGCCTGACGTATCCCATTGGAGTTCCGTTGATTAGGAATTTAGATTTTGATGAAAGTAGAATCGTTCTTATCCATCCAATCCATCGTGGTCCAAAACCTCTTGCTTGGAGTACTTCCAGGAGGAAGTCCCAATCCACGGAGTCAAAGGCTTTTTCAAAATCTATTTTCATTAGCACTCTTCCTTTTGCCTTCATACCGTAGATAATCTCCTCTGTCGCCACTATGCTATCATGGATGCATCTTCCTTTGATAAAGGCTGTTTGGTTCTCATCTACCAAGCCACCAATGACCCCCTGTAGTCGGTTGGCTAACACTTTTGTAATAATTTTCATTGATCAGTTTAACAGGCTTATGGGGCGGTATTCATTAATTGAGGATGCCTCGTGAGATTTGGGGATTAGCAGGATGTGTGCCCAGTTCAGTCTCTCTAGGTCGGCCGTGCCTTGATGCAGTTCTTGGAATGTTTGGAGTATGTCTCCTTTGATGAAGTTTCAACCTTGTTGGTACAAAAGCATGGGGAATCCATCTGGTCCTGGTGCCTTTTCTGCATTGAGATCTTTGATGGCTGCATGTATCTCTACCTCGATTGAACGGGCCGGCCCGAGCAAGGCCGATCTTCGTGGTTCTCAGAGTCGTGGAACAATTCATGACCAATCCGTGGAAAATCTGTATTCTCGTTTGGTTCCAAAAACCTGGGCGAAGTGGTTTGTTATCCCATTTGAGATGTCACGTGGTTCCTTGAAGATGACTACCCCCACTTTGAGTTGACGTATCCAGTTGGCGCTTTTCCTCTGGTTGGCTATGGTGTGGAAGAATTTAGTATTCCGGTCCCCTTCCTTAAGCCAGGTGATTCTTGAGCATTGTCTCCAGTGTTCTTCCTCCGCTCTGATTAGGTTATCGTATTCACTTCTGTGGGCCTGTAATGGTTCATCTTCAGAGGCTGATAGTGGTTGACGTTCGTTTCTTATGTCCAGCTCCTCAATGCCCCTCATTAGGTCTGACTTTCGTTGTCTTTGGGCTACTATGTTTTGTTTGTTCCATTTGTGCAATCTCCCTCGTATTAGGGTGAGTTTTTTGGTCCATTTGTATGTCCCACTCCCGGTAAAATTATTTTGTTCCCACCAACTCCTAATTGTGTCCCCCCCCCAGCTCCTGTTAAACCTGAAGGGGTATTGCTTGTGCTCCTGTTGCCCGCTTTCTAGCACAATTGGGACATGGTCCGATCGGATGCGGGGTAGCGCAGATTGCCATATCCGGGGGTAGAGTGTCATCCATTCGGGTGATAGAAGGAATCTGTCCAGCCGGATCATGGTCGGGGAATCCCGTCCATTAGTCCAGGTAAATTTCCTACCGGATAGTGGTGGATCATATAAATGAAGTTCTTCGATGAGTTCGTTGAAAGCCAATTGTTCTTGAGCATTTCCATTTCCTGTGTTTCTTTCTGATTGTGTCCTAGTTGAGTTAAAGTCCCCTCCCACAATCCATGGGCCCTACCATCTACTGCGTATAGTGTGTATCTCCTCCCAGAAGGCCATCTTTTGGTCCCTCGCACAAGGGCCATAGACCGCGGTGATCATCCACCGCTTGCGATCCGATTTGTTTTCCAAGATGACTGTTGCGGAAAAGGTGTCGGTGAAATCCAATATTTTATGGAATAGCCCTGCCTTCCATCCAATGCAGCAACCCCCTCGTGATTCACTTGCCGGTAGTGTTACTGCCTCTGTGTAAGTGAGCCCCCTGATAGAGCTCCAGGTTTTGTTATCCATTTTTGACAGTTTTGTTTCTTGTAAACAAAAGACGTCGGCTTGATGTGATGTGATGAAATCTCTGACTAGGAACCTTTTCTTTCGCTTTCCTAGTCCCCTAACGTTCCATGTTATCACTTTCATTGGGAAACTTTGTTAGGCCCTGTAGTATTAGTGGCGAGGGGCCTAGTTGCACCCCTGCACCCCTTCAATCCTTGCAGCCTCAGATCGGCGCATGTGGTTGAGTGCCTTTTCCGCATTGCCTTTCGTATGCTCCAGGTGAATGCCAACTTTCATTGCCTTTGAGATGATTTCTTTGTCTGGCCAGTCTGATAGCATGAGGGGGACAGTTATGAGGTTTTGTTGGTCCCCTTCTGGGTTTGGTAGTTCGTGTCTTTGACTCCTTCTCTTGATTGTGTTCCTTTCTTTTATTTGATCACTTTGGGTTGTCCTTGATTGTGTCTCTCCCGGGAGTTTGAACTTCTTTGGTCGTCCTCTTTTTTTTGGTAAGTTAACTTGATTCCCTTGGGTTGTGTTGGTTGGAGTTTCCTTTATTTGAGCAGGAATTAGTTGTTTTTCCAGAGTTTGTAGGGGATCCCTCTTTTGTGCATCATTTAGTGTGACCCCAAGCTTCTTCGGTGATTAGGTTCCAAGTATTTGCAATTTGCCTGAGTGTTGCTTTATTTAGGTCTGCTTCAATCTTGGTCATCAGTATGTTAATAAGATTGTGGATTGGCTTTGATGGGCACAGCGTGTAAGGGGAAATTAGTGATTCCTACTCATTAGCCAGTAAAACCAAGTCCATTACAACATTTGAGTTCATTAGGCTATTTTGGGGAGCTGGTTGGGCCAAATTCTCATTTGTTGGGCCTAATTGTACTTGTCCCCCATGATCAGCTGAATCACTTGGGTTGGTATCCACCGGGTCAGAGAGAGCTTGGTTGCTTTTGTCCGTTGGTTTCTTATGGTGGGCAAACTGTGCAGGTGGGTTTGGTTCAATCGGGCGACTGATTGGGCCTGATTGGGGCTCCAAATCCAACTTGTTGGATTGGACACGAGTTTACTGTTGTTTGCCACTTAGCCGTCAGTAGGTGGACCCTTTCTTCAAAATCTATCTCTTCTGGGTCATCTTTCATCTGACCGTTGATAACCACCAGGGGTTCCTTCACGCTTCCTGTCATTTCGCCACCAGCTCCCGCGGACACGTCTGGTGTCCTGTCATGGCGTCTGGTCAACTCGGCTGTCTTCTCCATCACGTCTGGTTGCTGTTTGGGCGTCCCGGCTCTCTTCTCCGCCGCTTCTTCGTGCACGATTGCAGGCGATCGCAGGCGCTGTATGGTAGGGGGGCTTCCGGGACAGAGCTCCGGAAATGGCTCTCTTGAGCGACGGATTGGCGGGTCCGGTGGTGGTTCTCGGATTAGGATTCCTTTCTGTCGCCCGTCTCTCGGCTTCTCCGACGTGACCTGCAAGTCAGTTAATGGGGCTTTCTCCTTATCAGTTAATGGGGCTTTCTCCCTTTTATCTTACTTCCTGATACCTTGCGTCGGGTGGTACAAGAAGATCTTGGGGGTTCAGACGGTGCACCCTGCATTCCTCTTCCTCCCCCCGATCTAGAAGAGTTCTCGGGACACTTAGCGATGTAGTGGTCTGAGCTACCACACCGGAAGCACGTTCCCAAGACATGTCTGCACTCAGACTTGAAATGTGATCCCCCGCACCTAAAGCATTTGACTGATTGGGACCCACTGTCTAAGTCTCCTTGCTACCTAGCTTAGTTAGGGAAAAGGGAGGTTTACTATAAGGGTGCTTCTTACGTTCCACCTTTGAATCTCCCTCGTAAGGCCGACTACGGCGGGAGCTCTGTCCCTTGTCCTTTTTCTTCTCCTTCTGTGACGACTTCAGTGTGTCCCCTTGACATGAGGCCTCAATATACTTGGCTCGGGCTACCACCTCCGTGTATGTCTTGCACATGTGCCCGGTCACTATCTTCTTCAAAGATGGTTTCAGACCAGCCTCAAACTTCATCACCCTGCTCTCCTCAGTAGGAACCATATCGGGCAAGAAACGGGCCAATCTATCAAACTCAGTCTCGTACTGCTCCACGGTGGAGCTACCCTGAACAAGCTGGGAGAACTGATGTCCCAACTTTACCAGATGACCTTTAGAAAAGTACTTGGCGAAGAATGCGATTCTAAATTCTTTCCAAGTCCGGAAGGGTTCATTCTTCCTCAATCGGATCTCTCCAAAGTACCAGTCTTCCGCGGGTCCTTGGAGCAAATAAACGGCGGTCCTAATCTTCTCCGCCTCAGTTGTTTGGAAGACCTCAAAGGTTTTCTCCATTTCCCGAATCCAAAGCTCACCAAGAAAAGGATCACGCACCCTTGAAAGGTCTGGGAGAAGGCCTTCTAATCTCACCTAGAAATCCTCTGCTAGCAGTGGTGGCAGGTGAAGCTGGAGCTGGTACCCTCTGTTGTCTGGTCTCCTGGATAAGCCCCAACATCTCCCTCATGAGGTCCCTCATACTCATGGGGGGTACCTCCTCCCTTAGACCTGGGCCCGCAGCCTGTGGCCCTGCAACACCTGATTGAGCAGGCAGCTCCTGATCAACCTCCATTTCAACAGGTGGTGGAACCTCACCCACCTGAGGCTGGGGTACCTCCTCCCCTTGGCGAGGTCGTCCCCGGCCACGCCTCGCGCCTTTTCGGCCCTCTATTCGTTATAACTGCTAGCATAATTAAGGGTTAGCTAAAACCAACACTTATTCGGGACATCAAAATTCGAGTCGGTAATGGGTTAAATAGAAAATATTTTATTACAACCCATATAGTTCACGGTTCTTGTAATCCAAGACATGTAAGACAAATATCCTACACGGTTTATTAACTAGGGACTAGTTCATGACCGACAGATGAAGACTCGCAAGCTACTCTCGAATCTCGGAAAATCCCTATGTCTCAGGCTCATCTAGTGTCCCGGCTAAGGCCGATGGCGGCTCTACCAGATCGACCTTCTCTCTCTTATCTTCAGCTTGTTGTCCTTGTCGCTTCTGAATCTGAGGACACTGCGCCTTTTTGTGCTCCAAACTACAACACACAAAGCATCCACCAGTTATCCTCGGACAATGCGCTTTCTTGTGTGGTCCCTTACACTGAAAGCATTTGATTGGCTTTGAAGCACTGCCAGACGAACCATTGCCTCCAGAGTCAGCCTTAGATCTAGATGGTCTATTATACGGATGGGTCTTGCGCCAACCTCGAAGGCCCCCGATTTCTTTTGGGTTAACTGACCCTGACAGCCTCTTCGTGTCCGTTGAAGTGTCTGCCTCATCTCTCGGATCAGTCCTATGACCTCATATGTCAACTCCATTTGTGCTCCGAGAAGATCGGGCACGTCCTTGTCAGGTTCTGTTACCTGAGGTGTCTCTTGGTCAAGGGGGGCATGTCCGTCATGCTCCCACTCCATGGCGTCAGAGAGTGGGTGTACCTGCCCATTCTGCTCCTGTTCTCTCGCCATGGTGACCTGTCAAATTCCACAGAGTTCAATTATCAATGCACGTATCTATTCTACCTAGTCCCACACTCAGTCCAACCTATTTGACTAAGTCTCTAGGGCAACTAGGGTGTCGGTTATCTGCATTTCTCTGATACCACTTTAATCTGTCACGCCCCGACCCGATCCCCGGGACCTCGGAAACGTGAACAGACCGGCCGTACCCGAATGGAGACGAGCCCCACTCAGATACAAGGCCTAGATGAGTAACAGATAACGCATAAAACCAGATTATATCTCAAAATGTCATATTTAAACATTTGCAGAGTTTCTACAACGGAATTAAGACCGAAAAGGGTTTACATGCCCTACACACGATCAAGGCCCTATAAGGGTCCTACAAGAATAACTTCTCACACATTAAGTACGAGGTCCTCGAACCTCAACAAAGTCAACCCGCTCCCTCGCAGTTCCCGAGTCCAAGTCACCTACTCCTCGGAACCTGAAAAAGAAATAACGGAAGCAAGTGCATGAGCTTTCGAAAGGAAAGCCCAGTAAGTACCCCCTACTGGAATCTCAATGAAAATCCAAAGCAACACGAGATGATACAAGAAAAGTCAAAATGAACAAATCAATATCATCAATCCACACAACCTGGGCCAAATCCCATACAAGTCAAACTCTTGGAGTCTACCACAACAACGGCATAGGCTCCTAACAAATGTAATCTCAACAAAGAATTCCTAAGAGTTCACGAGTCATCTCCCTTGTCGGTTATCAGCCTCAGCTAATACCGACCCTCGGTCCATGGTCTAGTAGTGCTAGTAAACATAGACGTATTTTGTCAGCATATAATCCCACTGACGGGAAAACAAAGATTTACCAGCGTTTTACCCCACTGGCGGGAAACAAAGACTTACCAGCGTTTTACCCCACTGGCGGGAAACAAAAAAAGTACGAGGATGGGAGAATCCTTTAAACAGTATAGTTGATGTATACCTTCTTGGCCAGCGCACAAGCTCACGTGATTTCACGGCCACGTGCCGGTCAACAGGTAGGCACACTCAACACTCACAAGCATACCCTACAGGATGCTAACATTTCAATATGCACACTAACATTGAAGAAGGTGTCCAAGAGAACAAAATACGAGTGTATGCAATCATATCAAATTATGATATCAATGAAGCAATAAGCAATTAAAGGCGTAAGCAAGTCCAAAGAAATCCCGAAACCGGGTAGGAACGAGGCAAGTGTACTTACAAGAACAGACATAACAAAAGTCAAAAACACTCCGTAGAGTGGGGTAGTAGGCAAAAGTACTTACCTTCTTCTCGAGCTAGAAGCCTCTCCTAGACTCCTCCTGGAATGCTTCTAAGTATCTTCGAGAAAATCTGATAATAGAGTTTCTATTAGAGTTAAAGTTCTAATGAAACCATATGTCTCTAATTACACATGCATGACTCTCGTTCTTGTTGGGCTTAGGCCCACTAACGGGTCCTAAGGACCATCTCTCGGGTTTCTGGTCCTTTTCCCCGGTTTATACGTCCTTTGGTTGATCCTAGTCTCAATTTGGTCAAACCTAGTCAACGCTACTTTCATTGGTCGAGTCTAAAACCTCATTTGGTCACCTCTAGGCATTCAAGTTGAATTGGGCCCATTTCGAGCCCAATAAACATTATAGCTTGGTCTTGGCCCTTTTTATACTAAGAAAAGGGCATTTTCGTCATTTGAGTAGCTATAATTTTAGGGTTTAAAGTCATACCCTGCTACTTGAGTGACCCAAGGTTTAGTTTCCTATACTAGCATCCATTACTTTTACCTTTTATTTTATTATTATTACTTAATAATAAAATCTGTTTTAATGAGTTAATTGAGCCCAGTTCATTGGGCCTCCAAAACAATGGACCAAATTCCTATATTACTTAGTCCATGGTTTAACTTAGGTACCTTAGGTTAATTAATTTAATTAACCGCATTAGTCAACTTGGCTCAATAGGTTGACCTACTTTATCTTGATTAACCCTCTTAGTTAAATTCTTCGTTTAGTTTACAAGCCAAGCCCACATTTTAAATTGATCAAGACGACTAGTATTTCTCCAAACGACTGAGCTAACTCAATTTGGACCCAAGTCACCTTAAACCAATTTAATTTGACTAAGTAAACTAACTCAACCTTATTTCTTTAATCATGATGATTAATCCGACTTGATAGCTAGGTTAGACCCAAGCCCAAAGTGGTGGTTTAGTCCAACCCGAGTCCATTTTACTAACACCAATGTCCAACTAATCTAATTAACTAGATTAGCTCAATTAGACCAATTCATTTTGCCATTTTTATAAGGTTTTTAAATGAATTAGTCATCCACCATTACCTTAACTAAATTTCCTTTCATAATTATCTTGATTATACTAAATAATCAACTTGATTTTGTCACACTACCAATGCTTCAAAAATATTTAAAACTAATTAACATTGTAACTATACTAGTTAACTAATCAATTTCATTTTGTCACAACTCTAAAGTTATTATTCCAATTAATTAATTCTAACACTGAATTAATTAATTACTGTTTTTTTTTTATAATTTTTCCTCACCGCCTTCTTCTTCTCCCTTAACGCCGGGCCGCCGGGCCTGAACTTCGGCTAACGCCGCCGGAGGGATGCTTAGGAAGTAACCTCTCGTGATCGTGCTCCCTCTTCGCCCGGGATTCATTCTCAGGCCCAAACCATCACTGAATGTGGCTCCTTCTCCTCTGTCTACACTTCGCCGGAGGAGATCGCCGGAGATGGCCGTTCCTCGCCCGAGAGCTCCATTCGCCTACAAAGGGTACCTGGAGCTTCCTCTCGGCCTCACGAGCACGTATCGCACCTTCACTGACCCCAATTCCCTCTCCCCGTCGCGCACCACTCGCGGTTAGGTTTAGCATCTCCGGCGAGCTCGAAACCTCACAATCAATGCCTCAAAACTAAAATTCAAACCGGGAACAGAATCCTACCTTGGCTCCGGTCCTTCTGGTGCTGTCGGCGGCGACAGTCGCTCTCCCACGGCCGGGATCCCTTTCTCCGATTGACTCGCCGGTGACCTTCGCCTTCGAGCTCAATGGTGTCGAGACAGTAGGGCTGAGGCCCCTTTTTATAGCCCTATAGGGTGGCCAGACGAACCGGCAACTCTCGGGATAACGCCACGCCGGCGATGGCCGGGCTTCTCGCACGTAACGGCCGGGGAAGACGGCCGGACTCGCGGCGGCTCGCTGGCGGAGGAAACGGCTGCTGTGCCTCGTGATCGCCACTCCACGGATGAACGGTGGAGATTGCTTGGATCTCATCCAACGATCCAAAACACTACTTTATGCCTCGGATCCATCAACGTCTAAATCGAAGGCTGAGATTAACATAGGATCAACGGCCAGATCTTGTTCATCTGCCTCGCATCTAATCCATGATCAGATAGATCTAACCTGTGCTTGCCACGTGGCTCCATCCTCTCCCTTGTAATGCTCCGCGATTAACCACGGTCTGAGATCTTTTAATCTCAGCCGCTCATCCATTGTATTAAGATTTTTCTCTGGCAAATTAACGAAAGGTCCTCGTTTCGTTTTATGTTACACTTGAGTCCAACCTGTGAGAGGGGGCAATTACGGTCCAGTCCTTGGAACTTTCAATAATTACCAAAAGGTCCTTCTGATCCCCCAACAACCCTAATTAGGATTTTTCTGGGGAAAAATTATTCATGGGTCCCTGGAATGCTTTTAGGTCACATTCTAGTCCATTCTCTGAGAGAGGGGACTATTTCCTTTTAGTCCTTAATACTTTACAAAATTATTTAGAGGTCCTTGAACTCCCAATTATTCCTAATTGGTCTTAAAATCTAATTTAATTCCCTTTTTAAAGCTTTTTAATTCTCCATCCTTCAAGCTTAAGGAATTAAATAAAATTTATGAATCTTATTTTTATGGAATATAACAAAAATTTTATTCCTAAAATTCATGGATTTTACAGTTGGCGGGGATCGCCTTTGTATGAATGGCTTGTCTCGTGGTTCACGATGAGCTCCTCCATCTGATTTGCGTCGCCGCTTATGGTGTACCACCGGAAAGCCTTCGTTGTCAAAGTGCTCTGTGGAGGGGCCGCCGATGTTGGTGTGGCCTTCATCCTCTCCGCGGACTGCGCCTACATAGGTGAGTTGTCGTCTCCGCGGCCTTGCTCCAGGGTCCTCTCGCGAATCTCGTCCTGGGCCGTGGTCAATCCTGGCTGAGGTGCGTAGAGAAGTGGGTGATGGTTTTCGCTTCTCCCCTCCTTCGTGCGCTCTGTTATTTAGAGTCCATTGTCGTGGGCTATTCGTCCGGCCTCCGTCATGGGCAGCTTGTCGGGAAACGCCTCACCGGAAATCGCCTCCGCCAGCTCGCCGGAATTCGCCTCTGCCCGTCATCAAATCGTCCGCTGTAATGTATAATTTTTTCATTTTTTTATAATTTTTATAATATTAAAAATAATAAATGTGTGAAAATAATCCATTGTCCACTATTCTCTTCATTTATTTCTTTTATTAATCCCTTCAAATAACTATTAAAAGATGCAAATAAGAAAATTTAAATTCTAATGTTTTATTTTTTTAATTTTCTTTAATTTCTCATAAACCTTTATCACCAACTCATTATTCTAACATTGAATTCTTTTTAACTAGATGCAGGTTATTTGGAAGGAAGAAACAGAAAGAGGACTTTTTTAGAATCGGACAAATTATCAAAAAGTAATTTTATTTCAAAATTTTTCTATATGCATTTTCATAGTATTCAAATTAATAAATATGTGAAAATAATCCATTGTACATAATTTGTTAAAAATCATATCTTATATGATTTTCTTCCATAATTTAAAAGAAATGAGAAAATTAGAATGGGCATTTGAGATTTCTCAGAATTTTAATTTTTAAATTTTTAAATTTTAAGATTTTTTTTTAATTTTAACAAATTCAAAAAAACAAAAAAGTTAGTTTGTGGCATTTGGAAATTTCTCAAATTTTTAAATTTTAATTCACGATTACATTGTTTCTTATACATTCGGGTGGTTATATCACCTCTACCCAGATTTCTTTGTTAAGGTGGGCTTTATTCAATTTTATCTTTATGTATCATGTTATAATGTTTTATTTATTTATTTTTCTTTGATTTCCCTTAAACTTTTATCACCAACTAATTATTCTAACCAAGAATTTTTTTTAACTAGATGCAGATTATCTGGGAGGATGAAGAAAGAGAACTTTTTTAGAAAGAGGACAAGTCCTCACAAGGTAATTTTATTTCAAAAAATTTTCTACATTCATTTTTATAATATTCAAAATGATAAATATATGAAAATAATCCATTGCCTACAATTCTCTTTATCTACTTTTTTACTAATCTCTTAAAAAAAATTAAAAGATTCAAATAATAAAATTTAAATTTCAATGTTTTATTTCTTTAATTTTCTTTGATTTTTCTAAAACCTTTATCACTTTAAATTTTATTATTCTAAGAGAGAATTCATTTTAACTAGATGCAGATTATGTGGAAGGAAGAAAAAGAAAGACAATTTTTTTGGAATCGGACAAATCATCTAATTTTATTTCAAAATTTTTCTATATGCATTTTTTAAGAATTCAAATTAATAAATATATGAAAATAATCCATTGTCCAGAATTTGTTAAAAATCATATCATATATGATTTTCTCCCAGAATTTAATTTTAAATATATAATAATTTTATAATATTCAATTTATTAAATATGTGAAGATTAACGAATTTTTATTTTAAAAAAAATTAAAAATAAGAAAATTAGAATAGGGCGTTTGAAATTTCTAAGAATTTTAATTTTTAATTTTAAAAATTTGGAGATATCTTTCACGTTGCATTTGAAATTTCTCATAATTTTAATTTTTAAATTTTATAATTTTAACCATTTGCTAGAACCACATTTTCTATCTATATTACTAAACATAAAGAATAGTTTTTTTGAATTTTTAAAAAATTCAAATAAACAAAATAGTTAGATTGGGGCATCTGGAAATTTCTTAGATTTTTATTATTTTATGCACGGTCACGTTGTTATACCACATATCATCACTCCCTCTATACTTAAAAGCCCCGACGCTTCAATGTTAAGGCAGGTGGGCTTCATTCAATTTTATACATAATATTTTATATCTTTAATTTATAACTTGATGTTTCATATGATAAGATTTTTTTTTTCATTTATCTTTATTATTGTCCATGATATCCAATTCGAAATTAATTAGAGGTGTTCAAATAGATTTTTGAAATATTGTGTTTATCCTTCGGTTTATATGGAGTTGCCATATATTGAAAGGACGGGCTGATAAAAAAGTTAATATATAATTAATGCTTTTTAGTTTTTTAACTTTTTTTTTCAATTCCAAGTTTAAAATTGATATAGATTTTAACAGATTGTGTGTTGTATGAATGTTCGGTAGTTTCATATATTTTCAATTTCAAGTTTATAAATGATGGATTGTATGTCAATTAAATGTTTTTTTCCTTTCCAATTTACTCTCGGTTGGTTTTACTAAAACATATGATTCAATTTTTTTTTTAAACAGTAACCCTCCTTAAACTAAAATAAGTCAATTTAATTTTAATTAATAACATTTAATTTTTGGGTTAAAAATGGCTCAAATAATGTACTGAAAATAATGACAAAATAAAATCTCAAGCTTTTACAATATCAAATTTATGATATATGATGCTCTTTATAATATTAGAAGAAGTTATTAAATATCATCCAAATAATCAAACACTTCATTCAAAATTATTGGTTTGTAAATTTATTTTACAGGAAATTTCACCCCCCCCCCCCCAGGGGGTTGAATAGTGCCAGGGGGTTTTGGAATTTTTCCTTTATTTTATATTACATTAAATATTTAAATATTTTTTTTAAATCATTAATCAGTTTTGAAATTTTGTTTATAAATCAAATCTTATATTACCTTCTTTGCTCATTTGAAAATATATTAATTAATTTTTAAAACATAAAAAGTATTTAATTTATTATTTCATCCTCATCAAGGTTGTCGCTTGCAGGTGATTTTTTCAGATACCCAATTTCGGTGTTGATTTGGGAGTTCAAAACTGGATTTCCTTAGAATATGGGAGGTTGTGGTTACTAAGGTTATGTGTTTGAACTTAGCAGAGATCAGCATAAGAAATTGGCAGCACTTGAGATGGGGTTGGTTGTTGCTAGAAATTAAGGTTATGTCCCGAGATATGGCTATGGTTTGGAGTCTTCAAACACCAACGTTAGTCCTTCAAAGAAAAAGGCTGTCGGAAATAATAGACATCCTCACAGGCTTTGGAAGCAAGAACAACAGAGAATCCATTCGTAAATCATGAAGGCTATACTGATAGGAAAAGACTATATGTTATTGATAATATGTTGGGGTATATATAATACCACTACAAGGGTAAAGCAGGAAATAAAAACATAAAAGGATTTTTCGGCCGGTCAAGGTAATAAAGCTCCTGCGCAAGCGGGTCTGGGGAAGGGACGGACCACTTGGGTCTATTGTAAGCAGCCTTATAAAAGGATAAATACAAAAAAATCTTAATGATAAATATATGAAACCCTTATATGTACAACACATCAAGTTAAACCTGAGCCAGTGGATTTTGCTCAAACATCAAGTTTATATATATAAACACTTGGGTTTTTATAGTTGTATTGCTTAAATGTATTTTATAGAAGATCTACACATATACATAAACCTGAGCAACGCGAAGGCCATTTGCTTGTATATTACTAAACGAAAAGTGTCTAATTTTAATATTTAAAAAATCTAAAAAATCATAAAAACATAATGGGGTTTTGAAATTTTCTAAAAATTTTAGATATTTTTCATTTGAAAAGTATTTATCTATATTACATAGCGAAAGAAAATGAGTACATAATTTTAGTTTTAAAAAGTAGAATATTAAATTAAGATTTTTATATTTTCTCATAATTTTTATTTTAAAATATTATAAATATTTGAGAATTTTTTATTAATATAATTAGGGTATATGTAAGACGTTTTTTGGTCTTGTGACATACGTTAGAGGATATGAGGTGTTGTTGTGAGAGGTTGGGGGGCATACTCGTGGGAGTTGTTTAAAGGCCTTCACTGGATGGAGAGTTGTGGATTGATGAGCACATGTCACTGGGGCATGGTAAATGACTTAAGGAAATATGCGAAGGGCTTGATAGGGTTGTGATTGGATAAAAATGGGTGAAAATATATGATGTTTTCTTTAATCTTTTTTTAAATTTATGATTTGCGATTTACTCAAACTTATTTAAAATTGATTTGCTAATTCCATTATAGGATATTCATCCATAATGAAATTAGCGAGTGACAAATCCCTTGCTAATTTCCTTATATTATTTTCCTTGCACAATAAAATTAGTGATGGAGTAATCCTTCACTAATTTCATTGTGTAATATTCTTTTTACAATAAATTTAGCAAGGGAATTTTCCTCGCTAATTTTCGTCAATAATTTCGTTTGCCTCCCGCGCCTTCTTTTGACCTTTACTTTCTTCGTACTCCCTCTCGCGCCGTTTGTGATTTTAGGGTTTTCTCCGCCGATGCAGATTGAGTAAAAGGAACTGGAGATTAAAGAAGGAAGATCCTGAGAAGCCCAATCCTATGGAGAAGGTCTCTTGCAGTGTTAATTCATTCTTTGATAGGGTTTTGAGCTTCGATTGGCTCGATCGACTGGGGAGCTTGGACTACTTCTCCCAGGTTTGATTATTTCTTTCTCTTTCTGGTTTTTCTTTTGATTTCTAGTGTTTCGATTTTGTTTCAATCTTCAACCTATAGATTTTGATGTTTGGGGCTGACCAAGGTCTCAGGTCCATTTTACACCAAAATTTCTTGAATTTAAGAGATGAATTAGGTTTTTCTCTTGATGATTTTGTTCTTTTTCTTCTTTTATTGACTAATTAGGTCAACAAGTTGGGAAGACTGTTGCCATTGTTGTTGGAGGTGCAGCTGGGCTTTGGTTTGTGGTGATTTGTGTGCTATTTGCTCGTTCTTTAAGGAAGGGGAAAGATAATGAGTTTTTAATCGAGAAAATTCTATTTTTATGCTTTAATATCTTGAATTTCTTATCAATTACTTGAATTACTGCCTTTAATGGATCTTTTGGTGAGTTATTTTGTTCGAAACTAGGTTTCCAGTATATTATCTTGATTTGTTGTTGTTTTCTAAAATTAATTATGTTTGGGATGGTGTCTTCCTCATTTTGAAAGTTGAAACTCACTTTATAGCACATTTAAAAGCATTATCCTGTTGTTCATTTCTGAAATTAATGCCATTGTTGGTTCTTGATGTGATAGTGATGGTGAGTTGTTTAGTTGAACTTCAGTATCTGTAAAATCCAAGGATTTTATTGGAATAAAATGAGTTAAATTCCTAGAAGTCTAAATGGTTGAATAAAGTCATGTAATGGTCTAAGGTCTTTTGAAGGACCAAGGTTTGGGTCTATGTGATGAGATGATCGATATAATCAAGCTAAATAAAAGTAAAGGGTCAAGCAAAAAATTGACTAGCTTTGACCAAGTTGGGACTAGAGTCAACTAAAGGACCTAGAAATAGGAAAAAGGGCCCGGTAACCAGGGAGATGGTTCTTAGAACCCGTTGGCGGGCCAAGGCCCCACGAGAGTGACAGTCATGCGTGTGCAATTAGAGACGTAGGGTTTTATTAGAATATTGACTCTAATAGAAACTCTATCATTAGATACTCTCGGGGAGTCTTAGTGACACCACAGGAGGAGATCAGGAAAGGTTTTCTAGAAAGAGGTAAGTACACTTAACTAGTACCTACTCTTCGGAGTTTCTTTGAACTTGAATATGCTTTGTTATGCTTCATTGATGCCATACATGCATCCTTATCTATTTTAGATTCCTGTTGAGCATGTATGTTGTTTTCGGGATGTTGGTATCTCTGATTTAGATTTGTGGTCTCTTGCCCACTTCGATTGGGCGTGGGGGGCTCGATAAGGAAATGTTTAGGGGCGGGGACCCCTGGCATTTACGCCGTGCGGCAGAGGTGATTCTCACGGTGGTCTTACCCGTCGGTGGGAATGAATGCCCGGCCGTGTTAACACATATAAGAGGTAGTACTACCGACATGCGACCGAAGGGTCAAACGACCAGAGGGTCGTGTTTACAGCAAGTCGCTGGATATACTGACCGGGAGTGATCTTTGAGCTTTATTCTTGAAACTCAATCTGAGGCACGAGGGTTTTACATTGATAGGGGTTGCACCGTTGTTTTTGGTAAACCCCTAGAGACGTTTTTATTGGGACGTGTCCCATTGTTTACTTATTGATATATATTATGTCTTTATGACCCTACAGGGGTACTTACTGGGCTTTCCATTCGAAAGCTCATGCATTTGCTCTTTCTCTTTTACATATCCCGAGGTCTAGGGGGGTGGTGCAAAGGAGAGATTGCCTAGGAGGATCCCGAGGTCTGAGGGTCTCCCTTGTCTTATATTTTGAGAGTTGTTTCCTTTATATAAGGACCTGTATAGGGACCAGACTTTGTATAGGGCCTACGAACCCTTATGATACTATGTTCTTTAGAACATGAGTATGATTTTATTATGGTTCATCATCTGCTTGTTTACACTTAGGCCTTGTATTCGAGTGGAGCTCGTCTCCCTTTTGAATATTGCCGATCTGTTGACGTGCTCGAGGTCCCGGGATCCGGGTCGGGGCGTGACAGTATCTATGGTATTATCCTGAACTTGTTATTCATTTCCTCAGTTTAATGCCATTGTTGTTGCTTTATATGACAATGATGTTGCAGATTGTTTGAAACTTGAATCTCACTCTCTGGTGCCATTGTTGATGTTGATTTTGTCTTCATTTAAGAAACTTGTTGACTTAATTTCACATACTTGACAAGGTTGTGGGGGCATATATGCAAAATTTTATTATGGAAAATGCAGAGCCTTAATTAACCTACAAAAACACTTAGTTCATTTTTTTTTTTTTGACTTTTAGATTTGGTTTTGAGTAAATTTTATTTCATGTTTTCATTCCATAGCCTTAACCTACATAGCCTTTGGGTTGTTAAACTTTTAATGTTGATTGTTCATATTTTGAGAAAGATCATGCATTTTACAAAATTTGTAACAATCTGTAGGAATTTTCTAGGGTTTTGGTGATCTATCTAATGGTGTTTATATGTCTTTGTAAATATTTTAATTACCTATAAAGCCCTACCAAATCAAAACTTTTAAGTACCACTACAGGGTTTTATAAGTAAAACAAATTGGATCGCTCATACGAAAATATGAATACTAGAGAAGAGATATAGAAAAATAAAGAGAAAAAAATATGAAATTAAAAAGTGGATTTTATAAATTATATGTCACGCCCCGACCCGAATCCCGGGACCTCGGGCACGCGCACAGACCGGCCGTACACAAGTTGTCACGCCCCGAACCTCGGCCCGGGCACGTGACCAACCGGCCGCACCCGAACAGGGGCTGACCCCTATTCAGGCGTAAGGCCTTAGAGACTCCTGTATAGCAATTAATCAGAAATAGCAATAACAGCGGAATTTGTGAAATAAAAGAGGAATGGAGTTTATACAACTCCATACAAATACAATACTGGGTTTATACAACCCAAGACTAGGATCTAGTCCAGTCACCCCTAGTAATCCATGACAACAAGGAAAATGCATAATACAAGTCTCACACACTCTGAATAAAAGAGGTACGCAGGCCTCAAAGTAAAACAACTCCCGAGTTAGCTACTCGGTGAAACCCTTGCTTAGGCTCGTCCCTACTCCTCCTCGTTTGAACCTGGGAGGCACATAAACAAGTGCATGAGCCAAAGAAGAAGGCTCAATAGGATCATCAGAAAAGCAGTAAAGATGGAGAGAGCCACTAACAAAGAACGGAATAAAAGCAGCATAAATATGTAAGTACAACAACATCAAGCAAATAACGAGTATCGGGAATGTGAATGAGTACACAGATGATAGTATCACACTCTGACAGAGCCTCGTGGCCAGATATTATACACCCTCTGTCGGGGAATCCGTCCGATGGAGCACTAAGTACTCGGGGTCAGATATTATACACCCTCTGCCGGGGCCTCGTGGCCAGATATTATACACCCTCTGCCGGGGCCTCATAGCCAGATATTATACACCCTCTGCCGGGGCAAAATCCACTCAAATACGCATAATAAAATAAGAAGGTAACAATCTCCCCGAGATAGAAAGCCGATACATATGAGGAAACCCATCTCGAATATGTATTGGGAACCTCTCGAGGAAATAAGAATACAAGAATACAAGAATCATAAGCTAAGTAAGAGGAATGAGATACTCACAAACCCCGTACAAGATCCTACCTGATCTGGAGAGAAATCCCCTAATCCTCGTCACGTCTTACGCGTCCGGATCAGGATCTAGTAAATAGCATATGTTGATGCCAAAAACTGGTTCCCGTCACGCTTCAGTCACTGTTGCCTCGTGATCTGGTCTCAGCTTTCGACCAACGGTTAGAATTTATAGTTGATGTGGACGCTTACTTCTGCCTGTGAACAGGGAGTGTATAGAAACTCCGCTCGGAATTACTGGAGTTACTCATCAGCGAGCCTGTAAAAAAGGGAGAGGACGGTGATCGGAATTGGGCCTTTCTGCCCGGATTCAGCTCCGATGCTTAAGTCAGAAAACTTGAAGAGAGAATTTTAATGTTAGGCAGTTTTTGTGTGATGAGCTTTTTTTCTGGATCCCCCTTTTCTTCTATTAGTGCTCTCCTTTTATAGCACCTTAGAGGCGGTTCAGAAAAGGCGGTGGGGTAAGGCGGTGGGAGTAAGGCGGTGGGAGTAAGGCGGTGAATTAAGTAAATATCTCTTAAGGCGGTAGGAAAGGCGGTAGGAAGGTGGTGGGAAAATATCTGCCTACTGTAGCGGGTGGATAAGGCCCACTCACTGTAGAGGCGTTAGATGTTTCTCTATCTCTTTCTTCCTACCTTACGCCCTTTATGAGAGGGTCGTTACAATTCCGACGGACTTGTTTGCAGGATTGAATCCTTACGCTATAATTCCGAGCGAAATTGTGCAAGGATGGTGATACTGCCGTGTAGCCAAAGGAACAAGTGGTTCTTTAACTTAACGACACCTGTCTTCACCAAATATATCCGTAACACTAGTCCCTCCCCTAGTGTACTTGTTCGAAAAATCTAAGTGAGGGGTGAGCTAAACGCGACGCTTTCGCTTTGGTTCGAGAACAAGTATTATTCTTAGTTGGCATGTCTATGTAGGCGTAGGCTCAGGTATGCGATTGCTTGTACCTAAGGGACACATGTTTTAATAGGCGACCGGCGTTCTTGTGTTATCTTCATTTGTTATCGAGATAGATTTTGGTTCGAATTCTAGCCTATAGCGCCAATGGGCTCTTCTATTTAAGGGCTTTGTATGGATAGGGTGTTTTGACCAAAAACTTTTGCACCCTTCTATTTTTGTATCATGGCTCGGTAGCTTGTCTTTTACAATTTTTTCACTTTTTCTCAATGCTCTCGCTGGATTTCACAATTCCTAGTTCTTTTTCATGAGCACTGTCGGAACTAAGGACCGGGGTAATCCACTTAGTAAGTCCAAGCGGTACGTGTTTGGCCATCTATTTTGCCATTGATGTGGGGGTGGCGAAATGAGCTTAAACGCTGGGGTGGGAAGCTTTTCATGTTGACCATGATGTGGGCGGGAGACCTTTTTAGTTTTACTTACTACGCGAGTGCAGCGCTTGAGGTTGAGATATTCGAGGCGACTCACTGCTCGCCGTAGAGAGGTGGGTCCCCACCTCCGTCCGCGTGCCGAACCAAGCTCCCCTAGTGGCAACGAGGATAGCGACGGCTGTGGAAGCCCGTGTATCTCCTCCGAGTCTTATCCGAGCGTTGCTTCGGATGGGTCCGCAGACGTTTAGGATAATCCGTTCGGAAATATAGTTAGGATAATCCGTTCGGAAATATGTTTTAGGGTTTGTTATATCGCTTTATTTACGTTCGTCATGTGTAACTTGAATAAATGACGTTTTGTCGTTTTGTTTTTAAATCCTTTGGCTTTTGTTGATGATCCTATGTTGGAGTGTGTGCTTTGTCTTTTAATGCTGATGCAGGCTGCGCCTTCCATATAGCGCTTCTTGTTCCCTAAAACGCACGCGTGTCTCCTCTACTATTTAGCATTGAAAGGGGATAGTGGCGCGCGATATGCGCATGGCGTGTGTGTTTTGTCAAGCGTGATGATGGGCGATGGGGCGTGACTTTTCCATGTAGTGCCAAAGCTGGCTTGAATACGCTTGGCGATGTACAAAATTTTGAATTGTTTCGAGGAGGTGTATGATGGTTGTTTGAGCGGTTTAGATTTGTGGGCCTTTTGGTTCAAGGGTTCGGGATTGGAACATAACCCTAGGATCTAACGGCCACGGGTTCATTGCCTTTATATATAAGGGGAACCGCACAGGCAGCAAAAGATTGTGTCGAAAATCGAGTCTTCTTCTCCAGATTTCTTCTTCTCCCGTGACAGCTCTGGTTTAGTGCTTTTTCTCTTATCTTTTTATTTCTCTAAGGTAATGGCTAGCGCTACTTCTTCTTCCTCTAGTTCTTCTCATGAACCCTTGATTCCCTTTTTAGTCCAACCCCTCGGTTTTACATTTGTAATTCCGGCGATCCGGATGAACTTGGAGGCGTTCAGCCTGAGGTTCGCGGGTTCATCCCGCCTCTAGGGCAACCTTGGGTAGGGGTCACGATACATTCATAAGTCTTCTTGGGCCGATGGAGGTAGATAGCCTGGTAACTAAATATGAGATAAATCTCTCATTGTTTGAGGTTAGGGTTCCCTGTTCTGGGGAGAGGGCAAGTTCTCCCAGGGAAGGGGAGATAGCCATCTATCAAGATGCGCTATTAGGTGGCCTTAGACTCCCTGTTTCCGATTTTGCTAAAGGCGGTACTAGAGCAGTATCATCTGTGTCCTTCACAGTTGGCCCCGAATTCTTGGAGGCTACTGAACGGCTTTGTTATTGTTTTCAAGCATTACGGAATAAATCCGACCGTCCGTGGGTTCCGTATGCTTTTTAGTTTATGTCTAGAGTCTAACGCCGATTGGTATTACTTCTCGGCTCGCCCTGGGAGGAAATTTTTAGGGAAGGTTCCTTCTTCCATTAAGCGATGGAAGAGCAAATTTTCTTTGTCAAAAGTAAGTCCGAGTGGGATGTCCGAACAAAATGGGAGGTTCCCCGAGCGGACATCGCTTGTGAGGAAATGACGGGTGAGGAGATGGGTCTTCTTAAGTCAATGACAGGGTTATCCAAAGTGTACATGGATGAGTTTTTGACAAAGGAAAATCTTGTTAAATGTCGTTTGATAGTGTCCGCCGGTAGGAATTATTCGTTTACTTTACTAGTCTGGTTTCTTTAACTACAGTAAATAATTTTTTTTGATATTTGTTTTGTAGGAAATCCGATGGAGGACGAGGATCTGAGCTATATTAAGGGTCTTTTGGCCTCTTTCGAGGGTGAAGTTCACCCGTCCTTGCCTCGCGGACGGAAGAAGAAGGAGGTGGTACTTGGCCAAGGGGCTGATACCTCCAAGGAGGAAAGAAAGAAGAGGAAGAGAAAAGAAACAGGCTCTTCCAAAGAGGGGGTTAAGAATGACCCCGGTGCAGGGTCCTCACGGGAAAGGAGGACCAAGAGAAAGAATTCCGAGGACGTATCAGGTCCCGGAATTGTAGAAGAACTAGTGGGGGCGCCTCAGGAAGAGGTTCGTGCGGAAGAGATCCGCCCGACGCTGTCCCCAATTTCCGAGGGCCCTTCGTCCAGCCGACCGGAGGACATCCTTCTCGTAGAGGTGAGAATTTCTATTTTCTATAAGTATATTTCACTTATACCCTTTAACTTAGGTTTTATTTTGCAGGTGGAGCTAGGAGAAGCGACCTTCGTGGATAAATTACGAGTGGCGGATTCCGTTTTAAAGGGATCCGTTACTAGGCAGAAGGAGTTATCTTCTGAGGATACTCCTTTTCGTGATGCCACATCCGTAAAGGATGTTTTAATGTACATCTTGACCCGTGCGGCTCTCTCTACAAAACTTCGAAGGGCTGGCAGGGAAGAGGCCACTTACCAATTATTCCGTTCGGCCATGCTGGTAAGGGTTGTTCTCATATTTCCTTTTGTTTCTAAGCTTGGTATTTTTATGAGCGTTTTGTTATTTCATAGACCGCACAATGGGCGGATCGGGTTGGTGCTCTTTGCCAAGAAGATTTGGCTAAGATGGAAATGAATAGAGGCGGTCTCCTTTCGGTTGAGCTCTAGGGTGGCGGCCTTGGAAGAGAAAGAGAAGAAACAGCATGACGCTATCCAGGCCTTTGAGCGAGACAAAGCCGAGCGGCTGCAATAACTATTTGCCCTAGAGAAAGAGAAGAACGATCTAGCGGCTCAGTTATCTATTTCCAAAGGTTCTCTTCTGACTGCTGAGGAGGATATCAAAGGGCTACAAGATGAATCCAGCAGTTTGAAGAAGGAACTCCAATCTACTCAAGAGGAGCGAGCATTTGTTGATGGGATTTAAAATTTGAAGGCTTGCTTGGAAGCTTACCGCCGTTCAAGGTTAGGTTGGCGGAAATAAAGAGGGAGCGTGATGCACTTAGAGGCGATTTGGCTTCCCGTTTGAAAGCTCCTAAGTCCGACTCGCAAGAAATTAAGGATTTATTAGAACGGCGGACAATTTAGAGAAGGAGGTTGCGGCTTAGGGAGAAAGTTAAAGATGGGGCCACTTTCATTATATTCTGTGGTGCAACAAGTGGGCCATCATATTCCTCCTAAGGAGGTTTTGTCTATGGGGCTGGCTGGAGTCTTGAAGAAATTTACGGAGCTCAAAGAGCAACAAGTTATCAAGACCCCGGAGGCTCCTGTTTCTGTTCCGTCGGCTGTCCCTGCTCTTTCGGAACCTTCTACCCAAGCTCCTTCAGCTGCTCCTTCGGAACCTTCTACCCAAGCTCCTTCAGAAGCAGGCAGTCGCCCTGAGGGCCCTAGCTCTTAGGATGTTTTTTCTTTTATGAATGTTCTTGTAAATGTTCAATCACTTGGAATGTAATTTCTATTCATATGAATGAAACGCAAACCTTTATTTTGATGACGTTTTATTTCCGAGAGATGGTTATCTTTAACCATATAAGAAATTCATTTGAGAGGTAATTGCCGAAGTCTTTGGTAAACTTCTTTCTTCCCTCTTTCTTTGACTTTGTAAAGTGCTTCGTAACGAGTCCTTAGTCCAATCGCGGGACTTTAAGTTGTTGAATGAGATACTCGCCTTCGTAAATGAGATTGTTGCCTCATATTTCGATCGGGATTTTTGCCCCTTGCTTTATGAGATTGTTGCCTCATATTTCGATCGGGATTTTTGCCCCTTGCTTTATGAGATAAGAGTTGTCGTTCTATCCCCCCAGGATAATTCCGACTCTTTTTCCAAGAATGGGAATTTCACCACATTTTTGTAGGATGGGAATTTCACCGCATCTTAGTAGGATGGGAATTTCACCGCATCTTAGTAGAAAAAGAAAAGACTTGAGCTTTATTCCGTGAATTTTAAGGAACAGCTACAAAATTTACTGATAGTAGCGTCTTAGATGCTCAGCATGGAATGGACGCTTGAGTGTCTTTCCATCCATATTTACTAGATAGTAGGTGCTCGCTCGGACGATTCTTTGTATGACGTAAGGGCCTTCCCAGTTAGGAGTTAGCTTCCCCGTTCGGCTTTTATTTCCCCGGAACTCATTTTCCCGTAGGACTAGATCGCCGATTTGGAAGAAGACTCTTTTTACCCTTGTGTCATAGAACCTTTTTACCTTCTGGCGATAGATGGCTGCTCTTGTTTCCATAGCTTCTCTCCGTTCTTCAAGTAGGTCAAGTTCCGCTCGGAGTTTTTCCTCATTTTTTATGAGGGAGAGCGTTCTTTGCGTAATCCATAAGGTAAGCGTCCCTATTTCTGAGGGATGGCTGACCTACGCCCCATAAGTGAGGGAGAATGGGGTCTCTCGGTGGGGGTTCTTGTTGTTGTCCTGTAGGCCCAAAGGGCTCGGAATTTCTTCTACCCGTGATTAGTACCGTTTTAAGAATACCCGTGTTTTAGGTGTTTTGAAGCGAGGTGCGGTTTGTCACTTCTACTTGGCCGTTGGCTTGGGGATGTGTCACAGATGTTAATCTGGATTCAATTCCGAGCTCTGAGCAAAAGCTTTTGAAGGTTTTGTTATCAAACTGTCGTCCATTATCAGAAATGAAGGCGACTGGAATGCCGAATCGACAGATAACCGCTCGCCATAAGAATCCCTGACAGGCTTTCTCCGTGATTTTGGCCAAGGGTTCAACTTCCACCCATTTGGTGAAGTAGTCAATGGCAACTATTAGAAACTTCATTTGCCTAACTGAAGTGGGGAACGGCCCTAGGAGATCGACTCCCCAGATGGCGAATGGACGAGGGCTAATGATGGGTGTAAGCTGTGCCGGTGGTCGCCTCTGGATCTTGGAATGCCGCTGGCAGGCATCGCATTTTCGGGCGAATGCTATTGCGTCTTGAGTTAGTGTTGGCCAGTAATAACCTTGTCGTAGGACTTTGTAACTTAAGGCTTTGCCCCTATGTGACCTCCTCCAATGCCTTCGTGAATTTCTTGAAGAACATAACTAGCCGGTTGGGCCTTAAGCATCGCAAGAAGGGTTGCGTATAAGATCTTCTGTATAGGTTCTCATTGATGATGGTGTACTGAGCGGATTTGTAAGAAATCCGTCTGGCCTCTGCTTTGTTGGGTGGTGCTGGTCCACCTTGTAGATAATTTCTGATGGGGTCTATCCAGCTTGGCTCTTCGGCTGCACTTTGTACTTCCTCTTCTAATCCGTCGATGGTTTTTGTGGGAAGGTATTGCAGGTTAAAGGGAGGCTCTGTGTCTTCGTTCGGTGCTGTGGCCTTTTTGGACAGAGCGTCCGCCTCTTCGTTTTGTGTTAGAGCGGACTTTTTGATTTGGAAGCGGGCGAAGTGTGGAACTATTTTCTTTACCACTGCTTGGTACTTGACCATGTTTTCTTCCTTCGCTTCAAAGCTGCCCAAGGTATGGCTTACTATTAGCTGTGAGTCAGAATATACGTGCAGGTGCTGAATTCCGAGCCCTCGGGCCAGATGTAATCCTGCGATGAGGGCTTCATATTCGGCCTCATTGTTGGTTGCTCGGAATTGGAACTTCAGTACTGTCGCGATTTTCCACTTGGAAGGAGAGTAGAGGACGAAACCTGCCCCTGCCTTTTCTTCCGTTGCTGATCCGTCAACATATAAGGGCCCAGGGATGTTAGAGCTTTCTTCTGGACTCTGTGACGGGGTTCATCCCCATTTCTTTGGGAAAGTTAATTCGCGGCGAAATGCGCGATGCCAGAGCCTTTATTCTTTGTTGGGGTTTGTAGGTGAGATCGAACTCACCCAATTCTATCACCCACTTGGCTAGGCGTCCGGAGTTTTCAGGTTTATGGAGAATCTGCTTTAGGGGCTGATCAGTCAATACTATGATCTTGTGGGCTTGAAAGTACGGCCTCAACCTCCGTGTAGACGTGATAAGAGCAAAGGCCAACTTTTCAAGTGGTAGATATCTCGATTCTGCATCGTTAAGGATTTTACTCCTGTAGTAGACAGGTTTTTGAACTCCGTTATCTTCTCTCAGAAGAACGACACTAACCGCGTGTGGGGAAGCGACCACCCAAGTAAAGCGTAGAGTTCTTCTCCGCTCGTGGCTTAGCTAGTAACCGAGGCGACCAGGAGATAGTCCTTAAGCCCACGAAAGGCTTTTTCGTGATTCTTACATCCACTCCATTTTGGGCGCTTTTCTTAGGGCTTGGAAGAGTGGGAGATTTTTCTCTCGGCTTTGGAGATGAATCGCCAAGTCTTGCGAGGCGTCCGTTAAGCCAGCTGAATTTCTTGAAGACTTTTGGGCGATCCCATGTCAAGAATGGCTTTGATTTTATGCGGATTCGCTTCTATCCCTCTTTGTGTCAAAATAAATCCGGGGAATTTTCCCCGATCGAACGCCTTGAAAAGAACATTTGTTCGGGTTTAGCCGCATAGTATAAATTCAAGAGGCGAAAAGCTTCTTGTAAGTCGGCAGTGTTCATTGGCCTTTCCACTTTTACTAAGATATCGTCCACATAGGCTTCGGCATTCACGCCAATCGCTCTCTGAAAGCTGTAGTTATGAGCCTCGCGGAAGGCTCCGGCATTTTTAGGCCGTAACGGCATTACCTTATAGCGATGCGTTCCGTGCTCATAATGAAAAGGCGTTTTTTCTTAGGCCGCTTTGGCCATTCGGATTTGGTTGTAACACGAGAAAGTATCCAGGAAGCTCAACATCTCATGCCTGCGTTGTTGAATCAACCAAACTATCAATTGGCGGTAAGGGAAACAAATCTTTCTGGCGGGCTTTGTTTTAAGTGCGTGAAGTCAACACACATCCTCCATTTTCCGGACGGCTTTTCACCCGGGACCACATTGGCTAACCAATGCGGGTAGTATACCTCTCGGATAAACTTAGCTTTTAGGAGGTTTGATACTTCTTCTTCCGCAGCTATACCGCCTTTAAAGGTGAAGAATTTCTCATTTTACGCTTTGTGGGTTTTAAGCAGCTTGATGCGATGTTGAGGCGATGCTCGATGATATTACGCTTCACACCCTGCATATCCTCCTCAAGACCAAGCGAAGAGGTCGGAATTTGCTCTCAATACTCCCATGAGATCTTCCTGGCATTCTCTCTTATCAAATGCCGCCCCAATCCGTACCGTCGCGGTCCGCTCTGGTTATGTCTAGGGGAATTTGTAGCAATTCTTCGACGGTGTAGGTGAAGCTCCTCGTTCCGCTCGGCCATTACGCTGACTAACATAGCTTACGAAACTTTTGTCTTGCTGCTGTTGAGAATTTTCCTTTGAGGGTTGAGACATAGCATTGCCGTGCTGTGGGTTGATTCTCCTCTTATCTCTCCACCGCCATTCTCGGTCGGGAATTTGAGGAGAAGGTGATAAGTGGAGATTACGGCTTTTAAAGGCGTTGAGGGTTGGTGCGCCAAGGATTACGTTGTAACTTGAAGCACAACGTACAACCAAGAAGTTTCTTTGTCATTTGTTGATGACCTTGGCGAGTTCCCTATAAATGGCGGCAAGGAGATCATTCCTTCACGGGTCACATTTACTACCCCTCAGGAGAACCCTACCAAGGATGATTTTACACCGGAAGCAAGTCATTCTGCGTCATACCTCATCCTCTCGAAAGCACTCCAAAGAGAATATCAACCGAACTTCCACTATCTATCGTAACTCTTTTCATCCTGGAAACTAGACACTTTGATAGCGACAACCAACGCTGGCGTCATCATGTGGGTGGCGAACTCGGTAGCGTCATTGTCATAAAAGATGATTGGGGCGTAGGGCGGGATGCGTCTTCGTGGCGTTTCTATTTCTGCGTGGTTCCCACCATTCGGTATTAACTTTTCCGAGGCGGAACTTTCACCACGCGGCCGGGACCACCAGCGATAAATCCTACCATTTCTCCTTTTTCTTCTTCGAGGTTGCGAAACTTGGGTTCCCCTTGAATCTCAAGGTTGATGTATTGTTCCAATTGTCCTTTTCGAGCGACATCTTCTATTGCGTTCATCTGGGTACACTTTTACGTGTCATATCCGCTTTATGGATTGATGGGCGGCAATACTTCTTCTTGCTCTTTTGCCGTTCGGCGTTTCTTGCAGCTCGGCCACGCGTCGAAGTTTTGTTCTTTGATTTGCATAAGAATATGGCTTTCAGTTTGATTCTGGGGTATGAGTGATCATATCGACAATTTTTCCCTTCCTTAGAAGGTTCTACGGGCTGTAAAGGCGTATGCCGGGTGGGGATGCGTCGCGGCGGAGGTTTCTAGGCCTCTGCTTATGCCTTTGTCTTCCACAATGCGATCCTTTTTCCTTTCGCGTATCCGGGGCCTATACAGCCTGGCTATGGCGGGTTTTTCCTTCGGGTGTCCACGAGGTCAGCGTCTAGCCTCTTCTTCCCAACCCATATAAATTTCTTCAGGAATTGATATACTTTTGGGCGTATGGATCATAAGGGGCGTGGTATGGTTTTGGTGGATCTAGTGTAGCCGTGGAAAATCGGAAGGGAGTCCAATAAGCACCTTCCATCGTAAAAAGTCCACGACCATCCGTGGCGGGAGGTCCGCAACATTATTTGTTTACGTCCTATGTAGCACTTGGCTTAAATAGGCTCTGAGCGCTTTCTCCCCTCATTTGCTTAATGCGCGGGGAGGGTAGAGCGGGGATTTTCTTTTGCTTTGAGTAATTGACAAAATAGGCTAAGAATCGATCTGCTAAAATCTGAAAAGAAGTAATTGTACTAGATGGGAGATCGACAAACCAGTCTTGCGCTTTTCCCTCTAAGGTGGCGGGAAAAGCTCGGCACATGCGAGCGTCTGTGATTCCAGTGAGGAGCATCTTCGACCGAAAAGATTTTAGGTGTCGGGATGGATCGGTTTTGCCTTCATATGCAGTCATAACTGGCGGTCCGAAGTTATCCGGAACTTGCTCTCCCAATATTTCTTTGACAAAGGGTGAACACATACTGAGAACGTGTCGCTCGGACTTTCCGTTTTCTCGAGAGAGGTTCTGTCGTTGAGTCCTTCTATCAACTGTTTGAACAGATGGACTATTCCGTTCCATCCTTGTCCGTTCGGTTCTTGTGGTGGCCTGCTGCTTGCGGCGAACGGAGGGAGGTTCTGAACTAGCGGAAAAGGCGGTCCTTTCTGTCTTTTCTTTATGAGTGCGTGTTCTCGTTCTCCCTCTGCTTTCAGAATTATCCAGTGGTGCTGTTGGTATGTTTGGCGTTGGAACTTGTGTAGGAGGAGGAGGAGGATGAGTCAAAGCATGAATGTACCTGAAATAACCTGCTCCAATTGTTCTTTGTAGGTTAAGGTAAAACTAAGAGGCAATTCTTGATGTTGAACGTAAGGACTATCGATGGCAGATCACGATGGGGCGGACTATCGGCCCGGATTTCTTCATGCCTTGCCGGACCTCGCGTAGGATCCTTCTGGGATTATTTGGGGCTCCCTGTTCTTGAATTCGTTTTGATCTTACGGTAGTGAGTCATGTGGCTTTTTCGTAAGGGTCCCTACGGACGGTATGGCTATTGATGCCAAAAGCGGTTCCCGTCACGCTTGATCCTTTGTTGCCTCGTGGATGCGGTCTCGACTTTCGACCAGCGGTTAGAATTTATAGTTGATGTGGGCGCTTACTTACGCCTCGTGAGCGGGGAGTGTATAGAAACTCATTTCCGGAATTACTGGAGTTACTCATCACGTGAGCCTGTAAAAAGGGGAGAGGGCGGTGATCGGAATTGGGCCTTTACGCGGATTCGGCTCAGATGCTTAAGTTAGGAAACTTGAAGAGAATTTTAATGTTAGGCGGTTTTTGTGTGATGAGCTTTTCTGGATCCCACTTTTCTTCTATTAGTGCTCTCCTTTTATAGCACCTTAGAATGATTCGTAGAAAAGATTAGAGGTAAGACAGTGGGAGTAAGAAGCGGTGGGAGTAAGGCGGTGAATTAAGTAAATATCTCTTAAGGCTAGGAAAGTGCAGGAAGGTGGTGGGAAAATATTCCCCTCTTGTAGCCCGGGTGGATAAGGCCCAGCTCACCGTAGAGGCGTTAGATGTTTCTCTATCTCTTTCTTCCTACCTTCGCCCTTTATGAGGAGGGTCGTTACAATTCCGACGGACTTGTTTTGCAGGATTGAATCCTTACGCTATAATTCGAAGCGGAATTGTGCAAGGATGTATGATAATCGCCGCCAGTGTAGCCAAAGGAACAAGTGGTTCTTTAACTTAACGACACCTGTCTTCACCAAATATATCCGTAACAGCATACAACCTAGTTAATTATACTTGATGCTCACAATCATGTATAAGTAAATGGTTTAAGTGGGCACACTAGGTCCCTACAAAACTCCGTATTTTCACTCTAGCGCGCAGTCACCGATAACTGCCAATAATTTTCAATCCGCAAGTCGGATTTCCCCGATCTAGCTCTCATTGGAAAGCTCGCTTCTCCCCCCTTCCAATGGCATGCTAATTGTGCCGATCGGGGTAACATTGCTACCCCGAAACTCATCCTGACAGGGCCGGCCCAAACTCGATTTCAAATCAAAATCGGACAGCACCTCCCTGTTTATCGGGCTCCGGTATTGAAACAAACATTCACACATACGATCCATTACACATGGATTTCATCAATTTAACAATCATTTATTCTCAATTTCATACAATTAGTCCAATTTCATTTATTAGCATATAATAGGTTCCGTAAATCCCCAATTCGGGTTCAGATTTTCACCGTCGTCGCCGATCGGTGGGGATTTGCACGCGGAGGCCGACGGGTGCCGCAGCCCAATGGACTGAAAGGCGACAACAGAGAAGGCAAGGCCGGGACCGTGAATCTGAACCAACGAGGCCGACGGAGGTGGCGCTGGCGCTGATTCAAGCGGTGCTCTGAGGTAGGGCGTAGGCTGTGGGTTAGGCGGGCTAGCAGCCGGCTGCTACGCGAAAGTAGGTCGCTTAAAGGGGCTGCAGGCAACTCGCTGCCGTCATGGACGCGGCGCCCGCAGTGCGCGGGGATGCGTATCCCCGGGCGTGGCGGCTGGCTGCCGGGCGGGCTGTCAGCCGGGGCTAAAGGCTCCGCTGGGGGGCTTTCAGCAGTATGTACGGGCCGAGAATGCAGTAAATGGCCGGGACGCGGCAAAGGAAGGGGCGTGAAGCGCCGGGCGCGAGCTGCGTGGCCGGTGTGCCTTGACACGTGGCGACGGGCTCTGCAGGGAAGGCCGGGCTACCAAGGCTTAGGGGCTGACGGCGGGGAGCTCGACGGCGTGGAGGACGTAGGCAAGGGCCAGGCGCGGCTGAAGAAGAAGGAAGAGGGAGAGAGAGAGAGAGAGAGAGAGAGAGAGAGAGAGAGAGAGAGAGAGAGAGAGAGATTTCATTCTCTCTCTCCTCTCTTGCCTTATATAAAAATATTAATTTAGTTTTTAGTTAGTTTTTTTTTGTATATTCATGTCACATGATTACTGTTCATGCACATGTTTACTATTTATTCACGGGTGTACTGTTCACTCACGGGTCTACTATTCCGAGTGGGGTCCACCGCAATAATTCTTTCATCCCCGGGCCCGACCTGGATCCGCGAATCTCGATCAACGATGCCAGCGTCCCGGGTGTACTGTCAAACAGCGGGATCCGTCTCTCGTCAGACCTGATACGAGAAAATTTGTTGTAATCGTTTTCTCTAGTCACGGGCTCACTGTGGCATCACGGGGTAGTCTCTGTCCTCGACTAGATCCACCTTTCCCGGGATTTTATCTTTTCCCTGTTTCCTTCTCGGTAATTGATCTGGATTACTTACATTTAATCTGGATTAATCAGTACTTATTTAATCGGGATTAAATAATAATGTGATAATTTCCTCGAAATCATCTGTTTAAATATCTTAAATTTCCCCTTTAAGATTTAATAAGTAGAAATCTTTATTTATTTCGGGGCAGGCATTAAAATCTCCCCCCCTTATAGGAGTTTAGTCCCTAAACTCACATCAAAGATTACTCAAACAAATCTGGGTAACGCTTCTTCATGTAGGCTTCACGTTCCCAGGTAGCTTCACCACCAGTGTGGTTGTTCTATCTTACCTTGACTAAAGGATGCTCTGATTCCTTAGTTGTTGCTCCTTGTAGTCAAGTATCTCTACCGGCCACTCCTCGTAAGTCAAATCCTGCTGAAGTTCTACCGGCTCATATTCTATGACTTGAGATGGGTCGGTCAAGCACTTCCTCAGCATAGAGACGTAGAAGACATTGTGAACCTGCGCCAAGTTCGGAGGTAGGGCCAACCGATATGCCACTACTCCAACTCGGGCCAATACCTCAAAAGGTCCAATGTACCGCGGGCTAATATTCCCGCGCTGTCCAAATCTCATCACACCCTTCATGGGTGATACTTTCAAAAGTACTTTGTCGCCCACCTGAAACTCCAGCACAGAGCGGCGTTTGTCCGCATAGCTCTTTTGACGACTCTGTATCTTCAACCTTTCCCTGATAACTTTTACTACATGTTTTGCATTCTGAACTTCCTCAGGTTCTTCGAAAGCCCATTCTCCCACGTCATTCCAGAATATAGGAGATCGGCACGACCGTCCGTATAGGGCTTCGTATGGTGCCATTTGGATGCTTTCCTGATAACTGTTGTTGTAGGCAAACTCTGCCATTGTCAAGTGCTCATCCCAAGAATCTGAGAAGTCTAGGGCACATGCCCTCAACATGTCCTCTAAAATTTGGATGTCCTCTCCGATTGACCATCCGTCGGTGGATGAAAGGAAGTGCTAAACATCAATCGAGTACCCAGGGCTTCATGTAGACTTTCCCGGAATCTTGAGACGAATGTAGGATCTCTGTCGGATGTGATCGTCACTGGTATGCCATGTAGACATACGATCTTGTCCATGTACAACCTGGCCAGTCGTGCCAAACCCATCCTACGTGTCAATGCCAGGAAATGCGCCGACTTGGTCAGCCGGTCGACTATCACCCACACGGCCTCATTTCCTTTTTGAGACCGAGGTAAGCCAGTCACGAAGTCCATCGTGATGCGCTCCCACTTCCACTCTGGTTTTGGTAGGGGTTGTAGCTTCCCTGCTGGTTTGTGGTATTCTGCCTTCACTCGCTGGCAGGTAAGGCAATGAGCCACGAAGTTAGCAATCTCCTTCTTCATGGCATTCCACCAGAAGTAGTTCTTCAATCCACGATACATATTGGTACCCTCGGGATGCATCGCGTAGCTCGAGTAGTGTGCTTCCTCCATTATGTCTCTCTTGAGCTCTGGTATATTGGGTACACATACTGAATCCCCAAATCTAATTGTGCCATCCTCATGGATCCGAAACTGTGTTGGCAAACCTTGTTTCATCTTGTTCAAAATGTCCACCATCCTACTAACTTGTCTCTGGGTATCCCGGATCCTATCCAATATGGTAGGTCGTATGCATAGAATAGTCACGCTCACCTCCGAGCTCGGCTCAATCACCTCCAGCTCAAGCCTCCTCATCTCCTCCAGAAGAGGTATCTGCTCGGTAAGGTTTGCGGCAGCTCCGTAATTGACCTTCCTGCTCAATGCATCAGCCACCACATTAGCCTTGCCTGGGTGGTAGTGAATGTTGAGGTCATAGTCTTTGATCAGTTCCAGCCAGCGTCTCTGCATCATGTTCAGTTCCTTACGTGGCGAATATGTATTTCCGGACTTCTATGGTGCAGATATACTTACATGGCACGGCAAGTAGAGGAAGTGGCGCCAAATCTTCAAGGCAAATACCACTGCTTTGCCAACTCTAGGTCATGTGTGGGGTAGTTTTTCCTCATGCGACTTCAATTGCCTTGAAGCACGAGGGCAATGACTCTCGCCCATTCGACATAAGGGCGCGCAGGACCTATCTTGCAAGCATCCTTTTGTAGATTACGATCTGCACCCACGCTCTGGTAGGGCCAAGGCAGTCTGAGATACCAATCGATTCTTCAGTTTTATAAAACTCTGCTCGCAGTCCTCCGTCCAGATGAAAGGAGCGCCCTTCCGGGTCAGCCTGGTCATGGGTATTGCTAGACGAGAGAATCCCCCTACAAACCTCCTGTAGTAGCCAACTAATCCTAGGAAGCTCCTGATCTCTCTGACGGTGCTCGGTCTACTCTAGTCTACTACTGCTTCAATCTTCTTGGGGTCCACAGAAACTCCATCTCCGCTGATGACATGTCCCAAGAAAGCCACGCTGCTTAGCCAGAAGTCACATTTGGAAAATTTAGCGTACAGCTGTTCATGTCTCAGAGCCTCCAGTACTAGCCTCAAGTGTTTTGCATATAACTTCTTGCTCTTTGAGTAGATCAAAATGTCGTCAATGAAGACAACTACGAACCGATCCAAGTATCGTCTGAATATACGGTTCATCAAATCCATGAACACCGTTGGGGCATTGGTAAGCCCAAACGGCATCACTAGAAACTCATAGTGTCCATACCTCGCATCTGAAAGGCACTTTTCGAACATCCTCGCCCGAATCCGTACTTCTGATGGTACCTAGATCTCAAGTCTATATTGGAGAACACCTGTTGCCCTTGTGTAGTCGATCCATCGGTCGTCCCATCTCGGTAGAGGATATTTGTTCTTGATTGTCACCTTGTTGAGCTCACGGTAATCGATACATAATCTCATGGATCCGTCTTTCTTCTTGACGAATAGTACAGGGGCTCCCCAAGGTGACATGCTCGGCCGAATGAAGCCTTTCTCCAGGAGTTCTTCAAGTTGTTGCTTCAGTTCCTTCAACTCTGTAGGGCCCATTCGGTATGGGGCTCTGGATATGGATGCCGTCCCTGGAGCTAGGTCGATACCAAATTCCACTTCCCTCCCTGGGGGTAGTCCCGGCAAGTCATCTGGAAATACATCCGAAAAATCGCGGACTACTGGAATTTGTGCCACCGTACATTGAGCATCCCTTGTCTCTGTGATTGATGCCAGAAACCCAGCACAACCACTGTTGATCAGCTTCCGAGCCCGAAGTGCTGATATCTCTCGGGCTAGTGTGTAACCTTTACTGCCTTTGAAGACGAACTCCTCAGCGCCTGGAAATCGGAAGTGTATTTTCTTCCTCCTGCAGTCCAATACCGCGTAGGCTGAGGAGAGCCAATCCATGCCGAGGATGACGTCGTAGTCACGCAACTCCATCAGGTGTAGATCAGCAGCAAGCTCGTGACCCTCGATCACAATTGAGCATCTTGGTGTTAATCTATCCACAATTCTTGTCGCTCCCACAGCGGTATCGACGCGCAGGTCGTGTGATAATGTAATTATATACAAACTATTTCTCCGGGCAAATGAAGTGGACACGAAAGAATGTGTCGCCCTGGGATCAAATAGTGTACAAGCATAGCAAGAGCAAATAGAAACAGTACCTGCTACCACCTCATGAGAGGCTCGCGCATCCTCCTGAGTCAGTTTGTAAACCCGACTCTGAGTAACTGGGCGGCCGGAAGAAGAGGGTGGGTCTGATGTCTTTCCCTTCTTATTCCCGCCCTTGTGGTCTCCTGATTGTCCTCGGCCCTGGGTGGCTGAGTGTCGAGTTCCTCCTGTGGACTGTGGTGGTCGGCCTGATGTAGTCTGGGCCCTATCGCCACCCGGTGATCCGGTTCGGCCAACAGGGCAATCTGCCTTGAAGTGTTCAGTACTCCCGCATCGGAAGCACATGTCTGCCGTGTGCCGACACTGCTCTCTATCATGTGTACCTCCACAACGGCTGCAATTAGGTGGACGGGAGCCACTCCCTGATGATTCCTTGCCTCTAGACCCGGTTGACGGGGATGTCTGTGACCTGTCGTATGGCTATGACCTGCGCTAACTCCTGGAGCATCTGGTAACGCCCACGAAGACTTCAGCTCTTCACAGGATTCTTTCCTTTGTCAGCCACCGCTCGCCTAGATAGATCCTGGGTCTCTCGCAATGCGACCTCCTCGTCCTTGGCTATGTCCACCAGCTCATGGAAAGGCAGTCTGAGTCATGGTGTCACAAATCGCCTGAGGCTGCTCCTCAAACCACCCACAAACTGTCGGGCCTTGCACGTGTCATCCTCTACAAGAAAGGGGGCAATGTGGGACAAACGCTCAAACTCTGCCTCATACTCATCCATAGTACTGGTTCCCTGCTTCAAATTAATAAATTCCTGTACCATCTGAGCCTTCCTGCTTACTAAGAAATATTTGTTGAAGAAGGTTGTCTTAAACTGTTCCCAAGTCTGGAAGGCTTCTTCACCTCTGCTTTGGACCTCGGCCTTGAACCAGCGGCCTTTCAGCATGTACTTGGCCAACCTGACCATATCTTCTTCAGAGCTTTGCATGACCTGGAAGGTAGCCTCCATCTCATCAATCCACTGCTTTCGGCCATTTGTCGGTCAACACCCCCTCAAGCGGTATCGGCCCATGTCTCACGAACTCTTCGGTCTGGTCCGACTTGTTCTCTGCAGTTGTAGGTGGGGGTGGGGGTGGTAGTGGTGGTGTATTACCGCCAGCTGCTTCTTTATTCTTCTGCTGGCGCTATTCGCGCATGATCAGTATCATCTCATGCATCATCCCTAATAGTCTTTGCTTGGTCAACCCGGTCCTCCAAGTCACGGGACTGCTGAAACCTCCTCGAGGCTGCAGGACCCGGGTATCCTCTGGCGAGGGACACAGGATAGCCTCCTAGCCGCGGGGACACGGATATCCCTCCTCGATGCGGGGCACGGATACCTCTCCGCCGAGAGGCCTGGATAACCTCCTCCTACAGGGCCTAGATAACCTCCAGCTGTAAAACCTAAGTATCCCCGACTCACGGAGTGCAGGTATCCTCCAAGCTAGCGGGATCCGGATACCCCAGCCTCTGGTGGCATTTGCCGGCCCTCTCTATTTGAATCATGCTTAGGCTCCGGGGGAGGGAGCTCCACCAGCTTGAGAGGTCGGCCCGGTCATCTTGGAGGCATGACTTCTGAAATTGAGAAAAGATTTCAAGTGTTAGTACACTACCCAACCCACTCTCTCAATAAAAATTTAGACTCAACTCCTAAGCTGCTAAGACAACTAGGGTGACTTGGATTGTCGTGGTTCTGATACCACTTTAGTTGTCATGCCCTGAACCTCGGCCCGGGCACGTGACCAACCGGCCGCACCCGAACAGGAAATTTCAATAACAGCGAAATTTGTATAATAAAAGAGGAAAGGAGTTTATATAACTCCATACAAATACAATACTGGGTTTATACAACCCAAGACTAGGATATAGTCCAGTCACCCCTAGTAATCCATAACAACAAGGAAAATGCATAATACAAGTCTCACAGACTCTGAATAAAAGAGGTACGCAGACCTCAAAGTAAAACAACTCCCGAGTCAACTACTCGGTGAAACCCCTGCCCAGGCTTGTCCCTACTCCTCCTTGTCTGAACTTGAGAGGCACATAAACAAGTGCATGAGCCAAAGAAGAAGGGTCAGTAGGATCGTCAGAAAAGCAGTAAAGATGGAGAGAGCCACTAGCAAAGAACGGAATAAAAGCAGCATAAATATGTAAGTACAACAACATCAAGCAAATAACAAGTATCGGGAATGTGAATGAGTACACAGATGATAGTATCACACTCTGACAGAGCCACGTGGCCAGATATTATACACCCTCTGCCGGGGCCTCCGTCAGATGGAGCACTAAGTACTCGGGGTCAGATATTATACACCCTCTGCCGGGGCAAACTCCACTCAAATACGCATAATAAAATAAGAAGGTAACAATCTCCCCGAGATATAAAGCCGATTCATATGAGGAAACCCATCTCGAATATGTATTGGGAACCTCTCGAGGAAATAAGAATACAAGAATACAAGAATCATAAGCTAAGCAAGAGGAATGAGATACTCACAAACCCCGTGCAAGATCCTACATGATCTGGAGAGAAATCCCCTAATCCTCGTCACGTCTAACGCGTCCAGATCAGGTCTAGTAAATAGCATACAACCTAGTTAATTATACTTGATGCCCACAATCATGCATAATTAAATGGTTTAAGTGGGCACACTAGGTCGCTACAAAACTCCGTATTTTCACTCTAGCGCGCAGTCACCGGAAACTGCCAATAACTTTCAATCCGCAAGTCGGATTTACCCGATCTAGCTCTCATTGGAAAGCTCTCTTCTCGCCCCTTCCAATGGCATGCTAATTATGCCGATCGGGGTAATATTGCTGCCCCGAACCGCATCTTGACGGGGGCAGCCCGAACTCAATTTCAAATGAAAATCGGGCAGCACCTCCCTATTTATCGGGCTCCGGTATTGAAACAAACATTCACACATACGATCCATTACACATGGATTTCATCAATTTAACAATCATTTATTCTCAATTTCATACAATTAGTCCAATTTCATTGATTAGCATATAATAGGTTCCGTAAATCCCCAATTCGGATTCAGATTTTTCACCATTAAATGCCCGATCGGTGGGGATTTACTGGGCGCTGGCTGATGGTGCGGCCCACGGATCTGAAGTGCTGCTTGAGTACCAGGCGGTGAGGACCCGGTCTGGCGAACGAGCAGGCCGACGAAGGTGGCGCGTGATTCGTCTTTGGCGGAGGTAGGGCTAGGCGTAGAGCGGTGGGTTTTGCGGCTGCGACTGGCGGGAGTAGGCTTCGAAGGGCTGCAGCAACCCGCACAGTCGCGACGTCTTGTAGCGAGTCAGTGCCGGGGGCCATGAGATCCGGCCCGGCGTGTTGCTACCCGGCGGCGGGGCCGAAGCCGCGGTAGTGGGCTTCGCGGCGCGGCGCTGGAAGTCTGATGCGTTAGCTTACCGAGGCTCCTACTGGGACGCTGGCGTGAAGGCGGCAGCGGCCCAGCGGCGGTAGAGCCGATAGGCGTCTTGGCCTTGAGTGTGCGGGACAGCCTTGGCGCCATGAGCTTCAGCCGGGAAGGCGGGAGGTCACTTGGCGTAGGGGCGGCCAGGCGAGGGAGCTTTCGGCAGTGGAGGCGTGGGCAGGGCGTGAAGAAGGAAGAGGGAAATAGAGAGAGAGAGAGAGAGAGAGAGAGAGAGAGAGAGAGAGAAAGAGAGAGAGATATTTCATTCTCTCTCTCCTATCTTGTCTTATATAAAAAATATTAGTTTAGTTTTTAGTTAGTTTTTTTTTTTATATTCAAGTCACATGATTACTGTTCATGCACATGTTTACTATGCATTCACGGGTGTATTGTTCACTCACGGGTCTACTATTCCGAGTGGGGTCCACCGCAATAATTCTTTCGTCCCCCGGCCCGACCTGGATCCGCGAATCTCGGTCAACGATGCCAGCGGCACGGGTGTACTATCAAACAGCGGGATCCATCTCTCGTCAGACCAAATCTGAGAACATCGGCTGTAATCATTTTCTCTAGTCACGGGCTCACTGTGGCATCACGGGGTAGTCTTTGTCCTCGACTAGATCCTTCTCGGTAATTGATGATCTGGATTACTTGCACTTAATCTGTATTAATCAGTTCTTATTTAATCGGGATTAAATAATAATGTGATAATTTCCTCCAAATCATCTGTTTAAATATCTTAAATTTCTCCTTTAAGAGTTAATAAGTAGAAATCTTTATTTATTTCGGGGCAGGCATTACACAAGTAGAGGCGCACCTCACTCGGATACAAGGCCTAAGGAAATCATAGCAGATAACAAATAACTCAAATTTAATAATCGGATAATATCAGAGTCACAACGAAAATAAAATCAATAAGGGTTTACATGCCCTACATATGGTCAAAGCCCTATAAGGGTCCTACAATAATACAATCTCTTACTCAAGAAAACCTGAGGTCCTCGCACCTAAGCAAAGCCAGCCCAACCCCTCTCACAGCGCCCTAGTTCGAGTCACCTACTCATCGGGACACGAAAAGAAGGAAGCAAGTGCATGAGGCTTTTACGTGAAAGCTCGATTAAGTACCCTGCAGAGAACACAACAAAGCCAAAGTGACAATAATGGATTGGTCAAAATAGACATATCAAAACATCCATCGTAGAAGCCAAACAATCGGGTCACGCCTGCATAATCAAAACCCTAGGAGTCTACCACAACCATCAAGACAGCGGTCACGACTCACGCCTAATCAGCGACCCTCGGGCCCAAGAAGGAACTCAAAGAAACTTCGGAAACATCCACAGTCGACAACACCGCGGCCATCTGCTGCGGCGACTAACACAGCCGGCTCCTCGGTAGCACTACCTCTCTCACATGTCTTAGAAGCGTAGCGGTACATTATCAATCCGTACGGCCAGGCAGGACAACCAAAGTATCATCCCTCTGGGATGGAAAGCCGAAATGCCAGGGTGTCCCGTCCCTGAACGTTCCCCTAAACCGGAGCCCCACGCTCCACTGAACCGGGCGGAAGAACAAACTCAGTTGTTACACCCCTACCCGGCCAGCACACAAGTATTGTGTATCTCTATAGTCTCATGCCAGACAACAGGAGGCTATGATCAGCGAGCCCGCTCACTCCACTGACGCATACCTACCTAGCTGCACACAAGCATCACGAGTGCCTACAGTCAAGTGTCGGCCCACGGGTGGGCAAGCCCAACAGAGCATCCCAAACAAACAGGTGGTAATAATACTACCACAAGCACATCAATCATACACATACGAGGAAAAAGAACAAAACATATATGTGCATGCTTCCAAGAACAGCAAAACAAGAAACCCAAACAACGGGTAGGAGCGAGGCAAGAGTAACTTACCTCAACTTGTAAACCAACCGACTGATCCGTGTCCCTCCTGACATGGCTTCACGTCAAAATCTGATTACAATATCCCTGACTTAGTATTATCACCAAAATAACGTGTTTATTGTTTATGTTAGTGTTGTTGCAAAAATTTCAGATCATTCTGCGCAGTCCCAGAGAACTGCTCATAACTTCTGATTCCGGAACCCGATCGAGTTGAACCAAAGCTCGTTGGAAAGATCTTCAATAAACACAGACTACTCAGCTGTCCCTCGAAGTGGACAGCCAGACTGCAGGCCCTTCCTTGTTTCCATCTTGACTAATCTTGGTCCATTAAACTTAATTAGTCTTGATTAAGTCATTTTGATTTCACAATGGACCCAACTCATTGGGTTTGATCAAACCTAACATGACTAAGCCCCAACCTTCTTTAATCTCACTACTTGGCTATTAAGCCAATTGGGTTAAAGTGAATTAACTTAACCCATTTATTGACCTCTGCATGTATAACCCTTTAACAGTAACCAAGTTCTCTATCCCTCTTATCAAACAACACCTATGCTAATACTTAAATCATTCCCATAAACCAGCAACCTCAAGTCACTCATATCCATACTTTCATGAACCTTCAAAGATAGGGATAGATTGGTTTTACAATTCTCATGATCATGTATATAAACTCCAACCATTGGACTAATTCTTTACTCATTTAGTCCCCCATATATCCTTATAACCCATGCATGCATGCATATATGAATCCTCATATTTATCACCACACACAACTGAGATGCAGGAATTTAGAGAAACTCACCGAGTATAGATGTCGACAGATACTGAAGACAAACTAACCGTCCAAACCAGATCTTCACCGTTCATATTAGAGAAGGACACGTCTTGACAGCGCTCACCAAAAATCAGCTCGATCAGACTAGTAATGATTATCCTATTGAAGCAGATAATGAAACTGGTCGGTGCATGAAACCAGTAGTGATAGGTTCTGTTTCACACCTCAGAATCATACTCTCCCGGCCGCCAAAAACAATCTTCACCGTTCAAAATGAAGAGTGAAGAGTCACGAACAATCTCACCAAAAATCAGCACGATCCAACGGTGAAAATGGTCGGAGTGGCAATGAACATAGAGCATGCTCAACACACCTTTGAACAAAAAATCCTAGTCTCTCAAGTTTTTCTCTTTTCTTCTTTCCTCTAACCTCTCTTCTTGTTTCCCAATGGCCCATAAACTTTCTCAAACTTGTTATTGTTCTATGCCAAGCTTCAAGATTACATGCCTTATATAGGCCTTACAAGTGTAACTTCTACAACCCTTCTCATTCTAAACCTCCCTCATAAACCTTAAGACAACATCCAATTAATTCCAGCCTTTCAACTTTATAACCCCCATGGCAACCTTCCCATTCTAAACCTCCCTCATAAACCTCAAGACAACATCCAATTGATTCCAACCTTTCAACTTTATAACCCCCATGGCATTATTTCATATTCCATTACTCTCTCAAAACCACCATGGATAGAAAATAAATCATTTAGGTGTGACCAATTTGATCAACCTAAAATAATGTTGATCCCTGAGTTAGCTCAACTTAACGACTATTTTAATTGAGTTTAATACTTCAATCCAATTGGGCCCATTTAAATGGGTCCACCTACCCATTGGACTTGACAAGCTTAGCCTTAACTTTTAAAAGTACCAACTCTTTACTACGTGGCTAGCCATGTCCCATTGGTTAAAGTATTATGATGATTGTTGAGGGGATTGAGTTCGAATACCTCCTCCCACAACCTTTTTCTCTTTTTTGTTTTATAACTAACCTGGTTGGCCCAACCCAACTCAACTCATGGACCAAAGCTAACCCAACCACATCGAGTTAGTTGGCCTAGTCTACTTGAGTAAGTTTAATAGGTTGAGTGAGCACAACAAAATCAAACCTAGCCAACTAATCAATTACACTTAGTTGACCTAACCCAATTCAAATCAATTAGACTTGACCCACTCACTTGATTGGATCCCACTTAATTAACCCAATCATTCTAGTCCAACTCAACCACAACATTGGATTGAACCCAATCAGGCAGCACTTGGACTCAACCCTTTTGGAATTAAACTCAAGCCCAAACCAATTTGATTAACTCCAACTTAATCAACTAATCTAACTATTGGGTTAGACCCAATTAACTAAATCTGACTAACCCACTGAGTTGGTTCAACCCTGTTTATACAAAAATAATAATAATAATAATAATAATAATAATAATAATAATAATAATGATATATATATATATATATATATATATATATATATATATATATATATATATAATAAAATTCAGGGTGCTCATTGCAAAAAGGCAATTAAAAAAAAATTAAAATATAAAATATAAAATTTGGTCTTATCTGAATTCGGTGACCTGGTCTACCGCATCGTTGCGATGATCATACCACCAGATCGTGGTGAGGAGTTACTCTCCTTCATCCTCATCCTCAAGAAATTATTTATAAAAGAGGAGGGATGATAACTATTGAAAAGAGGGGGTAGAGAGAAGATGGCAGCCCCAATACGAGAAGGAAGAAAAGAAGAAGGTTTCCCCTTTCTCTCTTGCTGCTCCCCTGCGATGTCGAGCCACCCAAAGGGCCACGCCGCCGATCGTTGCGAGGTTAGCGCTGAAGCACCCCAAATCCGGCCGCTAGTCAGCTCCACGTGCCCCCATTTGTCGGCCCGCCACCATGCCACCACGCCCGGCCAGGCAGTCCGCCCCAACCCGGGAAGCGGCTTCGCCTCGGCTCAAGTCGCCACACTTGCTAGCGCCGGCCGCCCGGCCTTTGCTTTATCGCCCCTCCAGCTTCCCCTAAACCTGATCCCTGCCCCTTTACTGCCAAGCTATCGCCGCCGGAGGAATCTGAAGCCCTGCACAGCCCTCCGCCACCATGACGCCACTATCTACCGCCACTGTGAAGATGGGTTGCTGAGAAAATGGTTGTTGCTCAAGAAGGTTGCTGTTGATGCTGATGAAATGGTTGCTGCTCAAGAAGGTTGCTGTTGATGATCGATGAAATGCCCAGAAGAGATTTGAAGGCTATGTTGAGAGGTTGTTGTTGCTATCTTTGCAGATGAAAAAAGAAACCGCATCACTTGAAGATGATCTTTGGCTGTACGCAAAATTCAAGAACAAAAATCAGTTTTGATGTGCTTGCCGAAGCCGTTCTTTGTGAAATTTGGAGCTACGCTTATTTGTTTTGTTGGTTGTTGGTTCTTTATTTATTTGCAAAATTTTAATTTGAGGTTTGCCGATGCTTGCCGCTAATTCTTAACATTGCGGAGGCGATAAAAGATATTTGCTTTCTTCTGCTGCTGTCAAGATGTTGTCAATTTGCTGCAAAACAAAAAAAAAGGAAGAAGGATAATGCTGTCATGTTGTCGCAACAAAGAATAGAGACAAAAAGAAAGCCATTGGGTGCCAACAAAGGGGGCTGCAAATTCAATAAATTTAAGATTACTACTTCAAGTTTTGAATTTCAGCATGGTCGCAATTGATGAAGATCAGATTGCTGCAAATCTTGTGAAGCTTGGTTCTCTTGTTATTGGCATCAATGCCGTTTTCATACATTTGGGATGTCTCCTGCCCACAGATTTGCCCAAAAGAAGCCATAGAGCAAAAACAATGGAGAAGTTGGAGGACCTGCAATTCAGTTTCAGAAGTAACAATTTCCATGGACATTCCTTGATTGAATTTGAGTCTAAAACTTCATTCCACATTTACGAATATCGAACTAATATATAGATGCTTGATCAATGGTTGGTCAAAATCTACAAAGTCATCCCTTGCAATCATGTAAAAAATTTATGCAATGCTTCTAAGGAATCAAAATCTGCCAATGGAGTGGTTATGCTAGTAGCTCAAAAGCGGATTCCTTCACTGATTATGAAAAAAGCATGTTTTACTTTTGGAGGAGCCAAAGAAAAGATGGGGAATACTTAAGAGAAAGTTGATCTCTATTAGTGCTAAATTTGCTGGAGATATTATGTTATGGTTGTAAGATTTGTTGGAAAGATATCCCAAATACATGATAAATATGTGGTTATGTAAAGCGCACTCTTGGTGTTCGATGAAGTACTTGAGAGAGTTCAGAAAACAATTATTAATGAAATTAGTTGCCTCAATTAATTGCTACAATGGTCCCAATTAATATGGAACTACAGTTTTATTGTGACTAATAGCTCAAAATGGAGAAGTTTTGTTGGGACAACTTTATTTTGCCATCATTGGGACATAAAGGAGACAATCTATGGGCTGAAAATTTAAAGTCCTTGTTAAATATGTGCTTCACATGCTAATTAGTTCAGAAATTGATTGCCCAAAAACAAAGAGGGATAAATAGCTACAGTTTCTCCACATGCAAGTCATGTAAACATTCAAGTCACATTTGAAGCCCCATATGAAATGTTTTCCTCCAAATCATGTTCGAGGATGGCAAGCACTAGTGTGTCTTCAAAACTAGTTCTTTAACTGAGTTAAAACAGGAATTAATCACTTATGGTTGCAACACTACAGTTGATGCCGTCAAGGAGATAAGAGAACCTGGTCTACACTCCATGGAATACTAAGTTTGGCATTGCAATAAAGGGTATACCACAGGGTGTTTGCCCCGATAGACGCCATGTATTAGCTTGTTTGTTCGAGACAATAAGCTGGTTCTTTGGAAATTATCAAAGGGTAATTATTGAAGCTCTATTGTCCACGCCATGTGTCTAATATCGTTGATTGAAATCAAGCTACAATCTATTCCTCTGTACGCGCCCAAACTTCGTTAAAAATTATTAAAGGGGCTCAATTTTGGTTCATTGACTTGCTTGAATATCCAATTAATATTAATGAAGCTTTCACTTTCCATGAAAAGAAATAAATAGGTTATAATTGGAATCACAAGATACCACATAAAGTGCATGCCGAGGAAGATTACCTTACGACGAGCTTCTATTGGCCGAAGAACAGAAGAGGATGCTCGGGCTTTTGCAATTGTTCTCATTGCCTCACTAAAGTCCAACTTAGTTCCAAATATGGGAAAATCTCATCCTGTTGTTCAACAAATACTCTTGGTGGGGTACACCATGACATAATTCTTCTCCATCAAAGATGCATGTATCCATTCATGGCAAAGCATCAAAGATATGTTGTTCTAGGATAGCATTAAACCGATTTATGCAAAGTCAGATAACAATGATGGCAAATAAAGGATCCAAATAGCGCATTGATCATAAGATGCCATATGGATACTGAAAATGCTGAAAATTACTGAAAATTACTGAAAATTGCTATGGAAAATTGCTGAAAGAAATACTGCAGATTGCTGCAGAAATGGTTGTTATAAAACCCACTTTCAAACCTTGATAACTCCTGCCCAAGAACTCTGATTGAGGTGAGATCTGCGGCGTTGGAAATTAGATATCTGGATCTTCTCCAGTTATGTGTAGCGCAGCTCCTTTTGGTGGCCCAATCGGCGCAGATTTTGATAAATAAAAGGGTCAATTCCAACAAATCTGCCACCAACAATTCTGCCAATCTGATTACCTATTTTCAAAAATTGATAACTTTTGCCAGAAAACTCCAATGGGGGTGAAATTAATGGAATGAGAAACTAGATATCCAGATCTTCAATAGTCATATAAAGCACAAACCCTTTTGGCAGCCCGGTCAATGCATATTTTGGTGGAGAAAAAGGCTAGTCCTTGCAGCCTGGCCAGCTTGACCACCCTTTACTCAAATGCCAATAACTTTTGCTAGGGAGCTCCAATCAAGATGAAATCTGCGGCATTGGAAACTAGACTCCCTGACCTCTCCAACCATATATGACGCAACTCCTAACGGCGGCTCAGTTAGGTGCAGTTCTTGATGAAAAGGGAAGTTAATTGGTGACCTAGTCAATATGAACCTTGGTCACAAACCTCTTTCAAATCTCAAGTGCAAGGCAACCGGCGGATTATGGATCCCATATGGCGGGGTACAAACTCCCAAGCAGAGGGAGGCGTCATAAAAAAAAATAATAAATATATATATATGCTGATATGTAACAAATTATATTATATTGCAATAAAATAAATTATTCTTTCTCATTCTCTCTACTTGTACTTTTGCCCCTTAATCGGAGGTTCCCACGACATTGTCTGGGGTAATTAATAATAGAGGCTTGCCTCTATTAGGAATAAAAGAACACACAAACAAACAAAAAATGATATTTGTGCTTCGAGATGCCGTATGGTGTCTTCTTCACAGACACGATGCCAAGCGGGTATTTTCGATCCCACAAACCCAACTTAAATTTGAGCTTGGTTAGTCAAGTTAAAAATCAACCCCATTTAACCATAACTAAACTTCTTATCAAATTAATTAATTAATAGTTTAACTAATTAATTAATTAAACTCAGCCTTTCTTCTCAAACCCGAGCCTCACCGGAGATAGAGTCGGAGCATCGCCGGTATTCTCTTCCCCCTCGCCTGAGTCCCCCATTGCCGGAAAGCTACCCGAGCCGAGTTTCCTTTCGATCGGGACCAGCCATTGCACACACGAGCGGCCCCCTTTCTCTTTCCCCGGAGCCCCACATCGCCAGGACAAAATCCCCCATTCCGGTGAGCTCAAAATAACACATCTCATGCATGAATACAACTAAATTTTGAGGTAAAAGAAAACTCACATCACACGACGGCTTCTCCGTGCCCTCGGTGAAGAATTCCAGCGTTCGAACTCCAAGCAGCACCCTCCGGCAGCCACGGGAAAAATCCTCTCCAATTCCTCTGCTCGTCTGTGAGGATCATAGGGTGCTGGGCCTCTCCCTTTTTATAGGCCGAAGGGAGACGAAGAGAGCGGATCTTCCTGGGTGTAACGCCCGAAATCTGGCCGGCTTCCCCGTTCATAACGGTCGGAGAAGAAGGCGGAGCACCGGGGGCGTTCACAGGTGAGCGGAGGTGAGCAGTTGGTCCCTCGTGATCAGTTCTCTCCTCAATCGAGCAGCTGAGGTAGCTTAGCTAGATCCAACGGCCTTGACTTAACAATCTGTCTCGGATCCAGCCACAATTTAGATGAGCCTTCGAGATTATCGGATGATCAAAGGTCAGATCTCACCCATGGTCGGTTATGATTAAATCATTCTATTGAAACGGATAAAGGGCCAGGATTACATCCTGTGCTCCTAATTTAAACCAAACTTTAGATCAGCGGCTCAGATTAAACCAACTCTCTCTCTCTCTGTCTCGTATCAAGCACTGAGATGAGATGGATGCTCTCACAGTGCGCCACGTGTCTTCACGGATGGCTTAATAATGCCCTGAGATCATCACTTATCCGAGATTATTTAATCTCCACCGTTTAACCATTTTAATAACGATTTTCTTCAGTACTCTTTCACAGAGGCCCTCAAACTTGGCCATATTACAACTCAGTCCTTCTCTGTGAGAGGAAAACATTTCCTCTTAGCCCCTTAATTTTCCAAAAATTACTAAAAGGTCCCTCGTCAACCCAATTAACCTAATTAGGGTTTTATTCATTTTAATTCCCCTTTTTACACTTAATTGAACAACTTAAACCACCTAAGTCAACCACTTCGAAGGCTAGGGAATTTTCCTTAATTAAGAAATTAATCAAAGAGAATTTTTAAACCAAATTCATATCTTAATCAACTAATTATTTAAAGAGCAATTAATATACTTAAAAATATCCAAACAAATCCGAGTCTGGGAACCTTCCTTTAAATTAACTAAAACAAGAAAAAAAAAAATTACTCCATAAAATCCTCGGATTTTTACATTATAATTATAATTTTTCTTTTCTTATTTCAAAAACCTAGGCAATCAAAAATCTTTTTAAATTTGTGAATATATAAAAGTATTTCTTCACTGTTCATATGTTCCTTAACGTATGCCAAGTCACTTTCAACTCTTGTTTGGTGCTTTACAAGGTCATTCAAGACCAAACTTTGTCATGTCTTAGCAAGCCCAATTAATAGATGCTCAATATGTCCAACCTACACTACTATTCATACAGTGTTGTTTTTGTTGCATATGAACCCCTATAAAACCTTATAATTATATATACCCTTGCACCACTAGATCTCTAAATAGGAAACAAGTGCTTAGTGTTTTTTAATCTATTTATTGATATATATGAAATTCTTAAAAAAATCCATGAGTACAATTTCAGATGTCCTGTATTCACTTATAAAAGAAATGATGAAATGGTTCCACTCCCCTCTTGAGCAATTTCGGATGTCACCGTATTCTAGCTAAACTTGTGGGTCTTCAAGTGTTGTTGTTGTTCCCCAGGATTGTCACATAGCATGGATGATAGTGTATTCCCATAGTAATGCTTGTTTTTAATCAACCTTGCTTTCATGGTGAAATATTAAGTTATGACTCTGCATGATGCAAAAAAAAAAAGAAGAAGAAGAGAGAAAAAATCATCATTACTAAAGGAGCTGCTGCTGCCATTATATATATAAATTCATCATTACTATTAGGGTGATCCAAGTGTTTTTGATCGCTGTAGAAGAACTTGGATTGTCTTTTAATATATATAGATTAAACTATATAGATTAAGCACAAGCTTGTAACTATATATTTTAGACTTTTAGTCCAAAAATGAAAAATATTTTCTATTTAATATATTAGAAATATTGGTTTTGACATGTTTTTCAATATCTATATATATATATTATTATTATTATTAGAATTGTAAACTTAGTATAAATTGTAGAGGCGATTAAATGTAAAGATCTTGGAGGCTATAAGTTGTGCGCATATCCCAGCAAAATGCAAAAATTAGACGTGGTGGAGTTGGTGATGGCCCGTGCCCCTCTACCCATAATGGAGGCTCCATCTCCCACGTTGAGCATGCAAAGAGATTGGTAAGTTTTTTTATATGGGTAGAAATTTTTATAAACACATCTTAAGTTGTGTATACTTATTATTTTGGTATATTTTGTTCAGTTGACCTATATCAATGTTGCTATGTAGGAGAAACAATATAATCGTCCCCCGACATCCTTTGAGATCTTTCAGAGCACACACACGAAGAAGGGGGATGGAGAAACATTTACGAGTGACAAAGCTCGTACTGTTCATGTGAGTTGCTATTTCTTATCAATGTTGTTGTGTTTAAGTGTATGGTTGTGTCAAATTGAGTTCTTATTAATGTGAATTACTATTTGATGTTCCTCTTAGGATCGATACATTGCTTTGGTGGAGGAGAGAAACATTTTGGGGGGACAGTGGATGAAAATAGCTTGTATTATGAGGCTGTAGGTGGGACAAATAAGAAGAAAGTCTATGGTATGGGAGTATAGGCAAGCTACCACTATGACGATGCATCCTCTTCGGCATGTCGTGCATCTAACGCACACAATGTTAGAGATGTCAACCAGCAAGTGCAAGCTGCTATCTCATCCATAGAGCAAAGGATTGAAGAGATGGTTGGCGAGAGGATGCAACGGCAAGAATTGAAGATTCGTCCATCTGTTATAGAGGAGATCCAGGCATCTGTAATAGAGGAGATCCGAGCATCTGTTATAGAGGATGTGCGGGTATCGGTTACAGTGGAGGTGTGGGCATCTATTACAGAGGAGGTGAGGGCATTTGTTTGTTAAGCCCCGACCCGGATTCCAGGACCTCGAGCACGTCAACAGACCGGCCGTATTTAAGCTGAGACAAACTCAACTCAAATACAAGGCCTAAAAAGGTGATAAGCAGATAACAATCCATAATATAATATAAACTCCTGTTCTAAAGAACATAGAGTCATCAGGGTCCATAGGCCCTATAATAGTCTGGTCCCTATACGGGTCCTACACATAGTAATGCTCACAAAATAAAAGACAAAGGAGTCTCCCTGACCTCGGATCTCCTCGTGACCTCTCCTCAGGCTTCACCCCCTCCTAAACCTCGGAATCTGTAAAGAGGAAAAGTAAAACACATGAGCTTTCGAATGGAAAGCCCAGTAAGTACCCCTGTGGGTCACAAAGACATAAATAGGCAATATGTCAACCAATGAGGTCACAACATCAACAAACCACGGTCCTAGGAGTCTACGTAAACAATCTAAAGGTATGACCCACCTTTCTACGAAGCCCTCGGGCTGCATGATGAGTTTCAAAGAGAACTTCAAGGAACACTCCGGCCGGTATGTCCACTACTTGTCAGTAAGCCACGACCTTACAGTGTCGTTCGACCCTCCGATGCAAATTGGTAGAACTACCTCTTATACGTGTTAACTTGATTGATCGTGTACCATGCCCACGGCAAGGTAGAGACCACGAGAGATTCACCTCTACGGCAAGGCGAGCGTAAATGCCAGGGGATCCTGTCCCTGAACATTCCCCTAACGGAGCTCCCTAGCTCCACTGAGTCCGGGCAGTAGACCATAGCAAACAGGGACACCAACGTCCCGAAACAAACATACATGCTCAACAGGAATCTAAAACAGATACAAATAGCATGTATGATATCAATGAGCATAATCGAACAAGGCATAAGCAAGTCCAAAGAAAAACCCGAAACCGGGTGGGAACGAGGCAAGTGTACTTACCTCCTGGTGAGACTAAAAGTCTTTCTAGAATCCCCTGGATTGCCTTACGTCTCCCCGAGAATATCTGGCACACATAGGTTCTTATTAGAGCCAAGACTTCAACGAACCTCTATGTCTTTAGGTGTACATGCATACCTAACGTTCTTGTTGGGCTTAAGCCCACTAACGGGTCCTAAGGACCATCTCTCCGCGTTCTGGCCCTTTACCCGGTTTCCATGTCCTTTGGTTGACTCTGGGTCCAACTTGGTCAAACTTAGTCAACTCTACTTTCATTGGTCCAACCTAAACCCTATTTAGTTATCTCTAATTAGTTTTGCTTTTATTGGGTCCATTACTAGGCCCATTATCTATTCCTGCTTGACCTTAGCCCTTTCTAGCTGAGGAAGGGCATTTTAGTCATTTAGGTAACATGGACCCGTAGGGTGTAAGGTTCTATCCTCTTTAGGGTTTAGTTCCTTCTCAGTACCCTTAATTCTCGTTATAATAAAAATCTGACTTTAAGGGTTATTTGAGCCCAGCCCATTGGACCTCAAAACCATTGGTCCCAATCCCTTAATTATTGATCTTTAAAACAAGTCTCATTAAAATATTTAGTAACCTTACTAAATATTCTTAATCATGCTAAACATTTAACTTAATCTTGTCTCATACCATAAGATTAAGTTTAGTTAAATAACTTTTTAACTTTCATTCAACATCCTAACTATACAAGTTAATTTAATTAATCCATTTGATTAATTAGCCCTTCAAGCTTGATTAACCCTCTTAGTTAAAATCTTTGATTAGTTTACAAACCAAGTCCACAAATTGAATTGATCAAGATGACTAATATTTCACCATATGATCGAGCTAACTCAAATTGACCCAAGTCACCTTAAACCAACTTAATTTGGCTAAGTAAACTAATTCAACCCTTTTTCCTTTAATCACGATGATAAAACCAACTTGATAGTTAGGTTAGACCCAAGCCCAAAGTGATTAGTCTAACCCGAGTCCATTTGCTAACTCCAATGTCCACACTAACCTAATTAACTAGTTTAGCTTAATTAACCAATTAAGCATTCCCACTACATTAGTTAATTAAATCAGTTTCATTTTGACATTTTTATAAGGTTTCAAATGAATCAATATCTCCTTTCATAACTAACCGGATTATACTAAATATTCAACTGGATTTTTTTGTCACACTACCAATGCAAATATTTAAAAATTATGCTACCAAAAAAAACATTTGTCACAAACCGTAAGGTTCTTTATAATTATTTTAACTAATTAATTAATACTGAATTAATTAATTAAAATAATTATTATTTCTATTTTTTTTTATCAAAACTACTCTTCTTCTTCGTTATTTCTCCTCTCTATGTGTGGCTCCATTGAACTGGAAAGCCCGGCGGCCAAGTAAGGCTGCATGGCGACTCCGCCTGCCAAGCCTCTGCCTCCACTTCCTCCGGTCGCTGCCGGTCTCATTCCCTTGCACTGGTGTACCACAGCCCCTGCCGCGCGTCCCTCCCCTCCGACGAGCTCGTAACACTACTACAGGAGCATGCGTAATCCTAAACGCGTCATAACCACGAGAGAAGGACTTACCGGAGAGCTGGGGACTACGATCGGTTCCGCGGGAGTCCTTCCGTTAAGCCCACTTAACTACGTCGTCTTCTCCGTGAGCTTCGGTAGCTCATGAAACTCCACCGCCTCTATCTCGACTTCTTCTTCCACTCCACAATGCATTTATCCAGCTCCGTGTCACGCGCCCGACCAAACCCGGGACCTCGGTAGCGTCCGACAGAGGCCGTCAGTATTTAAGCAGAGGTAAACTCAACTCAAATACAAGGCCTAAAAAGGTGATAAGCAGATAACAAAGCCATAACATAAAAATAAACTCGAGTTCATAAGAACATAGAGTCATCAGGGTCCGTAGGCCCTATAGTAGTCTTGTCCCTATACGGGTCCTACAAATAGTAATGCTCACAAAGTAAAAGATAAAGGAGTCTCCTAGACCTCGGATCGCCCTGTGTCCTCTCCTCAGGCTCCACCCCTCCTAAACTTCGGAATCTGTAAAAGAGGAAAAGTGAAACACATGAGCTTTCGAATGGAAAGCCCAGTAAGTACCCCTGCGGGTCACAAAGACATAAATAGGAAATATGTCATCCAATGAGGTCGCAATACCAACAATATATTCCTAGGAGTCTACCAGAAACAAACCAAAGGTACGACCCCTGATACAGAAACCCTCGGGCTCTGTAACGAGTTTCAAGAGAACCCAAGGCTCACTCCAGGCCAGTGTGACCAGCTATTTGTTGTAAGTACGACCTTTTGGTCGTTCGACCCTCCGGTCACAGGTCGGTAGAACTACCTCTCCTACGTGTTAACACGGTCAGTGTACCATGCCCACTGACAGGTAAGACCTCCAGAGATTTGCCTCTCTGGTAAGGCAAGGCATGTGAGAACGCCAAGGGGATCACGTCCACTGAACATTCCCTTTTGAGACTTCCCTTAGCTCCACCGAGTACAGGCGGTAGTCCATAGCAAACAGGGATACCAACATCCCATAAACAACCATACATGCTCAATAGGATTCCAAAATGAATAATGACGCATGTATGTTATCAAAGAAGCATAAGACATCAATGCATAAACAAGTCCAAGAAAAACCCGAAACCGGGTGGGAACTAGGCAAGTGTACTTACCTCCGGTTAGTTGGATCTAGACGTCCTTCTAGTCTTCTCTAGTGTGCCAATAACTCCCCGAGAGTATCTGGCATACATAGACCCTTATTAGAGTCAAGTTTTCAACAAGTTTCTAAGTCTCTAGTTTCACATGCATGTCCAACGTTCTTGTTGGGCTTAGGCCCACTAACGGGTCCTAAAGACCATCTCTCGGGTTACTGCCCCTTTTACCCATGTTTCCATGTCTTTTAGTTGGCCTTAGACCTAACTAGTTTAAACCTTGTCAACTCTAGTTTACTTATCGAGACTAGACTTTAAGGAAGGGCATTTTGGTCATTTGGGAAATTTTATGACCCTTATATTCTACTCAGGTGACCTAAGTTAGACTTTTCTTCTTTCCCCTTTTTATTTCATTACAAATCTCTATTTTATTTGTTATTCGAGCCCAGCCCGTCGGGCTTTCTAAACAATGGGCTTAATTCCCTTTTTAGATCGGTCCAGGTTTTATTTTAAACACCTTTAACTATTTGACTTGTCATATATTCAGTTATTTTAACGATGTGTCACACTACCAAATAAATATTTAGTAACTTTACTAAATATTCTTTAAATCATATGGTGTAACAAGTTAGTTTCTTTGTCACATTGTTATAATTTCATATAGTCGTTTCAACTATACAATCCTTCCAAAATAACCATTTAAAGATTTTTGTCACACTTTTAAGGTATCATATAAAATTAATAATCTACCCCAAGGTTTTAATTTTCACACTAAGTAGTCAATAAGATTTTTGTGACATTACTAAAGTTCCACAATTAATCAACATAATTGTCACATCTCTATAGTTTCCAATTTTACTATCTCATCTAGCTAATTACTATTTGTCACAATAATTAGTTAATATCTTAACCCAAGAGAGAAGAAAATAAACTAATTATTTCAATTAACTCCAAATAACATAATCAGTTGTCACACTAAGATTATTAAATCATACTATTCTATTAATGTGCCACACTATTTAAGTTTGCCAAAATAATTTTAAGCTATTGTCACACTTATAAAAACCTAACAATTATTCTTAACTATATGAAATAATTAGGCTAATAATTGTCACACCACCTAAGTTTTCGAAAATTATTTCAGCCAACTTATTGTTACCGAATTATTCGAAATAATATCTTTATTATATATTTTATTTATTGTTATATATATTTATATATATATATATATATATATTTTAAAAAAAAAAACATTCTTCTTCTCTCGTGACTCAGGCACACTGCGTGCTCGGACCACTGTATCGATGAAGATCTCCACGACTCAGTAGCCGGCTCCTCCGTAGCGACGCCGGCCCTCACCATCCTGCCAGAGTTCTTGAGATTCTCGGCTACGTGAATAGCTCCCTCCGACGAGCTCACCGACGACCAATCCTTACATGCTGATACTCTAAACAATTCTAAAAGAGGTTTAGAGTGCTTACCGATGTTTTCGAAAGTCGGCGTATGCGAGCCGCCATGTGAGCTTAGTTCCACTTTCCGGCGAGCTTCCTCTCTCCCGCATCAGCCGCGGTCCCGGTCCCTTGCTTTGCTAGAAACTTTGACGTGAAAGCTTCCGCACTCCACTGGAATCGCAGAGGAACAACCTCCACCGAGAGCTCCTTCACTTCCTCCGTTCGGCACCTCACCGGAGAAGGGAAAACTCGGTTGTTGTGTGTCGAGACAAAGTGTGGAGTGCCCCTTTTTATAAGACTCGGGTAGCTAGACGAAGAGACGCCCATGCAAACAGCCTCGTCTTCAAGAGGTCGGCGTTCACGAGTAACCGGGGGTGAGCAGTGAGGGCTCGCTAGCAGGCGTTCTTTGGCAGGGGAGATAGTGGCGTTGCCTCGGGATGAGGTTACTCCGATGAGCGATGGAGATTACTTGATCTCTTTCAACGGTTTAGATTAAATCAACAAGTCTCGGATCTGATATTAATCAGATCAACAGTCCAGATTTGATCTTCCTCAACGGCTGGATCATCATCTCATGCCTCGAGATCCTCCACCCGGATGAACTGATCTCAGCTTGCCACGTGTCCTCTGAGATATACAACCCTTGCCTCACGATCCATCACCATCAGGTGGATTCGCTCTGGCCTTGACACGTGGCATCCAGGGAACCGTTATAATGCCTCAAGATCTACTACGATCTGAGATAATCAAATCTCGACCTTTCTTTCTTTTACTATAGAATTCTCTCAACAAAAATTCACGAGAGGTCCCCGAAATGTTTTTAGGTTTCAATTAGGTCCAATCTCGTGAGAGAGAGAATATTTTCTTTTAGTCCCTCAAACTCAAAGAAGTTCCCAGAAAGTCCTTTTGGTCACCATAAACCCTAGTTAGGGTTTTAAATCCCTTAATTTTCCTCATTTTAATTTCTAAGGAAAATTATTTAGCTTAATAATAATTAATTTTATGAAAGCTTTAACACCTTTATTTTCTTAAAATTTCTTGGATTTTACATCCCAAGACCGCGAGCTCAAAAGCAGAAGCGAGCTCACAGGGGCCTCTCTCTTCTCCTCTATCACCTCACCGGAGAGTGGAGAAGCTCGGGCGATTGAGTGACAAATAGTGGGTGGTGTCCCACCCTTTTTATAGCCCTAGGAAGCGGAGGGCAGAAAGTCGGCTCGGGGAAAAGCGTCAAGCAGCTGATGGTGGGGTTTCTCGCGAAAGCGGTCGGGGCGATAGCGGAGTCGCAGCGAGGGGGGCGTTGCGGCGGCTAAGGGGTGGTGGAGGTGCCTCGGGATTATCACTCCGATGATCAACGGCGGAGATTGAGCAGATCGCATCCAACGGCCCCATCCCGGCCCTATACGCCTCGTTATCTACTGACCTTAGGATGAAAGGCTGGGATTTAAAACCATCCAACGACCAGATCTCTTCTCAACCCGCCTCGTATCCATCATTAGCTTAGATGGAAGGTTATAAATCACCCGCATGGTAGGGTCGTCCTTACCCAACCCTTTCATCTTTGCCTCGTATCTGGTATACGATGAGATAGATTCCATCTCACTTCGCCACGTGGCTCTATGAGAGCCTTTATAATGCCTCGAGATAAAGCACGGCATGAGATGATTTAATCTCAGCCGTTCATCCTCTCTCTATAAGGTTTTCTCGTTGGAAATTTACCAGAGGTCCCTGACACTTTTAAAATTACATACAGGTCCAAGACTGTGAGAGGGAACGATTATCTTTTAGTCCCCCAAACCTTTCAAAATTACCAGGAAGTCCTTCTGGTCACCATAAACCCTAACTAGGGTTTTAAATCCTTTTTAACTTATTTTCACTATTATTTTCCCATTTAAACTCTAGGGAAATTATTTAACTTAATAAATAATTTTTAAGAAAATTTTAACTCCTTTATTTCTAAGATTTCTTGGATTTTACACTGTTACCGAGGAGGTGCGTGCCTCTATTGATGCACGATTTCAGGAGATGCAGCGGTATTTCAAGGAACAAATGCAACAAATGTTAGGCAACCGCCAAGTACCTTAGACTTCTGACCGCGTCATCCACTTGAGGAGAATCCTGCAGGGTGTTGCCACAAAAATTATGGTCAGTCTCTAAACTTGCTATTTCATTTGGTCAGATAAGTAAATGACATTTTTGAAAACACTGCTCATACTTACAATACTTTTTTTTTTGTTTGTTTGTGAATTTTTAACTTCATCTAGGAATGCTAGTTGTGAATTTTTAAATTCATAGTAAAATAACAATCAAAATTCCTAATATTCATTCATTGAGGTAAAGAACACATTAATTGTGCATTATCATTAATGCAATGTGAAGTCCACAAAAGAACTATATATCATTTTAGCAAGAGTTTCAAACTTTCAACAATTAAGAGAAGAAAAACTATACTTATCTTGGAATTATTATAACTCTTTCATTTTTAGTGTGGGTTGTTCTTTTCTCATTATTTGTTGTGTGTTTTTACAATGAGATTCACAAATATCAGAAAAGTTGGAGAATGCGCATGGGGAAGCTTCCTTTCTAGAGGCCTGTTAGGGAGATTACCAAGGACTTTACAGTTGGAAGTGTTTTCTAGTTTTCTTTATGGATGATACTGGTATGTCTTTTGTCAAAGAAAAAGTAAGCATTAGTCTTCAAAAGATTAGTTGAAACAAAGTTCTAATGAAATACTGGTTTTAATCCCTTTTTTTTTAGCTGGCATTGCTCTCTTGTTGTGTGGTTTCTAATTTCGTGTAGCAATTATAAACACCCTTCTTCACTTTCTATGTTTAAGTTAGTAGATTGTTTTACATTTTGCAGGTTTGAGTACCATGAATCTCAGGAGTGAGTTCTGGAGGCAATGCATGTTCCAATTGTGGAATATTTATTTTCTCTTTGCTTGCTTTGTCATGAATATGCCTTGATTTTTTAATTGTTTTTTAGGTGGAAAATAGAAAATTAACTAGGAGTTTCAAAACGTTTGTTGCCAAGATGTGTTTTTGCAGTCATTTTCTGCCATGTTGCATAAAGCCTAAAATGAATGGACAACAATTTGAGAAAGGTTCCTAACTAGTTTGTAATATTTATTTTATTGTTTATCTTCCTTTATATTTGCAATTTGTGATAGGGTGATTATGTTTCAATGAACCTTCTTTCTTCGAAGATAACAACAATCAGGTCTTCAATTTTAAGAACTCCTTGTGCAAGACATGATTTTGCTTGAATTTATGAATTCCTCTTTGGGTGTTTGTCAAACTTGTAGAAGGTTATATTACGAAAATCACTTCCCTGAACAAATGATCCTTCTCTGCCTGAATTTGAGCTACATTGTTATAGCTTCTATGTTTGGTCCGCAATGAAGTTGTGTGCTGTGTCAATAAAACTAACTTTTGATGTTAAACAGTTTTGCTATTCAATCATTTTATCACTAAAGACTAGTTCCTTCCTTCTACATGATAAAATCAAGTTCTTTTTGGATTTGCTTTTATGTTCTCTATTCATGTGACATGAACAAGTTATACGGTCATAACTAAATGCTTGATTTTCTACTTTGCATAATGAAATTATATGCCTGCAATCAAACCAGGAATTTGCCATGTTGGGCTGATAATTACTTTTCCAGTTTGCAGATAATCTTATGGTTGTTGTAAGTGAATCATATTGTAGTTGATTTTTTTGCTGAGAGGAGGTGATTGATTCCATTCAAATGGTTCTTCTTTCTTTGATTCTTTGATGCATATATAGAAGTTGTCGGAATCCAACCATTAAATTATTATCTTGGTTTTGTTTCCTTTGAATGAATGGAAATGCATGAACTTTTTGTGTTCCTTTTCAGAGACTGATAGGGAATGGAGGAGCAGCTTCTTAGAGAGGGAGGTATCCACAGTTAAGAAAAGCAAAACAAGTTATTGCATGAACTCCCTGAAGGCTAAAATTTTGGGTTATGTTTTGGTTTCCTTTTGAATTTTGAGTCATGTTATTGTATTCTATAGAATTAGAATTGATTCTTTTTTAATGTGCTCGAATCACAAAATCTGATTTTTATGATTATAAACAAATTGTTCTACTTATTTAGTGTAGGTGATTATATTTCTTGTGTATTTTTATTGCCTAACTTTGGAATTAGAATATGTTTGTTTGTGTAATTTAGTTGTTGGTGCACGGTTATGCACATATGCTTGTGTTCTTGTTGTCTTCCTCAATCTACTGTAATGTCTTTCAGGGAGCAAATGAGGGCCAAAAAATTGAGGAAAATGATTGGTGTTGGTGGGAGCGATTAGAAGCATTATGTTTGAAGGAAGTTTGGAGAATCATTGTTGTCACACTTGTAAGCATAATTTTCAGATGGTTTGTTTAACTTCATCTATATATATGTTTGTGTGTGGCTCTTAGATAGTCGAAAAAAATTTCAATGTCAAACTGTTGAACATATCAATTCAAACTGTAGAACAGATCAGTCATAATAATAGTATTGAACTTCTAAGTGAATTTGTTCATTGAGGAATTGCTTGTTGCATTGATTGTATTTTATTCAATATGCCTTTCTTGAATATTTATTTTTAAATTTATTCCATATGCTAATGAATTTACAGTTATTATTGGGGACCAAAAATAAAAATATATATTGGTGGCAAATAACTATTATCAAAGGAATAGCTATGGAATAGCAAGGGAATGAATGTAAAAAAATCAGCGAGCTCAAGTAAGCGCTCACTAAATAGCTACAAAAATCCCTAGCTAAGTCCTCGCTAAAGAAAAAGTTAGGTATGGGAATATACCTAAAGAATAGCGAGGGAACACTTTCCCTCACTAAATAGCTACCGCAAATGCCTAGCTAAGTCCTCGTTAAAGGTAAAGTCCGGCAAGGGAATATAGCTAAGGAATAGCAAGGGAATAATTTCCCTCGCTAAATACCAACAAAAAAATCCCTACCAAAGTTCTAGCCACTTACAAGTTTGGCGAGGGAATATAGCTAGGGAATAGCGAGGGAATATGTTCCCTCGCTAAATAGCTACATATAATCCCCACTAGCTCATTGCAAATTAGGTGCTTAACGGCGGTGTTGTGAGAGAGTTTAGCAAGGAATAGAGAGGGAACTACATTCCCTTGCTAAATAGCTAGGGATAATATCCCTTGCTAATACGTTGCTAATATTCAGCGAGGAACATTTCCCTTGCAAAATATTTGCTTGGAACAATATAGCGACGGAAGATTGTCCCTCGCCATTTCCTCGCTAAATTAATTTAGCGACGGAAAATCATAATTTACTAAAGGGAATTTTCCCTAGCTATTTTCCTATTTACTTGTAGTGGCTATTTTCCCCTCACATGAAGCTTTGATATATTTCCCTAATATTTTTCATCACATTTTCTTGACAACAGTATTCTTAGATATTGGACAATGATTTTTGACAGGTTTTTCATTTACACATCAAAGGATTTGGATGAATCGTACCAAAATCCAGAATATTTTCACCATGAGCAGGACATGATTCAGTGGACAGAAAAACTTAGGCCATGTGTTGAAGCTCTATATATTTTTTGTTTGAAAATAATAGAGACGTGAGTGCACTTCATCTTCCTTTCTTTTAGTAATTGTTCATTAATATGTTCCTTTGAACGCAAATAATTTGTGTCCCTTCATTGATGAAGGTTTCAGTTGTTTGAAAAATGGGAGATTGGACGAGGAGTACTTGAAATGGAGGTGGCAACCAAATAGCTACAACATCCCAAGGTAAAGTCTGTGTAACATTCCATTTTGCAAATGATAATTTGTTTCATTTTGGGAAGTAAGGATATTCTGTTGTGTGATTATTCAGGTTTAATCTTATGGAAATGCTTGAGCTGATTAGAGGGAAGAAGCTAGTTTTTGTTGGTAATTCAATCAACAGATTCAATAGGAATCCATGTTGTGTATGTTGAGGGGGGCAATTTTGGATCCTAGTCTGGTTTGCGAGGCCCGTGGCCGGAGAATTACAAAAGGAGGCAATTATAACTTCAAATTTGTGGTATGATTGCTTAAATTGGTACAATTCAATGAACATGTCAATGTTTTCATTAGTGATGCTTGAAAACAATGTCATGACATTGTAAAGAGAATTGGATGAGAATTTTATGTAACCTTGTAAATTGAATGGTTTAATATGAAATTCATTGTTGCATTAATTGTATTTTTTTTAATAAGCTTATGTTGAATATTTAAGCTTAAATTTTATTGAAGACAATTATATTGGTAACTAAATTAGTACTATAGGTGACCAATAAATAAAAATTTATATTATTGGCTGATGTAACTATTAGCAAGGGAATAGCTAGGGAATAGAGAGAGAATAAATTTTAAAAAAATCATAAATAGCTTCGAAATCTCTAGCTAAGTTGTCGCCAGAAGAAAAATTCAGCGAGTGAATTTAGCTACCGAATAGCGAGAAACTATCTTCCCTCGCAAGATGGAGGGGATATTGGGAGATAGTTTAGCAAGGATTAGCAAGGAAATCTCTTTCCCTTGCTAAATAGCTAGGGAACTTTCCCTCGCTAAGCCGTGCTAATATTCAGCAACGGAAATTTCCCTCGCAAAATATTTGCTAGAATCAAAAGAGCGACGGAATATGTTCCCTACTATTTCCTCGCTGAGTAATTTTAGCAACGGAAATTTATATTTTAGCGACGGATTTTGCCCTAGCTATTTTCCAGTTTTCGTGTATTGCAATACTAGCACCCCACTCCTTATACTAAGAGAAAAACTTCCATTACCTCAGTTGGGAAGACGAAAAGGACTGCTCTGAGAGAAACTAAAAGCTTTCTCAAGTAGCAAAAGTGAAGAAGATAGGGATTACGAAAGTAAAACCCTAGCCCTCTGTAGACCTAATTATAATCGATACTCATGAGACATGCTTTCCCGAGAGTAATTAGTTAGGTTCTGACAGCTTAGAAGACTGTTTGATAGGACGTACCCATAGACGGCTACATATGGGCCATTACCTTTAGACGCTTCAAGATGATCCTCTAGGGAGCTGCACCCATGATCTCTTCCACCGGATTTTGCTATTACTTTTCAGATGAAGACACTTCAAAAGATTGGACATTGTGTCCAACAAAAGTCATGACTCATCAATCCAGATCCATACGAAGGGGTTACCTTATCAGCTCGGCTACATCCTGAAAAGCAATAAGTAGTCAGCTAGCCCAGAACTCCACTCATATTGAATTATACTATTAGCTGACAACCAAACCCTCACAGGTACATGCAGAAATTTGAAGATTGGTCAACCTGGAGAGTTGGAGAGCAAGTGTTATAGGGAAAAGTAAACAAATACATGTAGCATGATCATAAGCGCCGAGATAAGAGCCCAACAGTCAAAATAACCGTCTGGTCACCCAATGGTGGAAGAGGAATTCTAGAAGGTGTTTAAAGGTAGTAGATAAGGGTCTCAGGGCTATAAAAGAAGGTCCTTGTTTCATAAAGAAGGTTATCTACATTTGAATAAGAACTTGGGGTGTTCATTTCGAGGGAAGTGTCCGGAAGTCCAGAAGTGGGAAGAAATAGGCAGAAGTCCCACTTTTTCGAAGTGGACTAAAATAAACACTTTTGTTATTCATTGAAGGGGAAGTGAGGGTCATTTGAAGTGCCCACTTCTCTACTTCTTGTGTTCATTTGCCAGGAAGTGAAATCACTTCAAAATGCACTTCAGTAGGGTCTTTTTTTTCACGAAAAAAGGGGAAGTCAGAAGTAATATAACATTTATATATTTTTTAATTTTAATTACTAAAAGTCAGAAATGAAGACTCACATTTTTATTTTAATATAATAATAAAACTATCATTATTTTTACTTTTAATAATGATAGTTTTCATAGCTAAACTGAACTGAACTTGTAATTTATTTAAGCAAAGTTGATTTAATAATTTTTATTACTAATGTCAATTTCAATTCAGATCTCTCTCTTCTCACCCTATTTCTCTTTCCAAGCATTTGTCATCATCATGCACAACATTATCAATACATCCAACCCCATATGTAGTAGAGATGTGGTTCTAGTTTTCTTTTGAAATATTTTTTCTGGAGATTTATGTATAATATGTATGTATAGCTTGTTCAGTAGTAGCAGTAAGGAGTTTGTGGAGCAATGCATCAACCAAGCTGAATGTTTGACCCTGGCAGTGAAGAAGCAGAGTAATGGTGTTGGTGGGTACCTTGTGAGCACTAGATGGCACAAGAACTTCTGGTTGTTGGCACATTAAAAAAAAAACATAAAAAACACTAAAGATAAAAACCAGGAACACATTTGTATGTTAAACTTAGATAACCAAGCTGAATTCTGGAATGTTACACATACAAACTCGGAAAACATTTGATAATTCAGTTTGTTGAAAAAAAAAAGCATGAGTTCACATTAAAACAATGCATAATAAATTCCATACAAAGCAAACTGAACACCTTCTACTAAGTTGATACAAGAAATGGGGCTTCAAAGGATAAATTCCAGTCTTCTTCTTGTTCTTTGGTTCTCTATCATCCACAACCTACGTAATAGCAAGAATAAATAAAACAACCATCACAACACATGAATAAAAATAGAATTACCAAATCTTGCAAACACTAGAATAAAAACAAAGCATGACCCAGTCCATACAAACCATTTCTCAAGGTCTGGACGCCCTTCGCTCGGCAAGAAAATTATAGACTAAATAGTTGCGCAGAATTTGCGTTCTCATGTAGTCCGTAAAATCCAAGGATTTTATAAATGTGTTTAAATTCCTTTAAATTAGATTATTAATTAAAGAAGGTTCCCCAAGTATTTAGTGATTGAATTAAGAAGGGTTAAAAGGTTAAAAAAAACCCTAATTAGGGTTAGTTTGGAGTCTGAAGGACTTTTTGGTAATTTTAAAAGGTATTAAGGACTATATGGTGATTGTCCTCTCTCTCAGTGGTGGACTAAAATGTAACCTAAAAATGGACTAGGGACCTCTGGATAATTTTTCAGACGAAAACCCTTATACAAAGGGTTCAACGGTCAGGATTAGATTGTCACAGATCGGTGCAGATCGTGTAGCGTTATAACGGCCCATATGATGCCACGTGTCGAGCCAAGAACAGATCCATCTTATCGCGATCTGGATCTGAGGCAGAGGGAGAGGTTTGGGTGAGGTTGACCTCACGGTAAGGATGGATGGAGAGCCGTTCATCTGAGGATTGTCCCAAAACTCGAGACAAAGAAAATAAATCTAGCCGTTGATCAAGAGATAATCCTGACCGTCCAAGCAACAGGGTGTCAGATCCGATGCTTGAGATGAGATCTCGACCCTTGGATCTGATCTTGATGATCTCCACCGCTCATCTGTGGTGTGCCGATCCGCGAGACCGCTTCTTTGTTTCCTCGCCAACCACGAGCCGTGGTGGGCAGTCTCTTTCTCCGGTATTCTGCAGCGTGTAGAGGTCGGTCGTCGCTAACGGCAGCATTTATCAGCCCGCGTCGCCCTCCCAGCTCCCGTGGTCTATAAAAGAGGAGGCCTCGGCTTGGGATGGTGCACTGAGCTTGAGAGCCTGAGAGTTACGGTGAGGAACTCCGGCGAGCGGTGTTCGAGGAGTGGAAGGAGCGTCCAGATCCTCAGGTTTGCGTCCACCGTTGCCATCGTCCCCAGGAGGAGGAGGAGGTCAGGACTTCGTGGAAGTTGAAGGTGTGGCACCGCGTCAGCGCTGGTGAGCTCATCGCCGGAGAAGGTATTGCGAGCTCGAGAGGCGCAAAAAGGCTTTTAGTGATGCTTGGTTGTGGAGTCCACAGATTCTCGGTGGAGTCTCCTACTCCCTACTGTATCTTTTAGAATAGTTGCATGAATTCCCTGGTGGTGGGAGCTCATCGGAGGCGAGGGACGGAGGCGACGCCTACAACCTTCACGGGCGATTGCGGTGCTTGGCGGTGATGGATTACGGCCGAGGAAGTAACTTGGCGGGGTGAAGCTTCTGACCGCGTGCAAGCTCGTCGGAGAATCCCGCGGGCTCCACCAGGATAAACACTGGAGAAGAAGACAGTGAAGAGAGAGGAGAGAAATAATTAAATAAGTTAGTTAATTATTCTAATTAGTCTAGGTTAAGATTAATTAAATTAATTCAAATTGTGGAATTAGACTTAGTAAACTTAATAAAATTTGGTTAGGGTTAACCAAGTCCAGATTCAAGTTGGGCTAGACCAACCTAGTTAGCGAAGTTTAATTGGGTTCATTGACTTATGGGCAAGGTAATTTAGATGACTAATTTAATCAGTTAATGGGTTGAATTAACTAGCTTGGATTGATTGGGTTTAGCCCATTTCAAAATTAAAGTGGACTAGGTTGGCTAATTGGTTGAGTCCAATCGGTTAGGCTAATTGGTTATTAGTCAATTTATAAAGTCGAGTTAGGTTAGGTTCAATTGTATAATTGAGACCAACCAACTAAAAGAATAGAATCTAATAATGAAGTTGTTAGGTTGGGCCATAATGGTTTGATAAGTGAATAGGTCTAACCAAGTATAGTATTGGATCCGTAGTTGGGTTCCAATGGGTTTGAGGCTCAAATGTAGGGTTTAATGGAACTGGTTGGGTTCAACCATATTATTAAAGAAGAGGAATAATAACAACAATAGTAACGTAAAAGACAATAAAAAAAGGGGCGAGGTGGGAATTGAACCCTAGACCACCTAAGTCAAGTAGTTGGGCCTCAACCCAAGGGGACATGGCTAGCCACGTGATAGAGTTTGGTTTTTCTAAGTAAAATAGAACTTGACAAGGTCAGGCTAGGCAACCTATTGGGCTTGGTTGGTGGGCCCAATTTGGCTAAGATGACTAAAGATGACCAATTAGGGTTCGATCCACGACAAGTGTAAAGTTGACCAGTTGACCAAAGTTTGACTAGAGTTGACCAAACGCGGGATGAAAATCAACTAGGGGTGTGGAAATGAGGGAAATGGTTTGGTAACCAAGTAGATGGACTTTGAGACCCGTTTAGTTGGGCTTTGGTCCACCGAAAGCGAGAGTTATACATGTGCATCTAGAAACTTAGGGTTTTATTAGAATTTTGGCTCTAATAGAAACTCTATCTGTTGGATACTCTCGAGGATTGCTAGAGGCATTTCAGGAGGTGACTAGGAGGGTTTCTAGTACCAGTAAGAGGAAGTACTTTTGCTTAGTACCATTATCATTTATTGATCTTCGATACATATGTAAATGCAGCTTGTTTTGAGCTCACTCTTTGGAGTTCCTTGGCTTTGCTATTATCATTTTGATAGTTGCTTTATTGATTTCATACATGCTATCTTTATTATTTTAATTCCCTCTTGAGCATGTATGTTTGTTTGGGATAATCGGTATCCACTGGTTGTTGTGGTCTCTTGCCTGGACTCGATTGGGCGTGGGGGCTTCGATAGGGAAATGTCCGGGGATTTATAACGCCCTCAGAGCCGGATTAGGACCTCGGGCGCGTCAGCAGTCAGTAGGTATCCAAGTGGAGACGAGCCCCACTAGAATACAAGGCCTAAGTAGTCAAAGCAGATAATAACATAAGAATCAAATGTCTCAAATGACAGTAAATAATATCCTCAGGATAGTCACAACGGAAATTAAATAAATCCTAAAGGGGCCACAGGCCCTACACAAGTCCAGGCCCTACAAGGGTCGTAATAATCAAATAAAAGTGTCCTCACACAACAAAACAAAATCCTAGAGAGATCCTCCGACCTCGACAAGTACCCCCCCCCCCCCCCCCCCTATCTCTCGCACTTCCCTGAGCTCGAGCCAACCTACTCCTCAGGACCTGAAATGAGAGAAAGAAAAATGTCGTGAGCTTTCGAAAGGAAAACCCAATAAGTACCCTGCAAGGATCTCAAAACGGTAAGATGAAACAAGATATCAACAATGAACGAATCATTAAACAAAGGGGCTACACCCCACACAATCAGATCCTAGAATCCGGCATTTCACGGCCTCGAGAGCCACGGATAGGAATTTCAAACAACGACTCCACAAACATCCCGGGATGAACCATCCGGTTGTAAATAATGACGCACCTCGATCGCCAATAGCAGACCCTCGGTACGTGGCGAGTGAACTTTATGCATGCGGTCGGTGGCGCCACCTCTCGCGTGTCGACCGCGGTCGATTACATCAACCCGCATCGACAGGGGTAACTGAGCCTCCGGACTCAGCAGCGGGCGGAAGAAACGGAACTTCGGTGGCGCACATACCTCCGGCCAACACACGACCATGGCCTATGAGTCAAGTGCCATTACGGGTGGGCATGTCCAAAAGAGCATTCAACAAACAAGTAGTGAAACTTTACACTCTAATCGGGCCGGGGACAGGGCTCCGCAGCGTTTCCCGCGGCCTACGTCGTCAGCGGATCCTAGTGATCGATAAACGCTTACTACCTTTAGCAGCTCAACCATACACACACAAGGAAGAAAGACAACAAAAACAAGTATGTGTATGCATCAAATAAATAGATATCACAAATAAAGAAAATATGCCAAAAACAGCATATGTCAAATCAAGAAAACCCATACAAGGGTGGAAACAAGGCAAAATTAACTTATCTCGATCGCAACCAACTAGGTGCAACGTAACCGTCCCAACGAAGCTTAACGTTCTTCTCCAATATCTGATAATCATAAAGTTTTATTTTTAAAATATGCCCGTGTAATTAAGATATATCACTCTATGATGTAAATCCCATTATATGGGCCTGGCCCATTATTAGTTCAACTCACTCTTAATTATAATTAGAATAATCTTTTTAATTAAGAATATAATCATCATCGCTTATTTTCCTTGCCTATGAATTACCCAATGACCATGGGTTTTTCTCCAATTCCAAGCCCATATTATCCTTCTCTTACTCCCAATCTGAATTTTAATATTAATAGCGTGTTTTATTTCTACTAGAACTATGCTAGGTCTATCATCGAGCATATTCGGCCCTTTGTCCCCAAGTCATGCTTGACTTCATCTAATTAAGGCTTTCATTAAAAAAATAATGTAACTCACTTAATTATTTATCATGCAAAAGCTTATTTATATTAATTCCCAAAGTTTTCTAAACCCAACAAAGGATATTAATTAACACAAATTTATGAATCTTATTATCAATAGACCGGATGAGGGAGAAATCTCAAATCTAACCTATGAATCCTACTAACAATCACAACCATCCCACTAACAATCACAACCTTATCATTAACCTATGAATCCTACTAACAATCACAACCTCATCATTAACTAACCATCACAACCTGATCATTAACTATTATATACTATACTTGTACTTTCTCTCTCCAGGAGAACTATAGCAACTTAAAACCTTCAATTCTCTCTTTCTTTATTTCTCTCTTATAGACATGGGCACGAGCGGTTACTTAGGGCAGGGAATAACCCGCCGATTCAGAGGCCAAATCCGGACGAGGAACCGCCCGCAGGGCAACCAGCCAGGACCCGGCCGGGTCACGCGAGTCTGCTCGGGTGACTCCGTAACCGGCTGAACCCGCGATAGAGAGAACTGTGGGTCGGGCACAACCCCAGGATTCTTATAAGTAAACCAGTACGGTTTTATTTTTAATTTTTTAAAAATTATTTAAAATATACAAAATATATACATTAAAAATTGAAAAAAAATAGCAAAAAAGGTGAAAAAAATGTTTAAAAAAAACTATGATATTTTGATATAAAAATATAATGAGAAAAAAATGTAAAACATTGAAAACTATAAAATTCATAATAAAATCTAAATTGTATAATTAAATATATATTTAAAAATATGAAAAAATGAAAATAAAAACAAAAACAAACAAACCTATGCTTTTATGTATAGAAATTTGAAAACTATAAATTCATAATAAAATCTAAATTGTATATTGTATAATATATATTTAAAAATATAAAAAAATGAAAAAAAAAAACAAACCTATGCTTTTATGTATAGAAATTAGAAATAGAATAAGAAAATGTAAAAAAAATTTGAAAACTATGATATATGATAATCATAGATTCATATTTCATACTATATATCAGACTCATGGTATCATAGATTCATAGTTGTTCATAATATTATGGTTTTCATTTTTTTTTTAAAAAAAAATGTAATTTGAAAATTATCAAAAAAAAAATGTAATTTAATGATATTATGATATATAGAAATAGAATGCAAAAATGGAAAAAAAAATGTAAAAAAAAACTATGACATTATAATTACGGCTTGCACTTAATTCGTTTACCTATCGAATTAAGTTGCCTACGTATCCTCTTGGGTGTAAGAGGAATCAAAGTTTCCATTAGTTCTCTTACCTTAAACTAGGCTGGAGTTGTCACCCACTTACCTATTCATTCCAGTCGAGGTTACGGCTCTTGCTCGGTATCGGGGCCATTGTTGTGCTCATCATGTTATTGCTCGGTGAAGAAGAAGTCACTTTCACGGACTTCCCATTTCTGCTTCTTGTTATGCGTCGTTGTGCGCTTCCAATCATCACGTGCAAACTTGAATTTCAATGTTTGGTGGTGACAACTGTGAGCGATGTTGAATCCGGCATGTTTCCACTTACCTTTGAAAGTCTGCTTCAAGACGCTCTTGTAGACATAGAGACGCATAAAATATCCTTTACAAGTAATGCAAGAATAGGATCACGGATTTCTATTACCTTGCCACCAATGAAGAATATCAAAAAGTCATATCTACATTCACGTCCTCGAGAGAACAGGAAGGTGGTATTCAAATACAGTCGACCTACGTGTATTAAGAACCCCTAGGCTTCTTCTTAGCTTTGCCTTTAGCCGAAATGAATCTCCCCCACTCTTTGCTAGGCTGTCCCTACCACCTCGATTACAACTTTGTGGAACTATATATGGCTATACTTGAGGCGGTAGCTCTCATCTGATTCAACGAGTTGTAACTTAACTTCACTAACAATTAGACTAACATCCGTAAAAGCTGTGAATCCGGTCCATACCATTGTTGAGAGTCTAACTCACTCATGACCCATTGTTGACTATCTTGACCTCCATTAAACCCTAAGAACTTGTAATAAGCTTCTAAATATGCATTTAAACCTTCTAATTTTGCCTAGGATCTAAAGCAAATGCAACTAAAGCAATAGGAGGTATATTTCTATAATAGCTCAACCACTTTGCCTTCATCTCTAGAAGGCCCAAGTAACTAATTGAGCATCTAATCTAAAGTTCCACATTTGTTCAGCAATATCAACAGCACCATACAAGAATAAATGTGCGGTGGGAAAATAAACTTGCGAAAATAAATTTGTACATGTATTAAACACAGAAAGCAATTCCATAACTCTAGTAGCAATATTCCATTGGTATTCAAATAAACTAAAATTAGGCAAAGCTTCATTAACAAAAGTAGTCAACAATGTCTTATAAGGAAATGTAGCATTAAGAAGCCTATAGGTAGAGTTCCATCTAGTTTAAACGTCTTTTGGGAATTTTTTAGGCCTCATGTTATTTGCTTTACAATAACGACCCCATTGTTTCATCAATGTCATGTTCCTTCCTATATATGATACTATATCCCTAATCGGTCCTACAAATTGTTTTAGTGACTCTAATCCGGTTTGTACACATAAGTTCAATACATGACAAGCACATCTAATATGAAAATATTTGCCCCCGCATGAAGGCCTCAAATATTCTTCCAAAGGTCTAATCGAGGCCGTATTAGCAGAGGCATTATCAAATGAAATTGAAAAAATCCTAAAACTCAAACCATATTCTTCGATGATCCCACGAATCATCCTATAAATATTATCGGTATGAGACTCGTTGGAATACCCTAAAAGCAATGACTTCGCTTTTGGATATTCCACGAGTCATCAATCCAATGTGCCGTAATACCCATAAAAAGAATTTTCATGGAATACATTGGTCCATATATCGAACATAAAGAAAGCGAGAGGAGGTACAAGAGCGAAAATACTCACAAAGATTTTCTTTTCCATGTTTGTATTGTTTGAAGATCGTTCTTTGAATCGTCCTCCTTGATACCTTTTTGCATGCGGTTGCAGCGTCTCATTGATGCACTCTTGCACTTTGGCAGCGCTCATAAAGTTGAATGGCAAGTGCTCCACAGAAATCGTCTCCGCGATTTTATCCCTATATCTCGGTTGAGAAAATGTAAACCCGTACCTTCGTCTACGGCGAATCGAATTTGAGATTGATTTCGAGGATTTCCTACTTTGTCCGGATGCTTCTTCTCCATATGTCTAGCAAATGTGCCATACCCTCCTCCCTTGCTATGCTTAAATTCGGAAGTACAATACTTACATTTAGCATGAGTTACGTTGCCATCATTGTCATACACTTTTGTAAAATGGACTTTAAAAATATCGGATTTTGAAGTTGTTTCGAAATGGGATTTGTTCCTCCTCCGACTTACGAGTATGATGGGCCGGTGTCGGTGCATCGGCTACACCTTCGTGACTCTTCTTGCCATTCATTGCTCTCTTGAGTAGGCAAGGAGGCCGAACCGACAATGCCTTTTCCCCTCGAGCTTCCACCACCACGTGATGCCATTTTCTCTTGAGTAAGCCTAAGTGCGAACCATGATCCAATGAAGGGAATTGTTGAGAGCCTTGTTGAGAGTCTTGAGACTTGAGAGAAATATAGAAATTAGGAGAGAATAGAGTTTGATGTGAGTGAGGAGTGATATTGAAGGAGAGGAGTATATATAGAGTTTAAAATAATTAAAAGAAAAAAATAAAATAAAAAAAACAACCAGCGGTACGTGTAGCCGTTGGTGGTGTGTGAACAGAGAGGCGAGCCATCTCTGCATCTCTCTGATTATAACCGTTAGAGGCTGACCCAGCGGCTACAATAGTTTTATTTTTTTTTTTAATTAAAAAACAATAACCCGCCCGGTTCAACCCGTGACGGCAGGTTGAGCCGGTGAGTCCACACCAGACGGCCGGCGTGGTTGACCCGCCGGGCGGGTCCAAATAAATGGACCCGCTCAGGCCCACTCTTGTAGCGGGCGATTCACGGGTTCACAACCTCACGCCAGCCGGGATTGATTGACCCAGAGTTTTCCCGGGCAGTTCGGCGGATTCCGCCAAAACCGGCCCGTGCCCCCCTCTACTCTCTTATGCCCACATATGATGACAAATACACAGTCCCTTTCTAAACCTTGATCAGAACTTTAACAAACTACCACTCATCTTCATGAACCCCCCGGCATGCCCAGCTTACAACTCAGAACCGGTCCACCATAAATAAGGAATAGCGTACGCAAAGTACAATAATCCCTTGGAACCAATTATAAAAGAAATCCCAATATGGTAGTCTTATTAACTACTACCATCACCTCTAACAGAACTCCTAAAACACTAAGAATCCATCACACATTACCATCAGATCATCTCAAGGCACCCACAACATTAGATGCTATATTAATAGAACTCGAATAACCCACTGCCCTTCAACAGTCTTCTAAAATATTATTGGACAATCAGGCCTTCCATCATCACCCTCAAGGCTTCAAGCTACTTCTACTCCACCTTAACAACTCTAGAAGACCAAGAAGGGAAATAGAACTCTAAATCCTTGGTTCTAGGTAATGCATCATGGGTTCTTGGGGTTCTTATGCTATATAAAAACAAATATCAAATCGAGGGGCGGTGAGTACTCACCCGGCCTCGCGTTTCCTTGGTGCCCTCTAATCCTTCTCCCCTCTTTGCTCTCCTGTCCTTCACTCACTCATGAGCAAAGCGTCGCCGTTTGAAGAGGATCTTTGTTAGTGTTAGGAGGTCACGGTGGTATGTATTTATATAAGTTTCTATAGAACTGTGTCATCTTGGAATAGGATTTCTTCTCCTAATCGTATTATGTTTTATCCTTCATGATTAAGATAAACTCATAGTTTGAGTTTATCTCAAACTTTAATTCTTTTTATCCTATGTTCTCGCAGGTTTTGGCTAATCCTCTAAGGATGCCGTCCAGCCTTGGTGGCCAGCAATTTAAGGGCCGTTCTTGGCAAGCCTGCAACTCCGGCACGTCTTCAAGTTGCAGCTCGACGATCCATCCCTTGCTTCTCATGCACGTGCATGGATGGTGGGACATTTATTCTAAGTAACCCACAGTGATTCCATCTATTTAATCATAGTTCATAGTTCCATAGAATAAAAATTTTCTCAGTGTCCTTCAAATCAAGAAAAATTCCCAACTACGTCCTTAGCCTGTGAGATGGGATATTTTTCCTCCAATCCTTTAAATAGTTATAATTACGTTATAGTCCCTGACAGACCCAAAATCTCTAATTCAACCATTCTTCTAATTAGACCCGGTCTAAGTTTTTCTTTTAATTATAATAAGTGTAATATCTTATCCATAATTTTTAAATCCTCAAGGTCAAAAATTAATCAAACTCTTATTTAAATCTAATCTCTTTCTCCAACTAAAATTAGAGATAATTAAGAATAAAATTTAAAAACATCAAAAATTCTAAAATTATTCCTTAAAACCCTTGGGTTTCACAGGGATAGGACACCCTGGCATTTCTGCTTGCTGCGCCAAAGAGACGATACTTTGGTAGTCCTACCAGTCAGTGGGAATGATACGCTAGACGTATAGACATGTATGAGAGGTGGTACTACTGACTTACGACCGGAGGATCGAATTATTGGCATGATCCTACGTAGAGAAACCATGATTTTGGCATGTTGGTATACAAATGGTTACTTTTGGGTATTGTCTTAATTTATATGATAATGGTGGTTCATTAGTTTATTAATAATAAGTTATGGAATGAATTGTTTAATGGCTAGCTAGTTATCATGGGCCAATCATAATGCTAGGATGAACCTCATTAAAGCTTTGTATTATTCTGGTTGAAGTGTTGAAGTTCGCCTATATATATATATAGAGAGAGAGAGAGAGAGAGAGAGAGAATCATGTTAGTCTGAGGCCGGCTGCACTTGCGGCCAACCCACTATGTGAGTGCATGATCGAGTCGGGTCTCTGGCGACCCAGTCCCAGCCTCGCTAAATTGTCTCACATAGCAGGCTGGCCGCAAATTCGACCGGCCTTTGTTTCTTTGATCTTCATGATGAGGGAATTGCCATACTCGTTTATCGTGCACTCCTTAAACTTTATCCATTACTTTGTAATATTAAATGATGTAGTATTTGCAGATTATTATTAGATAGTATTTTGTAGATGCAATTATATAATATGATTTAAAACACATTAGCCTTAAATGAAACTGTTAAAAGTAATTATATATATATATATATATATATATATATATATATATATATACGGGGTTGATACTATGTGGCCGGCCTTATCACTGTGCAAGTGCGGTCACCTCGTTTTGGCCCACTTTCATAGTGTTTTGAGGAAATCCAACAGTATGGATGGAAAAAACATCGAAAAATAAGCTAGCATGTCAATTTTCATACAATTTGGGAACTTGTAGGGACTTCATCTTAAAGGGTGAAATTTTGAACCGGTAAAATTTTTATAAATTTCCACCTGTTAAGATGAAGACCCAACAAGTTCCCAAATTGTATGAAATAACATTCTAACTTATTTTTCGATATTTCTTCAATCTATCTGATTGGAAATCCTTAAAATCTTTGCAAGTGGCCAAATGGGAGGCGACCTTACTTACTTGGCGATAATCCGCGACCTTATATTATCACTCGTGTGTATATATATATATATATATATATATATATATATATATATATATATAATCCATCTAAGTGGTAGGATGGATCATTCTCACGATCAATAGCCTCCATTTTGGCATGCAGGCATGTTTGTTTGAAGGATTTCAGCCTTTACTTTATAGGAAGATCATGTGAAAAATAATATGTAGCTTGTCAATTTTCATATAATTTAGTGATCGTTTGGTCCTCCCACTTAACGGTTCTTATTTTAGGAAAATTTTAACGGTTCAAAATTTCAACCATTAAGTGGGAGGACCAAACGGTCACCAAATTATATGAAAATTGACAAACTAGCTTATTTTTCGATTATCTTCTCATCCATACGGTTGGAAATCCTTCAAACATACTCCAGGTGCCAAAATGGGGGTGGTTGGATCAGCACAGTGATCCGGCCCGCCTGATAGTAGCTAGAAGGCTTATATATATATATATATATATATATATATATATATATATATATATATATAAATTATGTACCTTAGTTACTAAGATATTATATGTTTGGTTTTTAGATCCTATTAGTGGTACAACAGGGCATGAGTTACCATTAGGTTGAGCTTGGAGATTTTGAGGTAAATAGCCCACCTATAAATTAATTAAGTAATTTATTATTATTATTATTATTATTATTATTATTATTATTATTATTATTATTATTATTATTATTATTATTATTATGTCTTAGAAATTATTTTCACTATAAATGATGGATTATCGGTTTTATCAGATATTTCAAAAAAGGAAAATTCTAAGCAATCTATTTTGTACAAAAAGAACCATACTTGCACGTTCGGTTTAGAACTATTGACATCTCTTTGCTTGAAACACTTTCTGATATAGCTATTATGTTTGGTATGATTTATTGTTTCACGAGATTCATTTATGATTTTCAGATACGTCTCCAAATGGTCTATGTTTTGACCCATGTCAATGGGTGTTATACATTGACCGTGGTAATGATTTTGATTATGAACTAGTTCAAAGGCCGTAATGTATGCTCGGTAACAATAAAAATTTTTGAATTTGACTAGGGCCACCGACATGATCGGGACGGCTTATTTGACAATGATGGCTTATTTTGACTTGGGCCACCGAGATAAAATAAATGGAATTTTGACCCATACCATCGGGGTAAATAGTGGTCATAACATGTTTGGGAGACGATATATTATTTTCAAATACGGATATAAATCCTCTAATTTTATTACTTTATCTTTTTATGTTATTATTGAAGGCTGTATGCCTAGATTTTCTATCATTTCAACACACATAATAGGTTGTTGATTTCTTCCATTGTTTTATCATATATTAAATTCTATTTATGCTATTTAGAAATCATGCATGGTTCATTTTTATTTTAATGGGTGCTTAGTGAGCTCCCAAGCTCATTAATCTTTAGACATTTTTTTCAGATCCTGATGAGTAGCTACTTGGTGGGTAGATGGGATATCCAGAGACAGACCAAAACATTAGTATCCCACTAACTCTATTTCATGTTTTGAATAAGTTAGGCTGTTCTAGTTGATTTTCATAGACTTTTCCCCTTTGTTATGTAGTCTTTTGGATGTTGAATTTAGAGCTTGATTATTATTAACAATAGAATTTGTGTTATTCAGGTTTATATAGTAATTGCAAACAAGTTATGAGGTCTTGCATACGTAGTGGGGCCCATCCCCATAAGTATTCGGTCGGTTTGCCGATGTCTTGACTAGGTTCGGAGAATGACATAATCATTGGTCGAACCTTCCCAACCAGCAAGGACAAATACAAATGTTAGGTCCGGGTCACATGCAGCAAGCGCATTTTGTGTAATCCCAGCAGCTTGACGAAGTTTTGTTCTTCCCCTCCTTTCTTGCGAACTAGTCGGAGAAGATTTTTACTGATGCATCTTTGTGTTTGTCGTATATTTTGCCTAGATATTTGTCTTCGAAGGTTGATTGTGTTTTCTGCTTTTTGAATACAACCCCTTCCCCATCACAGCGCAGGCCAAGGATGAGAGCAACGTCTTTGGCTCTGAAAGGCAGCATGCTCTCTCCAATTCTGAATTTGTTAGTGCGCTCATCAAACCTATGTAATAAGGCATCAAGCAGTCCTCTTTCTTGCAGAACAGGTTCAATCTCCACCAAATCAGCAAAAGGTGTCGTCCGAATGAGTGCCCAGTGCCTATCAGTCAAATGGGGCTTCAACTCCGCAATTGTTTCCACTATAGGCGCCAAGTAGCACCTACCGTTGACAAGGTTCGCCGTCATATTTTGGTAGCCTGCATCAAAAAAGAGTTATTACTGTAGATTCTACAACGATTAAGTGGGAACTGAGAAGAATAAATGAAAAAACCGGTTATTAAATGGAAACACTGGGAATACTGGTACATATAATTCGTAACGATTGAATAACAAACATATCATCTACCCTAAACCCTAAAATCAGAAAGACATTGCAATTAAAATCGTAAACCATACATTTATTCTTGTAAATTCCCTGAACCCTAAACCCCAAAATCACTCACCAATGTATGCAATCTTCCATCGCGCAAGTGCATACAAAGCATCATAAGTAAGTGGAAACTCGAAAAATCATGGATAAACCACATAACCAGAGCCTAAACCCTAAAAAATGCAGCAATAGCTTATAGTAGTGGCTTTGATCTCCGGGGAGCGGCGATAAACGGTGGGAGGGAGGTTCTCGGCAGCAGCGGTACTGTCACGGTGGTCGGAAGTTTTCGAAAAAACACGTAAGTGTGAAGTCGAAGCCTTGTCATTTGGAAACCAGAATCTTGGGAGAAGTCCGTTTGAGAAGATGAAGTTCTCTCTCCACCGTTTGAGAAGATGGGCGCACCGTCTCGGGAGTAGAACTGCCCAGCCGTCACTTCATTAGATGGAGGCATTTTGGTAAGTTCGCCCCCTTTTATTTTGGTCAAAAAAAAAAAACCATCATGTCATCATAATTGCACAGCAGCATAGAGGGCATTTTGGTCGGAAAATATAAAAGTTAACAGAGTTAATGGATGGAGGGACTTATAATTCATTAGTTGTAAAAGGAGGGATGGTTTGGGAAAGTCAAACTTTGGAGGGACTTTTTGTTCATTTCACAAACTTGGGGGACTTTTAATTCATTACCAGTATATTTTAAGCTTTAGAAAATATCATGTATGTAAAAAAATAATCTAAACATTAATTCTACATTATTTCTTTAGAATTTTTTTTAATACTTCAAAACTTTAAACAACTAATTTTTTTAGTCCATAAAAATAATACTTAAAATCATTAATCTTTTTAGAAAATTTGTTTTAGAATCTTCAAATTTTAATTTAAGAAAATGTAATTGTTTATAGTATTTAAATTATTAAATATGAAAATATAAAAAATTAAGAAAAATTAGATAAGACAACCCGAACATTGTGGGGTCCTTTGCTAATAATAATAATAATAAAATTTCAAATATATTAAAATACTAAAACTATTCAACAAAAACAAACAAATCTTTAACCAAACCCAAACTGGCCACAAGCTTTAGGTTTGATTAGCATGTGGTCATATCGGACCCATTTGGAACCCAAACATGGCTCATGACCCAACCTGTCTTGACTCTCTTGTGCCAACATTTCACGTTCCCCGCTGCCCTACAAAACAATGAAACATCATCAAATGTCTTCAGGATTCAAGCTTTTTTTTAACTTTATTAGCAAAGTTTTAATCAAGTCTCTTTCCCACCATCCAACTCTACTCAACAACTATTTCTAGATAGATAGCTGACCTTTTTTGTCTTAACCCGCTATCTCAGATCCACCCCAAATCCAAACCCTTGTTAACCCGATCCGTTAACTGGCCGCCTATTTGGATCCATCCTGCATCCGACCCATCTTTAACCCGACCCGTTAACTGGGTATCAACAAACTGAATACATTATGGGCCATTTGTTTGCTTGTAAATATTTTGTTGCGTTTGGTCGGAGTAAAAAAAATTAAAAAATTAATAATAATAATAATAATACAGTTTTTTAATATAATTAATTATATTAATAATAATAATAATAATATCATAATTTAAAAATATATTATTAATATAATTATTAATATAACTATAAATTGACAGTTTTTTACTAATTAAAATTTTACAGTTTTTTATTTTATCTTTTCATATTTGAGAGCAACATAGAGACAGAGAATCCATATATAGCCGACCCCATCTAGTATGGGATTAAGGCTTAATTGTTAGTTGTTATTAATACAACTATTAATATTAATCAATTTTTAAAATATTATATTATATTATTTAAAATACTTAATTAAATAAATTGATATATTGTAATATTAAATATTATTAGTTTAATAAATTATACTATATGATAGGGGTAAAATCGGAAAGACACGTGGCCTCTGTTTGGGCGGACACATGGAAGAACCCTAGGCCTCTATCCACCCAATACATATCCCTAGTAGAGGTTCCCTCTTTATGTCAATATGGTTGGCTGAGTCAATCAGGTGGAATGATTTGAGAGGAATTCTGTGCGAGTCATGGCATGATGGCAAGTATCATGGCTTGATGGGCAAGAATCTCGGATCGATAACGGTTGGCCGAACATGGATAAGAAGGGGAGAAGGAGGACAAGCAAGGATAAGCCCTCTGAAACCCATCGAAAACTCCTTCACTTCGATATTCATCCTCACCCTCACTGACTTGAGCGTTAGAGCTCCTTCAAGCAGTGAGGCCACCCAAGCTCACTCTTCTTATCCCGGTACAGGTTGTGGTTGTCTTCTCCGGTGGTCATCACGGTCCCAACAAAACAAATAAATTCAACCGTTGATTACGAGGTTGGTTCAAATCCCGAGGGAAAGACAAGTTTCGATGTCAACACTATATATTATTATATGGTAAATAATGGTAGCGTTTGGATGGTGGGATATAATATCCCTTGGATGGGGAATATCCATGGATGAAGTACAATTTTATGGGTGCTTGGTTAGTGAGATAAGGAGTAAGGATAAAAATTGTTAGATGTTTGGTTGTGGGATATGGATATGTAAAAGTTTTGGAAAATATATTTTTAATAATTTGTTTGGAGGGATAAAAATAGATAAAATAAATTTATATATAATTATAAATATTCTAATTTACATTATATATCTAAAAATAAAATATTCCAGTGGCCTTTATCACTGATAATGGACGACAATTTGTCAATTCAGCTATCAGGGCTTTCTGTAACAAATTTGGAATTGAGCATAGACTCACCTCAGTTACTCACCCTAGGCAAACGGGTAATTTGAAGTAACAAATAGAACTCTCCTCCACAGCCTCAAGACTAGAGTGCTCCAGAATAGATCTAACTGGGTCGACGAGATACCAGGAGCTTTATGGGCATACCGAACTACTAGTCGGACACCTACCGGAGAAACGTCTTTTGCTCTTGCTTTTGGAGTAGAAGCTGTAATCTTAGCTGAAATTGGGGTACCCACTCTACGAATCCAGGCGTTCGACCCCACCAGCAATAAAGATCAGCTACGAGCAGAGCTCGATCTTTTGGAGGATAAGAGAGATGAAGCTAGTCTCAGCCGCATTTACCATCGTGAGAGTCAAGCGGTTCTATGATACTAAAGTGAAAGGAGTAACCTTCCAAGTCGGCGATCTGGTCCTGAGAGAGAACATCTTTGAAGGCAACAAAAGCCGCGTGGGGAAGTTGAGTCCCAATTGGGAAGGGCCTATGTTGTAACAGATGTTGTACAACCAGGAACTTTCTAGCTCGCCATAATGGATGAAAAAAGACTCAAGTGCCCATACAATTCCGAACATCTCAGGAGGTACTATCAATAAAAACTTTTGGCTCCTCCATATGTTTCCTTTTTGCCTGCCTTAACTCCGCAGGATAATTGAAAAAGATAACCCATAAGCAAATTATGGATTTCTTCTCTTCGGCCCCTCTTCTAAGGCACTTCGTTTAAAAAGAGCCGAATGGGGCTTCAACCACACATACTTTCTGAGGGACCTACTAAGGAACATGGTTGCGTGCCTCAGGCTCGAGCCACTGTATATTAGCAGACGATCTAGAAGCATCCTATTGAGAAACGTGAATGCATGCCTTGAACTCGAGTCATTGTATGCTAGTAGGATGATCACTGAAGACCTTAAGGGCATTATTCCGCCGAAAAACATGGCTGAGGACCAAACCCAAGCTACCATATACTAGCGGAATAATTATCCAAACCCTTTTAAGGCCCCACTCTACCAAGGATCGCAGTTGTGTGCTTCAAGCTCAAACCAAAGTATTGCCAGAGTGACCATTCAAACCCTTGCTAGGGCATTATATACCTGAGGAACGTGGTTGCGTGCCTTTGGCAAGCCATCGTATACTAAGGGGTCCCACTGAGGAACATGGTTGTGTGCCTTTGACTCAAACCATCACAAAGCAGTATAACAGCAAAGGGTCCCTATCAAAATCCAAGCAAAAGAGCCATCCGTAAATACAAAATCGAGGAGCTTTCTGTTTGAAGCGATACACTTTCGGAAAAGACTCACGGAAGCTACAACTTCAAAACATCATGAAAATAGCTACATCCGATATACAAAGCAAAGCTAGCATTCATTAGTCAAAAATTAGTTCAAGTTCATTTTGAGTTACAAATATCCGGATGAGGCAAAAATTTAAGAAAGATCCCACCATCCTCAACACCATCACTTCAAATGTTGAGTGGCGAATACCATCTGAATCATCACGGGGGGTGAAGCTTCAAGCGGCTTCCTCGGTGTCGACGGTCTCCATCCACTCCTCAGTAGTGTCCATGGCGAGCACCCCTGCAACATAAAAATAAAGAATTACCCTAACCAGATAAAAGAGGAAAGACGTCAAAGGTAATGAGGTAGGAACCTAACCTGCAACAACCTCGTTAACCTCCTCCTCCCCATCGGATTTAACTTCTTCCTTGGAGTCAATGTTCTAGTCTTCTCCAACTAAGATTTTCAAACCCTTCTTATAAGTCAAGCTGTTGAAATCCGTCGAAGGAAATCTCAAGATAACCTCTCGAAGCAGCTAGAAGCTCTCTTCCCTAGCTTCATCGAGAGCCTCGTCAATATCAGACACCTCAACCTTAGAGGTCTTGGAGGAGACTTCCTCCAATTCTTTCACTCGACCCTGACATAACGATAATGATTCTTGGCAAGTGAGCAACTAGGCCGTGACTTTATTCAGTTCAGCCTTCAGAGTCTCATTCTCAGCAGCACACACATTCAAAAGCTCTCCATTTTACTTCAATTCTTTAGAAAGTTCTCCCTTATCTTTCTCCAACGGCTCAATGATGGCCTTTGTAGACTCTCCTTCAGACGAAAGAGCTTCAACTTCCTTTTGGCCTTTAAGAACTTATCCTCGGTGACAGAGCAATTAGCCTTGACCGACTTCTTGGTCTTCTCCAGCTCATCCAAAGTGATCTTGAGGTCAGCAATCTCCTTCTTGAGGGATACAACTTTATTCTTCGCCTTGCGCTCACCTTCTTTGTGCTTCTCGGATTTCTTAATAGATAAAGTCAAGGAGCTGCTAATCCTATCCCTCTCTTCTACCACCATACTCTTCTCACGAGTTACCTTTCCCAGATCATTAGTAATTTGAGTAACAGATGCTTTCAATTCCCTGTTCTTGGAAAGGCACTCGGAAAGCAATGACATGCGGGATTCCTCCCTTTCCTCCAATATGCTAGCAGCACGGTAACTCAAGAACAAGTTCTGCACAAAATCAAGAATTAACCGGAGTTCGACACAAATAAAACCCTGAAGAAACACTCACAGAAAGTCCCTACAGACGAAGGAGGTCGGCAATGTCCATCCGAGAGAGCTGACCCAGTCTAGCTTCCGTCTCCCTAGACATTAACGAAGTTATATTCGAAGCTGTAGCAATGGGGTCACTAACCAAGATACCCTCTCTGGGATCTATACGAGATTCATCCCTGGGCCTCCTTGATGTCTCAACTCTAAAAGGTTAAGAAGAGCCGCCGTAATCTGCTTGTCGCTGCAAGGTTGGGCCCCAATTGCTGAACAAATAACTTGAGATACTCGGATTTGCACTTGCTCAAAAGCAATGGTAGGATTTGGAACAGGTTCCTCAGAAATATCAACAATCTCGACATCATCATCAACCTCCCCCACAGTTTGAGACACATCCAAAGTAAGCTCGAGAAGCCCTTCTTCACTCTGATCAACACGAGCTACAGGAGACCGATAGCCAGGAATGTCCCCCATCTGTGTCAGTCTTCCCTTGCGCCTAATGTGCGGAACCACCTTGATATCCTCATCTCCTGAGGGAACTCTCTCAACTGGATCCCCGGTGGAAAGAGGTGAAACGACCAAAGCTCTTTCTTTGTTCTCTTGTCACTCCTTCTTCCTTGAAACCACTTGCTTCTTACGGCAAGACACTTTCCGAAAGCGTGCTCTCCCTCAGTAGTTCCCCATCATCTCTGCTCATTTTTTGAATGTCAGGATACTCTCGTAAAAAGCAATTCTCTCCAGCATCCATTGGCTCACCGATATCATCGCCACTTCCAACAACGGGCACAGCAGGATGGTCTTCCTTTCTCGCCGCACCTTTTTTCTTCTTATCCAAAAGAGCAGTCCTCTGTCTCTAGGCGCGAGCTCACGCCTTCGTAAGGAGAACCTTCGCAGAATCCTTGAGAGCCATCGCTTCACCTGAAAATCGAAGAGAATCGATATACCGTGAGAAAAAAAGCACTAGACAAACAACAATACATAGCAATAAGAGTCCTACCCGGGCTAAATAAATTCCACTGTCTTGAAGGGTTCGGCTGGTCAAGTAATATCAACAGGGATTTTCGAGCATCTACGAAGTCTCCTGAGCAGAACTTGTTCCTTATCAGAGTTTATCCTTACTCAACACTTGGGTCCGAGGGACACCCCACTCAGTCAAGACCCCTAACCCCTTCCTTCTCGAGATAAAGAAAAATTTCTCCTCTCATTTCTTAATGGAAGACGGAATCGAACCGAGGAACTATCTCTTCGACTGGGCACCAAAGATATACCAATCAGTATTTGACCCCCTGCTCAGACTTAAGAATGTCTCAAACTGAGCCACCGTGGGCTCAATCCCGTAGTAAAGAAAAACTATTACAAAACCACACAAAGTCCTCTAAGAGTTCGGAGTCAATTGCGACGGGCAAACTTTGAACGACTCGAAGATATCAAGAAAAATGGCAGGAAAAGGAAGTCTAAGTCCCCCTAGAAGAGCGTCAACATAAACAACAAGCTCACCCTCCTTACCAGCACAAGCTCGATCAGTAGAGGAAGGAACCCTATCCTTGGTATGAAAATTCGGAGACCTTATCCTATAATGCTCTACCAAAACACCTATTTCTTCGGCTTTAAGAGTGCTTGGGAAAGAATCAGAGCATGGCATTTGTTTTCTAGAGGGTTTCACACCCACCTTACTCATAGAAGGAATAGCAGATGAAGTGGATGCCATACCTCTACAGGAGAAAGCCTCTGAAAGTAGCAAGCACAAAAGTCTTTCACTGTCGCACAGAAGAAGATGATGAATAGAAGAAGAGCAAAGGCTTTGCTTTAAATCACAATTAAACCCTTGATACGGATCCCAAGAAGCCACAACCCACTTCGACGGCTCAGATCAACCCCTGATGCAACGCGAAACCCTAGCCGAATACATATACCTCCGCATCCAACGGTCCCAACTAACTTGCAAGAAGGAAACAAGCGGAGCGCGAGGAAATAAAACGGTGACTTGCATTAAAAGTTGCTACTGCTCACAATAAAGCATACCCCGCAAGGTTCGAAGGCCACGTGCAAGAAGACTAATGTAGCAAACAAAAGGTAATGGAAAATCCATTCGAATTGAAACGCAACCCAATCCGAAGATCACCTATTCGGATCAAGGCAAGGTAATTTACCGAAAAGTTTAATTGACCTCCTTATATGCTTAGCTCACCGCAAGCATACTTGAGGGGGGATTGATGATAGGGGTAAAAGTGGGAAAATACGTGGCAATCATCTAGAGATGGAAGGATTATAGGCTATTTTCTACACGGACCCGTGATATCTATCCACTTGGAAAGACTTCTCTACCCTATAGCCGAGTAGCTTGAGCTACTCTTCCATTGCTCTACTCTTATGATAGATAGGCAGATAGTTAAGATACAGTTGAGAACATCTCATGACCCATCCCAAAATCCTATCTAACCTTAGTCGCGTCCGAGCAGAAGAGCTACTCGGAATCCGCCCCTAATTTGCCAAGCCTCTCACCTGGTCGATCTCATTTTTAAAGGAGCCTATCCCTAGACCATCATAACACCCCCCTTTATTTGGCCTTCTACTCAGAAATCCACTCATAGCAGTTGAAGTAAAGAAGCACCACGCCGGAAGATATCCATAAACTTCGAGAACCTTCTAGATGAATAGACGGTTAGACAGACGGTTTGACGGTTAAAATCCAGGCTGGCATCTAGAAGCCCCTAGAAGAAGGCTAAGTGCTAATCCAGAAATGGCATCCGTGCCTATCATCCACGTACTCTATTGGAGGTGACTTGCTGCCCAAGCCTCACCCCCGCCCACGTGCCTATAAATAGAGGAGCTCTTCAACTCATTCTCAAGGTCAAGCACTATGGCAAAGCCCTGCTCCACTGAAAACCTAGCTCCTCTCATTCTCTCCATTTTCACCCACAAATGGAGCTCTCTGGTTGTAATCAGAATAATATTCTAGTGAATTTTACTCTCAGTTGAGAGATCCGTGGTTTTCTCCCCAATTCTTGGGGTTTCCACGTTATTTCTGGTGTCTTTGTCTTGATTTTTGCTCTTCTCCTTGATCCCTTGGTTGAGCTTCTTCTCCCCTTCAAAATATAAATTCAGATATTGAGAGGAATTAGGGTTTCATCCTGATTTCGCATCAACATAAACATAAAAATATTAATAAATATTTAATTATTAATTTAATGATTAATAATTATCCTTATTTTCAAGAATAATATTTTTAAATTATATAGAGTCAAAATAATTAATACTAATAAAATATTAATATCTTTGGATAATAAAAATTATTTAATTTATTTAATTGTTTTTAATAATTAATTAATAATATATATTTATTAAATTAATTAGGAGGGATGAGAGGATAGATAATGACTAACGTTGAATTTGATCATAAATCCACATCTATGAAATCAAGATGGAGATTTCGTCATCCCTTCTCAAAAAATACAACTAAATATGAACAAGTAAAAATTATCCCTCAAAACAAGAAGCCCCATGTGCTTTGATTGGGGTTGAAATGTGTTGGGTTTGTGTTTTTATAAATTTTAAGTTTGTTTCATATTTATTAAATTTATTTGTAAAATTGGAGCATTTTATATTATCTTATGGTAAATTATTGTTTCAATATGATAGTTTAACCAAAGTTTTCCACTTAAATTTTGAATTTACAATTTAGTTGTGTCGGGAACCTCCACTTAATTTACTTTCAACAAATGTGGATTAAATAAAAGATAAAATCATTATATTAAAAAAATGGGTTTCTATAAAATTAGTTATATTCCTTTGGAGATGAAATTTTTGTCACAATTTCCCCTTTTGTTGAATTCACAGCTGTTAATGGTACAATTGGCTTATAGTAATACACGTTTATCTATATTACTAAAGAGTATATTAATTTTAATTTAAAAAATTAAAAAAATAGATTAGAATTTAAAATTTTTTTCAGAATTTTAGATTTTTAATTTTATCTATCTATATTATTAAGAGGAAGTAAATTAGTTATAGATAATTTTGATTTTAGAAATTTCCAAAAAAAAAAACCTAGGAAATTAGATTGAAATTTTGGAATGTTTTTCAGATTTTTGAATTATAAAATAATATAAACAATAAAATTATCAAAACAACCACTAATGTAGGTTCTCACGTGAAAATTAGGTGATTAACTACTACTCAATTCTCATATTTTAAGAATTCTAAGATGGACAGTGTAGGTAAAGGTTCATAATCATACACTAGAGAGTTTGGGGTGTTATCGATTAAAGTGATGTGTTTGTGATAACAAGTCATCGAAAGACCTCCACAAATAGAGTGTCACGCCCCGACCCGAATCCCGGGACCTTGAGCATGTGAACAGATCGGTCGTACCCAAGTGGAGACGAGCCCCACTCGAATACAAGGCCTAAGTAACCAAAAGCAGATAACATATAACTCAAATTTAATAATCAGATAATATCAGAGTCACAACGAAATAAAATCAATAAGGGTTTATATGCCCTTATATATGGTCAAGGCCCTATAAGGGTCCTACAATAACACAATCTCTCACTCGAAAAAAGCACGATGTCCTCAAGACCTCAAAGAAAGCCAACCCAACCCATCTCACAGCGCCCTAGTCCGAGTCACCTACTCACCGGGGCCTGAAAAAGAAGGGAAGCAAGTGCGTGAGCTTTCGAAAGAAAAGCTCAGTAAGTACCCTGCAGAGAACACAACGAAGCCAAAGCTGACAATAATGGATTGGTCAAAATAGACATATCAAAACATCCATCAGTAGAAGCCAAACAATCGGGGCCACGCCCCGCACAATCAAAACCCTAGGAGTCAACCACAACCATCAGCAACGGTACGACTCCTGTCCCATGGCAGCCCTCGGGCTCAAGAAGGAACTCAAAGAAACTTCGGCCGAACATCCCCTGGCCAAGAACACACAAAGATTCAGCCGGCTGACTAACACTAACCTCGCCGCTTCTTGATGCGCCACCTCTCTCACATGTCGACATGACCAGCGTATCAATCTCGTTGACAGGCGGAACGACCAGAGTATCGTCCCTCTGGCATGGAATGCCGGAAGGTCAGGGTGTCCCATACCTGAACGTTCCCCAAACCGGAGCCCCCACGCTCCACTGAACCGAGCGGAAGAACAAACTCAGTTGGCGCACACCAACCCGGCCAGCACACAAGTACCACGTATCTCATTGGTCTCATGCGCTGCATAACGAGAGGCTATGCTCAAATGAGCCCGCTCACCTAATCGACGATACCTACCTAGCTGCACACAAGCACCACTAGTGCCTACAGTCAAGTGTCGGCCCACGGGAGGGCATGTCCAACGAGCATTCCAACAAACAGGTAGTAACAACACTACCACAAGCACACCAATCATACACATACGAGGAAAGAGAGCAAAACAAACATGTATGTGCATGCATCCAAGAAAAATAGATACCACAAAGAAGATATGCTAACTAATAGCATTCATCAAAGCAAGAAACCCAAACAATGGGTAGGAGAGAGGCAAGAGTAACTTACCTCTAACAAGAGTTGGAAACTTCCCTAGTTTCCTCCTGTCGTGTCTCAAAGCCTCCTCGTCGATATCTGGTATAAAACCTCTATTAATAAAGCCTCCTAGTTTTCTTTAATCTGTAACGCCCCGACCCGATTCCCGGGACCTCGGGCACGTTCACAGACCGGCCGTACCCGAGTGGAGACGAGACCCGCTCGGATACAATGCCTAAGTAAGTATAGCAGATAACATAAACAAATTCATAATAAATGAAAATAAAATCAGAGTTCACAAAATAGTCAAGTCTGGGTATACATGCCCTACAATATCCGGACAACATGTCCTACAATACCTCACTCACAATGAAAATAAAGGAAGAGGTCTTCAACCTCAGCAATACCCTGCCCTCGTGCAATCCCTCTAGATCACCCCTCCTGCTCTTGAGGACCTGAAAAAGAGGAAAACAACCGAATGAGCTTTCAAAAGGAAAGCTCAGTAAGTACCCTGCGAGGAACACAAAGAATGGGATATGAACAAACATATCACAATACAATCAACAAACAGTGGGACCAACGTCCCGTATCCTGGAATCCTAGGGGTCTACCACAAAGGAAGAATCAAAGGCACGGACCCCTATCCTAACTGTGTCCTTCTAAAATATCATCCCTCGGCCGATTACTATCCCATTAAAGATCGGGCAGACGACAAATCCGGCGCCCACGGTAGCCACCTCTCTCTCATGCCGACATGGTCGGTGATCGACTTTGTCGAGCGTGTGGACAACCGTAGTATTGTCCTTCTGGCCAGGAATGCGGGAACGCCAGGGTGTCTCGTCCCCAACGCTCTCACATAATCTGGAGCTCACCTGCTCCACTGAATCCGGGCGGATTACAAACCAAAGCTAGGGATGCCAACATCCCGAAAACAAACATACATGCACCAGGATCCAAGCAACTCATAAAAGACATGCATGTATCCAAAACATATCAAAAATGATATCAAGAATCATAAACCAAAAACAAATCCAAGAAAACCCGAAGCCGGGTGGGAACGAGGCAAGTGTACTTACCTATAATCACTAAGCCTGGTGTTCCACGGAATCTCCTCTCGACGCATCCACGTCGATATCTGGCAAGTATAAGCCGACTCAATATGTGCATGTGTATTTAAGAAGAATTATACCTACAAATCATACCTAATTAAATAGGCCCAACCCATTTTCAATACAATTCTTAAACCTCACTAAACCCGATTTGATCAAGTCAACTTGGACTTAAACTGAATTATTCACCCAAATGATTATTCACTGTTTAATCAAATCTAATCCACTTAATTAATTCAACTCACCAATTTATCTCTCAATTGACCTAAATTGAAGCTTTTAGAATAAATAAATAAATAAGTGAATTAATTAGCTCAACTTAATTAGCTTAACTTAATATGCTAGCCCAAATCCATTCATATACTTGATCAATTCCAACTTAATCTATACCCTTTATTCTCCAAACAATCAATGTAAATCTTATCCAATAATTTATCTTAACAATCAATGTAAATCTTCTCCAATATCTAATTTATCATCTTCCAATCCAAGAGCTGCCACAACACTAGGTCAACACCAAGCCCAAGGTTCACATACATAAATCCCACACTCTAAAACATAGTACCCAAACAAAATAAAACACTATCATCAACCCATTTCACTGTTAAGAGATAAGCTACTATAAATTCTCACTAGTACTTCAACCACAAGAGTAAACCAACACACTCAGTACCAAAATCATTATAATCATAGGCACACATAATGATAGAATTCCCTTTTATTAAATAAAACAGTCCCATCTAATCATTCATATGAAATCACAAGCATACTCATACCATCTTTTTAACGTCATATGAAATCAAATACCATGAAGCTTATATAGTCCACCATTATATATCTCATCATCTCTCCTAACAGCCCATATATAAAAACATTAAATCCTCAATTTATTTCAAGAGCAAGTCCCAGTCACTCAAACTTTCATCAAGATATTAATTAAATAAAACTCAGAAGCCCCATCATGAGCCTTAATTCATTAACCACCGAACCTCTACTATCAATTCACTTTCTCTCCTACTTGAGATCCCTCCAAATTTAATGAAAGCAAGGTCGACCTATTTGAAATCTTTTGCCACTATACTATAAACCCCCTTTCAACAAGTCAGGCTACCCAAAGTCTTGAAACACACTGAATTCTCAGCACACGATCTCACTCCTGAACAAGAATAACAGTCTCTTTCTCTCTCTCCAAAATAAACGTAGAGATCCAAAACACCAAGCTTGTGTTCATTTCTCTCATGCATACGAAATTCTAGTTTTCATAAGTACATAGAGAACGCAACCTTACCAGTTGATGGTTGTTCTTGATGTGTCCGAGATGGACTCCGGGGATCACACAACCTCCTCCTTGTTAATCCGGTGTTCAACCCAAGCCTATAAACAGAGACCTGTTAGTTAGAGAAGGTTCTTAGTCATCACCAGAGAGGCTCTGGGCTTACCTAAACTCGGCGAGACCTCACGGTGACGGTTCCCCAGTGGCTTCTCCAGGCGCTGCACTCTTTGTTCCAACTCTCAGGCCGATGAACAACAAGGAAGTAGAGAGATCAAGTGTAGCGCTAGAGTTTTACTCCCTTACTGTCCTTATAGCGAACCCAACCAGAGATAGGGTGCCCACGATCCTCGCAACCGCGGAACGACTGCGCGAGGATTATGCCACTATGGTTGGACGGTTCAACGACTTGGACGAACTTATCTTCTTGCGGTTTCTCGTGGCGGCGCACTGCTTTCCGACGGAGGAGAACACCCAACATCGTAATAGTCTCCTGATTTCTTCTCCAAGCCGTTGGATTCTAGAAAAAAAACAAATCCATTTGATCTCAGCCATCCTTTTCCATAGACGAACCCTCACGTGCATGCATGTTGATGCACATTATCTTAAAACCCCCCTGCAAATTTGTCAAATTATTCCCGGTTCAAACCATTGAGAAAAGAGAAATTCTGCACATATGCATAAGTACCCCCCGGAGTTTTCTTAAATTAAACTCAGATTAAATACATAGAAGGGCAAAATTTCATTAAAGTCCTCCAGTCCTATTAATTTACTAATGGGTCCCTGCCACTCAGAATTAACCCTAATTAGGGTTTAATTCCAATTATTCCACACTTTCCAATTACATCAAGTTCAAGAGAAATTCATCCTTTTCTCCAATTAAACCAAATTAGAGAATTGTTCCCATTTATTAAAATAAATAAAAATAAATAAAATCCATTATTCATACTAAAAACCATGGGTTTTACAGCTACAATCTTATATCTTAGTAAAACGAGCCAAGAGAACAATTAAAAAGGAAAAATTTTAATAGCCAACCTCTCCTAAGAAGGTTTTCATGATATCGTCAGTAGAATTCACATTGTTATTTTAAAAAGTATAGATAAAAATAATTAAATTACGCAAAATATTATAAAATTAAATAAAAATTCTGATATAGGCAACCCCTCAAGCCTTATCAAAATCTGTTTATAAACAAAACAAATATTCTATAATTAATATACTTCATAACTATCTGAAATCTATTAATTAATTTCATATTTATGTTTTAATTAAATATTCGGATAGACAGATCATCACTTTAAGTATTAAGAATATTACACAACAATTTAACAAATTTAAACCCTTTAAAAAATCTACTAAAAATTGCAAATAAACAGTGTGATTTCACGTAAAAGAATATGAAATAGAAAAAAAAATATTAATAAAAACCGCTCAAATCTTATCAAAATCCTTTTACAAACAATGCAAAGATTAATTAATATATTTCATAACTTTATTAAAATATCATCCAAACAGGCAAACCATTCTTGAAGAGAATATTCCTTTGAAAATTTACTTTTCAATACTTTTAAAATTTAAATATTTATAATTTTAGTTCATCTAAAATCATTAATGAGCTTTGTAAATTTCTAGAATATAAAATCTTATATTATTTCCGTTATTCATTTGAAAATATATTATTTAATACTTTAACACTTTAAGTATTTAATTATAATTTCATCGATCCTAATACTCAAAACCAATAATCGGTTTTAAAATTTTAGTAAAATACTTTTATTATTTAATGATCTATTAGTTACTTTCATAATAAAATTTAATAATCCAATTTTGTTATACTATTCAAATTATTAGATATGTGAAAAAATGTAAAAATTTAACACAACATACAAAAATGAAAAAAATATATTGACTAAATATTTATAATATACACCAAGAAAATGGAAAAATTAGTAATCTACATTTTTCAAATGAATTATAAATTATAAATTTGTTCTTGAATAAATGCAAGCAAATGAAAATGCAAACAAGCAATTTTGGTTGTTAGCCTTGAAAGAAGCTGTTATGAGTTATTATATTATTCAACATGTTTATTTGTTTATTCATTTATCTATGTCATGTTTAATTATTTGTTTTATTATTAATTAATAAGTTCTCTATTACGCATTAATGAGTTAGCTAGATTGGATTCTAATACATGCTAATATAATACAATACATGATATATAATAAACGATATGGTTGTACAGGTTTAAATTCATTATGGATATGTCAAGAGAGTTATTTAGTTCACAATTACAAGCTAAATTAGCCAGACAACATAGGATGTTGTTATTATACAACCAGAGGAGACAACGTACGAATGAATATTACAATCATGTTAGAAAAATACACAAAATCTTACGTCATTATAGAATGATACAAATACGATCAAGAAGGGCACAATTGCATCATGCCAGTTCTGCTAGAGGAAATACTGTTGAGAATGATAATGCTCACAACACGAATTCTCAACAATCACAAATTCATCATACTATTAGACATAGTGGATATTATGGAAGAAATAAAGTCTCAGTTGGTCGACGTGATAAAGGAAAAGAAAAGATGACGAATGTTGAGTCAAATACTTCAAACATACAAGACTCAAACCTTTTCCATAAAAACCATTCCATGGATATATCTTATGGTAATCTTCAGAGCCAACACGTCAATAACAATGAAATACGGATAGGTAATACTGTATTACAATATCTTTCATTATGTATAATGTAATATTTCTGTAAAATAATTAGGTGTAAAATCCAAGGATTTTGTTGAAATAAAAAGGAGTTAAAAAAAAGAGAAGAAATTCTTTAAATTAGTTTAATAATTAATTAATTCTCTAGGAAATGTAATGACTGTATTAAGTAGGGAAAATAAGGTTTTTAAAAGGTTTAAAACCCTAATTAGGGTTAGTTGGGAGTTAGAAGGACTTCTTGGTAATTTCAAAAAGTGTCAGGGACTGAAAGGAAATTATCCTCTCTCTTAGTGATGGACTAAATAGTAACCTGGTAAAGGACCAGAGGCTTCTGGATACTTTTCCAGAGAAAAAAAAACCCTTATATAAGAGAATCAATGGCTAAGATTAAAAGATCTTGGGTTGTTGTTAATCGCGGAGCGTTATTAGCTCATCGATGAAGCCACGTGGCTCATTGTGAGGCGTCCATCCGTTTGGGTGGTGGATGGGAGAAGTAGGCTGATGATCTTGTAACGCCCCGAATTGTCTGAATGATGATAATGATAATAAGTAAGAAAATTTGGAACAATGATGGGGTTAAATAACGTGGATAATGAAATAGTCAACTTTAGCACTATACCGGGAGTAATCAGGCGTTAGTGGAATCAAACTCGATTAATATTAAAGAGAAATGTAATTCCGATAATTGAGGGAGGAAACAACAAGGTTTAGAGTCCCGGTAAGTAAGCTGACCTAGTCAAAGGCCGGTATTCCATGAGGATCACAGTGGTGACCAGAACTTCGGGGAGTGACAATGATGGTAATGTGGGAGATTGTATCATACATTATAAAATAAGGAAAAGAAAAGAAAAAGAAAAAGGAAAAGAATTAAAGGAAAAGAATAAAGAAAAGAAAAAGAGAAAAGAAAAAAAGAAAGTAATAATTAAAGTTTGTTAAAAAAATATATATAATAAAATAAAATTCAAAAAAAAAAAATAGAAAGAAGAGGGCAGCTGGGTTATAAGAGGGAGAGAAATTCTCTCCCTCGTGAACCGCTGCCCCCTCTTCCATTTCGCTCTCTCTCTCTCTCACAAGCATCTTGTTGGTACATGCGCTCGGGCACACTCCTCACCACACCGAGCCGTGAAGCCCCGTGAAGCACCTCACAGCTGGCGCTTCGGCCGGCCGTAGCGTCGTCCATAGCGTCGACCCGCCGGAGTCAGGGAGCTCCGGCGAGCTTCCTCCCTGTCGTCTTCCCTCTTCACGTGCTGTTCCCCGTTGTGCGACCTCAGGCCGGCCAGCCCTACACCGGCGAAGTGAGAACCTAGATGTTGAATGTGTTTAGGGTTCATGATATTTATGTTTTAGGACTGAAATTTGGGATGTATTAAGGGGGGGAAAGTGAAGAGATTAGTTGTGGGGAAGATGATAGGGGGTATGAATGAATTTAATTACAGTTTGGTGAATGTTTGTATGAGTTTCGGCCCCTATAAAATAGGGGGAACCTTGCCGAAATTTCGGTTAGACTAGTGTCGGGCTGCCCCTTCTCGGGATGAATTCCGCCCACGAGATCTCCCCGATCGGGGAGTGTAAATAGTCGTTGGAAAGGCCCTCGAAGGACCTGCGCAACGAATGCTTAATTGACATGATCGAACAACCGGATCTATGGTTAGGAACGGTTCTAGATGACAATGCTTTAATTGTGTCTCGGGGTATGTTATTATCTGAACTATAAATTAAGTACCGAATTTGACCGTATTTCGTATGCCCTTCCATAGGAAAGGAGAAGGAAGTACTTGGAGACGCGGGCTGAGCGATCTTGAGCTACTTGAAAAGGGCTGACGTGTGAGTGGTCCTCTGTACATTCTTATTTGAAGCATGTATTTCTCGTATTGTTTACTCGGGCTTTTATATGATATTGTTTATCGATTTGTGATTGCCGATGGATTTTTCCGATACTAGAGTAAAGTAGATTTTTGCTTGTTGAATGCTATTAATGTTAGAATAGCATGAGCATGTATATGTGAAACCTTAATTGGTGGATTTGGGATAAGTACATATCTAGGACTGCATCCTAGCTAGACATATGTGGATGATCCACCGGGCAGTGGAGCCCAGGAAGTCAAAGTATGCGATCTTTGGTCTGGGTTGGAAGAGATTTGTTTCAAATATCGCCTCGCACACACACTTGTTTTCAAAATTGTTTTTCATATAAAACCCTTCCGATTTTGGAAGGCCCGTGATCGATATGAGGAGAGACGCAGTTGGCGGTAGAGCATCGGTGCATGTGGATACCACTGGTCGTCAAGTTCTGCAGAAGCTGGAGTTCATTCCGTGGGAGTCGAACTAGAGGTGTTTGTCACTAGATATGAGACCCGTGTCTACACACATATGTTTTGAGATGTCTTAAGTGATGGTATGCTTGATGCTTGTAGTTGTATATGAATTTCGGAGGAGTTCCCGGTTTGCTTGGCATGTTAGATCCAATGTATAGTATTTATGTTGATTCCATGTTGGTTTCGCGTATGTATTCGCATATTATTATCTTTATCAGTATAGTGCTTTGATGTGAGACAGGTAGGTGATTACCTGACAGATTGGTCCATACTCACTGGGCTCGAGTAGCTCACCACTCTTGCATTTTTATTTTACAGGAAATAAGTGGGGATCAGGGTAGAGTTCCGTGACGACGGGCGGGGTCCGGGTACGGTAGTGGCTCTGGTGTTCCTTAGGAGAGACAGCTGCTTGTTATGTTGGTTAATGTACTGTGTGATTTGCATGTTATCTAAACCCAGTCGCTAGTCTGGGGAATGATGTATTATATGACTCATCTCTATGGTTGAGCCTATGGTGATGATATATTTATATATCGCTGTACTTCTAGTTCTGTTTTAAACTAGCATAATAGGTATAAGTACATGATTTGTCAATAGCCTTGGGCCCAGGACACTCTGCTAGGCTGGCGGTGTAACACCCACTTCTGTTAGAAGACGGGTGTTACATTTAGTGGTATCAGAGCCAAGGATTAAATACCTGACTTAGAGATCTAGGGGGGCCAGAGCCTTAGGGTGGGAGTTGTGGATAGTCGCTGCATTGAATAATTGTTGAGGTTGCTTTGTAGGATTCTGACATCCTAATAGAATTGTTATATTGCGGTATGCCACCGAAGAGAGAGGACGGGAAGACCCCGAGAGTGCCGCATGAGGCACCCGCAGAGGAGCCCCATCTTGAGGTCCCAGGCTAGGAAGAACATGGAGATAACTCCCACGCTCAACAAAACCCGGATACAATCGGGTATGCCGCATGATATCAGGGGATGCCACCATTCAGCGGGAATACCACCATTTCAGTGCGCGCGCCATTTCCGGCTTACAACAATTTCATGAACAGATGGCGCAAGTGTATGCGCGCGTTACTACAACCATCGGCAACCTCAATGCACTGTGAGTAGGGACGTGGATTATGTGACGCTGGCTCGACAGATGGGAGTGTCCCATTTTGCGGCACCAGCGAAGGGGATCCGTGCGCGGAGGCGGTAGACGTGGGTCGAGGCATGTAAATGCGTGTTTGAGGCCATGCACATACCAGAGGAAGAGAAGATCATTACGGTGACCTTGTTGCTGGGACTCGAGGCCCTGGGATGGTGGGAGACGATTCGTGACAATCTTCAGCAAGGAGGTGTATGGACATGGGCGAAGTTCAAGAAGGCCTTCGAGAGGAATTTCTCACCCTGAGTCCATCGGGATGCAAAGCGGGTGGAGTTTACCCACCTCACTCAGAGGAGCATGGCAGATGGCAGAAATACTGCGGCTAGGATTTGTAGCCCTTAGTCGCTCATCCTTGAAAATGGTGGCGGATAGGTATGACAAGTCTGGGAAGTATGAAGAAGGGTTACGGATGATATCAAAATTCGGTATTGGGCGCATGGGTTTGTGGAGTTTGGAGGTTTAGTGGATGCCGCGTGCGAGTGGAGAGAGGATTGGGTAAAATGTAAGCGAGGCAAGAAAAGTTGAATAAGGAGAGAATCATCCAGGAGTGCGGCGAGGGTTGATGGGTATACCCGACCAACTAAGAAGAGCAACAAGATGGCAAAGATGGGCGGATCCTCTGGCGGGGGCAACTACCGAGGAAAGCCGCAATACTGCATGCGCAACAAATTCCACTTCGGAGTGCATGGGTCACATATACATTTCCTTTGCCAGCAGTAGGGGGCACTACAAGAAGGAGTGCCCATTCGACCCAAGGAAGTGGGAGTAGCTCCGCCCGGCCTTGGGAGGGTTGATGCACAACAAGCGCCAGGGATTTCGGTTGGAGCGGCTCACGGAGGTAGCCGAGGAGGGCTCGTCTGGGGAGGTCTCGAGGAGGGAGGTCGAGGCCCATCACAATCGCAGCGCGAGCATTCACCCCGACACGGCCAGCTGAAGCGTGCACCCAGCGTAATTGCAGTGCAGTGCGAGATCTTTGATAATGATGCTTGCGTATTGATTGATCACAGCTCTACCCATTCTTATGTTTACCACGCCTTTACTATGCCTGAGGATATGTATGCTAGTAGACTAGCAGAACCCATGCTTGTTGCATCCCCTATTGGTAGTTCCATGATTGTAAAGGTAGTTTACGAGGGGTGTAGTATTAAGATAGATGGTCAGGAGCTCACGGCGGATCTAATTCTGATGAAGATCTTGGACTTCGATGCGATTCTCGGAATGGATTGGTTGGCCCTTCACCACGCCAAGGTCGATTGCTATTCAAAGACAGTATGCTTTCAACGGCCAGAGGCAGGCGGGAGATCTGATAAGCATCGCACAAAGCAGGCGGAGGAAGCATGCCTGGCGAGCGTGGTGGAAGCTGAAACCTCCAAGGCGGAGGTTCATGAAATACCTGTAGCTTGTGAATATGCTGACGCATTCCAAGCACTACCAGGTCTACCTCCGCATAGGGGTATAGAGTTCTCCATAAAGTTATACCCGGGGACGGTGCCAACTTCTTGAGCACCATATAGAATGGCCAGCTGGAGTTGAAGGAATCAAGAATCAAGCTGAATGGTACGCTAGAGAAGGGTTCATCCATCGGCGTCTCCCACACAGGAGTGCACGGTAGTATTTGTAAAGAAGAAGGGCGGCTCATTCACGGATGTGCGTGATTGATTATCGACAACTCAATGCGATCCACGATCGAGAATCAAGACCCTCTACACCGCATTGACGAGATCTCTTCGACCACTGCCATGCGAGGAGCATGCGCGTCTTCTCAAAGATCGACTTGAAGTCGGGAAATCATCGGATCTTGGTGAAGGCGGAGGACGTGGCCAAGGCGACTTTTCCGGAGCCGCTATGGGCACTTTGAATTCTTAGTATTGCCATTTGGATTGACTAACGGTCCCGCAGCGTTTATGGGCATGATGAATAGGGTGTTCGCGCCCTATCTAGACCAGTTTGTGGTAGTGTTTATCGATGATATCTTGGTATATTCTCGTAGTGTGGAAGAACATATCAACCACCTCTCAGATAGTGTTGCGGGCGTTGAGGGAGCAACAACTATTTGCCAATCTTAAGAAGTGTGACTTTTGGCTCAAGAGGTGAAGTTCTTGGGACATGTAGTCTGAAGCATCGGGGATCTTTGTGGATCACGAGAAGATTGAAGCCGTGGTTAATCGGGCGGCCCCAACTTCTGACCAAGGAGATCGGGAGCTTCTTGGGGTTAGCCGGTTATTACAGGAGGTTCGTGGAAGGATTCTCGTCGATCGCACAACCTATTACCAATTTCTTTGCCGGAAGAATGTCACCTTCAGATGGACCAGGGAATGCGAGCAAAGCTTCCAAGAAGCTCAAGAATCGGCTCGTGTAAAGCTCCCATCCTTACCCTTCCTACAGCAGGCATATGGTACGAGATCTATAGTGAGGCCTCATTCGAGGAGTGCAGGTTGTGTCCTAATGCAAAGGCGGGGTTATCGCCTATGCATCTAGACAACTCAAGACACACGAGGCAAACTATCCAGTGCATGACCTTGAATTGGCGGTCAGTGGTCTTACGCCCTAAAGATATGGCGACACTATCTTTATGGTAGAAACACATAAAATCTTCTGAATCATAAGAGCCCCAAATACCTAATGAGCCAACGGAGCTAAACATGCGGCGTCAAGGTGGATGGAACTTCTAAAAGATTATGATTATACTCTGGAGTACCACCCGGGAAGGTAAGCGTGGTGGCGTATGCTCTAAGCCGGAAGACAATGGCGCGCTTTAGGGACCACCAATTTTGTTCAAGCTGCATCTAATTGAGGTCCACAGGGCCCGACTATCGCTGGACGAAATTTGGGAGTATTATTAGCAAACTTTCATATCAGCCTCTACCGATAAACCAGGATTAAGGAGGCTCGATTCTGAGACCCTAAGTTGATTTTAATGGCGTAAAGGCTTGGAAGGGAGAGCGTGATGGGCGACTACTCACTCTCTTCCGATGGGGCGGTCATGGTGGGAGCTCGGATTTACGCATTCACGGAATGAGGTGGCTCTTAAATTACACATTATGGAGGAAGCCCATGGCTCACTTCACGCCATGCACCCGGAAGTACAAAAATGTACAAGAACATTAAGGGTAACTACATCCTGAGAAGCATGAAAAGGAGATTGCAGACTATGTGGCTAAATTAATAGGTATGCCAACAAATAAAGGCGGAACACAAGAAGCCACCAGGGTTGTTAATACCTTTGGAGGTTCCAGGCTGGAAGTGGGAAAGGATAGCAATGGATTTCGTAGTTGGCTTACCTCGAACCAGACAAGGTAAGGATGCAATCTGGGTCATAATTGACAGGCTGACAAAATCCGCCCACTTTTTACCTGTCAAGACTACCTACACTGGAGACCGGTTGGCACGACTATACGTGGACCAAGTTGTGAGGCTCCATGGAGTGCCAGTGTCCATTGTATCAGACCGGGACCCTAAATTCACGTCGCACTTCTGGAAAAGTCTGCACAAGGCGTTGGGGACGAAGTTGAATTTTAGTACGGCCTTCCATCCTCCCACCGATGGTCAGTCTGAAAGAACAATACAAACCCTCGAGGACCTTCTGCGGGCTTGTGTGATGGAGCTACACAGGAATGGGGCCGAAAATTTGGGGCTGATGGAGTTCGCATACAACAATAGTTACGAGACAAGCATAGGTATGCCACCGTATGAAGCGTTATATGGTCGCGGTCACGGGACAGATATCTTTGGGACGAAGAAAGTGAACGGAAATTATTGGGGCCGGAGTTGGTGCAACAAAGCTGGAGAAAGTTAAGAAACTTCGTGAGGGAGCGGATGAGAAAAGCTCGGGATAGGCAAGCGGGGTTATGCCAATAACCGCCGCCGGACTTGGAGTTCGGGTAGGAGAGTGGGTGTATCTCAAGGTATCCCCATGGAAGGGCGTATTGATTTCGTAAGCGGGGAAACTTAGCCCAGCGATATATTGGGCCATATGAGATTGTGGAGAGAATCAGTCCGTGGGCGTCTGAGCTAGCCCTACCAAGAAGCATCAAGGATACACAATGTATTCCATATCTCGGTTCTACTGAAACACATAGGAGACCGACATCGCCTCTAATAGGACCGACATGGAGCTGGCCCCGAGACTTGGCGGTATGTCGAAGGACCGTGCGCATCCCGGGCGGGGAGAGAGCAAGTGCTAAGAAACAAAGCGATCTCCACGGATTTAAAGGTATTATGGAGCCACCATCAAGTAGAAGAGGCCACACGGGAACGAGAAGATCCGGATGAGAGAGCGATTGCAGTATTTGTTTTAGGTCTTACAGTGTATCAAAGTCCGGGGACGGAATTTCTTAAGGGTGGGAGAATTGTAACGCCCCAAATTGTCTGAATGATGATAATGATAATAAGTAAGAAAATTTGGAACAATGATGGGGTTAAATAACGCGGATAATGAAATAGTCAACTTTAGCACTATACCGGGAGTAATCGGGCGTTAGTGGAATCAAACTCGATTAATATTAAAGAGAAATGTAATTAGGAGGTAGTCAAACAATAGTTCCAGGGTCCGATAATTGAGGGAGGAAACAACAAGGTTTAGAGTCCCGGTAAGTAAGCTGTCCTAGTCAAAGGCCGGTATTCGCGGATCTGGTCGGCTGACCGAACTCGGGGACCGTGACAATGGTAATGTGGGAGATTGTATCATACATTATAAAATAAGGAAAAGAAAAGAAAAAGAAAGTAATAATTAAAGTTTGTTAAAAAAATATATATAATAAAATAAAATTCAAAAAAAATAAATAAAAAATAGAAAGAAGAGGGCAGCTGGGTTATAAGAGGGAGAGAAATTCTCTCCCTCGTGAACCGCTACCCCCTCTTCCATTTCGCTCTCTCTCTCTCTCACAAACGCAGCATCTTACATTTGGCATGCTTGGCACGCGCTCTCACCACACCGGGCCGTGAGCTCCGTGAGCACCACCTCACGCGGCTTGTGGCGCCTCGGCACGGCAGCTAGCGTCGTCCTGTGTCACGCCGGAGTCAGGGAGCTCCGGCGAGCTTCCTCCCTGTCGTCTTCCCTCTTCACGTGCTGTTCCCCGTTGTGCGACCTCAGGCCGGCCAGCCCTACTCCGGCGAAGTGAGAACCTAGATGTTGAATGTGTTTAGGGTTCATGATATTAATGTTTTAGGACTGAAATTTGGGATGTATTAAGGGGGGGAAAGTGAAGAGATTAGTTGTGGGGAAGATGATAGGGGGTATGAATGAATTTAATTACAGTTTGGTGAATGTTTGTATGAGTTTCGGCCCCTATAAAATAGGGGGAACCTTGCCGAAATTTCGGTTAGACTAGTGTCGGGCTGCCCCTTCTCGGGATGAATTCCGCCCATGAGATCTCCCCGATCGGGGAGTGTAAATAGTCGTTGGAAAGGCCCTCGAAGGACCTGCGCAACGAATGCTTAATTGACATGATCGAACAACCGGATCTATGGTTAGGAACGGTTCTAGATGACAATGCTTTAATTGTGTCTCGGGGTATGTTATTAATACGAACTATAAATTAAGTACGGAATTTGACCGTATTTCGTATGCCCTTCCATAGGAAAGGAGAAGGAAGTACTTGGAGACGCGGCGGAGCTGAGCCAGTCTTGAACCGCGAAGGACGACGAGTGAGTGGTCCTCTCTGTACATTCTTATTTGAAGCATGTATTTCTCGTATTGTTTACTCGGGCTTTTATATGATATTGTTTATCGATTTGTGATTGCCGATGGATTTTTCCGATACTAGAGTAAAGTAGATTTTTGCTTGTTGAATGCTATTAATGTTAGAATAGCATGAGCATTCAATGTGAAACCTTAATTGGTCGGATTTGGGATAAGTACATATCTAGGACTGCATCCTAGCTAGACATATGTGGATGATCCGGCGGGCCAGGGAGCCCGGAAGTCAAAGTATGCGATCTTTGGGTGATTGGAAGAGATTTGTTTCAAATATCGTCTCGTGCACACACTTGTTTTCAAAATTGTTTTTCATATAAAACCCTTCCCGATTTTGGAAGGCCCTTATCGATATGAGGCCTTGGCTTGGCGGCAGGCTTGTCGATCTGCAGGGATACCACTGGTCGTCAAGTTCTGCAGAAGCTGGAGTTCATTCCGTGGGAGTCGAACTAGAGGTGTTTGTCACTAGATATGAGACCCGTGTCTACACACATATGTTTTGATATGTCTTAAGTGATGGTATGCTTGATGCTTGTAGTTGTATATGAATTTCTCGGAGTTTCAGTTTGCTTGGCATGTTAGATCCAATGTATAGTATTTATGTTGATTCCATGTTGGTTTCGCGTATGTATTCGCATATTATTATCTTTATCAGTATAGTGCTTTGATGGGAGACAGGTAGGTGATTACCTGACAGATTGGTCCATACTCACTGGGCTCGAGTAGCTCACCACTCTTGCATTTTTATTTTACAGGAAATAAGTGGGGATCAGGGTAGAGTTCCGTGACGACGGGCGGGGTCGAATGCAGTGAGTGGCTCTGGTGTTCCTTAGGAGAGACAGCTGCTTGTTATGTTGGTTAATATACTGTGTGATTTGCATGTTATCTAAACCCAGTCGCTAGTCTGGGGAATGATGTATTATATGACTCATCTCTATGGTTGAGCCTATGGTGATGATATATTTATATATCGCTGTACTTCTAGTTCTGTTTTAAACTAGCATAATAGGTATAAGTACATGATTTGTCAATAGCCTTGGGCCCAGGACACTCTGCTGGGCTGGCGGTGTAGCACCCACTTCTGTTAGAAGACGGGTGTTACAGATCTAGCCATTGATTTCTTGAGGATCTCAACCGTTGATCCCATCTTGATACAAACTCGAGGCATCAAATCAAATCGTGGCCATTGGACAGAGCTGCGATGATCTACGCCGTTCATCCGCGAGAACCAATCTCGAGACACCCGTTTTCCCGCTTCACTGCGAACGCCGCTAACGCCAGCCGCCCTTGAGCCTCGTCTCCTTCCCCAAGCTGACTACGCACTTTTCGAAGGCCCGGTAGATTACCGACGGAGCTACCCTCGAGTGTCCTTGTCTCTTCGCCTACTCCAGCCTATAAATAGGCGACCTCGACCCTGAGCCTGGACAGAGAGAAGGGAGAACTTGGGTGTACGAGCTCCGGCGCCGGTGGTTGAGGAAAGAGGGGAGCACGGCCGGTTGGTGTCAGTCGGGCTTGCATTCGCCATCTTGGTCTTCAGGAGAGCGAAGAGGGCGAGAAAGGAGGGAGCTGCGCTGCTACTCATCGCCAGAACAACCATGCTCGCCGAAGGAGACAGTGGTTGTCCACGGTTTCCCTCAGTGCCGTTCGTCGTCGACGGTCCTCAGGTAAGTGTTATTCCTCTCCTGCTGCGTTGACTAGAGGTGTATGCATGCGTCTATAACACTTGTGTGAGTTCGCTTGAGGCTGAGGGCGCCTGTGCCATGACACAGCTTGGGATCTCCAACGAGGAAAGGAGAGGCCGATGCGCCTGGAGAGAGGCCGGTGGGCATGGAGTGGGACTTCGTGAAATCTCAAGCTGAGGTGGAGCATGAGCCTGTCGATGAAGAATTCGGCGAGGGTGGCGCCAGGCCGTGAGAGAAGAAGGAGAAGACGAGAGAGAGAGATAATGATAAATAAAAAATATATATAATAAACTAAATTAATTAATTTAGTAAATGGTTAATAACAATCAACTACTATGATTTTGATTAAAAGAATTAATCAAAATATTTACTTTGGTACTGAATAATTGATCGGTGAATAAATAATTTAGTTTTAAAAATTAAATACCTTAGTTTTGATGATTAATCAAATACTTTAGTATAATTATTTAATTGGTTTACTTAAAGATAAATTGGACTTAATCAAGTAAGTTGAACATAGAAGGCTAGCCTAAAATGGTTGGGTCAAGTCTAGACCATCTAACCTAGCCAATTTGATAGCTTGGATTAAGTGGTTAACCATGATTGGGGGTAGATATAATTTATTGATAACTAGGTATTTAAATAAATAATACCTAAGTAGCTAAATGATTAAATTTAGATCGTGTAGTGGGCTAATCTCGGATTGTTGGGCTCAAGCAAGTCCATGGAATAATTAAAAAAAAACATTACCAAAGGTTTTGAACCTAGGCTGCGAGATAATTGATTTAATAAAATCAATTAAAGGAAAGATAGTTGGAGGGGGTTCCTAGTGAGACCTAACTAAGTTGGGCCAGAGGGATAAGTGGGCACAACCAAAATATAACTGAAAAATAATAAAAATAAAGGGTTGTGGGAGAAAGGGGTTGAACCCTAGATCACCTAGATGGCATGGTTAGGCCTTAACCTTTGGGACATGGCTAGCCACATTACAGAGTATGGATTTTCTAATCTAAGTAGAACTTGACAAAGTAAGGCTAGGCGACCTATTGGGCTTGGTAGGTGGGCCCAATTGAGTTGAGTTGGTTAAAGGTGATCAACTAGGGTTTATTCCACAACAAACAAGTGTCAAGTTGACTAGAGTTGACCAAATATGGGATGGTAGTCAACTAAGGACTTAGAAGTGAGGGAAGTGGTTCGGTAATTAAGATATTGGACTTTGAGACCCGTTTAGTTGGGCTTAGGCCCACCTAAAGCGAGAATTATGCATGGGCATCTAGAAACCTAGGATTTTATTAGAATATTGGCTTTAATAGAAACTCTGTTATCAGATATTCTCCGGGAGTCTTAGAGACACTATAGGAGAAGACTAGGAGGGTTTCTAGTTCTAGAAAGAGGTAAGTACACATGCCTAGTACTTACTCTTCGGAGTTTCTTTGGACTTAATTATGCTTTGTTGATATACACTTTATTGATGTTATACATGCGTTCTTATCTGCTTAAGATTCTTGTTGAGCATGTATATTATTTTCGGGATGTTGGTATCCCTGTTTGTTGTGGTCTACTGCCCGGACTCAGTGGAGCGTGGGGGCTCCAATAGGGAAATGTTTAGAGACAGGACCCCCTGGCATTTCTGTTTGCTGCGCTAGAGAGGCGATTTCTCTGGTGGTCTTACCCGTCAGTGGGAGTGATACGCTGACCGTGTTAACACGTACGAGAGGTGGTACTACCGACTTACGACCGGAGGGTCGTGTTTTCAGCGCATAGCTGGGTATACTGACCGGGAGTAAACCTTGAGCTTTCTTTGAAACTCAACACAGAGCTTGAGAGCTTCTGTTATTAGGGGTCGTACCGTTGGATTAGTTTGTGGTACACTCCTAGGGTTGTGTTTCTTGGGGTTGTGATCCCTTTGTTTTACTCGACATGTTGTTAGTATGTCTTTGATAGCCCACAGGGGTACTTACTGGGCTTTCCATTCGAAAGCTCACGCATTTGTTCAGTTTCTCTTTACAGATTCTGAGGTTTAGAGGCAGTTGCTGAGGAGACTGTGTTAGGAGCCATTCAGGTCTGGGAGTCTCCTTGGGTGGTCTTTTTATTTTAAGAGTTATTGTTTTGTAGGACCCGTATAGGGACCTGACTCTGTATAGGGCCTATGGACCCTTTTAACTCTTTGTTCATTTGAACTTGAGTTTATTTATATTATGGTTTGTTATCTGCTGATTCACATTAGGCCTTGTATTCGAGTTGAGCTAGTCTCTACTTCGGTACAACCGGTCTGTGCACGTGCTCGAGGCCTGGAATCCGGGACGGGCGTGACATTAGGTAAACTCATTTTTAGAATATGATGAAGACGTGGAATGGAATATTAATGCAGACAAAGTAGCACAACAAACTTCTGCAATAAATCAGCGTTCTCGATGTATGTTTAAATAATTTATACTACACAATGCAAGGTTGGTCATATATTTTTTAAACAATTGTTCTGCTTAGGTAATTGTCGAAAGGAATATTTTAGACAAAGGTGGGAATTCTCTCATGAACGGGTAGAATGTAACTACTGCAAGGCATTAATGTGGATTGAGGAAAAAAACTAGCAATTCAAGTATTCGAAACCCGGCCTTCAAACTATGTTGTCAAGATGGAAAAGTTTCATTGCCATTACTTTCTCCGACTCCCTGCATTTTGCAAGAACTACTTGATGGAAAATATAACACACCAAGAATGAAATTTAAAGATATGATAAGGAATTTTAATTGTATGTTTTCATTTACTTCTATGGGTGGCAAAATTGATTACAGCTTGATTAATGGCAGAGGTCCATACTGCTTTCGTATTAGTGGGGCAAATTATTATCAAATTGGATCTTTACTAGCACCTGAGGGAAGTCATCCAAAATTTGCACAACTATATATTGTTGATTCAGAATATGAACTTCAAAGCGTAATGTATTGGATGCATGGAAATGAAGCAATGAGATTTGACATAGAAATGGTAATGCAATTATTGCAGAATATGCTTGATGTTGTAAATCCATATGTTTCTGTATTTCGATCAGCAAGAGAGGTACTATATATGGATGCAGTATAGACTTGAAAATATGACTTCTTGAAAATAGAAAAGGAAAACAATATTCCCGTCCAATGGCAAGTGAGGTTGCAGCTGTTATAATAGGAGATAGATATGAAGACGTTAATGGACGCGATATTATTCTTCACCCAAAAGCTGGTCCATTACAAAGAATTAGAGAAACACATCCTAGCTATATGGCATTGCAATATCCTTTATTATTTCCCTATGAAGAAGATTGTTGGTCAAATACAATATCATATAGAGAAGGTCGAAAAAGGCAAAAAAACGAGAGACTCCATATCAATCAGGGAGTTTTATTTGTATCGGTTACATGAACGATACAATGAAGCAAAAATACTATTCCATTCAGGAAGATTATTTCAGCAATATGTTGTTGATAGTTACGCAGCTATTGAAGCCGAACGTCTACAGTGGGTCAGGCAGAATCAAAAAAACTTACGAGTTGAATTATTTCGAGGTTTACAAGATGCTATAACCACCGGAGAGACAATTGCTGGAGCTATTGGAAAACGTTATATATTGCCTTCATCTTTCTATGGTGGACCAAGGCATATGTACCAAAATTATAAAGATGCAATGGCTATATGTCGTGCAGTGGGTTTCCCAGATTTTTTAATTACATTCACCTGTAATCCAAATTGGAGTGAGATAAGAAATTCACTTGGACAGAACCAACGTGTTGAAGATCGACCTGATATTGTTGGACGTATTTTCCATATCAAGATGAAACAATTTCTAAAAGATATGAAGAATAAAATGTTCACAAATGTTTTGGCAGGTAAGCATTTTCATGTCATCATAAATTATTTAGTTTATGTCACAATATTCATAGATTTACATCTGACATATTTTTACACACAGAGCTTCATGTCGTGGAATTTCAAAAGCGAGGATTGCCACATGTTCATTTATTGGTTACGGTTAGCAACTGTGATAAATGCAAGACACCAGATGATGTAGATATACTAATCTCCGCTGAATTACTTGAAAGAAGTCAAGATCCATATGCTTATTCTTTGGTTGTTGATTACATGATTCATGGACCATGTGGCGCTTATAACCCACATGCCCCATGTATGGTTGATGGGAAATGCAGCAAAAAAATATCCTAAAGAATTTAGGAATGAAACTACATATGATGGAAGTTGCTTTTTAAAATATAGAAGACGAGATGATGGTCGTACTGCAATAAAAAATTGTCATGTGATTGATAATCGATGGGTTGTACAGTACAATATTGATTTGCTCACCAGGTTTAATGCTCACATCAATACTGAAATAGTTGCTCATGAGAAGATCTTCAAATATTTATGCAAATATGTCAACAAAGGCAATGATCGAGCAACTATTGTTATTGAAGATAACAGTGTCCCTGAGGAAAGACATGGTATTCGAAACTTTAGAAATATTGATGAGGTTAAAAATTATCTTGATTGTCGATATGTATCAGCTATAGAAGCGTGTTGGAGAATATTTGCTTTTGAATTGCATGGACAATATCCACCAGTTGAAAGACTTTCGTTCCACTTGCCACATAAACAAAGCATAGTTTTTGAAGATAATGAAAATTTACAAGACCCAATGGTTTGAAGCCAACAAGAATTATGAAATGGCAAGAAATCTGTCTGTAAAAGCCATGATCTTTTATTTAAGTAAATGAAGTATAAATTTTCCCTAATTACATGCCTTAATTAACTTCCGAAAATGGGAATTAATTATAATAAATAATAATAATAAAGGAGGAGAAGGTAATATTCCTCTCTCTCAATTATAAAAGGGAATGACCCAATTGTGAATTGAGTGAAACCAGGGGCTGCAGAGCAAAGAAGGACTCTCTCTCACAAGCCATGATTTTAGAGAAGTAATTTCAAGGAAACTCAAGGACTGGGTTGCAAATCTCTCTCTCTCTCTCTCTCTCTCTCTCTAATGGGGCTGAAGTTGTAAAAAGTAGAAAAGTGAGGGACTCTTTACGAAATACGCCATGCACCATGCAAGAGAGCCACCTCCTTTCAATCCTAAGTCTTGATGTATGGACCGAGGAGGCGGTGAGGGGCGGTAATGCTAGGAAAGGCTACGACCCACGGCAGAGGGAGGAGGGGATCAAGGGGCGTGTCTTGCCCCATCCCTTGCCGCCTCGGAAGCCTCACCGTCGTCGCCAGAAATAGGGAGGACAGTCCTTCTCCTCCACCGAATACCTTCCAAGCCAAATGAATCGGAAGACAGAGACAAAGTAGATCCCCTCGCCTGCAGAAAGGGGGCGGGTGGCAGCGAGCAGTCCCCTCCATCAGTCCCACCTCGAGCCCGCCACCCCTCCTCTGAAGCCTTAAAGGAACGGCAACAACCCTCTATTCCTTTTCACTTCCCAGCTCTGCAGCAAACTGAGAACAAAGGGAAAGAATACGAGGAAGCTCCACCTCACAGCAGCGCCGGCCGTCGAGACCCTCCGGAGACATTGTTACATCGCCAGAAGTCATCAGGACCTCGGTGAGCTTCTCTCCTCCCTCCTCATAGCTAGTAGTTTAGGATGAGCCCATGAACATATGGGGCTGCATTCTTAACAAGATTAACTTAACCAAGAAGGGGGTCATGGTAAGTAACTACCAAGGTGGGAGCTTAGTAAAGGACCGGCGCCCATTGCTGGGCTGCTGTCCTGCATAACTATGGAAGCTAAGCCATATAATCAAAGGGCTAAGGGAATAGATAAAAGTTTGGAAGAGATTAAGTTCACCGATGGGTCATGGGCAGAGCATGAAATCTCATATGCTGCAGTGGGTGGTGAGGTTCTTGAGAAACTCATAAGCTCCTCATAGACAGTGTGAGTATGCCTTGCTGTGTACTTCTAAATCATAGTTAAGATTGTGAGAAACTTAGTTGAAAGTATACTCATGTGATGTTGTTTGATTTAAGTTCAAGATGGAAGTCTTAATGTCAATGGAGTTCTAGACTACACCCTTTGGTCTTGGCTCTTGGTCATGCTCAGGGAGAGTAACTATGATGAGGTTCCTATGGTTTGTCCCTCATGATTTTATGTGGTTGCTGGGTAGGATTTGCAGGTTGAGTCCTTGGGGAGGGAGTTAGGACGGTTAAGCTTGGATTTCATGATTAGGTGAAGGTAAAGCCATGTGATCAAATAGATGAGTGCATAGTCTTGGGATTCATACAAGATAATACTTTGTGAGAGTTCAACAATACTCTAAGTAACAATAAGTAAGGGGTTTGTTTTAACTTAAGAAAAAGCACAAATGAAGGGTGCATGATTAGCTAAGGGAGAGGGGAATGCATATGGTACGGCAGCCTACCATACCTGTGAATGGATACTTGAAACAATGTATGAGTGAATAAAGTCATGGTAATAAGAGTCATGGAAACATACTAGTGTGAGGATCATGGATGCCCTTAAAGGGCCATGCACATGAAACCAATTAATTGGCACGAGTATTTATGAACATAAGATCAGGGGATATACAATTGTAGATATTCATCACTAGTGCAAATATGCAAATATATATATATATATATATATATATACATGACAAGAATATCCCATACTCCATGGACCCATGGGCCAGAAGGCCCAAGTAAATGGTCTAGACAATTAACAAGTTCTACATGGCACAAGTATTTATACGGTTATGTTTTGCTCACCAGATATTGACGTGATGCCGAGAGTCGCACCGGGAGCGGTACCCGACCGCGTTTAGACATTCCCACTCTTACTGTAAGTATCCTTGCCTACCAATCCCCCCACTCGTTGATGGAGTGGTTCCTTGGCTTGCTTCTAGCATGATATATTTATTGTTGCTAGATTTTGGTTGCCTTGATGATATGCACATGCTTGCTTCTGTGTTTCATTGAATTACAAGTTCCACGATTGTGCGTGTGCATTGGAATTGTTGATTGTGGCATTAGTATCATTCTTGTTATTCCGCCAGGATCAGTAGAGTGTGGGTGCTCCTGTGGAGCGTTCGGGGCTGCGGACACCCTGGTGCTCTGATGGTTCCACACCAGGGGGAGGATACTCTGGCCGTCCACCTGTCAGTGGGACGATACACTGACCATGCCGACATGCATGAGAGGTAGCGTTGTCGATTTCCGACCACAGGTCGATACCAGCTCAGGCTGACGACTGATCGGGGGATACCTTGCGAATCTTCTTTAGATTCCTAGATGTTTGGATCGTACCGGGGATGACCCCATTTGCTCGGCTTAGTCATGTTCATTGATTTACATGTTTGTTTATCTTATACTGACACATGACCACTTGTTTTCCATGAGGGGTATGCTTACTGGGCTTTCATTCCGAAAGCTCATATACTTGTTCTCATTCTTTTCAGATCCTGCGGAGTAGCGGACTAGAGCCATTGGAGTTGTACGTGAACTCGGGGCTGTTGCTGAGGTTGGCGACCTCTTAGTTTGTTGTTGAGAGTGAGGACATATTTATCTAGGTCCGTTTAGGACCTCTTATGTGTTGACACTATAGGGTGCCTGTACCCTCAGGATTTTCTTCCGCTAATATACTTTGAATTCATGTTATGAATTACTATCCCGCTGCATATATGTTGTTGCTTGATGATTACCTAGGCTTTGTATTCGAGTAAGGCTTGCCTCGCCGTCTGACGATACACTCATGAGCTTGGCGGGAATATGGGACCGGGGCGTGACACTGTCTTATGCAGAATTTCCAACAAATTGGGTATGGAATGTCCAAAAAAAAGATTGGACAATACAAAAACGAAGATTATGTGTAGGGAGATTGTATTATGCTCATCCTTCATCAAGAGAAAGGTTTTACCTAAGAATACTTTTAAATATTGTGAAAGGTGCTACATGTTTTGAAGACCTACATACAGTTGATGGATTTACTTATCCAACTTTTAAGGAGGTTTGCAATGCACGCGAATTGTTAGAGGATGATCATGATTGTTATGAAATCCTTTCAGGAAGCTATTGTCTGGGCAACATCAGTACAATTAAGACATTTGTTTGCATCATTATTAATGTTCTGCAATGTTACAAATCCAGCTTCTTTATGGGAAAAATATTGGAAAAATATGACTGATGATTTCTTACACCTTTTAACCGATCAAGGTGGAATAAATTCACAAAATGTAGATCCTAAACAGTTGAAGCAGAAAGGTTTATATGAGTTGGAGAAAATCTTGAATACTAATGGAAGATCGCTCCATGAATTTCCACCTACGCCAACTGTACTTGATGGTGACAACAATTATTTTAGTAATGGCCTCATACGTGAGCAACTAGACTATAATCCAAGTTCATGTAGAGATGAATATGAACAGTTATCTTCAAAACTAAACAATGAGCAGAGTATGGTGGTTAATTGTATCTTGGAGGCAATTTGACTCCATAATGGAGGTGTATTTTTCATTAATGGAAGTGGAGGAACTGGAAAAACTTTCATATGGAAGGTTTTACTTGCTAGATTAAGGAGTGAAAAGAAAATAGTTATTACTGTAGCATCATCTGGAATTGCATCTCTGCTTATGGAAGGCGGAAGAACAACACATTCTAGATTTAAAATACCATTAAAACTATCAGAAACTTCAGTGTGCAACATCTCACAGCAGTCAGAATTATCTGAGTTGATTCAGATAACAGATTTGGTTATATGGGATGAGGCACCTATGGTACATCGTAATGCTTTTGAGGCAGTTGATCGAACTTTTAGAGATCTTATGAAATTACAAAATATGAACTCTAAAAATATAGCTTTTGGTGGAAAGACGGTGGTTTTAGGCGGTGACTTTAAACATATATTACCTGTAATTAGAAAAGGTGGACGAGAAGCAACAAAGACGTGTGGTTGCAAATTGATCAAATATATGGTCTTCATGTACCGTACTAAATCTACACACTAATATGAGAGTTGCTACAGCTACCAATTCATAGACACATATTGAAATGTAAGAATTTGTTGAATGGTTAAAAAAGATAGGTGAAAGTTTTGTTGGAGAAAACCTAATAACTGCAAATGATGAAGAAGATATAATTACTTTCCCAGATGATATCATAATTAAGCATGATGGGACAAATATAAATCATTTGATTGCACATACATATCGGAATATTCAATTGAATTTTACTGATTGTGGTTACCTACATAAACGAGCAATTTTATCTCCGAGGAATGAAGACGTTGATGATATCAATAGGAAGATTGTGTCTATGCTACAAGGAGATGTAGATAAGTTATTGAGCGCAGATTCAATAGCCTCATCTAACACAAATGATCCTACAGAAATTACTCAACATTTAGAATTGTTGCATAGCTTTAATTCTGGGGGTTTACCACAACATTGTTTGGAACTTAAAGTTGGAGTACCAGTGATCCTCATACGAAACATAAATCAAGCACTTGGATTATGTAATGGAACAAGATTAGTTATCCAAAGAATTGGGAGAAAGGTTTTAGAAGCAAAGGTTATCACTGGCCGAAATATAGGAAATGTGGTTCTTATCCCTTGAATAACTATGGCTCCATCGGATGTTGACTTGCCCTTTGAACTAAGAAGAAGACAGTTTCCATTAAAGTTGGCATTTGCAATGACAATAAATAAAAGTCAAGGACAAACACTTGACAATGTCGGTTTATATTTATGTCACGCCCCGACCCGAATCCCGGGACCTCGGGCACGCGCACAGACCGGCCGTACCCAAGTAGAGGCGCACCTCACTTGGACACAAGGCCTAAGGAAATCATAGCAGATAACAAATAACTCAAATTTAATAATCGGATAATATCAGAGACACAACGAAAATAAAATCAATAAGGGTTTACATGCCCTACATATGGTCAAGGCTCTATAAGGGTCCTACAATAATACAATCTCTCACTCAAGAAAACCTGAGGTCCTCTCACCTCAGCAAAGCCAGCACAACCCCTCTCACAGCGCCCTAGTCCGAGTCACCTACTCATCGGGACCTGGGAAAAAAGGGAAGCAAGTGCGTGAGCTTTCGAAAGGAAAGCTCAGTAAGTACCCTGCAGAGAACACAACGAAGCCAAAGCTGACAATAATGGATTGGTCAAAATAGACATATCAAAAACATCCATCAGTAGAAGCCAAACAATCGGGGCCACGCCCCGCACAATCAAAACCCTAGGAGTCTACCACAACCATCAGCAATGGTACGACTCCTGTCCCATGGAAGCCCTCGGGCTCAAGAAGGAACTCAAAGAAACTCAGCAAACATCCCCCGGTCAGCAACACACAGCATCTGCTGCCAGCGACTAACCTGTCGCTCCTCGGTAGCACTACATCTCTCACATGTTGACATGGCCAGCGTATCAATCCCTCTGACATGCAGGACAACCAGAGTATCACCCCTCTGGCATGGAATGCCGGAATGTCAGGGTGTCCCATCCCCGAACGTTCTCTCTCAAACCGGAGCTCACCTGCTCCTCTGATCCAGGCGAAAGAACGAGCTCAGCCAACACACACCAACCCGATCAACACAAGTGTCGCGCGCCTCGATGGTCAAGTGTCAGACACAGGTGGAACTATGCTCTATGAGTACGCATACTCATCCAGACGCATACCACCCAACCTAAACACTCCGACCATGAGTCTCACAATAATGTCCCGGTCCAAGGTGGCATGCTCAGTGAGCATCCAAAAGCAAACTCATACAACATCCAACCAATTGGTATGAAAGCATCAAACCAAAACATATATATACCGGGAATTAACAACAGATAACCAAAGCACCATAGTAATGTGCATAAGCACGAAACCAATAAAGGACATACCAAACCAGGTAATAGCAAGACCAAAGAAACCCATTTTTGGGTGGGAGCTAGGCAAGAGTCACTTACCTCCAAACGCAACCCAATCAAACGCTCCGTATCTGTCCCGACGAAGCTCAAAACTCCACGTCGGCATCTGGTAATCACAAACCCACACTCAACAAACGCACGAGTGTTTAAAAGTCATAACTTCTACAATGCATGTGAAACTAAATGAGCCCGGCCCATTACACACACCCAACTCGATTACCTTAGCCTTATTAACCAAATTTGACCAAAAATCCAAACTAGGTTTAGAATACATTAATCATCTTACTTAGACCGATTAACTCAACTCAATCAAGTCTAAGCGGATCAATTCACCATAACTAAAATTAAACCCGACCTCTTATACTCGACCAACCATCTTGGGTTTAAAGGGAACCAAGACATTACACTCAACAAAACAACACTCTTGTCCCCAATTCATCCAACCGGCCCAAAGGCCCAACTACACAACCCAAAAGTATTTATCCTCATCTAATACCTCCATGTTGATTAACCCAAAGAAATCTTTTTAACTAGACTTGACCAAGTCCCAAATTGATTGACCGAATCACTTGAATAAAATCCAATTTAACTCAATATTTTATTAATGAATATTAGTTAAATTAATGCAACTTTAACATTTCTTTGGAACCAATCATCTATCAAAACTCCCCAAATAAACCTCTCCTCACTACCAGTATTTACCACACTATGAAATCAGATGATCACTCAAACAAATCACCTTAACTATCCTCTGAAATACAGTCATGTTATCCTTTAAGCATTTCTAGAAGTTCATAAAAAGAACACAACCCATTTCCCTCCATTACAACCACTAACCCCTTAAATCAACTACCTTGTAGCCAAAAGTATCCACTAATTCTCTCTCCATCCTTCACGGATCATCAACTATCAAGTTTCACACCCACCAAATCAGTGACATGAATAACATTACTGAGATCCATACCCAATGAATCCAATCTATATATGAACCAAAAATATGAAATATTAGCATGAACTAGTACCACACGAATTCATAAGAACACCACCACTACCCAAACATGTACTCGCATACACTCATAAAAAGGTCAAAGCAATTACCCAAACACCTCTATTACCTTTGATTCATATCCCAGAATCCTAGCAACTTAATAATCTAGTCTTTATTTAATAGACCAAACCCATGCCTCTCTTCTCACAAGCATTCACTCATGCTCAAGCTTTAACATGTCCATGCTTTCATGAACCTTCAAAGATAGGGATAGATTGGTTTTACACTTCTCATGATCATGTATATAAACTCAATTCATGAAACCACCCATGGAGGTCAAACTCCAACCCTTGGACCAATTCTTTATTCATTCAGTCCCCCATCTATCCTTATAAGCCATGCATGCATGCATAGATGAATCCTCACATTTATCACCACACACAGCTGAGACGCAGGAATTTAGAGAAACTCACCGAGTATAGATGTCGACAGACACTGAAGACAAACTGACCATCCAAACCAGATCTCCATCGTTCAAATTGGAGCAGGACAAGTCTTCACCGCGCTCACCAAAAATCAGCTCGATCAGACTAGTAATAATTATCCGATTGAAGCAGATGATAAAACTGGTTGGTGCAGGAAACCAGCAGCGATAGGTTCTGTTTCACACCTCAGAATCATACTCTCCGGCTACCAAAAACAATCTTCACCGTTCAAAATGAAGAGTAAAGAGTCACAAACAATCTCACCAAAAATCAGCACGATCCAACGGTGAAAATGGTCAGAGTGGCAATGAACATAGAGCATGCTCAACACACCTTTGAACAAAAAATCCTAGTCTCTCAAGTTTTTCTCTTTTCTTCTTTCCTCTCACCTCTCATCTTGTTTCCCAATGGCCCATAAACTTTCTCAAACCTGTTATTGTTCTATGCCAAGCTTCAAGATTACATGCCTTATATAGGCCTTACAAGTGTAACTTCTACAACCCTTCCCATTCTAAACCTCCCTCACAAACCCCAAGACAACATCCAAATAATTCCAACCTTTTAACTTTATAACCCCCATGGAATTTTTCATATTCCATTACTCTTCTCAAAACCACCATGGATAGAAAATAAATCATTTGGGTTTGACCAATTTGATCCACCTAAAATAATGCTCATCCTTGAGTTGGCTCATCTAGCCAACTCTACCTATATTCAGAATTCAAATTCATTACCAAATTGATTAAATCGACTATCTCCAACTTAGGTCTAAACCTTGGTCCTTTTTATTTATTCAATTCATTGACTTGATTGAACTCAACCATCAAAACTTAGTCCATTACTTAAATCAAGTTAATAATCGAATCGAATAAACTTAACCACTTTGCCCAAACCATTTTAATTGACCAATTAATTTTATTGTGAACCTAGGTCAAACCGGTTTAGATAGACTTGATCTCAGCCCATTTGGTTATCCCAAATCAACTTGTCTCAATTTCTAATTGGTTCAAATAGTTAATTGATCAAACTCAACCTTTTAGTTAAGCCCAACCCATCAAGACAATTAATCCTACCAATTAATCAGCCTAGTTTAGTCTCACCCAATTTAATTCAGTAATCTTACAATTCAACGATTAAATTGATTATCCTAACTACACTATACTTGATTAATCAAATAAAAATAATGTCACACTTAAATAAATCAAACTATGCCATTTAATTAATCAATACCTGATTAATTGTCACGGTTTATTAAAATCATTAAACTAATACGGTTGATTAATTAACACTAACCTGTGATTAAAATAATTAATTAAAATGATTAATTAACTTTTTTTCCCCTCTTTCTCTCCGTGTGCCTCATAGGAGAAATCACTTAGGAAAAGAAAACTCCGACTGCGTATGGACCTTTCTCCGCCGGAGCTCCATGCTCCAAGCTTTGTCTCGGCCGGGGCATCTCTTTGTGCCCACCGGCGACCATTAGTTCCCTTCCTCGGGGCCCGACAATCACCGGCCAAACCCTCCCCTTCGGCGAGCTCGAACCGGCATCAATTCGTGTACATATTCTAAAACTTTTAACAGGGAAAGCCTTGTTACCTTGGTTCCGAACTCCTGGTGGCACAAGCGGCGGAGATTGTCCCTCCGAGGCGAAAATCCTCTTCTCCGATCACCCTCTCCGACGAGTTTCGTGTTCTCGGAGTATGTCTTCTTCCCCTTTGCTCAACGATGGGGTTGTTCTTATAGAGCTTAAGGGAAACGGAAGAACGGGTGATCGCTAGCCTTCTCGCCCGCAACAGCTGGAGAAGGGGGAGGGATAAGCGGCGGCGCCGACTGCCGTTTCCGAAAAGGGCGCGGCCGTTGTTGAGAGAGGCGACCGTACCTCGTGATGAGCTCTCATGGATGAATGGTGAAGATCATTAGATCAAATACAACAGCCAGATAATCATCCAGTTGCTTCGTATCATGCTTTCAACTTGAACGAACGGCCACGATTACATCGTGATCAACGGCCAGATTAACCCATCATGTCTCGATCTTGAGTCCATCTCAAGATGAGCGGTCCTCGTCAACCCGCACTGTGAGGTCACTCTCACCACCCTCTCCCTCGGTGCCTCGAATCCAGCATACATTCAGATGGATCTACTCTGGGCTTGCCATGTGGCCTCACGATTGCCTTTATAATGCATCGCGATCGATCCTAACTCATGATCTTTTAATCCTGACTGTTGAACCATTTGTATAAGGTTTTGATCTGGAAAATTATCCAAAAGTCCCTAAACTTTGTTAGGTTACACTTAAGTCCCCCTCTTGTGAGAGAGGACAATTTCAATCAGGTCCTCAACACTTTTGGAAACTATAACTAGGTCCCTAACGACCCAAACTAACCCTAATTAGGGTTTTATTTATTTTAATTCCCCTTTTTACACTTAATTTAAACAACTTAAACCACCTAAGTCAACCACTTCGAAGGCTAGGGAATTTTCCTTAATTAAGAAATTAATTAAAGAGAATTTTTAAACCAAATTCATATCTTAATCAACTAATTGTTTAAAGAGCAATTAATATACTTTAATTTTTCAAAATATCCAAACAAATCCGAGTTTGGGAACCTTCCTTTTCAAGTGACTAAAACAAGAAAAAATTTACTCCATAAAATCCTCGGATTTTACAATTTACCTAGACCTCCTTTTAGCCATGGACAGTTATATGTTGCACTATCAAAATGTACAAGTAAAAATGGTATAAAAGTTCTCATATTGGACAATAACAATTTACCCGTCGTCTCTACAAAAAATATTGTCTACAAAGAAGTATTAAGAGAAATGAAAAGTTTATGTAACAATGCAAATGAGGTATACTAATCTGAATTTTGTGGTGTGCATTTATTAGATAATACATTTATATGTCGGTGCTTAACTTGCATATACAATTTACAGGTTTGATACGGATATGGATAATAGTCCAGATAGCGTGCTAAGAAAAATTCATGAGAGTAATGATTTATTTTGGCCTCCTGAAATATCAAATGCACGAATAAGCGACAAGTTCAACATACAAGTGAGTTCACCTTCATTTTCATATACGGTGAAAAGTACACCAGAGGCATTTTGCACGTACATCATACGAAAGGTAATAAATAAACACACCTTTTTTAACGCCCCGAATTTTTCTAAGTGAATAAATCAGAAATTTATTCGATAATTAATGAGATTAATTAACATATAAAATAAATTAATTATTTTTAGGCCTAATTAAGTGAAAAATCGAGGAATATTAATTTAAATCCAGCCTCGCAACTAATGGGCCAAGGGAAGGCTTTATTGGGCCAGGCCGCTTACACTTGGAATAGTTGGAGGTGGATGATATAGATAACCTCGATTAATAAATTGGGAGACTTTGTAAGTATTGATTAAGTAAGATTAATCAAATATGAGAATCAAACAAATGTTAGAGTTCCGATAAAGTAGATCGGGCGAGTCAAAAGCCGGTATTCAAGGATCTGGTCTGACGAGAGGCAGACCCCGTGAGACAACAGTACGCTCGTGATGACTAAAATTATTGACCCGGGATTCTCGAATCTGGGTCGATGAATTATTAAAGAGATAATATTAAAATTTTGAGGGTGATGGGACATAAAGTGGGGAAAGATAAACTAAAAGAATCAAGGGGTTAGAATATTAATTAAATCAAATTAAGGTAATAAGATAAGTAAAGGATGGATTTAAATAATAAAGTAGAATATTATAAATTATGTATGTATATAATACTCAGACTTAGGTCTGAGAGATAATTTTGAAATGAATTAAAGCTCTTTCCTCTCTCGTTCTCATCTTCAATTTCCCTTCTCTCACGACCTAGACTACCCGCGCCACTCTCTTCCCCCTCAAATCCGTTGACCTCCCGTGAGCGAGGCCAAGGTCGGCTGGCCAGCCTTGATGTCCCCTTTCTTTCCCTCCACTGATAGCGGTGGATGGCGACGCCCCTCTTCCACGAATAGCGGTGAGCTCCAGCGGTTGAAGCGGCGACACGGCGTGAGCGAAGTAAGCTCAGTACCGAGCCGCCTTCCTCTTTGCCGGCGAGCCTGAGCCCGTGTGTGGCCAGCCTACAGTTGAGTCGTTTCCCACTTCCGGCGCCCCTACCGACCTGCTCCACCCTTACGCACAGCCCCTCTTTCTCGGTTTTCTCCTTCTCGGATCTCGTGGCAAGAACTAGTCCCTTTTCCCCTTCGGTCAATTGACTGCCTACCGCAACCACGCATTATGCGATCAGCCTTGGTGAGCACATCGCCACCGCCTTCGATGCCACCTTTGCCCGGTGAGCCTAAAATTGACCGATTAAAGATAAATAGAATTAGGGTTGAAGATATTGAGGAGGTTGGTAAAGGATATAACTTATTTGAGTGATATCGTAGGTGCTCGGGAAGGATCGAAGACGAACGAGCACGAACGGACTTTGAAGACCGTACTAAGGTGGCATGAGAACTTGATAAAATTCATGGAATGTTATATGAATGATTAGAGACCAAAGAATGCATGATGTATTTGATTAATCCCTCCTTATTATGCTTAGCATCTAATCACTTTTAAGGAGAACGTTAGAAGCTTTTAAATTGAGTTTAGAATAAAGAGAGAACTAAATCCTCTATTTGAGAAATCTCGTATTTTCATCCTATGGAAATACGTAGTTCATGTTAAGAGAAATCGTATCCTATGTAATTTAAGGAATTTATCATACTCTAACGAGTCTAATTAGAATATAAGATAAGAATACAGTTTCCGTATTCTTATGAACTTTTGAAGCACGTATTAGACCTTAACTAAGAATCATGCTTAGGGGCATTCTAGGAGTTATGAAGCATGTAATACTCGTTAAGAAAGGAGCATGAATTCATGAATTTAATGACTTTAATATGCTCCTCCAATCTTAAATAGGAGTTTAAGTTAAGAATACGATTTCCGTGTTCTTAGATCTTCGTATTCTAAGCTATAGAACTGAGTTATGTGAAATACGGACTTCATATTTATAGATTTCGTATTTCTATTCTAGGAAAGGGAAAAAGGTCCAGCAGGAGCTACCGAAGGACCGAGTGATTCCTAGGAATTTGCGAGGACTTCAGGTGAGGGGACTTCACCGTAAATTTAGAGTTATCTTATGTGAATTATCGGGATTTCGGCTTTATCGTTTTCTTGTGAGTTTCATTCTGGTTTGTGGATGCCGATCGAATTATGGTTATGCATGTTCAATGTTTTCATGCTTATATAATCAATTTAAATTCTAAAGAGCATGAGTAATGACTAAGGAAACCCTAAGGGGTAGATAAAGATTAATTCTTGTATCATAAGCTGTACCTTAGTTAGTTATGTATGGGGGACCCAGCGGGAGGGCTCAGGATAGAGCCCAGATTTTTCTTAGTATATGAGACCGGGCTAAGGAAGGGGATTTGTTTTTAATCGTTTTTCTTAAAACCAAAAATGTTTGCGAAAGTCATTCTTTTATACAAAACCCTTCCTGTCTCGTGAGAGAAAGCCCGTATCAGATACGAGATGCTCGCTTGACGTTCATGTAGATGTATGCCTCGCTGCGTGAGCCAGTTCATGTAGATGTATGCCTCAGTTCCCGGCATCAGGATCAGGTAGATATGTGCCTCTAATCACGGTGATTCTTTGGAGTCCTTACGGAGACATTTTAACTAGGGGTGCACGCTTGTATGATATGAGGCCATGGCACGTATACATGTTCACTATATGCTTGCTATGATTGGAGATTTCTCATTGGGTTTTCTCTGGAGTTTTTATCGTATTAGTATTCTTATCAAGATTGAAGATAACTATGCTGAATTTCATGAGTTGTACTCACATTGATTATGTTCCAGTACTTTAGTACAGATTACGGGTATGTGTAATACCTGCTGGGGTAGTCTATACTCACTGAGCTTGTATAGCTCAGTCCATTTCTATATTGTTTTTCTGTTACAGGATCTAGACTCGGATCGGGATAGTATCTCTTGGCTCGAGCAGAGATCGAGGTCTAGATGGCTCTGGCGTACCTGTTTCCATGTTTATTATTGTTGGGTTGTATTAAACTTTAATTATGTTTTTTATTCCGCTGTATTTGGGGCCGTAGTTGCCCATGACTCTGTGCGATGTACTCTATTATGACGCTTATTTGAATATGACTCCCGGTGTGTAACCGGTTATATTAGATCATATGAACCTTGTTTAGAGTACATGATCCTTTATTTCAGGTTTAACGGTACAGCTTATGGGCTGGGTGCACTCCCAGCCCAGCTGGTGTGACATCTGTTTCATTAGCGAAATGGGTGTTATACCTTTGTAAATTCATATACCAATCAATAATTATATAAAAGTTATTTCTAAATGTAGGTACAAGGACTTCTAGCCACAGAATATAAAATTGATACTGATGCGTTTCAATGCCGGTATGTAACGCATTTACATCTTATTTTCCATGTAATCGATAAATATATTAGTTTTTACTAACATACTCCTTTTAATAGATGGAAACATACAATAGATGCCTCCACATATGTCAATGAGCTTGAGAAACTACGATATATCTACCACAATGTGCAAAGGTACGTGTCGCTTTATTTTTTTAAAACATGTATATTTATTATTTAAAGTGCACTGAATATTTTAAGTTCATGATTAAATTAAAGAAAATCTAAAAAAATGATGTTTCATAACAATTTGTAAAACGCTAAAAGATTATAGTTTTAATATTGAGGGTCTATTACTATGTACTTCTTATTTTAAATGTAATTTTTACTCAAATATTCTACAGGATGAACCGATTGGAATATACACCATTCAGGTTGATTTTCAATGAAGGCTCTTTGGGCTTAATTAAAGCAAGAATTTTCAAAATGTTAGATCCTCACAAAACAGAAAAGAAATGGGGGATTGATGGAGTTTATAGATATTGAGGTATGTAAAATATTGTAAGTTATTTTAAAAGTTTGGATTTTGTGTTAATCAATATTCTCTATTCTTATTTATTATATTTTCAATTAAGGGTTTCGAGATAGAAGCTGTAAAACCCGCCCCGAAATAAATAAAGATTTATTTACCAGAAATTTTAAATGGCAATTCAATATGATGAGCAGTGAAGTTTTGAAAAGAAAATCACATGTCTGAATTATCCAGATTTGATTAAACGTTAATTAATCGAAATAATCATTTGTTAATTTATCGAGATTAATGGTATGTTAATTCATTCGGATTAATTATCAAGAAGAGAAAATGAATAAATATTCATTTCAGGAAAAGTGAATGCAGTGGGGGTAGAGACAACTCCGTGATGCCACAGTACTCCCGTGACGAAGGATTTGACCGAAAGCCGGTATTCCCGGATCTGGTCTGACGAAAGATATATCCCGAGATATTATGGGGCACTCGTACCACTGAGGCCATCGACCCGAGATTAGTAGATCTGGGTAGGGCATGAGGACGAGAGAATTATCGCAGTGGGCCCCGACAAGAAATAGATCATTTACCCGTGAATGCATAGTGCTCATGTGGAGGAATAGTAGACATGTGAGGGTTTTATCTTTTCTAGGAAATAATAAAAAAAAAAGGGAAAAGATTTCATTACTTATGTCATGACAAGAAGAGAGAGAAAGACATTTCTCTCTCTCTACCCAAATTCTCAGATCTGAGAATTGACTCAAATCTCTCTCTCTCTCTCGACGACTTGCGGCCACCCCAGCCGAACCCAGCGGCCAACACCGGAGGCGTCTTGGTGCAGGCCTTTCAGTGCGCCACCATACAGCGCCCCAGGCGCCCCCGGCCACATGGCCTTCCCATATCCAGCGGCCCGGCAGCGTCTGCAGCGTTCCCAAGGCGTCGTGCAGCGTCCCCCTGCGCCGCGCCTGCTGCGCCACGCCACGCGAGAGACACTGCCCACGCGGGCCTGCCGGTCAGAAACACGCAGCGCGCCCTCCTCCTTCACGCAGCGCCGCAGGTGAGATCTTGGCGGTCCGGCGATCCGGCCAGATCCGCCGCGCCACCACCATGAGCCACCGCCCTCTGACATTGACCACGGTGACAATTTATTCGGCTGATTCCGGCCGGCCACTGCACCCGCACATCACCATCTTTTCGCGGCAATAGAATGTCTATACCCTAGATTAGGGCTAATTGATGAGTGTTAATGGAATTGAAAGAAAGAATGAACGCATTGTATGTTAAGTCTATAAAGTCCAAGTGTATTGGACTGAAATGTGTGGATGTTTGTACTCATATCGGAGCCCGATAATCAGGGGAAGTGCTGTCCGATTTTCACACAAAATCGGGCCCGGGCTGCACCTTCAGGGTGCCGCACGGGATAGCAGTTGTACCTCGACGATCGACGCGATTATACGCGTCGTTGGAAAGGGGAGAAGAGAACTTTCCAGCGAAGGCTAGATCGGGAATTCCGACTAGCGTATTAAAGTTGTTAGCAGTTCTAGGTAGCTGCGCTCTAGAGTGAAAAATACGGAAGTCCATTTGAGGCCTTGTGTGCCTTTAAACCATTTAATTATGCATGACCGTGATGATCAAGTATAATTAACTAGGTTGTGTTATATTTACTAGATCTTGGTCGGGGCCCAGCGTGGAGTAGCGGCAGGGGATTAGGAGATTTTTCTCCAGATCAGGTAGGCTCTCGCACGGGAGGTTTGTGAGTATTTCTCCCTTCTACCTTGCTTTGATTTTTGTACTCTTATTTCCTCGAGAGGTTCCCAACATATAGTTGAGATGGTTTTCCTCATATGTGTTGGTTTTATATCTCGAGGGGATTGTTGTTATCATTCTTCTTCTTATGCGTATTTAAGTAGAGTTTATTTCTTAAATACGTATTGACTCCGATCTCGATGAGATCACCATTGTATATTCGGGATGTTGCTTTGCCTTGGATATATGTATATTTATACTGTTGTTAGGTATTAGTACTATCAATCTCTTACTTTCGGGCATGATACATCTGGACGGAGACCTGGCGGAGGGTGTATAATATCGGCCATCAGCCCCTACAGAGGGCGTATAATATCCGCCACGGCACTTGATGCTCTATCGGACGGAGACCTGGCAGAGGGTGTATAATATGCTCGCCACTTGGCTCGGTCGAGGAAGGCGGCATTTTACGACCATGTGCACATGTATGCTATATAGCTTAGCCCGGCCCGGCCGAAGGCGATATCGATGGTATGCGTAGATGTCGGAGACATCTGATTATCACATATGCGGAGATTGAGTACATCCTGTGGATTTTACCCACTTTCACGAGATTTGTTATTTGCTTGTGATGTTATTATTGCATATTTGTACTTCTTTTATTTACATTTCTTTCCTAGTGGCTTCGCCACCTTTATTGATTTACTTGCGACCCTCTGGGCCTATTCTTTAGGCTCATGCACTTGATTCGTGTATTACTTTCGAGGTTGGACGAGGGAGGTAGGAGTAGGGAGGAGCTTAGGAGGGATATACCCAGAGCTACCGACTCGGTTACTTCTATTTGTCTTGAGGAGTCCGGCGTGCCTCTTTTTATGTGTGTGAGACTTGTAATTTTAGATTTCTTTGTTGTATGGATTTCTAGGGGTGGTAATTTGGATCCTAGTCTTGGGTTGCGAAACCCGACATTATCTTTGTATGGAGTTGTACTAACTCCCTTCATCTTTTAAATTATGATTCCGCTGTGATTATTAACTCTGAATACTTATTGTATAAGAGTTCTTAAGGCCTTGCGCCTGAATGGGGACTAGCCCCTGTTTGGGCGCGGCCGGTTGTCTACGTGCCTGAGCCGTGATTCGGGGCGTGACAGAAGCCATGGTAAGAAATGAATGTATAGATACATTAAAGGATATACTTCAACTAGGAAAGATTTATCAAATTTCGGGTGTGGTTGCAAGAAAATCGCAGATGAAGAATAGGTTGATTAACAATGAATATATTTTACACCTCTCGGCCCAAAATGAAATTATACAAATGAGTGATGAATGGCCAAGTATCCCAGAATACAACTACCATCTTATTCCTTTTGGTGATATGGAAGCATATACAACAAGTGATGTTCAATTGATAGGTACTTATTTAAATAATTTTTTACAAAAAGATTATTCAATTCACCAATGTTAATTCTTTTAATATTTGGTTTTACTTAACTTACTTTGCAGATGTAATGGGAATCGTCATCCACGTAGGGAATGTGATAGACTTGGAAATCTCAACATCTCACAAATCACTAAAGAGGGATATTATTTTGCTTGATAAAAGGTAATATAATAACTCAAATACACTATTATTTTATTGATTGAATTTAACATTCAATTATTGTAACTTACAGCTATATTCCCATCACTCTGACTCTTTGGGGTCAATATGCACAAGTAGAAGGAAAAAAACTTGCTGATGGTTTTAAAACTAAGCAAGTTTTACTTGGCCTGGGTGTAAAAGCGACAAAGTATAAAGGTATAAAAGAAAATACTAATTTTTCTGATATATTCGTTTATAGTTCAAGCTAATTTTTGTGACAAATAAAATATTTGCAGGTTATGGGTTGTCTTCCATTATGTTCAGTAAATTTCACATCAATCCATTGATCAAGGAGAGCATTGAGTTATATCACTGGTACATTTCTAATTCAAAATAATGAATATTGATATTCAAACATATTTGGAGTTACATTTTAATTTGCACTTTATCTATTTCAGGTCTAAAAATGACTCGAGAGCTCAACATCTCATTCCTTTTTATGCAAAATTCGGACTCTCTGCTAATCTAATTGATAGATCAACAAAAATATATGTCAGAAGACTAAGATACCTAAAAGATGCTTCAATATCAGGGGTATGTTAATTAAATATATTTATATCTTTTGGACAATTAACAATATGTTTGTTAAATTTTATGCAGAAAATTTTTTTCAGCATTGATGCAGATGTTTGTTGTATTTGCATCAACGAAGGATACCAATATACGGCATGTAATAGGTGTCACCGAAAATTAGATCCTGAAAAGAACAATAAATGCAATGGTTGTAGTATCACTAACCCTCAAGTAAAACGAAGGTAATTTGAGAACCATATATGAAAAGAAGAGAGATTTATTTTACACTATTTGTGTCATTTACTTAATGGGATTTTGAAGACATAAAACAATAGATGCTTTTAGTTTAAAACTATAATCTTAGTTGAGGCATGATTTATCTTACATCATCATTAAATTTGGCAGGTATGTCATACATATACAAATATGTGATGCTTACGGAGTTCTTGGATCTTACTTTATATGGCAAAGATGCAGCAGTGATATTAGGGAAAACACTTGAAGAGTTTTCCAACCTCATGGAACAGGTAATCAAAAATTATTTTCATAACAAATCTTAAACATTTTTCCATGTTATATTTTATTGGTAATTAACAGAAAAATGGAGATATGAGCGTCGAGGAATATTTATCTTCATGCATGTATGAAAGATAAATTTTTGTCATATCCAATAATGACTTATTGAGAAGATCAAATGACTTTGAGACACCAGTGTATTGTGTGCTTCAATTAAATGACGAAGATAAATATAGTCATTTGGAAGCAGCGTATCAAATGGCAATCAAACCAAAAAGGTACAACTTCTTTTGGTTTTTTCTATTTCGTATTTTTTAGATAGGCATAACTTTAAAGAGAACTAACATTTACAAATTTTTCCAAGCTTAAAGAATGAAGACCTCCTATAACAAACTCAGATGGGGTGAACATTCATGCATGTTAATATTTAAAATTATTTGCTTTACATGTAATCGCATATAATTTATTTGTAAGTATATGAAGAGTGTGAATATTATTTTTATGATTCTGACTTCTTGGAGTAAATTTAAATAAGATGCAATTCTTGGGGTTTTATGTGTGTAAAAAATATATTTTATAAATTATATCGCTTAAGTGTAATTTACAGAAATTCTACACATATATATTTAAAAAATTGCCACCCTTATATATCAAAAGATAGATATAATACCACATTTAAAATACATTAATAATATTTAAATAATATTATTAATTAAATCCTGAGCAACGCGAGGGCCATTTGCTTGTATATTACTAAGTGAAAATGAGTCTAATTTTAATTTTAAAAATTATAAACAAACCAGAAAAATAGAATAAGGTTTTGGAATTTTCTCAGAATTTTGGATTTTTTAATTTTAAAAATCAATATATAATAGGGAGTATTTCCATTATAAATAGTTTTAATTTAAAAAAATAAAAAAAATAGATTGGGATTTTGAAATTTTCTCAGAATTTTAGATTTTTTAATTTTAAAAAGTCTATCTGTTTTAACAAGCGGGAGTAGAGCGTAGTTGTGAGAGTTGACGAAGGTTTGATGAATTGTGATGGATTCAGCACACAAGTTAGATGTTGAGTCCATGCCCAAAGTGATATGTGAGGGGTTTGATAGGTTTGTCATCGCACAAAAGTGGGTGAAAAACATAGGATTTGTTTGGTTTATTTTTTGCTTGTTTTTTAAATTTAGGGGTTGTTGAAATTTATTTGATTTGCTGATATTAATTTCAGGTTTGTTGAAATTTAAACATTACAGATTAAATCTTAATATGTAGTAGACAAACCGTCACATTGCTCATGATTTATTTTTTTCAAAATCTTGAGCAATGCAAGGGCTATTAGTATTTACTAGAAACTCTAAAATTCCTAATGTAGTCTTGTTATCGGGTTTAAACCAATTTTCAAGACAGATCCGAATCCGCTTTCATTTCGGATCGAGCGTCATCCCAAAAATTCCATCCCCGTTTCAATAAAAGGAATTCCCCGATTCAGCCCCATTTCCATATAAGGAATTCCCCGTTTCCCATGTGAAACGAATACACTCCGTTACCGACTCGGCGACTCTCGTTTCCCCGTTACTCGTGGTCGTCGACTGCGCGCGAGCCGAACTCCGCCGCTCTATATACCCTCTCTTCTCTTCTACGAATTCTTAAGGGTTTCAGCAGCCGCTTCCAAAGCTCTATAGGGTTTTCATGGCGCTTTGGACCCTAAGAGTTCCGTGGTTGACCTTCAGGGCCTTTCAGTTTGACTGGTAGTTGGATTTTCGAGTTCCCACTTGGTTTTTTGAGACTTTCTCTTACTCTGGATTTGAGCTCGCGTACGGGTATGTTGGATTTGGTGGCGATGGAGGGTGTGAGAATCGAAGAATTGGGGAAGAAAGAGCATGTTTTCAGTCCGGAAGCAGTGACAGCTGAGGGGGGATCAAAGGTTGAATCTTTTGATTTGATGGTCTCTGGTTCGGAGTCTGGCTTTTGGGACTCCCCTCGTCCAGGTTGTTTTTCCTATTCTAATTTTAGTTCCAATTTTATTTTATTTCTTTTGTGTCTCTCTGCATTAAAGTCTTTGTTGAGAATGGTAAGAATTAGAGACGTATTCTGTAGATTAATGAAAGATAGTAGATCTCTAATCAGTTGGACATTGCGTGTGTTGGGAGAGCTTCACTTTTTATATCAATGGAATATAGCATAAGATTAAAGCTTTTCATAATTGAACTAGGCGTCTTGATGCTTCTTATTTGAGTTTGTAATTTTCATTGTCTTGAAATTGTCTTATTAGCGTTGTGATTCTTGGCATTCTAGTGAAATCGAGCAAGGAAATATCTAGATACATGTTCATTTATTCCTATTTTACCATTTCCTCCTTGTTTGGGGTGGGCAACATGTTTTTCCTTTGGCCATCCCCTTTCTATTTATTTTTGATAAATATCTTTCTAAACTTTATTCTATTTTTTTTTATGGTTGAAAAGGGGATTGTTTAGATGTTTGTAGTGATCAAATTTTAACCATTGTTTGTAGATTCTTTTTCTTTTTAGCAAATGATATCAATGCATTGATACTCAAATTCGTCAGTCATAATTTTGCTGGTATGACTTGGGTCGTGTCCACAAACTCGTATTCATTCTCTATTTTCCAAGACAATCTAATTTTGGGATGGATTTTTACAGGTTTAGGCCATTGTCAAACCACACCAATAAGATATGATAGCAACAGTTTGTTGCTTAAAGGTCATGAAGCTGCTTTACCCAGGTCAAAGACTGACAAGAGGTGTAATAGAAAACATGATATGAGGTGGGATCGGCTATCTGAAAGTGAAAAGGTAAGTATTTTTTTAATATAATTTACACTTTTGCATGCGTGAATATATGTTTCAATTTGCTTGTGTGTGTGTGTGTGTATTGCAAATGGTTATATACATGTGGTCTATGCGTCCTTAGAGCAGAGACATATTGGTTGTTATCTTAAATGTTGTATATCCTGCTTTCACTGAACTGCTGACCTTGCTTCTAGTTTTTTTGTGCTATCTGTTTTGCGCATTTTACTTTTACTAGTCATCTTTTCTTGTAGTGAAGGTTCTCCTTCTTTGTTTTATTTTTCTGAGTATGTTACTTCTTCTCCAGAAAAAAGTCATTGCGAATCTAGTTAAAATTCAGCATGATGGTACAGTAGAGTTTGATGTAGCTCATAATACACCTGTAGCATCAGAACTGCTAGAGCTTGATGTTCTTGATGCTACATCTGGTGATACGGAAGATGCTATTGCCGAGTTTAACAAGCCAGTCCCGAGACTAAAGATTGCAATGCTTGTGGTGGGAACAAGAGGAGATGTTCAAGTATTTTTAGCTTTTGCAAGGAGACTACAGGCATGTATTCTTGAAATTCAACTATTACTCTATAAATATGTTGCTAGTGCTATCTCAGTCTTCATTCTATTTAACATTTGAACATTGAAGACATCATACAAGAAATCTTATGAAAGCATCAATGGATCTGCTCATCTAACTATTCACATGTACTAAACTATTCTTCCATTCACATTTACTGCTATAAATCTTCTAAATCAAGTTTGCAACACAGTGGTCTCACACATGGTACTTTTGCTAGTGCTCTTCTGTTTTGTATCTGTACATTTATATAATCTTTTGTGCAGGAGTTTGGTCATCACGTCAGACTAGCAACCCATGCCAATTTTAGAACTTTTGTGCAATCAGCTGGTGTTGAATTTTACCCTCTGGGTGGTGACCCACGAATCATGGCTGGATGTAAGAGTTATATTCTTACATATTTTGTTTAATAACAGTATATACTCGTACCTAATTGATCTACACCACCTTCAATTTTCTTCTCTAATTTGTTGTATATAGGATGTATGTATCTTCTCCCATATTTGTTTTTCTCCAACTTGATTTTTTGGTGATGTTTGTGAATATCTTAGCAGTTTGGTGCAATCTTTGAGTTTCAATAGAATGAGAAAAAAATGAAGATGCGTTGGAAAACGTCCATTTCAATGCATATCATTTAGAACATAAAGTATCAAAAAAAGTATTTTCCGGAGGTTTGCATTTTCAAGCCTCAGATAGCCTGTGCTTTATAACTGGTTGTCGAGTATACATGCAGTATTTTGGTTAATGCTACTAATGCTTATCCATTTGTCCTGTCAAATCATAAGTATCAGCTTGTGTTATTGGCCTATTGTATCATCCATGAAATTTACCTGGAATGTTTTTACTTAACCAGTTTCTAAATATATTTGTATTGCAGATATGGCAAAAAATAAGGGTTTTCTACCCTCTGGGCCAACAGAGATTTCCATACAGCGGAAGCAGCTGAAGGAAATTATTGATTCACTCCTTTCAGCTTGCATAGAACCTGATTTAGACTCTGGGGCACCTTTCAAAGCTGAGGCTATTATTGCAAACCCACCTGCTTATGGTGAGTTGAGATTAGTAGAAAATGTAGATTATGTGTTGGTCTCACTAATTAGAATTCTACATTTTTCCGCAGCAATCGATTTGAGAATGAGTTTCAGTGCAAGGCTTACTAATTCTATTTTATTATGCTGATTAGTGAGCATAAAGTCAGGAATTGATTTAGACATATGGAACTATACCATTTGCTTGCTGGTTGAGAACCATTTGGACATGTCTCCTATGCATATAATGTACATTTTTCTAAGTTTTTTTATTGTGAAATCTACCCATACATGTAATTTTATTTTGTTCATACATTTATTTTTTCAAAATGCACCAAACAACTGCCCATTCAATGGCTACAAACCTTACTAAGCTCTAATATACAATAAGATTCTATCAAGCTGCAATATGAAAGATTCTTTCTTACACACATTTCATTTTTGAGGAGGCCCATGCTTGATAAGTATTATATCTTCTGTACCGCATGTACAATTAGACACTTTACCTGAATATGCTAACTAAAAAATAAAATTGTTGCAGGCCATATGCACGTTGCTGAAGCTCTTGGTGTACCTCTTCACATTTTCTTTACTATGCCTTGGACGTAAGTTGTTTGGACTGAGCTAACTTTTTAATTATATGTTCAAATTTTGTTTTATTTTCCCATAACTTCTGTTGCATTATGGACCACTCCACAAGTGTACCATAAATTCGTTGGATGGATCACTGGAGTGTTTCCTTAAAAGTTTCCTAAGTTTTCATTCCATGACCACTGCCCTCATCAAATTCACATGTATGCAGAAGATCCATATCTTTCCCCAATTGTTAAAATGTTCTGTGTTGTTGCATAATTCACAAGAAACTGTGTTTGTCTTTATAAAATAGCCTAAGTTGAAAATAAATTCATGTTATATGGTAATATCATAACCATTGACCCTAATCCTAAAAAGTTCTTGCTGTAGGTTGCATCTTTTTTATTTTCTTTTGGTTTAAAACTTTAAAACATATGACTTTGTCCTACAAATACAACTTTACAATTCCTACAACTACAAGTTGAGGAATGAATCCATCCATTTCATCATAACACATGTAAACTTATGCTTGAAATTTACAAATTACTGTGATGTAATATCTTTACAAATTCATGTGATGTAATCTTCTTGTTTTAAGATTATTTAAGTTATCGGTCTCTTGTATTGTCGCAATTTTCTTTGATAATAAAGAATCAATCCTGGTATCTCTAGTAGCAAAAGAATCATCACTACAGAAGAAGTTATTGGTGAGTAAGAATGATTTATCATTATCTCAGACCCTAACGCTGCATGAATATACCATATAATTGATAAGACATTAGCATAGTGTAAATTTCAACTTTGTCTCTTTCCAATTACTATACCCATGCCAATGATGCCATCAATTCAACTCTAGTTTATAGCTTTTAGAATATACTCTAGCCACAAGATATTGTTAATGTCATGCCAAGAATCTCCTCGCCTAGCATACTGGAGAGGAGTTTGCTCAAATGTCATCCAAGAAGATCACCAGAGGAGAAGCAATTAGAAGAGGAAGATGAGAAGAAGGAGAAGCTCAAGCTAGTGAGTGGGTGTGGCAGCGTGCATGTGGTATAGATGATGTGAAACCCACCAACCATAGCTCAATTGTGTTGGAATTAGGGGCCCAAGGGTGTATGAGGTGGTTGCTTTTAGTCTCTGCATCCAATGTGGGAATAAAGCAACCAAGTAGATTGGTTGTGGCCCTATTTGGGTGTACATTTGGGTGGGCTTGGCCTCGTGCCTATGCACCAGTTCTCCAACAGCTTTCCCTTATATCAAGAACTTTTGATTCTCTATCATTTGTAGTTCGGAAAGCTAGGGCAAAGCTTTGAAATATTGAGTCATCTTGGTTTATCCACAGCTTGTCCAAACATCACCGCTATTAGATTTGGGTCTTGTTGTTTTATTTGTTTGATAACGTTAGTAGATATTGATGCATCTTCTTACTTATCATATTTGTAGGCAGTGCCAACACATGAATTTCCACATCCATCGGCACGTGTACCCTGAGTCGCAAAGCATATAGTGGTATCACTTTTTACACCTTATTTAAATGTTGCCTTATTGTTTTATCCACAACTTTAGAGACCTTTTTCTCAAATGTTTATTCAATTATCTCATACTTTTTGTGATCCAACTATCATATCTTGTTGTCGACTTAATCATGTGGTGGGCCATTAGGGGTTTCATCAATGAATTCAGGAAAAGGAAGTTAAAATTATCTCCCTATTGCATACTTCAGTACATACCACGGATCTATATCTCATTTGCCAACAGGATACATGTGGAGTCCCATCCGGGTACCAAAGCCAAGCGGTATGCATAGTCTTGTTTATGATTAAATGCATATTTCATAGTTTAATGAGTTATTACTTCTTATTCTTTCTCTAGAGATAGTTTTTATTTTCACATTAGATCTCATTTATTTTTCTTGTTCATCATTGTGTATCCAAATGTTTTGTGTGGTTTTGATCACATTGCATGACTTAAAAATTTACTATGACTAATGTTACACTAAGCTAACTTGATATGCCTGTCCCATTAATTTGTATCAGGAGAATGATTCATTGAGATTACGACCGCAAAGCTTTGTAGCCCATGTTCTTTTATTTCCTTATTCATATCTATACAAGGGATGCTTTGTGACAATTATGAACATTTGGTGGGCTAATGGATATGCTGATCATTTGATATCTTTGTTGGGGCTAAGGGTAACAAAAGGGGCAATAGGAGGGGTCACCGGCAACTTTATTTATAAAATTATTAAAATAATTTTAAAAATTTCAAAAAAAATTTATAGTAATTGTTAAGAAAAGTATTAGGGTTAACGGATCCGGGTTAGCGGTAACGGATCCGGGTTATATGAATATGTAAAGGGTTAGGGTTTGAAAAGTGTAATGATGAAATTAATGAGATTAATGAAAGTAGCCGCCGGTGGTTCCGGGCGATCTTCCTCTTCTTCTACCTACCTCTCTCCGGCCATCTCCGGCCACAACTAATTCTACATGGTATCAGAACCACGGTCCGACGATCCCTGATCTCCAGCCTGCGGGAGGAGGAGCGGTAGGGAAGCGGATCTTATCTCGATGCGGCAGAGAGATGTCGCCGCATGCGCTGCGGTGAGGGCCGAGATAATCCACCGTGATTCGGGGATACCCAGACTGGACATCTCGCACGCTGCTGCGGGTAGAAGGCGCCAGTCTGCCGCCAGATCCGGAGAGGTTCTCGGATGCGCAGAGATAGAGCGCCACCCGTCTGCAGCGAGGCGGCGAAGCCGGGCAGGAGGCGCGAGGCGCTGGTCTGCAGGGAGCTCTGGGACGTGCGCAGGGAGAAGAGCTCGACGTCTTGGCCGACCGCTGCAGGAGAAAAAGGTCTTTGTCCGTGGATCGTGGCATCTTTATCCGCGAAAAGGAGAAACGCCCTATAAAGCGCAGGAGGCCAAGTTTGCCAGCCGCTGAAGAGAAGTGAGGCGCTGTCCGCACTGCCCCGCAGGAAAGAGGCCGCCAAATCTATACGGTGAGCCAAATCTGAGTGCAGATCTGTCCGTGAAGAGGATCAGACGCTACTTGAGGAAGGGCAGCGGAGTTTTCTTCTTTCACCTCGCCAGGCGCCTCGGACTCGCAAGCATGGATCAAGGTCGTCAAGCTGGTGGTGTGGTGTTCTTGGAAGGTGACGACGTCGTGATGGCGACTCCAGTTACAACTCAAGATATGAAGGATCTTTTTGAGGAATTTGTGAGGATGTTCAGAGCCAAGAGTGAAGCAGATACCTCATCCAATCGGAGATTGCGCGGCTGAGATGGTATGGGTGATGCCTAATGATGATAGAGTGCTACAATCATGCGGGAGAAAGGGGCATCTCACCATTTCTGATTGCCCACAACCGCGTAATCCCGTCGCGTGGAGGCTGGAGGCGAGAGGGCCTATAGAGGTGCACGTGGAGGAGGCCGTGGTCGAGATCGTGCTGGTACTAAAGCCAACGTACCAGTTACTCATGAGGGTCGATTTGTTGAGATGTCCGGCGATGCCGAGTTGGAGGACTTGATGGCTTGAAGCCGAGGACCGAGTTCCAAGGGCAAGGATCGGGCCACACGGTGATCTTGTTTTGACGGCATCGCTTTGGTAACTTTGCCAACTATGCCCGTGCAGTACAGGTATCCCGGCTTCGAGCACTGTGCATCTACAAACAAATCACATGTAGAATGGATTATAGACTTCGGGAGCTTCTAGGCATATTATCATGCATGTGAGTGAGTTTGCATCATATTCACCATATAGGCGTCCTCATAATGAGACCGTCCAAGCTAGCGATGGGACTTCTCAACCCATCGAGAGGGATTGGCTTTCGGTCAAACGCACTTCATCAATCACACTCTCGCCTCATGCCTCTTGCATGTGTTCCCTCATTCCCGTTAATCTTCTCTCGATTAGCTCTATTATTGACCAATTAGGACCGCCAAGTTCTCTTTGGTACCGAATCATGCTCTTTCGTGAGTAGAACCGGGAGGAGACTTGGAGGCTGGCGCTGACGTGATGGACTTTGGTACTTGGATCGGGGGAGTGTTGATCTTTTGCTCTTGCTGCTAGCGTGTGTGGGGGAGGAGAAGCTTCTGAGTGTTACTCCAACATTGTCGTCTAGGTAAACCTTATCTTTCGAAAGCTTACGTAGGTTCTGAAACCCGAATTAATGGACAAAGTAGGCGGAGTAAACTTGTATGTGATGCTTGTGAGTTTGCAAGCATACACGCTCTACTTATTCTAGCATTGGTCTTGAAGTGTTGAACCATTTGCTCTTATCCATTCCGGATGTATGGGGACCGTGCCCGATTGTTTCAATCGGTGGATTCGTGGTCATGCTTGACCTTCATTGATTGTTATTCTCGCATGACATGGATTTATTTGATGAAACATAAGAGTGAGTGCTTGGTGTTTTCAAGACTTACGTACTGTGTGAAGCACTTCGATTCAACGCTGAAGGTTGGATTAGACGGATGACAAATGGAACGGAAGTATGTTAATAAGGATTTTGCATCGTTCTTGTCATTTCGGGGGATCTTGCATGACATCTTGCCCAGAATACCGCCTAAAATGGGGGTGGTATGAAGAATAGACATCTGCTGGAGGTCAGACGCTTCTATCACGCTTCACGATGAATGCCGCCAAAGATCCTATGGAGTGAAGCGATTATATGACCCGCTTATCTCATCAACCGTACGCTTCACGAGTCTTTGGGAATGAAGTCACCACGCGAAATGCCTTGCAGGTGAGAACAAGTTTATTATCCCTCCTAAGGTGTTTGGTCGCACTCGCTTTGTCGAGATCATCGACCCAGCCGGTGGGGAAGTTGGACCCTTGGCTGTGAAGTGTGTATTTGTTGGGTTTTCTTCTAGCGGAAGGGTTATAAATGTTGGAGCCAATCGAAAGGCCGACTATTTGTGAGTATGGATGTGACCTTCTGTGAGTCTGAGCCTTTCTATGGTGGCGAAAGGCAGACGGACTTGACATCTCTCTTCGAGGATTCCTCTCCTAGCTTACGGTGGTCTTTGGTCCGGGGAAGGGAGAGAATCGTAGAGATGTGGTTGTGGGGCTTATACCGTGTCCTCTGAATGATATGGATCAGAGGGCGTGTCAAGATGGCCAAGATGAAACTGTTGGAGTATGTCAAGATGAAAATGTTGAAGATGAAAATGTTGAAAAAAATGTTGAAAATGGTGATAGTAACCTGACACGAGGACAAGGAGAATTGAAGGGCTGAAGGGAAGGCAGAGCAGTGTGTGTTAGGGGGAGCATGGAGAACAACAGGTTGAAGGAGAATTGAAGGTGTACAAAAGGAGGCAAATAGGTGTCCAGGGGGAGCATGGAGAGCAGCAGCTGCAGCTACAGCAGTACTCCACACTCCCTACGATCGAGATTGATGACCAGTCCACGCGATGCCACCGAGGCCCCTGTGCCTCCCTCGCCTTCCCTTCTTCCTCAGGTCCTTCCCCGTCTCCCTCTGAGTCGGGTGGTAATGTCTCTATTTCTCTTAATTTGCCTATTGCCCATCGTAGAGAACCTCGAGCCAATGCTGGAAAACCTCCAGCTAGGTTTGGCTTTGAGAATGATATTGCTAACTTTGTCTCTTATTCTTCATTATCTCCTGCATACAAAACTTTCATTGCATCATTACAGTCAGTGCCAATACCGAGTGACTGGCGTGTGGCAAAGCAGGATCCTAAGTGGCAGGGTGCTATGCATGAGGAACTCCAAGCCTTGGAGAAGAATAAGACATGGGAACTTGTATCTCTTCCAACTGGGAAAAAGGCAGTTGGCTGTAAGTGGGTGTACACCGTGAAGCAAACTCCTGAAGGGAAGATTGACAGGTACAAGGCAAGGTTAGTTGCAAAGGGGTATAGCCAAACTTATGGGATTGACTATGATGAAACCTTTGCTCCAAAGAGCAAAATGAACACGCGGTGAGGACTTTGATCTACGCAATGCAGTGAACTTTGGTTGGCCGTTACATCGGATGGGCGTCAAAATGCCTTTTGCATGGAGATCTACAAGAGGAGGTGTATATGGGAGATCCCTCACGGCTTTACTTACTCCACGCAGGGCCAGGTTGGGAGGGTGTGCCAGCTTAGGTTGAAGAGTCTTTATATGGGTTGAAGCAATCACCAAGGGCATGGTTTGTGAGGTTGGGACGCCAAGAATGTGTGGTATAGGCTATATGCGCAGTGAAATGGGGATCATTAATCGTCTTTTACAAACACTCCAAATCCCATGTCACAATTACGGCCGCCTACATGTGGATGACATTGTTATTACAGGAGATGATCTTTGAGGAGATCTCTCACTTAAAACGTAATTTGGGTAAAGAGTTTGAAGTTAAGGATCCTGGGCCAACTAAGATATTTCCTTGGTATTGAGATCGCACGCATCTCCGAAGGAATAGTGCTTTCTCAAAGGAAGTATGTTACGGACTTACTCACTTTGAAACAGGGAATGCTAGGGTGCTTAGAGTAGCTTCTAATTCGATTGAAAGCGTAATCGCGAAGTTATGTGCCCAACGGTAACTTTCGCTAACAAGGAGCGCTTATCGTAGACTTGTTGGTCGCCTTATCTACTTATGCCACACGAGACCGATATTGCATACGTGGCGTGGTGAGGAGATATATGCACGACCCTGTGGTCGAGCATATGGAAGCGATACGTGATTCTCGAGATACTCAAGGGAAGCCTGTGAAAAGGTCTTTGGTTCAAGAGTCACGACACTTGGATGTGGAGGATATCATGCGATCTTTGATCGGGCTTAACCGCTTGGATGACAAGGAGGTCCACCTCAAAGTTACCGTGGTTCTTTGTTGGGGGTAACCTTGTGTCGCGGGCGTAGCAAGAAACAAGAGGTGGTTGCCCGGCCATGTACCGAGGCCGAAAGTAATGTGGCTATGGCGACTAGTCTATGTGAGATGATTTGGATGCGGAGTTTGTTGTCGAGGCTAGCGGTACATTTTAGAAGGTAATGCATCAAGCTCTGGTGTGACAACAAATCAGCAATCAATATTGCTAACAATCCTGTACAACATGATCGCACAAAGCATGTTGAGATTGATCGCTTCTTCATTAAGGAGAGATTGGATGATGGAGTTTTGAAGCTGAATCATGTTCATTCTGGCGGACAACTAGCTGATTGCTTAACTAAAGGATTAGGTCCTCAAGAGTGTGTTAAAGCATGTAACAAGATGGGAATGATTGATATCTATCGCCCATCTTGAGGGGGAGTGTTAAGAAAAGTATTAGGGTTAACGGATCCGGGTTAGCGGTAACGGATCCGGGTTATATGAATATGTAAAGGGTTAGGGTTTGAAAAGTGTAATGATGAAATTAATGAGATTAATGAAAGTAGCCGCCGGTGGTTCCGGGCGATCTTCCTCTTCTTCTACCTACCTCTCTCCGGCCATCTCCGGCCACAACTAATTCTACAGTAATGAAAACATTTCATATTACATATTTAATTTATTATAAATTCCTAATAAATAACTTAATTACTTGTTCAAAAATTGGCAAATCAAAACAGTGTCGAAAGCATCTGAAACAATTTATTTTTTAATTGGAGAAAACTAAATTTTAAGATCATGTGAAATAATACCATGTTTGTCCTACTTACCATGCTAGATTCAACTCCATTTAGTGGAACTATTATACTTAGCATTTACAGAGATTTCTGTTGTTAAAGCAGAAAATTTTCATTCAGATGCACTAGTTCGCTTATGCACTTTCGGAATTGCTTGTTTGCTAATCTGGTTAAGGACTCACTGCCCTAGTTCCTTTTCCTTCAAGATTTTCTTATTTCTGAAGATTTTTTAGTTTGATTTGTACTGACTTCCTAATACATTTTCCACTGTCCAGATTGGAGTGCCTTGGTGGATGTTGTTGGTTTCTGTTTCTTGGACCTTGGAATTAATTACCATCCGCAGCAAGAATTTGCAGATTGGCTTAAACAAGGACCAAAGCCTATTTACATAGGGTTTGGAAGCATGGTAAGCATGTGTATTCTTGCCAGATTGATAAGCATGTACTTATTTGATTTTGTTGGTCACTTAATGTTGTGAATATTGTTGAGATATTCTTATATTTCTTTTTTTTAATTGGTGATGGTTATATTTAAAGTGAAACTTAAACTTTCTCTCTTTGGTTGATGCTGTTGTTTGGTTTTTTGTTTTTGTTTTTTTTTGTTTGGTTTTTTTTTTTTTTTTGACATACTCTATGCACTGGAGCAACAATTTCAAGCTAAGCTAGCTTCACTTCCTGCAGCTGCCAGCATATTTGAGAATTCAAACAGTTGAGGACAAAATAGCATGAACTGATTTGGTTGCTACTGGCATATGTACTGATTCCTAGTCAATCATTGAAGATCCAGTTTGTGTTCAAAGGTTTGATAAAAAGGAGAGGACAATGTAAGAAGGGGATGGTAGTTGTGAGGAGAATTTTGGAAGTTTTGGGTACTTAACAATGCAATCCTTCATTATTGAAAAATTTGTGACCACCAATCTAGGTAGTTGGGATGATGCTAGTGTCTTGTCATTCTTGTATGCATGTGACCAAATTTCGCGTTCTACCATGGTCTCATGGTCATCTTGATGGTTAATACATTCACAATATTCTTTGCATCATTCTAATTGCGTAGGAATTTATGAAGAATTCAACAATGCTGCTGTTACATTTAATGAAATGATACAAATTACTTGCAAGCTATTGATGTGTTATTATTTCAGTATGATTCATGTATCTCGCAATTTACATCGTAAGATTTTCATTGATCAATAATTATATTATCCGTCTATAATTTCTTTATGATTGTGATTGAAATATACATAGATCAATTATTATGTTATCCATCAATGGTTTCATTGTGATTGTAATTGTTGAGGATTGCTTAACTGTAAATCTCATCTTTGTATTTCGTCTTTGATTCAGTTTCTTTCCTGTGCGCTTTCTATATTTGTCTTATAAGTATCACTTATTTGATATCAGTACCAACCATATTAATCCTTATGCCTTCTAATTATTTGTAAATTTTTGGAATATATTCTATATCTTACCTAGAGTGGTCTTGGGTTATTTATTTTTTCAAGCCTCTTGAAGATGCAAAAAAGACGACCACTGTCATATTGGAGGCACTTAAAGAAACAGGACAAAGGGGAATCATTGATCGTGGTTGGGGCCATCTTGGACTGAGTAAGTTGGTTCTATGTTTTTCTATTGTTTCTTATGTAAAATCTATATTTACTCAACATCCATAATGAAATATATTTTCACATTCACCTTCCTCCAATTCTATCCAATACAATAGTATATTGACACATTGTTATTGATTGTTATTTGCAGGTGTTTATCAGTACTATGATTTTTGCTAACTTAATGGATTATGACTAGCATGAATAACTAATACTCCCACATTAGTTAATTTAATAAATTTAGATTTAAATATATAAGTTTAGGGTTCATCTTATCAGTTTAAACTTTTGGGTTAAATCAAACCTAGGTAATGTGTTTGGTTTACATCTAACATGGTACCAAAGTCATTATGACTTGTTTGTTTGCAATGTAACCAGCTAAAATAGACTAACACATACCAAGGGGTTTAACAGAGTAATTAATCCCACGTTGGTTAATTTTGTTAATTTGTATTTGAATATATAGGTCTAGCTCTTTCACGTTGGTTAATTTTGTTAATTTGTATTTGTGTTTAGTTTGTGTCTAACAATTAGTAGTGTCATTGATATCAGTTATCAATGTATATATGCTGTCTATAATATAAATTAAGCTTTTATTTACAATTTATGACTGCATTTGCTAAATTGTTATGGCTATATGACCATGTTTTGATCGTTTGAGCTGCTTCTTTCTAATTGTGTTTCATGTTACAGTTTCAGAATTTCCTACTGATGTTTTCCCTCTGGAGGATTGCCCCCATGACTGGTTGTTCCCTCAGTGTGCTGCTGTGGTAAGATATTCTTTAATTATGTATTTCCTGAAGGTTTGATTTAGGAATGATCAATTTCTTTATGGTTGTCTCATTTGTGTTTTTTCATGTGGAGCACACATTAATGTATGATATTCATCGGTTTTAAGTGATTTAAAGGCCTCAATATTCATCAAAGTTTTTTAATGTAAAAATGTATGGAATCGGAAAAAATGTTACTTCATATACATTCAGAAGAAAGAGTTGAAATCTGATTATACTCTTTTTTGTTCGGGTCAAAATTTGAGAAATTAGGAAATGTTTCATATATGATTTCAATGTCAATTGACTTAATTTAAGATTGTTATGTATTATGTTGTCTACTTAATATTCAATCATCCGTGTGAATCTTTTACCTGAATTTTCTCAATATGAACATTAACAAAGCAATCAATGGTTAAATTTAGGTATCAAAGAAAGTTTTAGTTGGTGTTGGATGACAATCTGGAATACAGATTGTAGTATTGTCCACTGGGTTATTGGAGATCGGTGGCTTATCTGGGATATTTTCATTAGCTAGCCTGATTTGATCCATTATTTTAAAACTAAACTTTTTCTCTGTGAAACTGAATACAAGACCTGGATAATTTTCACTATTTGAAGTTTTGGAAATTTGAAAATGCATACTAGATATTTCAGTCATGTAAAGGTCTTGAGTTTTGTTCTTATAATAGCTTGCTTTGGTAAAATGCATAGGTTCATCATGGGGGAGCTGGAACAACAGCTACAGGGTTAAGAGCTGGGGTAAGTTTCTTTCTGAAATAATTTTTAGTATGCATACTTCACCTAGTTCCAAGCATGTTCATTTCCGTCCCACTTTCCCAGACATGTTAGTTGTGTGTTTTCCCATGTCTTTGGCTACAATAACCACTGGTAACAATTAATGTTTCAAATCATTTGCAAATAATGAATCAGGATCAAGCACACCAATATAAGCAACTTCTATTTATTTGTGTATTATCATTTCCAGACATCTCTGAATTTTCATGGAACGTCTTTCAATATTACTTTTCATTTCTAGGACAATATGTAAATGTTGTGTGGAATTACATAATGTGCATATATAGCATGCTTTTTACCAATCTGCCACTTTCTAATATTGGAAAACGACAACTGCCTGCTCTGGCTTAATGTCTGAAGTATGATGACTTGATATTTTTTACTAATAAGCAATCATTATTGCTACTTAGGATCCTATTCAACCTAAATATTGCTACTTAGGATCCTAGTTCCAAGCATGTTCATTTCCGTCCCACTTTCCCAGACATGTTAGTTGTGTGTTTTCCCATGTCTTTGGCTACAATAACCACTGGTAACAATTAATGTTTCAAATCATTTGCAAATAATGAATCAGGATCAAGCACACCAATATAAGCAACTTCTATTTATTTGTGTATTATCATTTCCAGACATCTCTGAATTTTCATGGAACGTCTTTCAATATTACTTTTCATTTCTAGGACAATATGTAAATGTTGTGTGGAATTACATAATGTGCATATATAGCATGCTTTTTACCAATCTGCCACTTTCTAATATTGGAAAACGACAACTGCCTGCTCTGGCTTAATGTCTGAAGTATGATGACTTGATATTTTTTACTAATAAGCAATCATTATTGCTACTTAGGATCCTATTCAACCTAAATATTGTATAGTGGTTCACCTAACTTCTCTATTTAATGATTCTTGTTTCAGTGTCCTACTACTGTTGTTCCTTTCTTTGGCGACCAGTTCTTCTGGGGTGATAGAATTCATGAAAGAGGAGTAGGACCTGCACCAATTCCTATAAACGAGCTTAATGTGGAACGCCTTTCAAGTGCTATCAAGTTTATGCTTGAGCCAGAGGTAGTCAGATCATTGTTTCATGTGCTTCCATATGCCTTCTTAGTTGAAACTAGGTTTTATTAATTTATTTATTACATGATAAAATTCATTTTTATCTAATTTCGGATCACCTCTAAATTCACTTTCATTCCTAGTATAAAACCAACATTTTAGAGCAATTCTTTTAAAGTGTGGTGCCATTCCATAAAGTAAAAAATTTAAGTTCAAGATTTTGATATGTTATTGCTTCAGGTAAAGATACGGGCAATGGAATTAGCCAAGCTAATAGAGAAGGAAGATGGTACCACAGCTGCAGTAAATGCATTCCATAGGCATTTGCCTTCAGAGCTGCCAATACCCCCATCTTCATCCTTAGAAGAACCTCCAAACACTCTCCAATGGCTGTTCCTCGTCATCGAAAAATGGTGTTGTCTCCCTTGCACTGTATAGGTATCTCTGATCTTTCAGTGTGCATATGTACATGTTTGTTGGTCAACAATTTGCTAGATATTTATATTCTTTCATCCTGTGAATATAAGTAATAGAAAAGGTACTATTCTTTGGGTTTTAGGGTGTACTTACTAGAATTAGCCAAAAGGAAAATAGGGCATGCTTGTGTGATTGAGATTTTTGCATTATCATTAAAGGATTTATATCTCTTCCGTCTTTTTACATGTTGCCTTTTGGGTCCCTATTTTGAAACTTGATGATTACTATTACCGCCTTAATATAATGGTATAACACTTGGTAATTACTGGTTCTTCACCGGCTGAATTTAGTACCGGTGCAATTAAGTAAATTTAGCTTGATCATCTACAACTCGATATTTTAGGTACCAACTTTACCTATGTGGCACAAATTGTTGTTGTTGAGAATTATATGAAAATTATGTCATAGTGGTTCAAAACAACCCTCAATCTTTCCTCTTTTTATTTTATTTTTATTTATTTATTTATTTTTCTACACATCATTCCATTGCATGCGCACAATTATTTTTTATTGGCATTTATGGCTATGAATAGTGTTGACGAACCAGATGAATCATGAAACTGACAATTCGGGCAAAGAGGATCTGTTAGCGGTGATACATTTTGGAGAGCTTGAAAACTATAGCAGTTTAGATTTACCAAAAACCGTTAGGTTTGGTTTGGTTTGGTTTGGAAAATCTGGTATCGGATTCAGTTAACCAGTCTATGGTCACCCCTATAGACTGGTTAGTAAGTTATTGATATTGAGAGTGATGAACTCAAGTTCAAGGTTTTGACTTTTATGGCACTTTAATGTTGAAGAGAAAGAGGGTTGTCCCTCAAACAACTAAACATGGTTTAACATATCATATCCAAGCTAGTGATGAATCTATGGTGGAGTTTTTTATTTATGCAATATTTGAATGTTAAAAAAGAAGATGATGAGCCCCTTGAAGTGAGACAGGTTTACCATGCAAGCAAAAAGACGCGAAGGTGCTATGAAAAAAGAGTAATTTTATTTATACCAAATAGCTTCATTGTTGTCATCGAAGTCAATTTTGAGATGATGGTATGTGGATCTAAATAGATAGTTAAAAGGATAAAGATCTAGTTCACTCCACGGGAAGGATTGTTGATTTTGAACCACAGTGTTTGGTTGGGGGTTCGATTTAAATAGATAAGTCAGGGATGGGCAGCGTGGCTTCCTCAGACACGCCCTTCATCTCATGGGGTTCGATCTTAGATTCGTCCCCAACTATTTACGCCTCTACACAAAGAAAACCCAATACCACATATCTTGAAGAGACCGTTGGTATAAAGTGATTTTATTGGATATGATTATCTCTGACCCCTATTCATTTATATTTTTGAAATTTTATTTGCGTAAATAAGAAAAAAAATTTGCTATTTGAAATTTTATTTGTGTAATTAGAAAAATTATTAATTAAATAATTTGGTAGAATGATTGGTAATTTTATGAAAAACTTATTAATTTTTATTAATCTATTAATTATAATAATGTTTAATTAAAAATTTTGATTGTTTTAATATAAAGTGGTAGAATTAATTGAAAGCAATGGTAACTCCAATGAATTAATCATTAAATATAAAGTTTAAAATAATTTAAAATATATAATTTAAATTATTAAAGCGAAAAGGAGTGAGTTAAAAAAGATTGGATAGTGAAATACTAGATTATTACATCCCATCATTTTTGTTGGATGTGGTTATCCAATATTTTTGAATAGCCACATCCTTACTTAGAGAGATTGAGAGTCAAATAAACATAAAAGTTATTGGATCAACACATCTCAATCTCTAGATGTAACTTTCCATTCACCAAAACAAACACATCATAGTTGACAATATTGTTTAAGAAGGGGCAAAAAGGGGATATCCCACTTTCATCCCGTCCTTCCTGTTCCCAAGTGGAATATAATGTGTTTAATGGTTTTTAATATACTAGTAAGATTTATTTAATTTTAGTTTTAATAATCCACTCTATATAAATACTATACTATACCAAAGGCCCAAGGGTCTATTGGTACTTGGGTCCCTTACTAAGATGAGGATTCTTATGTGGATAACCCAGGATTGAATCCCCACTGTTGTTAGGTGAGGGTCAAGTGTGGTGTTATTCACATGTGGATTAACCTGGGCTCGAGCGGTCATACTTGCACACGTCCTTGACTTACCTTCAAGGGCGCTTGTTGCCTTTGTCAATAAAAAAAGAAATACTATACTATCTTGCTTATTATTTCCCACCGAACCCCATCCTAAAACATCCTAATCATTGTAATTAAAATTGTTTAAACCTCTAATACACATCATTGTCAATAATCATGGATAATGAAGTTCAACATCTTATAAAACAAAATTAATAAAATGCCCTTTTGGGTAGTTTTTCATTCCATTATATTCAACTGGATATTTAACTAATTTCAATGTTCCAAAATTTTGTCTTCATTTACTGAATTAGAATTCGAACAAAAAATAAAAATTAAAGTTTTCCCTTATAAAATAAGTTTAATTTTTTTTAAAACTTATTATACTTTCGATTTATTTTATCTCTACCGAACCTCTTATGAAACAACACTGTAGGGTAAGTTACATTTTAAACCCAATGGTTTAACACAAGTGTTCCACTAATCTTTAGTTTTAACTTTTGCAAATTAAATCTTGAACTTTCAATCTATGTAAAGCCTTCATCTAATTTATGGTCAATTAGTTATATACTTAGTAGCTTTGTCCTAAATATGATACCAAACAGACTAGAAAAATGACAACAAAAAAATAAACTCTCTTTTGATTTTAAAAATAAAAAAAATGTTTATAGTTTTGGTGGAAGAGATTATTAGTTTTTGGATTGTAATTAAATTGAAATTTTATTGGTCAATTGGTTAAAATAAAAGTTCAAGAGCCATTAAAAACTTGAGTTAAATTATAGATTTAGAAGATAATTGACCCAAATTTCTAATAACCATTCATTTAAGGGGGTGTTCTTTTAGAGGTAAGTGAGTGGTAGAAGTGAGGAAATGACACACTTCCGTCACTACATGTGTTTTTTTAAGCAAAAAAAAAAATACCATTTGAAGTGAAAAAAATTGAACACTTCCAACAATCAGCATTTACACTTAAAAAAATACTATAGGTTTAACTTTATTGTTACTTCAGCCACTTCGGAGAACTAATACTTTCAATAAACTTCCTTAAAATGTCACTTTCAGATAAACAAAGACTCCCTAATTAGTAGGAGCCAAAACCGAGTATCATTTGACATGAAAAATTAAAACTAAAAGAATAAATTTAAAAAATCAGATAATATAATTTTAATTAAAAAAATTAAAATTAGAATGACTTAAATATTCTAAATTAAAATTATATATGATCATCAGAGAGCATTCAAATATTGAATGAACACTGAATATGGCGCCAAAAGTTGAAAGTTTTGAGAAAACATCCCTCAAATTCTTATGGCGGGTCTTTATTTGTTTTGTTCAATTTTAGCGCCAAAACCAAAACTTGGAATTGGAAGAAGTAGTTGAGTTGAGTTGAGTTGAGTTGAGTTGAGAGACTTGATAAAAATAAAGACACCAAAAAGCAAGGCCAGATTTGTTCTGGATGATGTTGACTCCACACTGACAAGTGACAACACTAGCTATCATTGATGTCAGGATGCTATTTGGACTGACTCATCTGCTCATGTATTACATGTATGTACCTCTGTTTGTTCTGAACTTCTGAGTCACTTGATGATCAGAAAATTTATTTATTTATTATTTAAAAAGAATTAGAAATTTATTTGTGGGTTTTTGGTTGATGTAATGTAAAAGTTTGAAATTATTTAAATGTTTCTATAAAAATTATATTTGTTTTCTTATCCTTATTTATCTGTTTTTTAAATTTATATATCTCTATGGTTAAGTAGACCCTTCAAAGTATCAAACTGATTGATGGATTGGAACAAAAAAAAATATATTAAAATACCCTCTAAATAGATTTTTGTTAATATACCGCTGTAAAAGCTAAGAATGACTTAAATGTGTCTAAAATAGTTAAGAAGAGTTTATATATCTTTTTAACCATGCTTAAAATTCAAAATTCTAACCACTTCTAATTATGGTTAACGAAAAGACTATATAAATAATAAAACATGTTTTATTGGGGTAAATAAGTAAATACCATTTTTACAGGGTCCTTTAAGTAAATAAATACATTTGTAAGGTCATGCATAGTATTTTTTTCATTTATTTTAGTTTTTAATTTTGTGCAAGTTTTTTTTTATAAAAGTGAATAAGCCACATTCATTTATTGATCAATAATATGCAAAAATATACCATGCAAATAGCTTGACAGCTATTCACATATTGTCGGGGTGCCCTGGCACATGTGTGAGTGCTCTGCTACTCATTTGGTATGTGCCCTTGGGTAACGTCCTCAAAGTCGAATTCCTTTGTCCCTTCCCATTGGTCATCCCGGTCCAAACCAGGCTCCATTTGATCATGGGTTCCATCGTCCTTAGCTTCAGCTTTTTGGAGGCATTAGTTGTACCAAACTAAGAAAGCAGTAGTAATTTTATCCCTCGAGTAATTCCTAGACAAACACGACGTTTGTTGCAGAAGCATTATTGGTTTCTTTCAAGCTAGGTGCTCCATGTTATGACAATTACTGGCAAGTTCCAACCCATGCATACTTCTTTATGAAGCCTTTTTCCCTAAGTTGTAGTGGCCCCATAGGTCCTTAATGGATCGAGGCCGTCCCCCAATATTGAAAAGTAAGCAGATGCATTCCCATATTTGTTTTGTCTGTGGGCATGTAGTAAAGAGTTGTTTTATTGTCTCTTCTGTTCCATTTCAGAGGTAGCACATGGTGTGACTCCCATTACATCCTCGTTTGGCCATATTATCCAAGATAAGCAATTTGTTGTCCCAAGCTAGCCAAGCAAACAACTTTTGCTTTTTAGGGCATGGCAACTTCCATAGACTATTTGGGGAGCCACTACGCATCCCTCCATCCACAATGAGAGTGTACAAAGATTTTGTTGAGAAAGTAGCATTCGTCCCCAAAGGCCACCTTCGTTCATCTTCCCTATATGTCGTGTGTGCTCCTATGGCAGCAATTAACCTTTCTAATTCCTCTGCTCTTGTCCTGACTAGGAAGTCCTATTTTAGAAGTGAGTCACCCCTTTGTACCAGTGTTCTTGGCTCTTAAAGTGATATGATATGATCTTTAATCAGATGCTGCAGAGTTGTGAGATGATTCCCTGGGTCTTTCCTATCCATCCATTTGTCATGCCACAGATTTACAATATCCCCCTTCCTGGCGTTGATTATGATGCCCATTTCTACCGTTTTTCACTGGGAGCTAATGCTTCTCCAAAAGAAGGAGGCACAATGAGGGGCTTTTTTATAGGGATTGATGTATGAGTTGCAGAAGTAGTTTTGTTTGATAATCTTAGTACAGACTCTTGCTTGGCCCGTAAGTAGTCTCCACCACCATTTGCCTACCATCGCAGTGTTGAAACATTTCAAGATAGTGATGCCCTAGCCTCCATGTTCCCTTGGTCTACACAGCCTCTTCTAGTTAACCAAAGTGTATTTTTTCCTTGCATTTCTGGTCCCTGCCATAAGAAGTCTCGTCTGAGGCTATCTATCCGCTTAGTGACCCACTCCGGCATTTGGTATATCGATAGCAAGTAGTTCGGTATTGCTGAGAGTACAGAGTTAACAAGAGTAATTTTGCCTCCCAATGAGAGTAACTGGCCCTTCCAGGTACCAATCCTTGATTTCACCCTTCTTATTAGCTGAAGCTATTCTTCTTTTTTCGGCTTTGAACCTGATATGGGGATAACGAGATACTTGATTGGGAGCTTTTCCACTGTGCAGTTCATTATGTTTGCCCTTTCTTCCGCATCGATGTCTGTCATTCTGATTGGTATGAGCAAACTCTTATGGTAGTTGATGTGGAGTCCTGAAAGGACCTCATAGAGGTTGAAAATAAGCTTCAGGTTCTGTAGATGTTCCTCCTTTTCTCGAGCGTACTCACTCAACAAATCATTAGCATACTGTAATGATGTGATTTGGTCTTCCGCCCTCATTTTGCATCGCAAACCAGTGTATATATTGGCGGCTACTGCTTTGGTCAACATGGTGCTGAAGACATTTGCTGTTATGACGAAGTGTAACGCCCCGACCCGGATTCTGGGACCTCGCATCGCGTCATCAGATCGTCAGATCCAAGTGGAGACAAGCCCCACTAGAATACAAGGCCTAAATAGTCAAAGCAGATAATAACATAATGATCAAATGTCTCAAATGACAGTAAATAATATCCTCAGGATAGTCACAGCGAAAATAGAATAAATCCTAAAGGGGTCGCAGGCCCTACACAAACCAGGCCCTACAAGGGTCATAATAATCAAATAAAAGTGTCCTCACACAACAAAACGAAATCCTAGAGAGATCCCGCTGACCTCGTAAGTATCCCCCCTATTCTCAGACTTCCCTCGAGCTCGAGTCAACCTACTCCTCAGGACCTGAAATGAGAGAAAGAAAAATGTCGTGGGCTTTCGAAAGGAAAGCCCAGTAAGTACCTCGCAAGGATCTCAAAGCGGTAAGATGAAACAAGATATCAACAATCAGCGAATCATCAAACAAAGGGGCTACACCCCACAATCGAGATCCTATAGAATCCAAATTTCACCTCGAGCCCTGGATAGGAATTTCAAACAATAGCTCCACAAACATCCCCCGGGACAGCCAACCATCCGGTTGTAAATAATGATGCAGCCTCAGACTGCCAATAACAGCCCTCATTTTGTGAAATGAACTGATGCGGTCGGGTAGCGCCACCTCTCACGCGTGTCGACACCTGGCCAAGCATATCAACCCCACTACGTGGTAATGAGCCTCGCACTCCAATCGCATAACCGGAAGAATGTAACTTCGGTGCACATACCTCCCGCCGATACGACTCATGGCCTATGATCAAGTGTCGCCCACGGGTGGCATGTCCAAAAGAGCATTCAACAAACAAGTAGTGAAACTTTACACTCTAATCCTGGATGGGGCGCGTGCTCACGCGTTTCCACGGCCGCGCTCTGGCCAATCTAATCCTAGTGATCAGTAAACACTACCTTTAACGCTCAACCATACACACACAAGGAAGAAAGACAACAAAAACAAGTATGTGTATGCATCAAATAAATAGATATCACAAATAAAGAAAATATGTCAAAAACAGCATATGTCAAATCAAGAAAACCCATACAAGGGTGAAAACAAGGCAAGAGTAACTTACAAAATAAATATGGCAACAACAAGTCCAATAAACACTCCGTAGAGTCGGTAGTAGGCAGAAGTAACTTACCTCGATCGACGATGCTCAGCACTCTTTGTCGATATCTGGAAATCACGTTTCTACTCTCAAACACATACACGAGCGTCTAATAACAATAATACTAAAATAATCCCTTAAAACCCCTGGGTTTCACACGAAGAGTAGTGGTGAGAGTGGATCTCCCTGTCTTAATCCCCTTTGATGTCGAATGTATCCCACCGATTGTCTATTTATCAAGAGGTTTGATTTTGAGGAGTGTAGTATTGTTTTAATCCATGCTACTCACCACGGTCCGAATCCCCTTGCTGTTAATACTTTCAATAGGAACTCCCAATCCACCATGTCAAAGGCCTTTTCGAAGTCAATCTTGAGAATTACCTTATTCTAATCCCGGGTCTTCATTCTGTAGATGACTTTCCTCAGCAGCTATGATGTTATCATAGATGCACCACCCTTTTATGAAGGTTGTTTGTGATTCACCAATCAGGGAGGTTATTGCGGCTTGGAGCTTGTTTGCCAGAACTTTCGTGATAATCTTTAATGAACAGTTTATCATGTTGATTGGCCGGTAATCCTTGATCTGTTCTGACGCTTCCTTTTTAGGTATGAGTGCAATGTTTACCTAGTTGATTCTTTCTAACTGGGCATTCCCTTCATAGAAGTCCTCAAAAAATTTGAGGATATCCTTTTTGATGAAATCCCATCCGTCTTGAAATAGAGTCACGGGAAATCCATCCGGGCTAGGGGCCTTGTCCGAATTGAGCTCTTTGATTGTCCCATGGATTTCTTCCATTGTGAAGCGTTGCTCAAGATGTTGTAGATCCAGCTGCTCTCTGTATGAGAATAAGTGGTCCTAGTTCATGCAATAGCGGGAGCTTCGCTTCGTGCCCATGACTTCGCGAAAGTGGTTAGTAAAGGCCATTGCAATATCTTCCTCCTTAGTAATGGTCTAATGCAGGTGATTGATGCTCTGGATCCAATTTTTGCTCTTTTGTTGGTTTGCAACAGCGTGGAAAAATTTGGTGTTGTTATCACCTTCCTATAGCCAGGTGATCTGTGAGTGCTGCCGCTAGTGGGATTCCTCAGCCCTTATAGCATCGTCATACTCCAGCAGTAATGCCAGCCATTTCGCACTTTCCTGCTACTCCAATTCCCTTTCCTCCTGAAGCTTATCATAAGAATCCAGTTTGATGAGCATATTCATCTTCATCTGTGTTGATTGTTGCCTTCGTTTAATATTCCACTTCTTTAGCCTTCCCCTTATGAGTTACAATTTCTTGGCTAAGACATAGGCCCCATTCCTATCAAATGAGCTTTCCTCCCACCATTCCTTGATCATTTGCCAAAAGCCATCTCTTTTGCCCCAATCTCTATTGAATCTAAACATGCTTCTGTGGGGGTCCTAATGGCCAACTCTAGGCAAATCGGTGTATGATATGATCTGACTCTTGGCAAAGTCATCTGCCACAAGCTAAGGTAGTTGAATAACGACTTTGTGAGTAGGAAACGATCCAATTATGTCATGGTCGGGTTGGCCCTTCCATTCATCCATGTATATTGTTTCCCATGGAGTGGTGGGTTAAAGAGATGCAGAGTTCGTATAAGACGGTCAAAACCTTTTGTGTCCACAATAGCCCAGAGCATGCCTTGATTACGCCCCCTTAGTGACCTTGTGGCATTAAAGTGCCCTCCTATAATCCATGACCCATCCCATTGTGATATGATTGCTATTAGTTCCTCCCAGAAAGGTCCTTTTTGTTGTCTTTCACAGGGTCCGTAGGTTGTCGTGAGCATCCATGTATATTTGGTTTGCACTCTAGGATAACCGTGATCAAGAAGTGGTCTACATATGTGGTAATGGCGTTATACTTGCCACTATTCCACCTGATACAACATCCTCCCCTTGTCTGCTCTGCTAGTAATATATGATGTGTATCATATATTATTCCTGTAACACCCATCTCTCTGTTGAGATAGATGTCACATCGGCCAGGCCAAGAGGGTATCTTGAGCCTAAAATAACCTATAATGCTAAATATGGAGACAATAAATTAAAGCATAACATAAACTCCACCATAAGAGGTCCAAGTCAATAATACAACAACCCAAAAAAATGAACATTTGTGTCTGAACAAGTCTAGTCTCTCAAATACAAGCATGACATATAAAGCAAACTAGAACACCTAAGGGGCCTTGAGCAAACTACATGTGTGCATCGAGCCTCGGCTTCATGGACACAAGTCACTACTCCCAAACCCCCAGCCTACTACTTGTAGAAAGAAAATAAGAAGAGGGGCCTGAGCTTCAAAAGCTCAATGAATTGTAAACACTGTTGTCAGGCAAAATATATACATGTGCTATCAGCAAAATGAGTAACCATTTATATCAAAGTATTTTGTACACATATATGTAGAAAACCAAAGGATGTATGTTTGTGCGTTATCTTTCAATCTGGATAGCATGTAATGCACTATCGGTAAACCCGAGAATATAATCAATCACAAACATACCACCCAATGGTAATAACGCAAGTACAAAATATGTAGACCTCATATCGATTCACATGCATTCCTATTGAAATACTTACTCACGAATCCCAGATTTATAAGCCTTATAGTTTCCACCATTTTAGCATTTTCTCATATATATATATATATATATATATATATATATATATATATAAACAGTGAAGCCTTAAGGTTTCCACCATTTCGGTCTTCACTAGGTACTAAGCACCCCTCAAGAGTAGGAAGGGTTTTATTTAAAGAAAACAAACTTTGAAAGAAAGGTTTTTAAAGAAAAATGAAAACTAGTTTAAAAAAAAGGAAACGGTATCATAACATTTCGAGGACCAGCTGGCTCTATCATTGAGCCACATCTGAATCTAGCAAGTATAACTACATAGGATGTATTTATCGATAATCATTTCATTCCTATTCTTTCATTTATCATTTTCAAGTTGTTTTCATAAAAGAAAACTGATGACACATGAAAATCCACTATATAACTATAGCAATAATAATCAATACATTCACAAACCGGAATGAAAATCATAAAAGAATCATATAAACCAAAACATAGTGAAAACCCGATAAAATAGATAATGTCCAGTAGGTCCACTCACATGATGTCCTTGCTACTTAGGGTTGACTCGGTCCTCCCATTGATCCCGAGATGTTCTTCCCTTTTCCTAGTATTTAAAACAACACTTAATAAATTTCTAGAACTCACATCCATGTATAACTAATCGCATATGAATTCCACATTCTTATATATGTGTATTAATTCTATGGAGGAGCATCCTTGGTTCTTTTGTATACAAGTACTTCAAGTATTGCCAGCAAAGGGGCAAGATTCCTATAGTTGCAGGTCATGCATTGTCATAGAGACAAGAACTCTAGTAGATTCATATTCATAAAGACATTAACAAAATGTTTAGCCTTGAGCCCCATCTAATCATAGATTTACAGGATTCTTTCTAAACTTAACACTTCCCTAAAACTTTGTGATTGTCCGTAGATATATACATCTCCATGCTTTTTGAAAAATCTACTTAACAGAGAATTTTCAATTGATTAATCCAATTGGGCATTTCTTTAAACAACATATAGGCATGTTCATACTTAAAACAACAGCAAATACAACCTTAATTTCTTGATCCTTTTATCATACAAACATGCACACATTGTGGATATTCCCTCTAGAATCCATCTCTACAAATTAATAGCTCTATTTAGAGTTTAAATAACAACTATAACCAAGAACACCATCAAACCAATTCCCCAAGCTTTCTCATAATCCCCATCTAGTTATCATCAACTGCCGATTACTAATCATGGCTGAGAAGTATTTCACTGGAGTTGGACACAATTAGCAGCGAAGGAGAGGACTGTCGGGCTTTTCTCTCTCTGTGGTTATACTTATGGACCGAGGCGCCACTCGCTTGACTTATTTGGAGTCACGGAGGCTTCCGCTTTCGAGTCCTGTCAGAAAGCAACTAAAGCTTCTCGGAGCCAGGTCGTCGTGTCCTTCATGTATGACAGCGTCCTCTGTCGTCGAAAAGGGAACAGAGGAGGGAGCTCAGCTTCCTTCCACCAGATCGCCGGAAGAATGACTCATTAGAGACAAAGATGGTGACGCTACCGATTGCTAGGACTCGGAGAGGGGAATCGGGCAGAGATTCAGAGGGTTGGGATAAGGAGAAGGCTGACGGTTTCTCAAGGGAAGAAAATCCACTTTCTCCCTCTCTTCAACGATTATATGGAGGAGTTGGAGGAGTCACAAACCCTTCTGTGGCTTCACGGGAAAGGTTGTTCGCTCACGGGAAAGAGCAGCGACCAAATCCATTCTTCAAGGCTGACCACCACGCCGCTACAAGATAGTCATCTCTTTGTCTCCCTTGAAACAGTGGGAAGAGATTAGTTTAAGTGTAGTTTAAATTAAACTCTTTTATTATATGAATTTCAAACTTGATTATTCCTTAGAATTTAACCCAATTTCCACCATGTTAAAGGCCTAGAGTTTGGTGTTTATTTTGGCCCATCCCACTTCCAATCATTAACCTTCTCTCCAAAACCAGCCTATTAGTTTTGGTGTTTCATCTAATTAGTCTTTCATTAAACACTTCTATTAATCATTTTGATCAACTAATTTATGGATGAGGAATGATGCTCGACCCAATCAAGGCCTTTATAAATTCATTCGCACATGAGCAATTTTCAAAGCCCATACTTGGTTGGATATTTCTCTTATATACTTTAATAAAGTTTTGATTAATTCAAATTTCTCATTAGTGACAAATAAATGAGGATAACATATTCCCTGATCAACAAATGTTCATTTAGAAAAATATGGGGTGTTACAATTCCCTATGGATCACCATATGCACGATCGCCCATCGGTGGAATCTTCGTTTCTTGCAAAATGTAAAAAATCGGCCTGATGAAGTTGTAGAAAGTCCCTGACAAGATAACGCTTTCTGTGTTTGCTCAAACCTCTTACATTCCATGTGATGAGCTTCATAAAATACATGATAATTGCCCATCTGGAAATTTTCCCATGATGGCTTATTTGCCTCCCTTGGTTGCCCTTCTAGCTCTCTCAACTTCAACCTGTCGCATATGTGCCAGGTATGTGGAGTTGTCATCCCCTGTTTGTTGTATGTCCACCCCCATCTTGAATGTTGTGGCCCCATCTTGAATGTTGTGGTAATCATGTTCTTGTCGGGCTAATCAGCCAAGGTTAGTGGTACAGGAAAGGGGTTAGATGGCATGCCTTCTGTTTCATCTATTTGGGCCTTCCTTTTTTGCTTGCTAGATGTTAGCCCCTGTATCTCTTTAACTGGCTCATCTTGCTTGATTTTCTCCGGTAAAGGCGTCCTCAAGGTCTGGGAGAAGGCTGATTCCTTTTATTGTTCTTGACTAGTTTCAACAATGGGGTATTTTGGTCATTTTTATTAAGGTGTTATTTCCTTCACATCTAGGAGGGACCAAGCTTCATCTGTAATTAATTGCCATTCTCCTCAAATTAATCTTGGGGTCATTTTGGTAATTGAGTGTTAGACCTTGACCCGGTTTAAGTATGTGATTCCCTTTATTGAAGAGTGATGAGCTTGGTTCAATTAATTCAGAAATTTCCTTTCTATTGTTTTTATCCATTAATCCCTGAGAACATGTGTAATTGAAATGGCTTTTGGGCCTTTATACATAGTGGTAATTGGTGCAACATTTGTAACACCCATCTCCAATTAGGGGACATGTGTCACACTAGCCAGGTCAAGGAGTGAACCCCGAGCCTAAGGCTGTGTAATCTAAGAATTTAATCATAATCAAACACTAATATTATGAAATCACAGAGTCAAATACAACAACAGTACAAATCTTAAGTCATACAACACAAGTTTGCATAGGAGTTAATAATTCTCCTTAAACTCAAATACACCAAACCAAATAACACATGATAAACTAAACGGTCAGAGCCAACTAAGGGTAGATAGGACCCTGTCCTCCACTCTAGACATGATCATGTACCTGTCTACTACCTGCAAAATTTCACACAACAAAAGGGTGAGCTATAGGAGCTCAAGAAGGTAATTTAACACTATCAAGTAGGTATAAACATACTTGTATATCATCGACAAATAGGAATCTCAAGTAAAATATAAATATAAACTAGACAGTAGTAAAGTATGAAGATAAATGCAAACTATAAACATGTGAATTGATGCATTATCTTCAATCAATTTACATGAATCATGCTAGTATCAATAGAATGCTAAATATATGCACATATGAGTTTCTTTAATCATTTATCATCGGTACCGAAAATGATTTTCATAATCGTCCTGGCTGACTAATCAAAGCCCGTAACCAACACGGTTGGACCAATCAACAACCAGAAGGTTGATAATATATGAAATCATATCATAATAATCATTCATATTAATGTCAGCTATACCTCTACTTCCATACTGTGGAACCAAAGTGGAAATGAGCGGACCGATCAACACTCGATAGCTCTCCGGTTGGACCAATCAACAACCATTGAGCTATAATATATATATATATATATATATATATATATATATATATATATATATATATATATATATAACGTATACTAGGCACCCAGCGGGTACAAATAGAGGGTTTTATTTCTTGAAAACAAGAGGATTTGAAAACATATAGTTTGGACTAAAAAATAGAGTTATAAAAACAACCCTTTCCTACCTAGTATCGTACTCTCTGGCTCTGTCATAGAGCTACCACTAGTGCAAGCAAGTATGTGGGTATGGTGCAATGCATCAATATTTCTATAAATCTCTCATATTCTATTTTGAAATATTTATGAGTTTTACGCATGCTTTTCTATAACATGTTCAAATCCGGACAACTATTAATGATAATATGCTTGTAACATTCCAAAGCATTTATGAAAGTTAATAAACTCATGTCTTAAATCTCAAATAAATAAGTACGATAAAAACATTCGGTAAAACAAATAAGAAAGATGTCGGTCGTGGTTCCCTCAGCTTTGAGTCTAAGTAGTCTCTAAGGCTGGCTAGGTCCTTCAGCAGCTACGGCCTTGCCTTTGCCTTTTCCTTTTCCTAATAATCAAAATACGAAAATTCAGGGATACAGAAACTGTATTCTTATCTTATACTCTAATTAGACTCTTTAGAGCATAATAAATTCATCAAGTTAATTCGAGCATGCTTCTAACTAACAAGAACTTTCATACTTCTAAAGAGCATGAAAAAAAATACGGAATTTACTAGGAATCAAAGACTTTGCTATCTTCGTCTTTAGAATACTTGAAGGGTCTAACATGCTCTTAAAGAATTAATCAAATGCTATAAATAGACATAGAAGATTAATCGTATAAATTCAAAGAAAATCGGGCAACACCTCCCCTATTTTTAGGGCCACAATTTATACAAACATACACTCATTAACATCATAATTAACATAAAATCAGGGGAGTTCAACCCTTCATGGCAACTTAACACTTCTATGACCCTTTTCATAAAATTCATAGCATCAAGTTAAAACCATTTCACAAAGATCTAAAATCCATTAAATTTTCATGCATTTAATTTAGACCATTAGTCCATGATTTCCCCAAATTAGAGCTCATAGGAATTTACTTGAAATTCTTGATGCTCCTGTGACGCAGGATGGATGTCGGTAGGAGGTCTCACCGCAATTAGGGCGGTCTCTTAGCGAGGATCTATCTGCCGGGATAAGCGAGGGTGCGAGGAGGAGTCCTCGTGGTGGTCGTTGGCCGGAGCTCAGAGAGGAGACTCGGTGGCCCCAGCCGCCTCCCAGTGCAAACGCCGCAAAGGGCCGTGGATCTCGAGGGTGGGCGGTTGGGTGGATTGTGCGAGGGTGAAGGGAAGGAGGCGGCATGTGGCCGCGTCACCGCGAGAAGGCGTGAGTTGTTCTGGGACGCGGAAGAGGGGAAATAGCTCACCAAGTAGGGCAGGCCACGCCATGGCTTCGGGCTTACTGCCGAGGAGGGTGGCTTCGCCAAAGCTCGCACTGCTTGCCATAAGAAGGGGAGAAGCAGCGGCATGGCGGGCGAGAGGGCACGCTAGGAAGCAGAGTAGGTGTTGTTACCGGCCGAGTCTCAGCACCGAGGGGAGTGAAGACTTCATGGATTTTAAAAATCCAAGCACTAGGTCCCTTTACTTTAATATTAATTTAATACATACCTTTTCATCCTTTCATCCCATCAATTAGAGTCACTGGCGACTCTTTTACCCGACCAGATCTATTTCCTTCGGATCTGGTAACAATAATTTATTAATTTATTAATTTAATCTTTACTTTATTCCATACTTCTTACTATTAGGTCACGGGTGATAATACTATCCAACTGAGATCCACAAATCTCGGCTTTGGCCCGACCTTGATCGGTTTTTCCCGACTTTTGACTCGATCAAATCTACTTTACCGGGACTCTAACTTTTGTCTGGTATCTCCCGCTTAATTAATCTAGATCAATTAACACTTAATAAATTTCTCAATTAATTGTCCGAGATTATCCTTTCCATCCCCCTCCAACTATTTCAAGTCTAAATGGCCTTGCCCAATACGGTTTTCTCTGGCCCAAATAGTTGCGAGGCTGGATTTTAGATTCATTAATTCCCGATTTTCCCTTAATTGAGTTTTAAAGTAATTAATTCATTTTCTGTACTAATTAATCTCGTTGAAATTTTTGAAAAAAATTTCTGATTATTTATTTAAAAATTTTGAGGTGTTACAACATTAGTCATTGGGCCATCTGAGTGGGCCAAAATCGCGTCTGGGCGCGTGCTTATAAGATATAAGTGGGCCCATCCGAGTCAAACAAGTTGGGCTTTACCCACCCTTTTGCGAGCTGGCATTCATCTTTAGTGGCTCCACCCTTGCTACATGTCTTACTCGCATTGGATGGTCCACTTCCCTTGGGTGTATTTCACATTGCACCATGGTGGGGACCGACTTGGCCAGGTGGAGTCTCATGGTTGGCTGGCGACCTCCGCGCCTGCTCCCTCGAGAAGTCACGGTCAATCTCCGGGTCAACATTATCCCCGTACCCCTCTACCGCCGTTGTCCCATCGTTACGATCCCGTCTCTTGTTCGGCAGTCTGTGAGCACGCATGCGCTCCCCCTATTGTCCACTGGTTGATGATGAACATACGAGTGGTCCTTCCGAGACTCCCTGTTCTCCAATTCCGTCGGCGTTGCTCATCATTTCGGATTACGATGCCGTCTAACGATCTTCTTCTCCGATTGTCTAGAGCCATATTTTCTTCAATTAGTGTGTTTTACCTTTCTCTTCTCGTGTTACACGTGGCTTCCTTGCTCCCTAGCTGTGAATTGGTCAGAATTCTGCCACCCATGGTAAGCTCACCAGAGCTTCAAGTGGCGGTTCGATCTAATCATTGTCATCATCTTAGGGGATCATGGGCTCTCCCCTCTCTCCTTACAGTGAGTGTATACTTCCTAGTACCCGTGTTGACGGTGATGATGGTTGGAAGCTCCTGACTATATCGGATTTAGAGCATTGCCCGAACGATGTTGATGAAGGTCATACCCCATTCGTCGATGCGAATTAGGTCTCCCACCGGCTTCAACAAGCGAGCCGCCACGTTCTTGTGCCAACAGAACAGAGGTATTCCCTTGATTTCCACCTATCGGCATTCTCCATTTACCTTCCCCGTCGAGTCGAAGTCGGTTGTCCATGGCTCGCAGGAGATGCTGAATTTGGGCAAGTGGATGACACCAACGCTCTCCAGTTCTCTAGCTTCCTCTGGTGAAGGGCAAGCCATGATGAATTGCCCGTTAGTAAATTGTTTGGAGCTCCACTCCGCTCTCCAACTAAGGGCGTCCTGCAGGGCGACGCTGAGAATGCCGTTGGTTACCATGCCTTCCCGTACCTGGGTGACGGTGACAATGGTATAAGTTTTCATGGCCTCCTTGCCTCGCACTATCTCACTGTCTACTAGTACCGAGAGATGGTGCTGTTTGAGCTCTGTTTACCTAGTTGTGGTGGCGTTGTTTTGCTTATCTAGTGCCGCTCGCTTGATGTTAGTGGTGTATCTCTGCAGTGTCCATTCTTTGTTCTTCTTTGTCTTGCTCGAGGCTGGATCCTCTGAGTCCAATCCGCCCACCATTTGAGCGTCATCTTCCTCGATTCAGTACACCCTGCAGCTCGGGGGCCGGTTCTGCCGCAGCGTCTGCAGGTGAGGGCTCTTCTACATTCATTTGCCTTTGCCCCGATAGCAGGCATTGACCATATACTTTGATGGTCCCCTCCCATATCTGTACTACGGGTGATGATCGGCGAGTGGGTTCTGCTCTTTGTTCCTGCCGCCGTGGGCTCGTCAGGTGTTGCCGGCGCTTGAAATGGACCTCAGTCCATTCTTCTTCTTCAGCACTCCCTTTTGGTTGCTGATATGATGTTGTGAGTGTTGAGTTGATGAAGAGCGGCTCGCTCCCCCCGGCGACCACTCCGGCATATGATAGGTCAGCCCTCAGGTGGCTGCTTCAAGCCTGTTGTGTTTCCGGCGGAGGAGTGCTCTTCCTTCCTTGTTCTTCAGTTATGGTCGTCCTTAGTGAAGCTTTTCATTTCCAGATACAAGCCATCACGCATCTCGTCACCGTGCACTGTCGTACGCTGCGGCTCACCGCATCTCTTACTCTGTTAGGTAATAGGATTTTTCTGTCCAAGTTTTTTTAAACTACCTTTTGTTCACATGTTTGTTCACATACACAATGCAAAATAACATAAATAGAATTTTAAGACCGATTTGATAGATGCTCCCAAAATATAAAGATGTAAAATGAATGTAATCTGATATGTAGAAGACTGGTCCAAGTACCCGTCACCTGCATACCCATCCCACAATCCATGTGGGCCTACAAGGCGCCGCCATACCCTCCTAGGCGAAGACAAAACTACCCTAGGAGTAAGGAAAGGCGCGCCTAGGACCTGATGATGGCTGACAAAAGGGATCTGCATCCCAAGGAGGAAAAGAGAAAGATATAAGGAAGCAATAGACCAAGAAAGAGGTAAGAAAGATGAGGACCGGAGAACTCTCTCCCTTCTCCTTCTTCTTCTGCCTAGCCTTCTAACTTGACCGGCCGCAGTTGGGTACACGACCAACAGAGCCCTATCCCTCTTACTTTTCCTCTCCACTATCCCCTTTTCAGGTGAACTTGAAGTAAGCGAGCCTGTTACACGGTCTTTCATCACCGGAAGATTATCAGTTAGCTAGACGTCTGAGGAGTCCATGTGGCGTAACCGGATCTCCGACTAACATAATCATTAAAATTAAGCAACATGTTATAAGCTATATAAATAATAAATGGGTTAATGGTTTAAGATTAAAGATAAGTCACTTTTGTTTGAATCACATATATTCATGAAATGACTGGTAACTAATAATCCTGGTCACCAACGACCCAAGGGTCTATTGGTGCTTGGGTCCCTTATTAAGATGGGGAATTCTTCTTTGGATGACCTAGGATCACATCCTCACTCTTGCAAGATGAGGGTCAGGTGTGGTGTTGTTCCCCTGTGGACTAACTTAGGAATTCGGCCCGGCCACACTTGCGGTCAAGCATGGTGTTGTTCTCCTCGTGAACTATCCGGGATCGGCCATGTCACGCTTGTCTCACGCCCCTTGACTTATCTTTAATGGGCGCTTGTTGCCTTTATAAAAATAAAATTTAAAAATAAACCTAATAATCATGGTCACTCTCTTTAGTTCCAACAACTCGGGTTTTTTGTTCTTCTTTAACTAATCCAACAAGTCAAAAACAAAATGAAACTAGTGAAAAATGAATTTATACAACAAAAAAAAAAAAGAAAAGATAAATTAAATATATAGTGTTGCAAACCATGAACTTAAATTATTAGTTCAATCTTTCTAACTTTCTCTGCTGCAAGAAAAGCTAACAAGATAAAGAGAAGGGTAGACACTTTGAGATCTTCTAACTTCTTCTTCACATAAAGCATTGGCACATGATTATTGCCACAAGGTCTACATTACACCACCAATGTTCTCAAAAAAAACAACAAACAAGCAACCCATCTCCTTCTTCCATGTGTCCCTCCTTTTCAAAGATCACCATGATTGGCAGTTAAGCAAAGTAGCATCACTCTGATGAACAGCAAGACCAAATGTTCTCAATGATCAAGTTTGTTAATTTTGGCCATAAACTTTATGGACCCAATCAAAATAGGTTGTGATTTAATTATGATAATCAAATTGGTTGCAAAGCAATAGGAGATGATGTTGGACAAGTATAGAGAAAGGAGGAATTCAATCCAGCTTTGATTCCACTTCTAATTGCACCCTTATTGGCAAACCAAAATTAAAAAAAGGTGGCCATATATATGTGTGGGACTAAAAGGCACCAACAACAACTAATTTTCAAGTTGGCTAGTTCATTTTTATTAGAAAAAGATGTTGAGAGGTTCAAATCACATCCAAGAAATATAGTGTTGTAAAGCGGATCAAATTTGATCGGGTTAGGCCTAACTCAAATTTGGCTCGAAATAATCCCAACATGAGCCTCAAGCTCGACTAAACTCTCGAAATTAATTTCGAGCAAGAGTTTTACTTGAGCTCGGCTCAATTTTAATTTCGAATGCTTGAACTCGGCTCGATTAAGCTCGAAATAAAAAATTTATTTATAAATTAAATTTTTATATTTTATTATATATTAATATTAAATATTAAATATTCTATTCATATATTATATTATATATTAATCTTTATTAATATTAATATTATATATTAATATATTAATATTAAATTTTGAGTTTTGGGTAGCCGAGTTGATTGAAGTTCAACTCGGCTCGAAATTAATTTCAAGCTCTCAAAATTGAAGCTCGAAAGCTCCCTAAATTTCGGCTTGAAAGCTCGAAATTTCAAAATGAGTTCAGTGCTTTCAATGAGATCTCAAACTACTCACTTTAACAACTTAATGCGTTTGGCGATGTTCTATCACATATTTCTAACACTTAATCTATATTTATATAAAGAAAGAAAAAAGAAGGGCTTTTTTTTTTTGCGTGTGTACCCCCAATAATTTTGAAATTGCAAGGTGTATTTAGCCCTTAAATAAAACAGAATTACATACATACCCTGAATAATAGGTATAATTACGTATATACCCATGGGATTAAAATCAAATGAAAAACCGTCAAGTTAACAAACGGTAGACATGCAAAATGACCATCATACCCTTTATATATATATACCCCTAAAAAATTTATTTGACTATAAATTTATAAATACCCCTTTAAAAATCTAAATTTTAAAATAGTTAAAAAATATATAAAGAATGGTATTTTGGACATTTTCCAACTCTTAACCTAAGTTGTAACCATGGTTAGCAGATTGCGGTTAACTTCATTACAACGGATCCTTGGATGAGGGGTATATACGCAATTCAACATGTTTTTCAGGGGTATACAAGAAATTATAATTTTTTCGGGGGTAAATATGCAATTATGAAACTTTTGAGGGGTATATAACCAATTTATAGGAAGAAAGTCACCAACAATATCATTCTCTAACAAATTAAACACCAAGCCCAACACTTGACTTAAATGGGACCATCATAACATTGCTTCTAAGTTATCATGGGCCCCACATTACCAACCTTGTTTCCCTCCATAGTAATTTACCAAAAAACAAGACATATTGAATATAAAAATAATTTATTAAATTAGGTTTTTAAAAATTGATAGTAAGAATTATTTTTTTCTGGTGAATTCTTCCTCGTTAAATATAAAAAAGAAAAACAATGATATATGATGGTATTTTTGTAAGAGATAAAAAATGACTAGTGTGACCGATTAACTCAGCATGTTTAAATATCTTAACAATATTTAAAAAAAAAATTAAGCACTAAACAAGACCAAGCTCTACCGATTGGGAACTCTAATTTCATCCAAGCCTAATGATTTGGTTTATCATGAGTTTTTATCTCCAAACATGGTGGGACCCAACCAGCTTTCTAATGGATCTAGGGTGGATGTCAATGGGCCTGGGGCTGGGAAAACCCGGCCCGAACCTTTAAATAAATTGAAAACCCTAACCCTAATCCTAATGTACACACACTCAATCAAAAACCCTAACCCTAATCTTAAATTTAATATTTTCGATCGGGACCGTCCATAGTCCTATATGGACCTACAAATACTAATTTATGGAGAGAAAAAAAAATTTTAAAAAAAGGAAAAAGGTGTTCATTTGATTCATGATGAAACATGATGTGAAATTTTGTGAACCTATATATAGAATGTTAAGTGGTGGGTGTCCATTCCCTTAATTTTCTAATGTTTGGATGATGCCTTGTGGTGTGTTTTTTTTACCATTTATGGGATGAAAAGAATCAAATTATGTTGTTTTCATCATCATAGCCGTCATTTATAATTAACAAAAACTTTATTGCACTTACTACATTAGTATTATTTTTAGTGGATAATATAGTTTAGTGAATAAAAAGTTGAATTTATTTTGTATTTTTTTTCATATACTTTTGGAGAGCACCACTTCATGTAATCTTGGATCATGTGCAAAGATTGACGCTCAGACGGTTATTATGTACAAAAGATCCTATAATAAGAATGAAAAAATTGCAACCGAATAATAAGGGAGACTATTAAGACTTGTCAAAAAATGCAAACAAAACATAGAAGCTCGAAGATAGAATATATTCCAAAAAATAAAGATATAGCGGCAAATGAATTAGCTAAAGAGATAAGGAGAATAAGAATTACTATAATTTGTAGAGATATGCATCAAATGCACGCCTGTAAGGCTTAGAAATAAGTTTGTAACCTTAATGAACTTTGTTTTAAGTAGTTAGTCTACTTTGGACTCTCTTTCTATATATATATATAATATTGTAGAAATATGTTTGCTAGTATTTTCTAATTATTTTTTCTTCTAAAAGTATCATATTATGATTTAAATTAATTATTTCTTTCCTTTAGCCCCCACTTTTGCTTCTCTTCAATTTTTTTTTTCTTCATATACTTCCTTGCCTTAAAAACCTCAATATACTTATCTTCATTGATCCATTTATTCCAGGTCAAATACCTAATTTAGTCCCTCTATTATTACTATTTGTCCCTTTAGGTCCCTCTAATATAAAACGTGCCTTTTTGGTCCTTTTAGTTTTACGTTTGTGCCTTTTAAATCCCTCCCTTCGAAGTTTATTGGGACCAAAAAGGCCTGAAAAACATAAATAAAGGGATCAAAAGAACACGTGGAAAGGATTTAAAAGTACAAACGTAAAATTAAAAGGGCCAATGAAAACATTTTATATTAGAGAAACCCAAAGAGATAAATCATAATAATAAATGGACTAAATTGGGTATTTGACCTTTTTTTCATATTCATTGCTTTGGGGATATATAATTAAATAAAATTAATTGTGATATTTCATTTGTTACTAGGTCAGCATGTAGGTAAACATCACATGCTATGTCACCATCACCTCATTAACAGGGCTCCAAACAATTATATTGATAAAATATTATAAATATATATAAATTGAGAAAATTATCTCTGTGCACCCTAAAACCATGGACTTCGTCTTGCACGATTTGGACCCCTGGATCGGGACACGTAGCAACACTTGGCCAAGCAGATACCGCTTCGGGATGTGCGGTAGCTATCTCGAGGCAATGCCGGGATGCGCAAACACACATCCCGAGGCCGGATGTGCGTGCCAAGTGTTGGGAAACGAGGACTTGCACTGGTTCACGAACCATGCAAGTTGAATCCTAAAACCATCCCTAATTGCATATATATATACCTATATACAAATTATAATTATAGGTATACTACCAAATTTATCATTTAATTACACATATATCCATCCTGTTGAAATCTTGTCAATCAATAATTCTTAACTATGGTTAAATATAAATTTTGGACCAAAAACACAACTCTTGCATCTTAAGAGACATTTCAAATATTTGTAATTATGTAATAAAATCAGAACCTTATGTTTATATTTGTAATTATGATTTTTTTTTAAGAATCTATATACTATATTGATATTTTTTCAGGGGTATATGTGAAAAAAAAAAACTTATAAAATTTATAGATATTTATTTAATATGGATATAGGGTACACGGTCAAAAGCAAGTTATTAGGTTTGCACTAAATATGGTCCACATGAGATATGAGATGAGATGCTGCTTTTAAGTTAACGTTTATTTCATTTAGTCAAAAAGTTTGTTTGGAAACTACTTCTCCATAACAATATAGCCGTTTCAAGATAAAGAGACCTCTTAAAAAATAATTAAAACACTTAGTCAATTAATTAACAATTTGGGATAATTTTGAACTTTTAGTGTTAAATTAATTTCTCTTATAGTCACTTGATTAAAATTGTTTAAATTTTTACATTTTAAAACTTTTCTCGAAGGTTTTACTTTTCTCAAAAACTCTTCAAAGGGTCTATGAGAGGATGTATTTATTTTTAATTCAATATTTTCACTAATCACTCAATCTTCTTTAATCAATTTTGCTAAAAAGAACTTTTAATTTCAAAAACATTCCCTATATTATTGAAATTTTTAATTCACTTAATAGAGTTATATATAAGTATCCAATATTTATAAGAAAAGTTAGGAGTGTTTGGTTTTGTTTTCCATTTTAGTTTTAGAAAGGTGGAAGCATAGAAAATGGAAAGCGTGGAAAATGGAACTTGGCCCGAAAAATGGAAAAATTTGTTTGGTGACTGTTTTCGAAATAAAAATGGAAAAATTGTTTGGTTTAATGTAGAAAGCTGTGTCTTTATGTTTTCTGGTGATTTTATTAAATATGTATAAACAGTTTTTTTTAATTATTGTAAAATAATATAATAATGTAAAATAAAATTATAAACCAACATAATAATTGTAATAACAAAAGTTCAAAATATAAAATAATGACAAATGTGATATTTTTATAAAGTTCAAAATATAAAATAACAAACATAATATTTATATATATTTTATATATAATAAATAAAGTTTAAAAAAATATATTTTAAGAAATAAAAATGACAAAACATGATATTTTTATAAAGTTCAAAATATAAAATAATGACAAACATGATATTTTTATAAAGTCCAAAATATAAAAATAACAAACATAATATAATTTTTTATATTTTATAAAATTTTAAAAAATATATTTTAAGAAATAGAAAATGATAAACATGATAGTTTTATAAAGTTTAAAATATAAAAATAACAAACATGATATTTTTATATTTTTATATAATAACAAAAGTTCAAAATATATTTTAAAAAATAAAAAAATGGCAAATATGATATTTTTATAAAGTTCAAAATATAAAAAAAATAACAAACATGATATTTATATTTTTTTTACAATAACAAAAGTTAAAGAAAATCTATTTTAAAAAATAAAAAAATGATAAACATTATATTTTATATATTTTTATAATTAATTTTGAAGTTTGGTTTATTTACAACTGTAATGCCACCGCTTTTTGAATCGTTTTCCAAACCTAGAAAATGACTTTTTTACCGTTTTCCGATTTTCTGTTTTAAATGCCCATTTTGTTTTTTGCCTTTAGAAAAGCAGCGGCCGGCAAACGTTTTCTGCGTTTTTGGCATTCGAGAAATGAAAACACGTTGAAGAAAGCGTGAAAAAGGCGAAAATGCCCCCCAACCAAACTTAACAATTCATATAGTCTCATAGAAAAGGTTGCGTATTTTTAATGACATGTACACATTTATAAAACAAACAAAAACAAAAAAATTATATTGAAGTATAGAAGAACATGTTTTCTCGGGATATAACCAGTTAAAACCTTGTTTGTCCCTCCCTTCCTTGTACTAAATTTTTTATTATTTATTTTAATTAATATATTTATTAATTAATATTTTAAATAATACAAGAGGTAATTATTTATTGTAGTCCCTTGTATTATTTGGTATTATTATTTTCACCCAAAACATACACACCCAAAAATACTATTCTGGCACTCAACTTAGATAGTTCAGTTTATCTAACAATACAAAATATACCAATAGCCATAATTGAAAAATCGGAAGAAGGCAGGGAGAGGGTGAACGAAGAGAATGGCAGGTGAGAAGGTAAATAAAATAATATTGCTCATTTTTTAGGGTGTAAAATGTAAGATAAGAAACTTAAAACGTGGAGATTTGGACATGTATCAAGTTCACTTGATAAGTTAATACGATTATTGACGTGTAGGTCTCAATTAGGATGCCGTTTAGGTAATACCTCACACAAACTACACATATATTAACTAATTGCGTTATATGACACTTATTTTCCGTATTATATGTAACAAAAAATAAATTCCTTAAAAGATTAAAATACATTTAAAACAACGCAATTTACTTAGTCCCCATATATTAATGTAAACTTAAAAATGTTAAAAAAAAATAATATTATTTTATAGATGATTCACTTATTAATTCTTAATTGTGTTAGGATCTTTGGAGATATTTGTTTATTATTTTAATTTTATGTATATATTTCTTTTTAAAATTCTTTGAAAACATTGCCGAGGAGCTTATAGATAATTTTTTATTTTATTTTTATTTTATTTATTTTTGCATAAATTGGATGTGGCAAAAGATGAATTTTCTTAAATATATTTTTTATATTATGTGTAACAAATAAAATTTTCTCACTATATTTTATCCAGAATAAAATAATGGGGATGCATGAGCTATTGGCCAAGTGGTGGCAGTATTTGTTTTTTCTCGTATTCTTAACAGGGGTTGTATGTCAGAGGGTTTGAAATGTAATAATGTGTTTTGGGTGTATGTTTTGGGTGAAAATATAGTATGCAATAGAATACAAGTCTTTGAAAACTAATAAATAATTATCTTTAAAAATAATCCCATGCTTATTTAGTTATTTATTATTTATTATTTTATTCTTACAATTTATTTTATTATTTCTTTCTTAGAAATTTCTTAAAAATTATTATTTATAACATTTTTGGAGTTTGGGACACTGCCCTGAGCTGGCAGTGACCGAATTAGAAGACGTGTGTTGCAAGCCTAGGGTTAGGAGGTTAGGCGGTTAGGGTTTAGGGTACTAGAGGAGACTGGAGAGTAGTGAGGATCCCAAAAGGTGGGTCCCAGGAGTTATGAATGAATGAGAGAGAGAGAGAGAGCCTTCTCGCTTCCTCCCGAGGATTCATTGCTTTCAGCTCTTGTATTCTGAGCTGAGGCTGAGCTGGCTCACACCTCCATGTGGGCCCCATATTACTTTCGTTTTGCATTTTATACCCTAAAATATCTCATTATTTATTGAGATAACTGGTTTTTCTCGTCTGTGCCACAAATTAAATCCAATTTATTTAATTCAAATGAGATTGGAATTCAAATTAGGATGGCGTGTAGTGTAACCTTTTATAATTTACAATATCATATAAAAACATATATAAACAAATATTTATTTTTATACAAAATAATATTAGATCAGTAAGAGTAAACCGCATGATGCACCACAGCAGGCTTCAAGCGTTTATTGGTATTTAAGTCCGCTTACTAAGATGTGGAATTCACCTATGGGATGATGTGATGCATCGAATCTCCACTCTTATAAGTAGATGAGGAGAGTCGAGATATAGTATTGCCTACAATTTCCTTTGTGGACTAACATAGGGTCGATCGCTTCCACTGTCTTTATAGTCCATGCATGATGTCATGTTTTTGTGGATTATTTAATCTTGAATCCCGAAGCGGTCACGCGTCTACATCACGTCCTCTGAATTTCCCACCTTCTAAGGATGCTTCGTTGCCTTTGGTAAAATTAAAAAGGGACTTTTAGCGCTTGATAGGTAAAATTGTCAACATATAACCTAAGGTCATAAATTTGAAATTATGGAAATAGTCCCAATTATAAAAAAAAGACTATGCATAATAGACCCAAATAATGCCTCACATGTTTCTCTGCAGATTTGAGTATATGAGAGCTTTGTACCATCAAATTTGCCCTCATAAAAATACTTCTGGACTAGATCACGTCATATCCATATTTCCAAATTCCAAGCTCGGTGAAACCTAATTCTATAATAAGGATAATTAATTCAAAGGTCTTGGATCAAGTTTGTTTTATAAAAACCGCCAGGAAATTTGATAGAGTGGATATCCCCTGCCGATATCCCCTGCAAATAGGAAATTTTTCAAATGAAAAGTTTTTCCTCCTGGCCAAAATTTTAATTCAAGTTACCTAAGAATATAATAATGTCTCAGCTCACTCAAAAAGCTATTTGTCTACATATATTTATCTTATTATTAATATCTTCTACTTTAAAAATTTTCTCCCAAAAACATTCAAAACTTTTCATAAATTATTTCCTCTAATCAGGCATGTGGGATATCCCCTATCAAACACAACTGCCGGAGTCCCGGTGAATTGTGTGGGTCAAAGCTTGTAGGCAGAAATAATGGGAGAGTTTAGTTCCTCGACAAGCGATGTAGCTGGGCTAAGTGACCAATAATTTGCTTCGAATTTCTATAAGGTCATAAAAATAAATAATTCTAATATATTTAACTCAATAATCATACATAATAAATTAAAATAAAATCTGTAAGTTACGGACATTGAAGTCGCCTTCATGTAGTTTGTGTTATAACTCGTAGCGAGCACTCTGCTCTCTCAGCCGTACTCACATACTCAATAGCCAATAAAATACACAAGACATCAAGTGAGACAGGAGAGTTGGTTGCCGGAATTTCAACAATGCCATATAGTACCATGGGGCCCTGCAGAAGACAATCCAGCTGCAAAAAGCGTGAGGAAAGACACAGGTACAAGAGTCAAGCACTGCACCGCCATAAGGCACCTCCACTGATTAATTGCAACAAGTAACTACGATCACCCTTCCTACTGGGCGGACTACTCTCGCTTCTGGCTCACCCTAATCCTCGTAGTCACATGGTCTTATATGTATACTTCTGCCCCTCCCTCAGCCACGCCTACACCCTCACACCTCGAGGATTCTCCGCGCCTGTCGACTCAGGGACTCCTTCCACCTACGGATGTCGCAACTTTAGCGGTGGCCATGAGCCGCAGCCACGCACCCTGGGCAACTCACCAAGGCTACAACACATCCACCGTGACACGCCCTCCTTCGACTTCGCACGCACTCCAACCCTCCCTTCCGGCCAGTCCTTTGTGTCTACTACGCCGGATCCCTCCCTAACTCCAGCAACTAACCAAATTTTATCCACCTCTCGGCCAAGCAGACTCCAAATTTCTTTCACCTGTCAAAGCATTCTTATCATACAATACAAGACCCATCATTCAACCTTCATCTTCACGCAAGGTCGGTAAATTGGCCGGACGGCCTCCACTAATCACCTTCCCAACCGGGTTTGGCTCATTACTTATCCACCATATATGTTCCGCTACCAAATACTTGCCCTCATTCTCGGCTTGCCGTACTTTCACTTGAGAATCAATCTTCTATATCTAAATTACATCACCGTACCGTGATTTCGCTTCTAATCAGCTACCAATCACCAATTTGAGATCCCGTGAGGCCCATTAGTATGCAATCTTATGTAATGGTAAATCATAAATTGCATGGCCATACTGCATTTATATCTTCCACTAACCTTCAATCACCTCTCTTGATCCGTATTTACATCTTCTTAATCAATCCCTCTCTCTTTAGCCTTTAATGTTGGATGCACCGATGCACTTAATAGCTTCAATTCAATCAAAGATTTCCTTTTAATGATTTTGATGTGGTCTTCAAATCAATTGAGTCACTTGACGCTGACTACATCGATTATTGTATCAACGATGCCATCCTCGTGCGGTTGCACTCAAATAAAAACTACTTTAGTACTTCGGATCAATTTTAACAATTAACTCTGCCTCCGAGTTGAAAAGCAACACTCCACTCCACCACTCACACTCACATGAATTAAAAAAAAATATTAAAAATAATACAAAATAATAACGCCGGCGGTACCTACTAGGGAGCTTGATATAAATTCTACAATAGATTCTATCTCTTCGTCATTTTGTCCGATTCTCTTCTTCTCTCTCTGCGTTGAAACAAAACTCCATTTTTTTACTTTTTTCATTTTAGCCCTTGAGTTTCTCTCTCTAATTTGCATTCCTTCCCATTTTTCTTTTGATTTCTTTTGTTGTCACCGCGTCCCTCCAGTAGTCCTTTTTGCTTATTTGGCACCGGGGCTGCTCCTCGGCCTTCTTCCTTCTTCCCCTTGGCGCCGACCCACGGTACCGCTTCTCCAGCCATTGCTTATATAGACGTCATTGGAGCTCGGATCATCTCGTCTCTTGCTTCTGCTGTGGCGGATGAGGGCGGAATCGATCGGGTTTGAGTGGGATTGCGGTGGGCTTTTGAGGCTTGGATAGATGAATACTGGGGGAGGTTGGTCGCCGGGTCTTAGGAACCGGAATGAATCTGTCGTCATCAATGCTGATGAGTTTGGTCGGGTGAGTGCGTGATAAAAACTTCCATTTTTGATTTTTTTCTGAAGCTTTTGGAAATTGATTGGGGTTTTGGATTCTTGGTCGTTGTGGGAGTTGGAGGATTTTGAGGGTTTTGTGGTCAAAAGCGTATATTTTGCTTGACATTTTACCTATTTCCTGCTTCTTTCCTCTTCTTGTTTTAGATGTGCCCCCTTGTGTGCACATTGGGCTCTTTGGTTTTCAGATTATTTAATGGTTTGTCATAAGTGCTAGTAGATTTTGTTCTTGTTTTTGTTTTTCTAGGGTTAGATTGATCAATTTTATGTGTGTATATTGTTTCTACTTGATTTATTTCTACTAAGTTGCTGAAAAGGACCTTCCTTTGGTTTTTGTTAATTTTTTTACAATCTAAGTACAAAGGATTCCATTTTTGTTTAGTTTTTGGCCTCTTGGTTTGCTAGTATGAAATGATGCAGTGTTTTGTTTTTTTTTCCCTCTCTACCATTGGGTCTTTTAATTCCTTCTTTTAAAATTTCCCTTTCTTTTTATTTGTCCATATATTTAGTTTATAGTAAAACCATAAAAGGGGTGCCTTCCGTGGATTCATGTTTTTGTTCTATTTCTATAAATGTGTGTTTGTGCTGTCACACTCTCATTAGACAATTGTCAAATCTGGACCTCCTGGATACTTCCGTCTAATTGTTGCTGGCTGGGTGGATTTTGTATTTTGCAGCCGAAACCTTCCTCGGTAAGAGTGTGATTTCAAGCAGTGAACTGCTGTGATCCGCGGCGATGGTATTGAGCTGTATTCAATGAGGCAACCAATGAGAAAGAGCTGTTTGTCGCCTGCAATGAGTGTGCATTTCCAGTGTGTGTGCAGAACTTAAGGCTATGAGTAAGGAGAGAAGGGAAGCTGCACTCAAGCATGCCCACAGTGCAAAACCAGCATGCACAAGCGCCACAAAGGTGTTCTTTTACCCTAATGCAAGGCATCAGACCCCTGTTTTTTTTTCTGCAAACACTGTTACTTGGACAAATTTTTGTGATTTTGTATAAATGCCTCCAATTGTATCCCTCCTCCTCCTATAATGTGTAAGTGTATGTGCTCTTAAAAGCAGTCCTAGAGTGGAGGAGGGTGGACAGGAGGAAGAGGGATGGAGCGGGATGATTTTGGATAAAGCACCAGCTTTAATAATCCTGCACTGGAATTAAATCATCTCATGCTGCTTCTAGTGCTCACTCCTGGGCTGGGGAAGGATATGGTCTCCTTTCTGTGTGTCTGGTGTCAGCCACTTCTAGTCTGTGGGAGCCTGGCTCCAGTATCAACTCAGATGTGCTCCCTCTCCCACGGCTATGGTGAAGAGGTGTGTGTTTCATCAACTAGGAGAGATTTCTGGACATTTAGTCAGACTACCTTTTCCTCTCCATGGTAACTCTAGGATATTTTTGTTCAGGCTGAGCTGGCATATCTCCCTGACTCCACCATGCCCCTGATCATTCCTGCATATGTTGGCTCTTGGCGGGAAGCCCTATTCAACAAGTCTTCTCAGGGGTCCTTCTTTTCCAGTAAGTTGATGGATCTGTTTGTGCTTAGCTGCCCTTATCTTGTCAAGGCACATGCCTTCATGGTGATTTAGTGGATTTGGTTTTTCTTGCTTGGGTCCTAAAGTAAGCTCATGGCCTTCTAATCACTTTCTCTTGATTCTCACTCTTTGTAGTACAAATCCTGTGACCAATAAACCCCCTGACAAGGATATAGCGTTATATGGTTATGGGACTGTTGCATGGAAGGATCGTGTATTGCTGGAATGGAAGAGAAAGCAGCTTCTTGATGATGCAAAAGGCCTAACTTGGAGAGTGGATACGGTGGTGGTCCTAAACGTGGAGAAGGGCCTGATGGGTTCTGATTTTGCTAATGTGAGTTTCCCTATCTCTACTTTTGCCTACTGGAAATATGTTTCTGTTTTTTGATAGAAAAGGGTGCGTCTTATTAACCTTGTAAAATGTAAATGAGATAAAATCATTCTTAAATCTTTCGTAACCTTCCTTGGAGTTGGCCAATACATAAATCAGTTTAACACATTCTTAAATCACTCAGTCATCTTTAAGCTACTATATATGTTTCCCGCTTGATTTGTCCTTTTGGATTGTGTTTCTACTCCTGGGGCTTATAATTTGCGTCTGTGTGAGTATTATATCTTTCATCCTCAAAGACCTTTCCTCCCCTCCTTGTCTTAGATTTTATCCTGTTTTAAGAATGAAACTTCTTTAGTATTGTTCTTGGAGTTGTGGATTTCAACTAAGAAATTCATAAATCCAAGCAGTCTTACTAAGCTAGTTTGTCCTCAAATTCCTTGGTTTGTCTGTCTTGCACTAATTGCTGCTTGTTACTTAGGCACCATTTCTGTGAGGGTTAATTAAAGTTTCCTCTGTCTCTTTGTGGTGCCATCTCTGTTGTATATTGTGCATCATATTTAACTGAGCATCATTTGTTGCATTTCAGCCTAGATGGCAAACTACCAATGTTTAGAATTTAGCTAAAGCAACTAGAATATGTACTATCTATATGACAGATCTTCCAGTTGAAAGATCCATCGGCACCTGAGATGAAAAAGAGAAAGTTGTCTATTTTCTTTTTTAGTTATTCAGCCGTCAAACCAATGATTTGTTGTCGAAGCTGATAGTAATAACCATCTTATTGGGTGCTTTCTGTGACTACCTGTTAAGAGTTTGGCCAAAATTTTTCAGGACCCTTTAAAATTGAATGCCTACCTGGTGGTGGTGGTTCAATGCCATTATAATGTAATTTGACTATTTTCCATATATCTAAGTTATTGACTTTCTCATGTTAAGGTTCTTAATCAGTTTTTGTTTTCTGCTCACAATTTATACCCTCTCAATTATGTAGGACTTGATGAGAGCAGGCAACCGCTATCGAGAAAGCTTACCCATTTCTTCCAATCAGATAAAACTCCATATCGGATACAATCATTCTAGGGCTTAGATTCTTGGCTTCTTTTTCCATTATAGAATTTTACATCCAGTTCCAGATGCATATGGTCTTGTGGCTGACATCAAGTTATATGTGAAATATGGTTTGTTGTTTCCATGGATTTTGGATCAATTCTCAAAATGGTGCCCGAGCAGGAGCTTGGTGAAACTTACTTGGACCGCTCTGTCATTGAGGGGTAAAATTAGCTGAACTGTACTATTATTATTGTCTCAATTTCACGAAGTATATGTACCTTTACCATCTTTGTGATAATGTCTTCTTACTACAGGTATGAGAAAGATGGGAAACCCTCTGAGTTGGCAGGATATTGATATATTTGTTAGCACAGTTTAGATCCCTCTGAAAAGAACCTCCGCTGATCACTGCAAATACAGTTTTATCCATTCTTGCAGTGGGATTAATATCCTGTCAATAAAGTTTCATGTTATGTCTGTGATGATGGTGCTGCTATGCTTACTTTTGAAGCACTCTCTGAAACTTCTGTATTTGCTAAAAGTGGGGTTCCATTCTGCAAAAGTTCAACATTGAGCCTCGTGGCACCCGAATGGTATTTTGCCTGTGAAAATTGACTATCTTAAAGACAAAGTTCATGCTGACTTTGTGTGTGGAAAGAACGGGCGCCACACATGAAGGTTTCTTTTTTCCTTTTTTCTTCTCTTTTTTTTCTTTCTTTCAACAGTATCTTTTGCAAATCCGGGTTTTTATCTGAATATTTTTCTGATGTTCTAAATCATGTAAGGTAGATCTCATTTGCTTATTAT